>CM056053.1:379809777-380409777 GCA_029574335.1 Rana kukunoris | reverse complement strand
CAGTACGTTGATGGTTCTTGTTGGACATGTATTGTAATCTTTTTTTTTTTTTTTTTTTCATACAGCCTGTTGTTTGAACGAAAAAAAGATTGATCAGTGGGTATGCCCACCATTAGAATACCTCCCTTCATCCACCCACTTCTAATGATGGGCATACATGCAGCATTTATATATGCCGAAGCATGGGGGCATCCTCACGCAAACATTTTTTGCTGCGTACACACGGTCAGACTTTTCCACGGGAAAGCTTCCGTAGGAATGTCAATCGTATGTACGCGGCATTAGGAGCAAAATTGATCCTCCGCCCCTAATGCCCCCATGCTTCGGCATATATGCTCCTACAGCATTGGAGTCGCAGCTTTATATATCGTGGGACCAAACGCTGTTGCTGTCAAGATAATAAGTCTGCGCTGCAACTGAATGGTGTACCTGAAAACAGTAAAGTAAATTACATACCTGAAAAGCAAGCATGAAAAAACCTAATAATAAAACTTTGCAGAATAGAATACAGTAATAAAAAGAGCAGAACGATAGAGAGGGAGAGAACAATAAAACGACAACTATGTTTGTTTTTTTATTTTATATTTTTTTTGTTTTTGTTTTTTACTTAGAAAACGCTTCCAAAAAAAACTGTTAGTGATCGCAGGTATCAGCGATCGATTGATACTGCACTTGGGTGGGTTGAGCTGGGCTGGGCGGAGGGGCAAAACGCAGGTGCTAGTGAGTATCTGGGCTGACAATGCGTTTTTGGGTTCCCTAAACTGCTGGGTACGCTAGTATAGATCTGATCAGATCCGGTATCGATCCGTTCAGATACTATACCACTAAGGGGGGTGTATGCTTTGCGTGTGGGTGTAAGCGTTACTGGCACTAACCTGGGGCGACGCAGACCCTGACTGACGCTAAAATGTAATTGATATGACCCGCCTAATGTATGGCGGCACCTAACGCTATAAAAACCTGGCGGGCGAACCTCAAAAAATAACTAGCTACCTAGCGGCACCAGCGACACTAATACAGTGATCAGAAAAACGATCGCTTAGTGACGCTGGCAATAGGAGGTAAAAGGGTTAACTCTAGGGGCAATCAGGGGTTAAAACCTTTATTAGAAAATGTATGGGGGTACCTAACGCTATAAAAACATGGCGGGCGAACCTTAAAAAAATAAATGGCTACCTAGTGGCACCAGCAACACTAATACAGCGATCAGAAAAATGATCGCTTGGTGACGCTGGCAATAGGGGGTGAAAGGGTTAACTAGGGTGGTGATCAAGGGGTTAAACCTTTATTGGGGGGGGGGTAGGGGGCTACCCTGGACCTTACACTAACTGCCTGTCACACTAACTGTCAGACTGACACTAAATGCAGTGATCAGTAAATAAATGATCACTGCTATTAGGGGGCTGGGGGATTTGTGTGCCTGTGTGTAGTGTTGTGCAACTTACTGTGTGATGTCTCCTCTCCTCTCGCCGGACGAAAATACCGCAGAGAGGAGAGGTGACATCACTTCCTCTGCCTGTGTTTACATTACACAGGCAGAGGAAGTGCACAGGCGAAAGGGGATTGGCTGGGAGCGAACGCGAGGGGTGTCTAGAAACGAATAGCCGCCCCCTTATCCCGGATTGCTCCCAGAGGCTTACTAACCACCGCATGTACCGGGGGGGGGTCCCGATCGGACCCCCGACCCACGTCTAGGCAGGGACATACCGGCACGTCCATCTGCCTGTACGTGCCATTCTGCCGACGTAAGAATGGCGGCGGTCGTTAAGTGGTAAATATATATTTTAATTTTAAATTCTTATCATTTACATATCATTTATTAGATTATACTTCCCTTTTCACTTGGAGTATGTCAAATTAATGTTTTATAGAATATTTTGCGAGGATTGCAATGGATTGGATATCCTCAATTGGCTAACTTGTATAAATACGGAGGCGAAGTGTCCATTCACATGACCCCCTGATGTCGGTTCCACGTTACCTCTGGCGTTTCCAGCGCAGCTAGAACGCTAACCACGTTTCCAAACACATGGAACTTGAGCTGCAATGGTGATTTTTTTTTTAACCTGGTTTTAACTTGTTTTTTGAAAAAATCGTGATATACTTTACTATGGAAACACCTTCCAATTCTTTAAATGGAGGCCACTCCCCAGAACAGTCAGTTTTTTGTGTTTCCTCTGGCCTGGAGACAACATCTTCTTGGGTGGGGAGTCTATATCCCAGGTGCGCCTGGAAGACGGCTTCCCTCCTACCTTTTTGTATGGCATGATGCCATTAAGACCGTCCGTCCTCCCGTCCTACTCGCTCGGTAGTGGTAGCGTTCGGGCTCCCCTTTTCCTCAGTGCTCGGAGAGAGCCAGTGAAGCGCTCGGTGGCCCGGAATGGTGGACGCTTAAGCGATCCGCCGGCATTTTGGCTTGGCCAGGATGAAGGCGGTCACCAAATCTCGCGTCATTTCTGACACATCTGCAGGAGGAAGGGATAGGATGGAGGCTGGGGCCGATTTTCGCTTCGTGTCCGGCGCAGCGGCGCTATAGGAGTTTGGAAGCGTGCTGTAAGCACGGGCACAGGCACCAGCAAGACCCCGGCGGGAGGCAGAAATGTAAGTCTGCGCTTTTCCCCAAGGGTAATCTGTTTTTTTTTTCACTCGGTCTCCTTTCTTTCCCCCCTAGTGGCATGTGGGCCTGCCTGGGCACTGGAATGGGCACACTTTTTTCTTTCCTAGTGCACCTAATTGGAGGGTCCACCTGCTGGGACGAGGTCTCATTAGGGATTCCCCTGTTTTCTCTTTCTTCTCCCCAGGTCAAGACGGACACAAAAAGTGTCCTTCATGTAGGACCAAGATGGGCGAGAGTTGGAAGAAGGCTCTATGCAGTGCATGTATTGCTTCTTTAGGGAGGAATCAGCCTCGGTACGGGAAGAGATCATGGCCATGACTAAGCACTGATTGTAAGTGCGAAACGCGTCAGCCATACTGTATTTTGTTGGTTGCAGTGACTGTGTGTACAGTTGAAAAATAAAAGACAACTTATTTTAAGTGATTTCGGAGTGCGGCTGTCCAGTTTTCGTCCTTCAATTTGCTATCATTAGCATTGCCAGCACCTTGGTGGTTCAACAACCCTTGATTGCACACGGGGCTCACCTGGAGCGGTGAGAAATTTGTCTACTCAGGCCTCCACTTCTCAGTCCTCTCAGGACCCGGTGGCTTTACCAGTTTTGGACCCCTTAGCTGAGGAGCCGAGGAATGTCACTCCCATGTGACTTCTAGTGAGGGGTCATAGGAGTCAGGGGAAGAGACAGTTGTATCCCCTTCAAAGTTCAAGTTGTCCCTGGAGGAGGTGGATGGTTTACTTTGAGCCATTTATGCTACACTGGGCCTTAATGAGGAGAGTAAGGATTTAAGTCTACATGACTGTAGGTATGCAGGTCTGAGTGAGCCCAAAGGGCGGACCTTTCTGGTACACTCGGTTATTTCTGATGCCATAACTGAGTGGCAGGATCCAGAGAAAAAGCAGTTTTTTCTCAAAAGCTCATAAAAGATGCTTCCCTTTTGAGGTGGATCCTGCAGCGGTGTGGAATAAGGTCCCCAATCTGGCTGCGGCTTTTTCCCAAGTGTCCAGGTCTACGGATCTGTCTTTTGAGGACATGGGGGGGTTCCTGAACAGGGTGGCGGTTTTACCTGAGCAGACATCAGGTATGGGAGTCAGAGTGGTCTCTGAACCCGGAGGTCTTTGGGGAAATCTCCAACAGGTGGGGTCTCCCAGAGGTAGATCCCTTTGCCTCAAAGGAGAACTCCCAGGTGCCTCAATTGTTTTTCCCTAAGCAGGCTGGACGGGTCCCTAGGAATAGATGATCTGGCGCATCCTTGGAGGTTTCACCTGTGCTTTCCCCCCTTTCCAGTTGATTTCCCTAGTATTAAGGAAAATTCAGAGGGAAAAGGTTCCAGTCATTTTGATTACTCCGTACTGGCCCAAGAGAGCGTGGTTCTCGACGGTCCTAGGTTTTGCAGCCGGGCCATGTTGGCATCTACCCCTCAGACAGGATCTGTTATTGCAGGGCCCGGTGTTTCATCCAGATGTGTCCAGTCTCTCCCTTGCAGCATGGTTTCTAAAAGGCAACTTCTGAAGGAAAAAGGGTTTTCGGACTGTTTAGTTTCTACCCTGCTAAACAGAAGGAAGAAAGTGACAAGGGCTATCTACACGAAGGTCTGAAAACAGAAAAGTGTACCATACTTACCGTAATTTTCTTTTCCTGGTGCCTATCCATGGCAGCATACCTGTGACAAGCTCCGCCCTGGCTCCTCCCTCAGGACTAGTGAATATTATAAAAGAGTTGGTTAGTACAGCCCCAGCATTCTCCGTAATATAGAATACCGAGGGTGGGATTGTATGCTGCCATGGATAGGCACCAGGAAAAGAAAATTACGGTAAGTATGGTACAATTTTCTGTTTTCCTGGTGCCTCCATGGCAGCATACCTGTGACAAATAAATAGCTGAAATGGGATGGGATGATGCTTAGAGGTTTAAAGAGAATATTATCATCATCTAGAAGAAGCAGAGGCCAATTTTATCGCCTGTCTGCCGACCTCCCCGCTGAGAGAGCTCCTGTGTCCACTCAGTGATGTTTCAGAAGTGCAAGTTGGGACAACCAAGCTGCTGCCCTGCAAATGGTTACAATTGACACATTTTCTCTTACTGTCCAAGAGGCAAAAACCCGCCCTGGTGGCGTGCTCACTGACTGTCGAAGGGGGACCCAGTCCTTTGCCCTGTATACCTTTTAACGATCCATGAGGCAATCGTTTTGCCGACACCTCCTTGCCTTTGTCTTTACCCCAGGGAATTATGAACAACCCAATAGAGTCCCTGAAGGATGCTGTAGCCTGCCGATAGCGTCTCAAAGTGGAGGCAATGTCCAGCTTGTTAAGAGAACCTGAGTTTTGTTCTGAAAATGTTGAGAGTGCCCAAGGTTCCGCCATGTTTGAGGATGATGTGAACATGGGTATAAGTCCTCGCAGTTCTGAGTTTCACTCTGTCGGGGTAGAATATGATATGAATATGATCCGCTCTTAAAGTTTGGAGTTCTGAAACCCGTATGCCAGAGGTTATGACTATCAATAGTATTAGCTTCAAGGATAGATTCCGAAGCAGTGCTGAGTCCAAAGGAGCAAAGGAGGATTGGCTAAGGTCTCTAGGATGACTGCAAGGCCCTGGGTGGAAAAGGACTGTTTAGTTGGCGGTCGGATCTCTTTGACGGCTTTGAAAAATTGGATTAATATTGGATACGCGGACCATTTTCTACTGGTTGCCGCTGAAATTCCCGCTACCTGTACCTTTAGTGTACTCATAGCGAGACCTAGGTCCAGGCCTACCTGCGAGAATTTGAGAGGATGATGGAGAAACTGGATCCCAGCTTCTGTCAATCATGGAGGCCCTGAAATTGCTCCACACCTTATGGTATACACTGTTTGTGGATGGCTTTCTTGCCCTTAGGAGGGTTGCGATAACCCTGTTGGAACAGCCTAAGGATTCCAACCTTTGCCTTTCCGCCGCCAGATGTGAAGGATCAACCTGCCTGGATCTGGATGGGAGTGATATCCCTGTGACAGAAGAAAAGGTAACAGCGGAATTTTGACTAGAGGCTGGGTACTCAGGTACATTGCTGTGAGAAGCCTTTGGCCAGTATGGTAGAACCGCTATTACCATTGTGGTTTCTATTATGATCCTTGACATGAGTTTGGAATGAGAGGCCGTGGAGGGAAGGCATAGGCCAGATTGGATGCCCAGAGGGCTGAGAGAGCATCTGCTGCCTCCACCTGGGGGTGAGGAGACTTCGAGATGAACCTTGGAAGCTTGGTATTGAATGTTGTTGCAGATGGGCCAGCCCGAGGGGACCTCACTGGTCTACCGTCTAGTCTAAAATTTTCGGGTGCAGAGACCATCCCTTGGCATCCAAAAACCTGTGGGATAGGTGGTCGGCCCTGGAGTTGAGATGACCGCATAGATAAACTGTCCTTGGATCTTCTGGATTCCTTTCTGCCCAAAGGATTATGAGTTTCACTCCCCCCTGCAGGGACCTGCTGTGCGTCCCTCTTTGCCGGTGTATATAAGATACTGTGGCTCTGTGGTCTATTCAGAGAAGAACTGGTTTCCCTGCAAACTCGAATTCTAGGGCTAGTAATGCAAGGTAGGCTGCCTAGATTTCTGGGATATTTGATACCAGGTCTAGTGTATGGAAGGTCCATCCTCCCTGCATTGAGATCTGGTTGCAGTGTGCTCCCAAACCCGCTGCACTGGTGTGATCCAGTTGACATGCCCTAATGGATGTGATTTCAAGGGCGTGTGTTTGTTCATCCACCAATGTGGGCTCCTGAGCATCAGGGTTGTCAGGTATATGGTCTGGGATAGATACTGTATGTCCCACCGCCTCAAGAACTCCAGCTGACAAAAGTCTCGAATGCCAATAGGCCCAAGGGGGAATAGGGATACATGACAACATCCGGCTTATCCTGCTCAAATAGTGCGAGGCGGTAGGATAGGATCTCACACTCACATTCTGCATATGTTAAACAATGGATGTTACCATCTGAGGTGCGAGGGATACTGTACCGTTCTCTGTGTTGAACAGTGCTCCCAGATAAACCCTCTTCTGGGTTGGAGAAAGGTGACTCTTGGTTTATCTTCTATCCAAATTCTGCTAGCGTTGTCAAAGGAACTTTCCTGAGTTCCACTAATTGGGCTGGACTCTTTGCCAGGAGAAGAAGGTTGTCCAAGTAATGGTATATTTGAAGCCCCAGCCCTCTTAGAGGGGCTATGACGGTAATCAGGGTCTTTGTGAAGACTCTTGGCGATGTGCAGTGGCCGAACGGGAGATTTCCTGGAATTGAAAATGTACCTGGCCCACTTCAAACCTATTCCTAGAAAAGAGGAAGTATAGGTATGTGCAGGTAAGCATCCTGCAAGTCTATTGACACCACCCAGTTCCCTGGTTGGATTACCCTAAAGATCGTTTGTAGGGAAAAATTATTTCTAAAAGGATAGCTATTTAGTCCTTTTTAGTTCTATTATGGGTCTCCAACCTCCGTTTCTTCAGGGGCTAGAAACAGGGTGGAAAAAAGACCCGAAAATCTTTTCTATGGAGGCACTGGAACTACTGCTTGCTGTTCCTGCAAGGAGTGAAGAAGCCGTTGTAGTGCCTCCGCTTTTTAGGGGAAAACCGACAGCCTTGTCGGAGAGAAGAAACCTTTGGGGGGGGGGGGTCTAAAAACATCCAAATTGCCCGCATTTGACTGTGGAGACTACCCAGGGATCCGTGTGCTTTGTTACCAGCTCTTCAAGAAGTTTTTTGAGTCTGGTCCGCCCCGGGATCACTTAGGACCGCTTGGTTGGATTTAGTAGGATCCTGTGGCGTAGGCACGATTCTCTATCTACGGGACTTGAGGAAGGTAGGGTGCGTGCTCCTCCAATTTTGTCTGAAGCCCTTCCTTTACCTGGACTGTCTGTAGTCCATGTTCTTGGGTTATTTAAATCTTGGGTGAGAATGACCTGGAGCGCCTGGATCGCCTGTCTTGGGGTAATGGGTCTGACTTTCCATCAGTGACGCTAGAGATGGTCTTGAACAATTTCCCCCCAAACAAGGCTTTGCCTGTTTTGAGGCAATATGTGCTGGCTATGGTTTCGGCCGTAAGGCCGGTTTGGCCCTAACTGTGTGTAGCATTGACCTTGCGGAGTATCGAACTGAACCGATGGCGGCCTCACCAATAAGATCTGCTGAGGACTTTAGCTCATCTAAGGACTTAATGTCCTCCTTTGAGATATCCTGTTGGATTTGCGACTCTATATTCTCAATCCAGACGCGTAGGGCGATAGACACTGACGTCAGAGCTATCGCAGGATTACAGGCATTGCCCGCCATCTGGTAAGCTTTCTTGAGATTAAGATCCATCCTTCTGTCGAGTGGATCCTTAAATGAGGTTGAGTCTTCCATAGTCTTACCGCGGCTGCTCACCCACTGGAGAGCACTCAAGCATTACGGAATCGACCTCTGAGAGAGGGTATAGCTTTCCCAAGCGATTAATGGAGAATAATTTCTCTGTCTCTGCCACTCTTCCTTAATCACATCCCTGATCTCGTTCATGAGGGGGAAAAGGAAATCTGGCATTTGAGAAAGGGAAGTAGGCCATGCACTTCTTGACTTGTGTCACTGTTCTCAGCCGATCGCTTGTTTACCACCAGTACATAAGGCTGGACTATGGCGAAAGCAAAACTAGGGGCATCTAGGTCATCAGGGTCATCCCCTGAGATGGCATTTTCTTCTTAATGCTAGAGGAAGAAGCAGGCATTGGGCGAGAGATTTCACTTGAGGACGGCCCTGAGATGGATGCCTGTTGTTGCGACAGCATAGTGGGTACCAATTCCGCAAGAGAATACTCTACTGCTTTTTAAAGCAGGTCCGCCATTTATAGGCCCTTGGACTCTGTCCGCTACGTAGTCCTTGAGACAATATCGACAGATCAGTCTGTCTGGAGGTGGGGTGGCCCCACAGACCTGACGTCTTGGAGATCTAGGACTCGAGGAGTGTGAGAGACAGCGTTTTTTATTTTTTTTGGCCGTCGACTTCCTGCCACTCCTATGGACACCACGCCTGGGTGACTTGTCTCTGCTGGGACTAGAGTCATCCTCGCCTTTATGTCGCCTTGAGGTCTTTTAGACGTCTTTTGGCATACAGGGCTGAAGTACATAGGAGTACCAGCCTCGGTGCACTCTTAACTCATGTTTTTGAAAAAAAAAAAAAAACTTACCTGGACGTAGGTCCTTACCTCAATGTAGAGTAGGATCTTATAAGGGTGACCAATGGCTCATGTTTGGGCGGCTAAGCAGAAGCAGCGGCTAAGAAAAGAGTAAAGAAGAGTCAACTAGCGGGGATCTGGTTGTAGCTAAAAGGGGGGGGGGTTGTTATATATATATATATATATATATATATTTTTTTTTATTTTTTTTTGGATCCCCTGAAGAGAAAAAAAAAGCAAATATCAAGCATTTGGTTTAAAAATACTTTACCTCTATCTCTCTTTTTCTTTTTTTAACCTGAAAAGAAAGCATATATTAAACGTTTTGGTTTAAAATACTTTACCCCTTTTTTTTTTTTTTTTGCTTACCCAGAGAAGAAAGAAAAGTTCTCTCCCTGGAGCTCTTGAAAACATGCACTTCCCCCGACAGCCTCAGGGGTCCCACTGAGGCTGCTAGTGAAGCTAAATAGGGAACAGGACAGGTGGGGAATGCCTCAGATCTGTCCCTGACATTTTATGGGCAAAAGGCATCCTCCCGCCCTGATGTAAGATGGCCGCCACGGCCTCGGAGTCGACCGCGCATGCGCCGACCGGCGAGACGAGGACTCGGAAGTCCCGCCCCACCGGCGCACACGTGGAGCACGGTGTAAGACGCCGTAAGTAAATAAAATGCCGGCGCTGAGCGCGCGCGGCTCCTAAGGAGCTGAGAAGGTGACAGGGAGCTTTAGACATGGAAAGGAAAATAAATGAGAAAGGACAAACAAAAACGTAAGTTGGGGCAGAAACCTGAGAGGAGGGGAAGGAAAAGAAATACAGAGATAGCCGCTGCCTCTGTTGCCAGGACTGAGCTAATGCCTGAAAATAGTCATGCAGATGGAGTTCTTGGTTAAGAAACAAACTGCTTGTCCCAAAAGACCCTACAGAAGGGACTCCCAACCTTATAAGCGCGTTTAGCTGCCCAAGAGAAGGGACCGCATCCGGGAGAGGCTTGAACCCGGATGGAAGCTGCCGAATGCAGAAGGTAAGGACGTTCGCCCAGTATTCACTGCCATGAGGTATGAGGAAAAAAAGGAGAATGCTGGGGCTGTACTAACCAACTCTTTTATAATATTCACTAGTCCTGAGGGAGGAGCCAAGGCGGAGCTTGTCACAGGTATGCTGCCATGGAGGCACCAGGAAAAGTTTTTTCAACCTGGTGTACCTTGTCGGATCAGGATCCGAACGACCTTAAATCCATTCTTGAATTTTTGCAGGAGGGGGCGAATAAGGGGCTGGCTTTGGCGGTGTTCCTAGAAAGGTCCGTAGCCTCAGAACCTTTGGTAGCTAGTTTTTTTTTTTTAGAGCCCTCACGAGATCTAGACCGCCCCAAGTTAGGGGTTTTCCGAAACGGAATCTCTCAGTAGTGCTAAAATCTATGTCTGGCAAGCCATTTGAACGCTTAAAAGATATTTCTCTTAGGCCGCGTACACACGAGCAGACAAATTTGTTCAAATCGGTCGGGCTGACTGATTTGAACAAATCTGTCTGCTGGGGACATATTGGTTTGATCGTGTACACACGATCAAACCAAAATCCCCGCCGCCAGACGGCGCGCTGACGTGGCGGTGACGTTGACGCCGCCACGTCACCGCACCAGGAAGTAAAACACTTCCGCGCATGCGTCAAACCATTTGGCGCGTGTGCGAGAAGACATGTCGGGTGGACGGGTTCCCAGCCGACAGATTTCAAAGCATGCTTTGAAATCTGTTGGGTGGCCAAATCCGTCGGCTCGCCCGTACACACGGTCGAATCTGTCTGCTGGGACGGTCGGGCCGACCGTTTCCAGCAGATAGATTTGATCGTGTGTACGCGGCCTTAGAGATCTTACCTTTAAGACTTTATTCCTGATCGCTATAACGTCAGAGCGCAGGATTAGCGAATTCCATGCCCTGTCAATAAGGAAACCTTATTTAGTTTTGTTTGAGGATAGAGTTGTTCTTAGAACAGATCCTAAATTTTTACTGAAGGTAGCTTCAGTAGTTAATCGTTGTCAGGATATTGTGCTACCTACTTTTTGCACAAATCCCTCAAGGGAAAAATACTTTTTTTCATATGCTAGATGTGAGAAGGACTTTATGTTACCTTGAAATAACAAAGTGCTTCAAACGTACAGATTCTTTATTTGTTTTGTTTGGGGGTAATAATAAAGGGTGCCAAGCTTCAAAGGGTACCTTGGCTAGATGGCTGAAGTTAGCTATTCGGGAGGCCTACTTGCACGCAGACGTGGTTCCACCAGAAGGGATCTGTGCTCACTCAACGTGAGCGCTTGCAGCCTGCTGGGCAGAAAGAGCTGGTGCCACCCTGGAGCAAATCTGCAAAGCGGCTATGTGGTCAAGCTTTCGCACGTTTGTGCGGCATTACAGGTTGGACCTCACTTCTGCCAGTGACCAGGCATTTGGCAGGAAGGTCCTACAAGCTGTAGTCCCGCCCTAAGGTGATAAGTCTCTGGTATCCTCTCAAGGTGCTGTCCTGAAAGACACCTTGGGAAAATTCAAGTTAGACTTACCGGTTACTTTGTTTTCCAGAAGTCTTTCAGGACAGCAACGACCCGCCCTATTGGTTTGATGTACCATGCTGTGACTAACGTATGTGTTTGTGTTCCAGCCGGGGCTGGAGGTTTCTCTGTGACAACTGAGTGTTCTGGGGAGTGGCCTCCATTTAAAGAATTGGAAGAAGGTGTTTCCTGAGGGAGAGGGAGGAGTCACTATATCTCAAGGTGCTGTCCTGAAAGATTTCTGTAAAACAAGTTACCAGTAAGTCTAACTTGAATTTTTGCCTTTTTCCTCTGAACCACTGGACATCTGTTTGGATCTTTGTCGGGGTGAGTAGGATGTGTGGCAGGTGATGGTGGTGGAAGGACCTACAGTCACTACTTTATTGCTCATCAGGAATTGGAAGCTCCATATGCACGTTGATCAGATTATCCATACACATTGGACACTCAGATGTTATCATTTTGATGGGCCTTTGCCATGTTTGTGTGTTGCTGACACTGATGCAAATAAATTTTGAGCACTTGCACTTTAACCATTTTCCCACCGCACCATAGGCGCGGTGGAGTTATTTTGGGACGACGTCCTGCACTTCCGCGATTGCGCGTCCCCTCGGACGCGCTCGCGGAAGTGTCTGTGCTCGCCCGGTCTAGAAGACCCGGCGCATCACGGATCACGGTAAATTGCAGCTGATAGCGGCCGTTTACCACATGATCGCGCCGTCAAATGACGGCACGATCACTTGTAAACAAACCGGCGTCATTTGATGACGCCTGTTCCTCCCTCTCCTCTCTGTACCATTCGGTACAGTGTGAGAGGAGAGGGGGGGAGCGGGTGGCAGCAGCAGCAGCGCTGTGGCTGGATCTGTGACAAATGCAGTCACAGATCCAGCCATCCATCCCAGCTCAGCCATCCCTGCCCCAGTACTCTGCAATACCCCAGTACTCTGCAATACCCCAGTACCCTGCACAATACGCTGCAATACCCCAGTACTCTGCAATACCCCAGTACCCTGCAATACCCCAGTATCCTGCACAATACTCTGCAATACCCCAGTACTCTGCAATACCCCAGTACCCTGCGCAATACTCTGCAATACCCCAATACTCTGCAATACCCTGCGCCATACTCTGCAATACCCTGCGCCATACTCTGCAATACCCCAATACCCTGCGCAATACTCTGCAATACCCTGCGCAATACTCTGCAATACCCTGCGCAATACTCTGCAATACCCTGCGCAATACTCTGCAGTACCCTGCGCAATACTCTGCAATACCCCAATACCCTACGCAATACTCTGCAATACCCTACGCAATACTCTGCAATACCCTGCGCAATACTCTGCAATACCCTGCGCAATACTCTGCAATACCCTGCGCAATACTCTGCAATACCCTGCGCCATACTCTGCAATACCCCAATACCCTGCGCGATACTCTGCAATACCCCAATACCCTTCACGATACTCTGCAATACCCCAATACTCTGCAATACCCATTTTTAAAGCACTCCTGTCCCCGTGTGCTCGCATGCAGAAGCGAACGCATACATAAGTCCCGCCCACATATGAAAACGGTGTTCAGGCTACACATGTGAGGTATCTCTGCAAACGTTAGAGCGAGAGCAATCATTTTGGTCCTAGACCTCCTCCGTAACTAAAAACATGTAACCAATAAAAGTAATTAAAGCGTCGCCTATGGGGATTTTTAAGTAGCGAAGTTTGGCGCCATTCCATGAGTGTGTGCAATTTTGAAGTGCGACATGTTGGGTATCTATTTACTCGGCGTAACTTCATCTTTCACATTATGAAAAAAAATTGGGCTAGCTTAGCTGTTTTTTTTTTTTTTAAGCACAAAACAGTTTTTTTTTTAAAACACTCGTTCAAAAAATGTCTGCGAAAATACCATGCAAGATAAAAAGTTGTAACGGCCACCATTGTATTCTCTAGGGTCTTTGCTAAAAAAGCATATATAATGTTTTGGGGTTCTATGTAATTTTCTAGCAAATAAATTATGATTTTTCCATGTAGGAGAGGAATGTCAGAATTGGTCTGGGTGTTCCAGAACGCCTGAAGGTGCTCCCTGCATGTTGGGCCTCTGTATGTGGCCCCGCTGTGTTAAAGTTTCACACATGTGGTATCGCCATACTCGGAATAGCAGAATGTGTTTTGGGGTATAATTTGTGGTATGCATATGCTGTGTGTGAGAAATAACCTGCTAATATGACAGAAACAAGATTATTATTTTTTACAGAATTATCAGTAGTTTTTCTTTTATAGCGCAAAAAATACAAAACCCAGAGGTGATCAAATACCACCAAAAGAAAGCTCTATTTGTGTGAAAAAAAGGAAAAAAAATTCAAATGGGTACAATGTTGTATGACTGAATAATTGTCATTCAAATTGTGAGAGCACCGAAAGCTGAAAATTGGTCTGGTCAGGAAGGGGGGTTAAGTGCCCAGTGGTCAAGTGGTTAAAATAGCTTTACTTAGAGCAGTGTTTCCCAACTCCAGTCCTCAAGGCACACCAACAGGTCATGTTTTCAGGATTTCCCTCAATTGAAACAGCTGTGGTAATTACTAAGGCAGTGAAACTGATCGAATCACCTGTGCAAAATAATGGAAATCCTGAAAACATGACCTGTTGGTGTGCCTTGAGGACTGGAGTTGGGAAACACTGACTTAGAGCATGGTTTAATCAATTAACTATTATACAATTAACAATTATACTATTTTACACTTCCTACTGTACACTGCAGAGAGGAATAGAGTGTGGGCGGTGATTAGGGTTGTCCCGATACCAAGTATCGGTATCGATACCGAGTATTTGCGGGAGTACTTGTACAAATACCCCCGATGCCTAAATAGAATACTTCCCCCCTGCCGCATCGAAAGCCGCTGCATGGGTTAAACGGGAACGTGCGGGAACATCACAGCTTTCATTTGAATAGCTGTAGTGTTCCCGCGCGTATAGACACTCCCCCTTGCTCGGGATTGGATGGGTGATCGTGATCTGTCCAATCCCGAGCAAGGGGGAGTGTCTATACGCGCGGGCAAAACAGCTATTCAAATGAATGCTGTGATGATCTCAGTGCGGCGGCGGCTAGGTATGAACATGGCTGCATATGTGGGGGACATGGCTGGAGGGACATGGCTGCATATGTGGGGGACATGGCTGGAGGGACATGGCTGCATATGTGGGGGACATGGCTGAAGGGACATAGCTAGAGGGACATGGCTGCATATGTGGGGGACATAGCTGCATATGTGGGGGACATGGCTGGAGGGACATGACTGCATATGTGGGGGGACATGGCTGCATTTGGGGACACATTTAAAAAAAAGTATTGGTATTCGGTATCGGCGACTACTTGAAAAAAAGAATCGGTATTTGTACTCGGTCCTAAAAAAGTGGTATCGGGACAACCCTAGCGGTGATAATACAATTCCACTCCTCATCACCCACATGAATGCCCAGAAACACCCACAGTAACCCTAGGACCCACCCACATCAACTCCCATAGCCTGGCCTGAAATAGAGGCTCAAAGGATCATGGGATATGTAGTATCGGGACAGGTAAAGGAAGGAAACCGGAAGTCAGAGAACTTTGAAATTTCATTCAGGAAGAAGAGTGACATCAGGCACAGAAACCTGCTGTATACAGCTAAAGTAAGGAAGTTACACATAAGCTGACACGTTCCACTCCATCCTACGGACATGGCACTGTGCACAGGGGACATAGCATAGGCGTGTGCCTGGGTACACCATAATGCCAAGGAACACCCCAGTGTTTTTTCACTGTCGCAATGTGTCACAACTCCAGTTCGGCACCCCTGCTAAATAATAGCGCTGCCAATGTGACTATTTATCAGTTGAAAGTAAAATTCCTGTCAGAACTGCAGCCACTGGCCACGGCATGAGCAAGCAGGCAGGCAGCCTCATTTTCTGATACTGTCTCTGTACTCTTGGCTACAGAATCCCTGATGGCTGAATATCACTCCACCATCTGCTATCAGGGATGCTGTATCAGGACTACAGAGACAGCATGGGATAATTCCTGCCTGTTTACGTCACAGCTGGTGGCTGCACTCCTCACAGGAGTTAGGCCCCTTTCAAACGTCCGCCTCCGTTCGTCCGTTTTTACAAGTCCGTAAACAGACTTGTAATGGGCCCCTATGGGATCGCGTCCGTTAGTGGATGATGCATCCGCTAACGTTCGCAAAGATCCGCGTCCGTCTGGATCCGGTTTTTCGGACAGAATAAAACCCTATTTTTCTTCCGTCCGGCGGATCGGATCGGATGAATACGGACACACGGTCCGTATTCATCCGATTCCCCATAGGGGAGAGCGGAAGAGAGACAGGGCGGTCCCTGCACAGTGTGCGGGGACCGCCCTGTCTGCCGACAGCTCAGCAGGGATCCCCGCTGAGCCGACGGACACACACAGAGCGGACCGAAAAACGGTCCGCTCCGTGTGAAAGGACCTTTAGTGGTTACCAGAGCCCACCATCCGATGCCTCCTGTTGCCAGAAAAACATCTTACAAAACTGCCAGAAAACCGAGTATTGAGGGGAGAGACAGTCGGTGCTTTCACAGCTCCCAGTACAGGTGGGCGGAGCAGGGAGAGGTCATCGCAGTGAGTCACTCCGGAGCACTGCCTCCTGCCCAGTACACAGCTCTCCCTGGGGCAGACTGAAGATCTGAGAGGAATGATGGCAGCCTGTATCTTCTCCACATGTGAGTGCCAATCTTCTCTGCCTTTTTACACTATGCTGAGCTGTGCTGTAAACCTGTCCTGCACCTTGCAGGGAAGGTTTACTGAAAGGAAAGTGACATTCTTGAACAGGTTAGGAATTACTGAGACCTCTACATAGATGTATTCAACATACACAATATATCTTATTAATATATATTTTTTTTTAATAAGCTATAATGTGTATGTTAAATACGTCTATGTAGCACCTCTGAAGTCCCAGTAACTCTCATCCTAGCAAAAAATGTGAGCGATAACATCAAGGAATTCCATAATACATACCAACTGCAGAAAAGTAAAAATAAAAAATAAATAAAAAAATCCTTGCTTTATATTTGTTTATGGATTATATTAACCCTTCACTTAATGCCCTATGGACAATAACTTTGACATTTAACTCCTATGCTATGTCATGTTTGTTTTCACCAGCTATCTGCATATGACTGTATACCTGCTGGTTTGTTTGATGTATCACACGCCTCATTGTTTTACGAATAGATTCTGTATATGCTTGGTACATTAACCACTTCAGCCCCGGAAGAATTTACTCCCTTCCTGACCAGAGCACTTTTTGCGATTCGGCGCTGCATCGATTTAACTCACAATTGCTCAGTCATGTGATGTTGCAACCAAACAAAATTGACGTCCTTTTTTCCCCTACAAATAGAGCTTTCTTTTGGTGGTATTTGATCACCTCTGCGCTTTATATTTTTTGCGCTATAAACAAAAAGGGGGACAAATTTCAAAAGAAAAGCAATATTTTTTGCTATAATAAAAATCCCCCAAAAATATATATAAAAAAAATGTCCTCAGTTTAAGCCGATATGTATTCTTCTACATATTATTTAAAAAAAAATGTATATTGGTTTGCGCAAAAGTTAAAGCATCTACAAAATAGGGGATAGTTTTATGGCATTTTTTTTTTCTTTTTAATAGTAATGGCGTCTATACGCTTACCTACTTGTTCATTCCCCAACTTAGTTGGGGTAGGCGGTACACTTTGGTGGGAGTGGGTCAGCCACACCCTTTGACCTTTGGAACCCGCCTTCTGACCTTTGACCTCTGGGAGAGGTCCCTGTTCCAATTCCCGAGTCCTAGCCATTTCTTCAATGGGAAACCCCTAATCCTCTAACCCTAATTTTATCGTGATATTATGGTGGACAGATTGGAAACTATTTTGGGACCATTGTCATTTATACAGCGATCAGTGCTATAAAAAAATGCACTGATTACTGTGTAAATGACACTGGCGGGGGGGGGGGGTTAACTACTAGGTGGCGAGGAAGGGGGTTAAGTGTGTCCCAGGGAATGATTCTAACTGTGTGGGTGCTGGGCTACCAGTGACACGACACTTATCACTGCTCCCGATGACAGGTAGCAGTAACAATGTGTCCTGTCACAAGGCAGAACAAGAAAATGTCTTGTTTACACAGGCATCTCCCTGTACTGCCTCTCCGTGACACGATCACGGGACACCGGCGGACATTGAGTCTGCGGGTTACAGAGAGTATGGCCGGCGTGGCTTCTTAAAGGGGGACATACAGGTATGTCCATTTGCCCACCGCTGTTATTCTGCCGACATATATCTGCATGCAGCGGTTGGCAAGTGGTTAATAAAACGTGTTTAAAAAAAAAAAAAGTCCTGTTGGCCATGCTGTACAAATGGGCACGTGAGACGGACCCTTTTTACACTGGTACATCTTTACTAGTGGGATTAGTGTCAAAGGACGAATGGTAGGGGGTAGTTTTAATTTTTACTTTGGGCTATTTTATTCTTGATGTTCCTTGCTTTCCTATATACTTTTGGTTATCAGGGTGGCATTGAGGTAGGGGTCTTCACTGTTCCATATTACTTGGTTTGCCAGGATGTTTTGAATTTTTTTTTTTGTATTTAGTGTGGAATTGAGTAGTAAACCTGATAGGTTGCACCATATTGGACAAAGATTGTTTTTTAGACTGGCTAGGGGCTGGGTTCAGGCACCGTTGTAAGGCCTCATCAACCAGTGAGGATGGGTATCCTTTAGCCAATACTTTTATTTATGTTTTAGTCCGTAGTTGCCTGTGGGCAGTATAATCTGAATTGCGTGTCAAATTTTTCCCCCAACCGGCTAAATTCACTACGGGGGATATTTTTAACCCATCTAGGATGGTGGCAACTACAGAAATATATGGAGGAGTTGCCTGTGGTTGATTTGACAAAACAGCGTAGATGGCACTGTTATGGCATAAAGGATTACTGAAGGAAAACATTTTTTTAGCTAAATAGCTTCCTTTACCTTAATGCAGTGCTGTTTTCATGTTCTCATTGTAAGTTTTTGCTTTGAAGTTGCTGTAATACTTCTCTGATCTCCACACTTCCTGGTTGTCTGGCTCCTTATGAAAAAACTCATGGTAGATTTTCACTGTGGTCTAAGCTGTGTGTCTAAAACTCCTCAGAAACCAATCAGATTTATTTTAAATGACTGCCCTGAATTTGTTTGTTTTTGTTCTGTGTGTCTTCTCTACTTCACAGAAACATGAAATCATTTTAAAAACAAAAGTGAAACTAGAGACACATTATATGATTGTTTTTGTATCTATTTTTAATAATTTTTAAAAGGAATCAGTTAACTTTTATGTCTTTATACCCTGTAAACAGTCATTTCAGCAAAACATTTTTTTTCCTTTAGTGACCCTTTAATTCTAGATCCAAAAATGCTAGCGAGTCTGGGTCTGCAACATGAATGCTAAGCCCAATGTGTTATGGTTAAAGTGATCCACAAAGGCATCAACGGCTTGCTGGGAGCCATCCCATATGATTACGATGTTGTCTATATACCACCTGTAAAAAAAAAAAAAAACACATGGGTGGCAAAGGGTTTTCTGGATAACACGTACAGATGTTCCCAGTGACCCATAGTTAAATTTGCCCCCCATCGCTGTGCCATTGACTTGCAGGTAGTGAAGCTCCGAGCACGTGTTCCGTCTGTGTGCTGGCCATCTCCGGTGACGGCACATCCACCCTGCGATCCACAGTGGTATTTCCGGCTTTTTTGGACACCATACAGCTTCTTCACAGCACCAGTGTCTGTGTCCCCCAGATGAGCATGTGTTTACTTTGTTCCTGTGAGTGTTCTTAACCTTGTGATTAAACTGTTTATTTTAATACTACGCTCAAGTGGCGCTTCCTGCTTTGCTTTCTCACTCGATTTATTTACAGGCACAATGCATCTGATGTGGGGAGGAAAGCTGGAGTAACATAAACTATGCAATGCTTTTCTGTTTCTTTGGTAGCTTAATTGGATAAGCTGCAGTTAGAATTTGGTGCAGCTGTGCATGGTAGCCAATCCGCTTCTGAGTGCACCCGTTTTGGTACTCACACCGCCTTCTGAGTCCTGTCTGCTGTAGCAGAGGGGGGACTATTAAAGGATAATTTTACTGTTTCTCTCTCTAAATTCCAGCTCCCCTATGTAGCAATATACCAGAAATTAAACCTGTCTTCACACCTCTTACCTTTTACTGTCCAGCTGGCTCCATTAAAAAAATGTTTCCATTATTTCCTGGATGGACCTTAGGACATGATACAGGAAGGAGTTTACCAGCTGATGCTTTGCTAGGGGACCCTGGATATGGATCTTCTGGCATCTTGCCTCAACAGGGAGGTACCAAGGTCCATGGCAAGCACAGAGAGCGCCTAGAACAGGGGTCTCAAACTGGCGGCCCTCCAGATGTTGCAAAGCTACAAGTCCCATCATGCCTCTGCCTGTGGGAGTCATGCTTGTAACTTTTAGCCTTGCAATGCCTCATGGGATTTGTAGTTTCTCAACAGCTGGAGGGCCACCATGCCTCATGGGATTTGTAGTTTCTCAACAGCTGGAGGGCCACCAGTTTGAGACCCCTGCTCTACCACCACCATTCACAACACTGATGCTGCAGTATGGCGGGTTGGCAACCTGTGATCTGGGCTTGTCAACCCACCATTCCAGCGCAGGCGGTCGTGGGCCACATCAGAGGACCCCTGGTGTAGAGGAGAATATATATATATATATATATATATATCCATCCCCCAGGAGTTGTACATATATTTATACACTGTATAATTTAGCTAGATTAGCTATTCCTATTTGTCAGGCAGGTGATTGTGCTAGCTGCAGTCTTCTAACATGTTGTATTGCCCGTGTGCTGTATAGTTTGCACCGAAACGTACTTGGTGTGTACTGCACTTGGGCCGTATAGTTTGCACCTAAACGTACTTGGTGTTTTACTGCACTTGGGCCGTATAGGCACAAGTGTCATGTAGTTTGTTGAGGGTTTCCTTAGGAAATTGTGCAATATGCAGCAGCAAAGTATGACATGGTTCAGATTCTACTTAAACCTACAGTCCTTGTCTTGTTTGCACCGCCTGTATACTGCTGTTCAAAGTACATAGAGCCAATGGGTCTTGTAATGACCTGGTGGGGAGTGGTGGTGGGGAAACCCATGCTATTTTTTGCAGTGATTTTTATCCATATTGCAGGGCCAGGGACCAAACATTACATTAAAGCCGCAAGCAGTCTTAAATTACTTTTTTCTTATAGTAATCTTTTTGTGCAGGGACAGTTCTTAACACGTGCCACTACTATAGACACCCAGCAGGAACAATATTTAAAGGAATTTTTCATTTTTTTTTTTTCACTTTAAGCATCATTAAAATCGCTGCTACAGCAAAAACTAGTTTTTACAACTTTTTTTTCCCATTGATACATGTTCCCTGGGGGCAAGACCCGGGTTCTCAAAAACGTTTTCCAACAATAACTTGAATATTGGGCTTTAAAATAAGCACTTTTGAATTCGAACGTTCGAGTCCCATAGACTTCAATGGGGTTCTAAATGTTCGCGCGAACGGTCGGTCTGTTCGACGGTTCTGGTGCGAACCGAACGCGGGGCTGTTCGGCTCATCCCTACTGTGAAGAAACCTTTCCGTATTTAGAGATAAAATCTCTTTTCCTCTAGACCAGGGGTGTCAAACTGGCGGCCCTCCAGCTGTTCCGAAACTACAAGTCCCATCATGCCTCTGCCTGTGGGAGTCATGCTTGTAACTGTTAGCCTTGCAATGCCTCATGGGACTTGTAGTTTTGCAACAGCTGGAGAGCCGCCTGTTTGACACCCCTGCTCTAGACGTAAAGAGTGCCCCCCCTTGTCCTCTGTGTTGACTGTGAAGTGAATAACTCAACACCATGTTCACTATATGGACCCCTTATGTATTTGTACATATTGATAAAATATCTCCTCGTCTGAAGGGTGAAGAAAATGAGTTCCTCTAATCTTTTCTCATAGCCGAGTTCCTCTTGGCCTCTTATCAGTTTGGTTGCCATTCTCTGCTCTTGTTTTAGTTCATTGATTGACACAGCACCCACCTCTCAAATTTTGTTTACCACTTTGTACACTGCTTTGGGACGAACTGGCTTGCCTTTAGCAGAGAGGGGGTTAAGTACACAATAGATTTAAATATTAAAACTGTATGCATGTTCAGGTGGATTGTATTTGCCATTGATGTAGATGCATTATATAACACGATCCCCCCATGACAAGGAGGTTTAGGTGGTCAAGGATGTTTTCAAGATACAAAATTTACAGGCAAGTAAAAATGTCCTTTTTTCTTGATATGAAAAAAAAAGAAATTCCATTATAGGTGGTTAGTTCATCATGTCCTTTTTATAACCATCTAGTTTGGAAGCACTTTTGAAAAATACCCACAGTTAGCCCAAAACTCCCTCCGTATGGTCACCGCACACAGGTGTCCAGCCCTTAGCTAGCTTGACTGCTTGTTACAATTGACACCCCACAATATACAATAAAAGGGGTTTCACTTACCCATCCAGGCGCAGGGCCACTTAGAAACTAAATGCCCAATCTTCACCCTTCACGGTAGGTTCCAGTCACTCATGGACTGTGTACCCTTTCAGTTTTAGGGTCCATTTCCCTGGACCTGTATAGCACCCTGCAGGAAATGCCTTAGCACTGTAGTGTCCAGGATTTCCACTCTGCAGGGTCCAGTGCCCAGAGGCAGCTTGCAGACTAAATCTTACAGGATCAAGAGTCTTTTGCGGGGCTTGGGTACCATTTATTTTAGGCATAAAAGCCTGTATTTAAATGGATTCAATTGGTTAATCCCTTGATTCATTTTGGAACCATTTGTGGGAATAGAGAGCTCCAACAAACTGTGCCATTCACCTTACAGGCACTGGTAAACTGATGTGCTTCCCATATGGGAGAGGTACTTCCTGTCTAAAGATCTTTGATCTACCAGTGTCGCTCACCTGATGAAGCAGTATAACACAGCCTGGCCTCTGTGTCCCATAATGTATGAAAAAGAAATAGGTTTAGTATTTGGGTATTAATATCACTCCTGACCTAGCAAACTTGTATTGCTCAAATTTGCTACCCATGCTTTGTGGACTGAAAGTGGAACTCCAACATTGGCATACCCCGACTCTGTTTGGGAGCGGCGTAATGCCTTAAAAATGACTATGCTACCGAGGATTTTGTATTTATTCCAAGCTGTGCCAATCAGTGTCCCGTTGGCATTTTTTTTTTAACAGCTTTGAGTGATTTTTAGGGACTTCATTTGATTCCATAAATCGCTGGGGATAAAAAAATGCACTCATCTATGCCTAAGGTGAAAGGGGATGTAGGGGTCCCTGACCTCCAAGTATTACAGGGCAGTGCACCTTTTGAGGGTCGTGTATTGGCATTGCAATGCAGAGTTCAAGCAGTGGGTGGCGATGGAGATGGAGGATGCTTCCATCCCTCTCTACGTCGCCAGCTTCCTTAAACCATCATCCACTGATAGGTGCAACTCTTGCACTGGTTAGGTCTCCCACCATTACCCTCCCCTATGACTCCTGTTATAAAAAATCCTGACTTCATTCCCAGACTTACTAGCAGAAGTGTATGAAGTCAGAGTTTGAGATTGGTACAAAAAGGTAAACAAATCTAAATTCAATCATGAATTGCTTGGACACCATTTTTCTCAAACTGCAATAATGGATATGCATGGGATCAGACAAACCTAGCTTGCGATTCAATTTGTGAAATAATTAGGCATATTCATATCTCTACCACAAATTACATTACATTTTACCAATAGCATTTTCTAAACAGGAATTATCAGTTTCTTCATCATGGACACAAAGAGTGGCAATAATGTAAATGAGTAACTTGTTTATTGTTTGAAAAATTCATTACTGAATGGCACATATAATGCATACAACTAGTTTGTTCATTCTTCCAACTTTTCAGACTTCTAAATTATACATTACAATAAAACTAAATATACACATTATAATACTATACTAGGTTACCAATCCAAAATAATATACAGAACCACCTTGTGTTCCAGTTTTGTTTGCCATTAGTAAAATAGAAAATACATTAAAAGATGCAATATCTAAACCAAAAATAAAAGCATTTACATGCATTTAAATTGAAACTACAATAATATACCCTAATGGACAAGATTCTACCAAGTTATTACAGATTATTACTTCCTTTCTGCAGATAAAAGCTCAGAAAAAAATAGTGCTAGGCAGCAGGGTTTGCCTGCTAGTCACATGGGCAGTCTGTGTTATAAGTAACATGGTATCCCTTTATACATGCAGCACATATTCTGAATACATCACCAGCGGTGAAACACTAAAATAGTGCCAGAAATGTCTTAAAGCATTTGTTAACCCCCAACCCCCCCCACAAAAAAAAAAAGCATTTGCTGTGACATTTTGCCACCTGTAATGCCTGGCTGATACTGTCAGTTTCTGCTCTCCCCTTTGTAACCTGACCAAGCTATATCATGACATCTGAGCATGTTTATGTGCCTCTGTCAGCCACCTCCCCCCTTGCAACTCCTCATGCTCTCATAACATTTTAAAGTTTACATAATTCTGCTGGTTCCCGAAGGCTGCTGCTCCTGTGTCTGTGCTTTATTAAAAAAAAAAAAGGCCTTGTTTACCAGGTTTCAGAGTGGCACCTTGCGATCAGGTGATCGGCTGGCTTTCTCACTCCTCTCCGTGTTCCAGGAGAGAGGAGACGCAGCCGGTGATGTGACTGGTCTGCAAGGAGCCGCTCTGAAAGCCATTTAAGGAGTCATTTTTTAAAGAACACACAAGCAGCTGTCACAGAACCAGCAGGATTATGTAAATTGGTATTAGTGGGTTAACAATGACATTAAGAACTGTTCCGAGAAACGATAGAGGGAAATTGAGGCTGACTTTTTGAAAATGCCAATTGTCTGCCTGCCAGTCCTTTGAGTCATACACCTGTAACATGTAGACTTTTTACATAAGTCTCAATTTTGTATCTCTAGACTCATTTCAAGTAAGACTCAAAACCTATAAATAAGGTATTCTCAAAAGGAGAAGTAGGCAGTAGCAGCTTAAACAGATCTGACAGGTGAAGTTTAAAGTAGTTGTTAACCCTTCCATATACCTAGTGAAGTGACTGGCCTCCAGTAATGCATAGCGATTAAACAAAATTCTCTTACATACACTGTACCTTTTAATCTGCAGCCTTCTTTTCTTTACATTCAGAGTGCTGAATTATAAAGATTGTCTGAGTCCAGAAAAAAAGGGAAGGGACACGCTCTCTATCCAATCAGCTGGAGCTCTTTCCCGTCACAATTTTTCTTATGGCGTCAGGAAAACTTGTCAGCGATTCATGCCAAAAGCAGAGGAACCAAGTTGCAGACAAAAGTGACACTCTTATTCGAGACAAGTGTACACACTATAGACGGATATACTTTGTCCATATTTTAATGTCCAAGGCTTACAACCATTTTAGGCTAGAGGCAGACTTCTGGGAAAAACATTACTCAACAAATTATGAGTTTTGGGAAGCCCTACCTACAAGCCAAGTGCTGTTGATATAGTTGCAGAAAAAAATAAATAAAAACTTTAAACCATAGCTGCCAACAGATATAAAAGAGAATTGTTATAGCCACTGTTAGATAGGTCTGGTATAGGCCAGTAATTTATTTAACCCAATGTAGGATGCTCCTCAGCACTTACAATTCTGGGGAGGCAATTAAAAATGTATGCAGGGTTTTATGGAGTTCTACAAACTATATGCTGCAATTTCTGGTGTTCATGATCAAAACACCAAGCAAAAACGACCCTTTATCACTTGGCAAATGAGTTGTGTCTTGAATGAGGTTCTTCAAGATCTAGGGCAAGGGTCAGCAACCTAAGGCCCACCGCAGCTAAATGTCCAGCCCGTCAGTGAACATGATGAATACACGTGCACCCTGCCCACAAACATTTTACCCCGGTCGGCTTTCTTGGGATAACAACTGATGCGGCTAAGCCGCCCCTCAGCTGTTGTCCTAAGCAGCGGGAGGGAACGTTTCCCCTCGCCTGGATTCTCCTGTCCCACTGGGAGGCCCGAGCGATCCACCGGAGATTCGAAGCCAAGCCAGAATTGGCTTTGATCAGGTCTCGGATCTAGTAACTAGAAAGCGATGTCATGACATCACTTCCGGTTTACAGAAGACTTGAAGGCATCAAATTTAAAAAAGGGACAGCATTCAAAACAGCCAAAACTTGGCATCTTGAATGGTTCGAAGTGAAAAAGGAGAGACCCCCAGATCCCTCTATAAAGGGTACCTGTTGCTGTCCATTACTGTCACAAGGAATGTGACAGTACCCCATCCCTGCATGCTTGTGCGCAGAAGCAAACACATACGTAAGTTGCGACCACAAATGTAAAGTGTTCAAAGAACACGTGAGGCATCTCTGCGATCGTTAGAGCGAGAGCAATTATTCTAGCACAAGGTTCTCTCTAACTCAACTGGTTACCTGTAGAAATTTTTTGTCGCCTATGGAGATTTTTAAGTACCATAGTTTGTTGCTATTCCACAAGTGTGCGCAATTTTAAAGCATAACATGGGGGAGCCTTGTGTAAGTTAACGGGTCCAGAGGTGCAGGGGCTGTGTAATGTAAAGGGGTCCAGATTATATTTATTAGCCGGTCAATGCGGCACTCCATGCATTCACATACATTAAATCCAGCCCTTAAGAGGAAAAAAGGTTGCAGACCCCTGATCTAGGGTGTCACAAGGAGAGAAAAAAATAAGCTATTTTATTCCTCTGCAACATCACAAAAGTATCTAAGAAGACGACAAAATGTGCATGCTCTACTACAGTTTTGGAAGTTTTTTGCCTCATAGCAAGCATCCAACACACAAATCTAATCTGCACAATAAATGATATGAAACCAAAATATTTCCAGGCTAGATAAACTGAACGTTATCTGCAAACTTATAGTAAATGAGTTTCATAGGTTTTTTTCTTTAAAGGAGTTGTAAAGGAAAACATTTTTACAGGGATTAGAGACATAATAGTTAACCGATTCCTTTTAAAAACAATTAAAAATAGATAAAAAAATCAATCATATAATATACCTGTCGTTTTTAGTTTTGTTTTTGCATGTTATGCTGTATCTGTGCTATACAGAGCCATAGAGCAGTGATGGTTTGGAAAACAAAACTAGAAGCTCCCAGTACTGTGGTCCTCAGCAAACAGACAACCAGGAAGTGTCCAGAACAGAGGAGAATTACAGCAACATCAGAGCAAAAAACGAACAATGAGGACATTAAACCAGGACTGCAGTAAGGTAAAGGAAGCTATTAAGATAAAAAAATGTTTTTCCTTTAGTGACCCTTTAAGGAGCATAATCTGCGTGGGCAGTACAGAGGTGTAGTGGGTAGCACTTTCGCCTAGCAGTGATAAGGGTCGTTGGTTCGAATCCCAACCCTGGCACTACCTGCCTTGGAGTTTGCATGTTCTCCCCTGTGCCTGTGTGGGTTTCCTTTGGGTACTCCGGATTCCTCACACACCAAAAACATGCTGGTAGGTTAATTGGCTTCTATCTAAAATTGGCCCTAGAATGTGAGTTAGGGACCTTAGATTGAGGGTAGGGACTAATATGAAGGTACAATATATATGTAAAGCGCTGCATAAATTGACAGCACTATACAAGTACCTGAAATAAAAAATAACCTTAACCCGTACAGTAACTAGACTTTGGCTTTGAACGTCCATCCAAGTTGAATGAATGTGTGCATGCAGCCGAGAAAAGAAAAAAAAACAGTTTTACCTCTGTCACAAAGTATACACTTTTATTGTAAATCCGACAATTGTCCGATGGAGCATACAACCGGTCAGATTTTCCGTCAACAGCCTGTCATCGCACAATTCCCGTTAATTCGATTCTGCTTTAGGCACCACTGTTAAAGTGTTACTAAACCCACAACATTAAAATCAGTCTGTATGCTTGTTATACTCACTGTGGTTAATCCTCTGCATCTGTAAAAGGGCTGTTCGATCATGTCTTCTCTGATCCTCCCCTTCTTCCTCTGTTTTCAATCCACCTGCTGCTAGAACAGAGTCATATGAGGCACTCAGCACATGCTCAGTTTGGTGTATTGCTAGAGCAGCCATTCTCAACCAGGGTTCCGTGGAACCCTAGGGTTCCTCGAGCTGTGGCTGATTTACCTCCTATTTGATGGTGCCTACATAGTTCTGAGCCAATGCCACTTGGAGGAGCCAGTGGTATGACACCAATGATCTTTCTAGCTCTCGGTAAGGGGGTCATAATTACCACCACTGTAGAAAAAAATTGCATTCTTCTCACTGACCACCAAAATAAGGGGCATTGTTCCCAATGAATGGTTTTATCACATGAAAATTATTTTAAGGGTTCCCCATGGGTAAAAAGGTTGAGAAAAGCTGTGCTAGAGATTTTCCCTTTTTTGGGGGGATAATGCATGTGACCAGGCCAGGGGTCATGCAGTAAGAGGAGAATGAAAACCCCCCTCCTAAAAGCTTTAACCAAACAGACTGCTATATACGGCTGATGAGAAAATGTATGTAGCCGTTTCTATTTACTAAAACTATTGCATTTCCATGTTCTGTGTACTGTGGGAGACCAGGTAGAGTGAATGCAGGCTCCTGGGTTAAGTAACACTTTAAGGTGGATTCATCTCCCTTTATATAGGCACAATAAAAATTAAGATGTAAAACCCTGAAATATTCCACCTTCCTGAAATTACCAATTACAGTTTTACACACTTTGGGCCAGATTCTCAGAGGCGCTACGACAGGCTCAGATACCCCGTCGTATCGCCGCTTTTTTCACCGGGTATCTATGCGAGTGATTCTTAGAATCACTTTGGCATAGATACGGGTGAAGATCCGACAAGTGTAATTGTATTACACTTACGGATCGTAGATGTAATGACAACTCCAGCCACTAGGTGGCCTTTACGTTGTTTTCTCATTTGCCTATGCAAATGAGGCTAATACGCCGATTCCCGAACGCTTTTACACCGCCCCGTTGTCGCTTACGTCGTTTTCATCCATGTAAGGTCACCCCTGCAAAGATGTGGAGTAACCTTACGCAGTACCGTCGGATGCCATGTTAAGTATGGCGTTGGGTCAGCGTCGGCTTTTTCCGTCGGTTATGTCGCTTTACTAAGTCGTTCGCGAATAGGGTATTGCGTAAGTGACGATCACGTCGTTTTGACGTCGGATTCACCGACGCTTTTTGACGTGAGCTGGAGCATGCGCACAGGGCTTTTTGCCCGGCCGGCGCATGCGCAGTTCGATCGACGCGGGGGCACGCTTAATTTAAATACAAGCCGCCCCCTTTGTATTACGTGGCCTTACGCTGGGACATTTACACTACGCATCCGCAAACTACGGAGCAAGTGCATGGAGAATACGGCACTTGCTCTGTTAAGTTGCGGCGGCGTAGTGTAAATGGCTTACGCTACGCCAGCGAAAATGTATGAGAATCTGGCCCGATATCAATGCACACCATAACCTCACTTATACCACCAATGTACACCATACCCATTCCAAACTAAACATCTTGCTAAACATCCATTACTCTCCTGCTGACATTCTGATCCTTCCACTTAACCCCTTCCTTACCGGGCCATAGGGATTTGACAGCCGCAGCAACACCTCGCCGATGAGTGGACGTCACATGACGTCCTTTGTTCTCAGCGTTCACTCGCGATCCCGCCGGGCACCCACGATTACCGCTGATCACGGCAGGAGTGTGGATCTGTGTGTAAACACACAGATCCATCTCCTGTCAGTGGTGAGGAGACTGATGCGTGTTCCCAGTACAGAAAAACACACATCGGTCTCCTCCCCCTGTGAGTCCCCCTCCCCTACAGTTAGAACATACTTTAGGGAACATTTTAACCCCTTCCCTGCCAGTCACATTTACACAGTAATCAGTGCAGTTTTATAGCACTAATCGCTGTGTAAATGTGAATGGTCCCAAAAACGTGTCAAAAGTGTCCGATATGTCCGCCGCAATGTCACGATCACAAAAAAAAAACGCAGATCGCCGCCATTACTAGTAAAAAAAAAAAAAAGCCATAAATCTATCACCTATTTTATAGACGCTATAACTTTTGCGCAAACCAATCAATATACGATTATTGCGTTTTTTTTTTTTACCAAAAATACGTAGAAGAATACGTATTGGTCTAAACTGAGAAAAAAACTTTTTTTAAAAAAAATTGTGATATGTATTAAATGAAAAAGTAAAAAATATTGTGTTTTTTTTAAATTGTCGCTCTTCTTTTGTTTATAGCACAAAAAATAAAAACTTCAGCAATGATCAAATACCACTAAAAGAAAGCTATTTGTGTGGGGAAAAAAAACAATGATTTAATTTGGGTACAGTGTTGCATGAACGCGCAATTGTCATTCAAAGTGCAACAGCGCTGAAAACTAAAAATTGGTCTGGGCAGGAAGGGGGTGAAAATGCCCTGTATGGAAGGGGTTAACTCCAGGAATATAAAAATAAAATAAAAATCTTGCAATGCCCTTCCCTGCACTGCAAGGGTTAAAGTGTAACAGAACCCAAAATCAAAAATGCTTACCAAAAATTGGATGCAGTGCTTTCATTTGTTTCTTTTCCCAAGTTTATTATTCCTTTATTTTCATTTGGTGATCGGCCAGTAAAGAGGGCCATGCAAAAAAAAAAAAAAAAAAAACCACACACACACCAACTTCCCCCGTCCACACATTCAAGATAAATCGTGAAATCCTCCCCGCTGTGTATTTGTATTCTGACAGTGGGACTCTTCTGTTGTCAGATCCACTGATCAGCACTGCAACCTACTGGCTGCATGCATTGATCGAATGAGTTTTTTCCAGCAGGACCATTCCACAAAAGCTGGCTTCCGTTGACCAGACAGGGCTACATAAGGATTAGATTGAGATGTACTTTACATAAGTCACTTAACAATTTAAAGTTGAATTGCAGCTAACACTTAATTAGGGAGTTACTTTTTCCTACAGGGACATTAACCTTGTATTGTACATTGGGGGGGCGGGGCTGGATTGTGGGCTTCAACGTGTCCCAGAACTACATTTAACAATCTTGCCTCAGGGTTTTCCAATAATTATGTATACTTTTGTTTAAGGACTAATCTTGTATCTTTAAAAACAATTAATAAAGGACCCTAGATTATGTCCAAGTTTCACAATAATTATATAAAATGTTATATATCTGCTTATATAGCAGTAATTGTAATAATGTCTAATACAGGTATTTGCTTCCACTTCTGGCGATAGATCGCTGCCAAATCTGTTGCGATCTACACCATGTCCGGCCGGGAGCCAAGGAACCGGTTGGCTTTGGGTGAGAACATCGTGGGCTCCCTGAACAGGTAAGTCTCCATATCTTAAAAGTCATCAACTGCAGTATTTGTAGCTTCTGACTTAATTTTTTTTCAGCGGAACTCCACTTTAAGATGCCCAAAGTTAAAATGGTTGCAGCCAGACTTAGTGGAGGGAGATTTCTTCAGCATATTTGGCAAGTACAGAATATATAAATATAGTTGAAGGGAGGCTTCAGAGTGGCAAAGATGTTTTTATTACAAATTACGTGAGCAGACTGCAGTTCCTCTTTAAATACTGACCAATTGTATGAGTGTGCCACTACACATGGTGGTAAAGACTTAAGGTTTTTCACCTAAAAAGGAGTTGTAAAGGAAAGATAATTTTCACAGAGAGCGTCCTGCCACACAGATGTAGTTTCCAGGAGGGGGCGAGCACGTCACTGACCACCGCTGTAAAGCCTCCCTTCACGTGGTGAGTAACAATCAGACAAGCAGGCAGTGAACAGAACAGAGAAGAAATAGAGCAAGTTTTGAGCAAAAACGAACAATGGGGAAGTAAAAAGTGGATGCTCCGCTTATCTGTCCCCCCCTCCGGTGCCACATTTGGCACCTTTCAAGGGGGGGAGGGGAGCAGATACCAGTTTTGACAGGTACCTGTCCCACTTCCATCGGACCTCGCCATGTCAGCGCTTAGAACTAAAATTGTTCTGTAGAGAACATCAACTGGTCTACACAATCCCAACCTGCACAAAGGATATGGAAGAGACAGCTGAAGGCAGGAATAGGCAGGTATATTTCACCTTATACAAAACAAGGGCTTTGTAGCTGAGCATGAACACTCTGTTACATATCACAGAGTCTTTTTGAATAGTCTGGTTTTAATGTAAGTTTAATATAAGATTTAACATTCTGTCTGGTGGGTAGAGGGCACACATTTTTAAAACGTATGAAGATCTCTTCCTATGTAGTATTTTATTTAAAAACATGGTAGAACAAACCTAGGCTGGTGATAAAAGAATTTCCGTGGAGGAAAATGTACATACAATTGATCTTGATTACATTTCCTAGAAAGAATATGTACTTAATGAACAAGAAGAGTATATTCATACTATGGTTGAATGTATGGATCTGCAAGAGAAATCGAAAAAAAAGGCAATCTACAAGATTAGATGGAAAATATGTTCACCAAACTATGAAATGCCTATGTTTTGGGATCTTCATATTCAACTTGACTCAACTGTTGCAGCCATTGTGAAAAGGGGACTCTCACTTTTCAAATTTAATTTACAGTATACTTTAAGTAATGGACTATGAACCATGAAGGATAGTTTGTAGTATATTGGGAAATCCCTCTTACACAATCATCAGAAATATGTCAGACGTATGTACCCACATTGTACCTGAATAGTTGACAAGTACAAAAAACACTTTAAAATATATTGAAACTCAAGTAGAAAATTGTCATACTACAGGTTACCAATCCTTAAGATACAGTGGCTTCATTTTTTCCCCCCCGCTTTTAATTTTCTGTCTTAGGGTGGCGACACTCATTTCTCTACTGTAACCAAAAAGGAGCAACTTATCCACCCTCAGACAACAGCACCGTCAACCTCTGGAGAGGGTAGCGTTAGATGAACTTCACAAACAATGACAAACAAGTTCCTTTTTAATTTCTCAGAACCAAATACTGACAAGCTGCAACTTTACACATAAATAAAAGAACTCAGACAAAATCTGACTGCATTATGAAATATACAATGACGGTCTATGAAATGTATCTGTATTAATGCCAAAACAAATACATTCCTAGGATTTCCATATGTTATACTGAAAAAAAGTAGGCCATTTCCTAACTGATGAATTCTATACAATAAATACAGACGATTCCTGTAACAGAACTGGCAAGATATGACATAATACGTATGGTAAGTATTACTGGATGGAAAGACAATTATGATAGATTAAGTGGAGGCTACAAAGGAAACGACTCTTAAAACAAGTTGCGTCACAGATGTAAGTGGGTGCCTTAACAATCTTGAGTTTTATTGGTTAAAGATTTGGGCTGGCATGGCTAACAGAATGTAGGGCGCTCTATCAGAACATGCTTTCTATCTCCGATGGCCATTCAAAGTCAGTAATGAAGCAAATGAAACTGCCCATCTCTACAACACCAACTCATAATGCCTGGCTGTAACGTTCAGTCCATACAAAGTAATTCATAACGTCAAACACTTGAGAATTCTATTGCTTCTCCACATGACAAAAGATGGAAAGGGCAATGATTATACCCGTTGGAAACAGGTACTTGAATTTCTCACATGGAGGGAGACGCAGGTGTCTCCATACTACATTTTTCACTGGGATACTGTCAGCTTTGATATAATCATCGCAACAAAATAGCTCTGGTAAGGAGATCCCCCAAGCAGACATTTGAAAATAACCGAAGGTGCTGGTGACATTGTTCAAATATGGCCATTGCACCAGTCATTGATTTTTGCAGGCTGCCTTCATTGAACACCAAGAAGGCACTTTGCACAGAACAGTATGCGTGTGTGAATGAGGTCTAACAGTATCTGAACCTGGTGTGCAAGTCAGTACTGGTACCAAAGCCGCTTTTATGAGTTTGGAACAGGCCACGTTAAAAAAATAAAAAATAAAAATCATATCACAAACATCATGTCCCGATTACTAAATTTCCCCATAATCTTTAGCTTATACAATTAACCCCAAAAGAACATTAGAAGGAGAATGGTTTCCTCCATTAGAGCACCTCTACCTATCTGGAGGGGGGAAAAATGGGCGTGGCCAGGCATAGAACAGCTAAAATGACAATTTAGGAACTGGAAAACAATGGGTACATTTTATAGCCAATAGTATGGGCTGCCATATGGCTGGTTACAAACAAACTAAACTGCACAACACCATTGGGAGATGGACACCAGGCAGATGAGCTCCAAACAAACGGAATAGAATAGGATAAGGGGTGCCTGCCCAGGGAAAATGCTGCCATTCAGATTCCTCTATAAACTCTCTGAAGAAGTCAATTATAAATATGCATAAAGCTGCTTTACAGAATATTTCCTGAGTTCTAAGAATGCTAAAAAGCACTTAAAAGTCTAAGGATATTTGCCTAAAATTAAGGAAATTGAAATTTCCTATATTTGGCAAAATAAGAAAGTAAAAACGATTTAACACTTCATAAAAATGCCATATCAAAAATAAAGAGGGAGTCCACCCCTCAGAGTACCAAACACCTGCAGCATTTGTACAGTATTGCTAGAACTATAATTACTTTGTAATGTCACTAGTATTGTATATTCAAGCCATTAATGATTATCAATCACAATTTGGCATGGCAAGATTTAGTGTTATACGGATTGTGATCAAGTCACAAGATCCCTTTAGAAGAAAATACATTGCACATCTTGTTTGATCCCTCAAGCACTAGTTAAAAGCCAGGAATCGGCGAAGGTCTTCTATATTTCAGGAATGTGTCGATTTAACAAGCGTCTTCATTTTTCCTGTTGATTTCAGCATGTGAGGTCCAAACTGAAAAACCAAATAAATCGTGGTTACAAAAGATAATTAATCATGCTCACTAGGCTTTAAAAAAAAAAAAAAAAAAAAAAGACACTGTTACTTTGCCCATTGTGTTTTTTTTTTTTTTTTTCTTTGTCTGAATTTCTCACTTCCTGTTTCTCCTCAGTAAACAGGACACTATCATCCGAGCCATGCTTAGTCATACAGAACAGCTTACTGAGGAGGAACAGGAAGTGAGAAATTCAGACAAAGAAAGAAAAAAAAACACTTAGAAGGGAAATCGAAGGAAAAGCTAAGTGAACCAACAATGCAGTAGCTTAAAGGAACCTATTTAGAAAATAAGAAACAAACCTTTACAACCCCTTTAATGCAAGGAATGCATTAAGATAAACAAATGTTTATACTTTACAACCACTTTAAGCTTTTATATTTATTTAGCAGGAATTTCATTCATTTGTGAATAATGATTTTAGTGCATTTTCTAGCAAAAAAATATGATAAACATTTGCGCAAATATCGCTGGGCCATAAAAATCAGTAGCACCTTCTTTTTACTCTACAGGTCATGTGCTTTCAGAAAATATATGGTTTGGGGGTCTTTTACAGCTTTCAGACTTACTAAATTTTAGAATTTTGTCAACATCCACCAGCTCCGTGATGTCGTCATGAAGGAGTGGAAGAGGACTCTAGCGGCAACCTGTGAAGTTTCGGTGAACTCCATGCCCAAGAGGGTTAAAGGCAGTGCTGGAAAATAATGGTGGCCACACAAAATAGACACTTTGGGCCTAATTTGGATATTTCCCCTTAGGGGTGTACTCACTTTTGTTGCCAGCAGTTTAGACATTAATGGCTGTGTGTTGAGTTAATTTGAGGGAACAGCAAATGTAATCTGTTCTACAAGCTGTACACTCACTGCTTTACATTGTAGCAAAATTTAAATTTCTTCAATGTTGTCACATGAAGAGAATACATTCATTTACAAAAATGAGGGGTGTACTCACTTTTATGAGATACCATATTATAGCAATCATTTTAAGATAAGTCAGTCTTTCTAGTGGAATTTACATACATACAAAAATAAAATAGTATATATTTTTTTTTTTTATATATTACATAATAAATGTTCACATACCATTGGTGTTTCTGCAGCCTTCTTTGGCTCTAATTTTGGAAAATGTTTGTCTGACTCCCCTTGGCTGTCACTTCGATACCTGTATGCAAACTTCTTCTTTAGAGCTTCAGCAATAAGTGTTGCTGGGTCAGCTGGGTCACATGACTTAGGCTTTGACTCTTCAGGTATTCTGCAAAGAAGATTAGAACAGTTCTTAGGCTCCATTTGTGCAAGTGCTAATAACATTCTCTCTGACAACACGACCACCAATAGTGATTCACAGCCAGCATTTTAGTAGACATGGATGCGTTATCTAGTAAACATTTTATACAAATGAACTGGAGCACCAGAAAAGGTGCCTCTACAGGTAAACCACCTTGTGGGTTTTACCAAAAGAAGAGAGGAATGTCCCTTGTATGTTTGAAGGGAGGTCTTTGAATCCTGAACAGGACCAAATTAAAATCATACAGGGGAAGATTTGATAAGGGTAGAGCATTAGCACACAAACATTGAGGCTGGGTTCACACCTATGCGAATTGAGTGCGGCTTAAACCGCATCCAATACGCAGAACATTTCTAAATACATTTTTTTTAAGGAGGTTCACATATGTGCAATGCATTCGCACTGCACATTGCAGTAAAAACGTATGCAGATTTTATGTCTTGCGGTGCGGTTCAGGTGCGAATTCAGTCCCATTATCTTCTATGGGTACGCAGCGGATTCGCAGATGTGTTCAGTTCTCTTCAGGAATTTCTCTCATTCAGCCCAATACACTTCTCCCCCACTCTCCTCTCACCCAGAACTTCTCCCAGGTCTCCAAATTCGCAGCAAAAACTGAGCTAATCTGCTGAACACTTCTCTTATCTATCTGCAGAGATAACAGAGCTGAAATTCGCACCGCACTAGTGTGAACCCAGCCTAAAGGATCACTAAAGGAATTTATTTTTTTAGATAAATAGCTTCCTTTACCTTACTGCAGTCCTGGTTTCATGTCCTCATTGTTCGTTTTTGCTTTGAACTTGCTGTAATTCTGCTCTGATCTCCACACTTCCTGCTTGTCTGGCTCCTTATGAAAAATCTCATGGCAGCTTTTCACTGTGGTCCAAGCTGTCATTACTGTGTCTAAAACTCATCAGAACCAATCAGATTCATTTTAAAAACAAAACACTGCCCTGGATTTGTTTGTTTTTGTTCTGTGTGTGTCTCTCTACTTCACAGAAACATGAAACCAGTTTAAAAGTGAAACTAAACTGCAGGCACATTATATGATTGATTTTTATCCATTTTTAATCATTTTTAAAAGGAATCGGTTAACGTTTATGTCTCTATACCCTGTAAACAGTCATTTCAGCAAAAACATTTTTTTCCTTTAGTGACCCTTTAAGGCGTGTTGCATTGAAGTTGTAGTAGTCTTGGTATTTAAAATTCGCTGACAGGCAGGGTTTTGATAACAGAAGAGAATCTAGTGGTCTATTCTGTCATACATGACCCCCCCCTGCCTGTGAGCATATAATGTGATCGGAGCTGCACATGCAGAACTCAGATCACATTTCCGTAACGCAGCAATGCGATTCTCATGCACATTAGTGACGTCGCCACTAGGGTTGTCCCGATACAGACTATTTGCGCAAGTGCTTGTACTCGCGCAAATGCTCCCGATGCTTCTGCCGATACTTTTTTTGTTCTGTGAAAATTCTTTGAGTTTTTTACTACTGCGTGACAAGCAAATACATTTTTTTTATTCATTTTTACTATTTTTTATTCCTTTATAATGTCTTGAGTTAGAGTTCTTCATAATTCTAAAGAAAATATCCTTAGTCTGTATCGTGGTTTGAAAATGGTCACATGACATTTTAAAAAAAGTATCGGTATCGGCAAGTACATGGAAAAAAGTATCGGTACTTGTACTCGGTCCTAAAAAAGTGGTATCGGGACAACCCTAGTCGCCACAGTCAAGCCATTAAAGCGGTTAAAAGCCTGGAAAAAAACACCAGGGAAGATAGAAGCGTCGAGGGATAAGCGACAGCTTTGCGCTGTAGAGCTCCATTTGCAGGTTAAAGTGGTTTTAAAGGCAAAAGGTTTTTTATCTTAACGCATACTATGTGCAGCAGCCCCCCCCCCCCCAGACTTACCTGAGCCCCATCTCGATCAAGTGACTCAGCTGAGATAGCAGCAAAGCACCATTGCCGTCAGTGAGCCAATTGGTGGGGGGGGGGCAGGCCACAGCTCCATGCATGAATAGACACAGGGATCTGCAGCTTGGGTGCCCCCACTCAGCAGTAGGAAGGGACCAGGAGCCCCAATGGAGGACTCGAGACGATGAGCATCTGGGCTGCTCTGTGCAAAACTACTGCACAGACCAACCAAGTAGGACATTTTATTTTTTTGTTAAAAATAAGGCTCTTACATCACTTCAAAGGAATTTTTTTTTTTGCTAAAATGACCGTTTACAGCAGGGATATGCAATTAGCGGACCTCCAGCTGTTGCAGAACTACAAGTCCCATGAGGCATAGAAAAACTGACAGCCACAAGCATGACACCCAGAGACAGAGGCATGATGGGACTTGTAGTTTTGAAACAGCTGGAGGTCTGCTAAATGTATATCCCTGGTTTACAGGGTATAGAGACATAATAGTTAACAGATTCCCTTTAAACACTTAAGGATCTGCTCATGAATATATATATGTCCTTTTTTTAAAGATGGATATCTCGGTAACGGCAGCAGCTGCTGCCACAACCGAGGTATCCATCTTTATCATGAGTGGTCCTATAAACGGTAACGGCGGTCTCCGCCGCGAGATCGCCGTTATCTGCCGCGAGATCGCCGCCTCCGCCGCTTACCGGAGCCGTCGGTAGCGGCAGAGGCGATCGGGTCCTGCTGCCTGCTGTGTGGGGATGCGAGTGAGGGCAAGATGACTCCTATCCATCCCCATAGCACTGCAGGGCGGAAGTGATGTCAAAAAGTCAGTCCCACCCATGCGTCTTAAAAAAAACTTTTTTCATTACAAAACTTCCATTTTTTATTTTTTGCATTGAAGTCCAAATATGAGATCTGAGGTCTTTTTGACCCCAGATCTCATATTTAAGAGGACCTGTCATGCTTTTTTCTATTACAAGGGATGTTTACATTCCTTGTAATAGGAATAAAAGTGATCAACAATTTTTTTTTTCCAGTGTAAAAAAAATATAAAAATAAATAAGAAAACACATTTTTTAAAGTGTCCCGTGCAGAAGCGAATGCATACGTGAGTAGCGCCCGCATATGAAAACGGTGTTTTAAACTACACAAGTGAGATATCACGGCGATTGTTAGAGCGAGAGCAATAATTCTAGCCCTAGACCTCCTCTGTAGCTCAAAAGAGCCAACCTATAGCATTTTTTAAATGTCGCCTATCGGCATTTTTAAGGGTAAAAGTTTGACGCCATGCCACAAACTGGCGCAATTTTTAAGCGTGACATGTTGGGTATCATTTTACACGGCGTAACATTATCTTTCACAATATATAAAAAAATTGGGCCACATTTATTGTCGTCTTATTTTTTAATTAAAAAAAAGTGAATTTTTTTTCCAAAAAAAGTGCGCTTGTAAGACCGCTATTCAAATACGGTGTGACAAAAAGTATTGCAATGACCGCCATTTTATTCTCTAGGGTGTTAGAAAAAAGTATATATATATATATAATGTTTGGGGGTTTTAAGTAATATTCTAGCAAAAAAAAAACTGTTTTAGTCTTGCAAACACCAAATCTGAAAAACACCCAAGGTCCTTAAGTGGTTAAAAATTATAGATAAAAAACAATCGTATAATGTGCCTTCAGTTTCGTTTTTCATCTAGTTTCATGCTTCTGTGAAGTACAGAGACACAGAGCCAATACAGGGCAGTGTTTGTTTTTAAACTGAAACTGATTGGTTCTGAGGGGTTTTAGACACACAGTAATCACACCTCCTTGATTAGAGACCACAGAGAGAAGCTCCCATGACCTTTTTTCATCAGGAAACAGACAACCAGAGAAGGATTCATCAGGAAACAGACAACAGCGAAGGATTACAGCAAAAACGGACAATGAGGACATGAAACTAGGACTGCAGTAAGGTAAGGGAAGGTATTTAGCTAAAAAAAAAAAAAAATTCCTTTAGTGACCCTTTAAGTCTGTCATGACTTAAAGTGTTAATCTTAAAAAAAAAAAAAAAAAAAAAGATCCTGTTCCCTTAGAGCTCCACGTCCCTGCTCTGTCACCGACGATCGCGTGTACCTGACGGACATCGCGGCCGCCGGGTACACGCATCAAATCCTCGGTGATGCGTCGGGACTGTGGAATAACAAGTAAATCACGTCCAAAGACGTGACCCCGGCGCCTCAGGTCCGCGCTGCTGACGTATTCTGTCAATAGCGCGGACCCGAAGTGGTTAAAGCATGATATACAGCACAGTGCTTGCGCTGTGTCATTTATTCCCCCATTTCACCTGCAATACCCATCTGATCCTGCCTGCCATGTCCTTAACCTGTACTTTGACCACGATATATCAGGGCTGCTAAGCCCTGACACCGTTGCCAGCGTACATGCCTCCGTCAGCCACAGCCCTGCTCTGTCTGCGTGCTCTCTTCCATCCTCTCCCCCCCTCCCTGTCTGCTCGTGTCATATCGAATGCAGAGGCTAATAATTTACTGCATGCGATCTGGTTCTGTGAACGGAGCCCATTGTCCTTCAAAACCTGAAAGGACTGCTCTTTCAGGAGGTCATCCAAATAGCCTAGCACTGGTTTATACTGGGAGAGCAGATGAGCCAGTACCTATGTGTTCACCAGAGGAGCCTAGGAAAGGTTAAACAGGAGGGCCACAAAGCAGTAATGAGAGGGGCCCAGGACCACAGAAAAGGTGTTTGATACACATATTTGATGAGCACCAAGGCCAGGAAGCCCTTCAGATGACGAGAACCGATGACTGATCAGGTTGACTCGCACCAAAAAAAAAAAATTCTGGTGATGACACCCTGGTCTAAGAGCTTAGAAAGGGGCACAAGGGGACACTGGGAGATTAAAACCAAGAAAAAAAAAAAAAAGTCAGGAAATTTTTTTTTAGTTTGTAGCTCTGACACAGCTCTGCTTGCATCAAGTCATCAGTGATACAAGACTATCAAGTGTCCACAAAGGCCAGAAGATGACCCAAATCGCGGAAAGTATGTGCGTACATTCATGTTGAGGAGGGATCACAGTTTTGGAGTGCCAGGCTATGTGAGCTGACAAAAAGGACAGCCTTGGGAGGCCTTTTCATGGAATTGAACTGTGTGGTAAAGAAGGTACACTACAGAAAAGAAAAGGATGGGTTTGCCTTAGAAGATGGATCCTTACCTCTTTGGCTTGCAGGAGGGTACTAGTCTTACTCCCTGGTAACATGCTTGAGAAAGCTGTCCAACCAAGCTCTGAAAGGTTATCCACTAAGGGCATATTGAGAAGAGAGTTCTTTCAACACATCAACCAATGTGTTCATTGAATGTGAAGTTACGTTATATTGATGCAAAAGCGCAAACCCCACTGCATCCACTGCTCCATCAGCAGACATATGGTCTGCAAAATCAATTACTAGTCCATGTTGGTCTGATAGTCTTTGAAAGACTGAGACCATAAGGCCAGAACCAGAGCTGGGGGCAAATTTTGGCTGATTGGTGCAAGTAAATGCAATCATTGTCATGGAAATAGCTGCCATTAAGTATTTGTTTAAGCAACAAATGGGATGGAAAGGGGTTAGAACGCGGTGACGCAGAGATTAAGTATTTGTTTAAGCAACAAATGGGATGGAAAGGGGAAAGAGGAAGTGGTATAGACACGTTTTTTAACAAAATCATCAGTAAAAAGATGCAAATATCTTGGGAGAAGGAAACAAGATGAATGATTTTGTGTACAAGGACTGGAACAAACAATGGATGATGAGGGAATTACTTTAGTTAGCTTGCATTGCCCTATAAGTACCAAGATCCAAACCAAACTGGTAGAGGCAACAGGCTTAGCCTACGGCTTCAAGGTAGTTCACACTGCACTTTGGCTTGAATCCTGCTCGTTGTTTTGCGAGACAACACTTGCAAACCAAGTTAGGATTTAAAATAATACAGTGCTCGCATTGCAAAACGCTTGTCAACTGCGTTACTCGCAATCTGAGGTTCCACTGTACCTGAAAAAATAAAGTGCCTCGCTCTTGGAGCAAGTGACTGCAGAGACTCAGTTTCCTAGTAACCAACAGTTTGGGAGAAACATTAAACAGAATTTAGGAAGCGGCTGTACTCACAAGAGGAGTATGAAATGCTAGGAAAATTAAAGAGAAGGGGCTCAGGCAGGTAAGGAGGTACTCCCAGAGGGCAACATTCCTGTTAAAATAGGCAAAATGCCCACCCAGGCAGGTGGAAGTGCCATGTCTGAGCCCAAAAACCCAAGGGGAGCAAAAAACCTTAGACTTACTGGTAACGGTATTTCTATGAGTCTTTCAGGACACCACTTGGAGAGCGCAGCTCCACCCATTTCCCAGGAAACACTGCAGTCATTCCTTTAAATCCCGTATCCTTCCACCATGGCCTCAGTTGTTACCGAGTACCTCCGGCCATGCTGAAATTAGATAAGCAGAACATAGCAACCATACACATTAGCATTTATAAACACAAAGGGAGGGTTATCGGTGCTGTCCTGAAAGACTCATAGAAATACCATTGCCGGTAATTCCAACTAAGGTTTTCTCACCTCGTCTTTCAGGACAGCACTTGGAGATAACCGAGTACTTACTCTAGGGTGGGACCACCGCTTGCAGGATGTTCCTGCCAAAAGATTGCTCTGCTGCTGCGAGCAAATCCATCCTGTAATGGCGAGTGAAGGTGGAGTAACTCGTCCATGTGGCTGCTTTGCAGATATGTTCCGGAGAAGCCCCAGCACATTCTGCCCAGGACGTAGCTACCGACCTTGTTGAATGGGCCACTACCCCTGTGGGAGATTCAATTTCCATAGCCATGTAAGCTTTGTAAATAGCCATGCAAAGCCACCTACCCACAGTGTTTTTAGAGGCTCCGTAGCCCTTACGAGATCCAGAGAATAAAAAAAAAAAAGAGAATTGGATTTTCTAAACTCTTTTGCGATCTCTAGACTAGACTCACGTCTAGACCATGGAACTCTTTCTTTCGGACCAGTTGGAGATGGACAGAATGTAGGTAGAACTAGCTCTTGTGTTCTATGGAATGTAGACGCCACCTTTGGCAGGAAACCCGGGTCTGTCCTTAAAACAACCCTATCTGGGAAGATTGTCAGAAAAGGCTCAATAATAGATAACGCTTGGAGCGCACTGATCCGCCTAGCTGAGGTAACTGCTACCAGAAAAGTCAGTTTCAAGGTCCAAAACTTAATAGAGGCTTTGCTTCCTCTGGTAGTTCAGAACAACTGATAAATCCCATTTGGGAAAAAACTTAAAATGGTAATGGCCTAGTCCTGGCTAATGCCTTAAAAAACCTAATGACATAAGGATCTAGAGATAGCCTTCTCTCCAGAAACACTGAAAGTGCCGCTACCTGAGCTTTTAAGGTGCTGGCTGCCAGACCTTTATCCATCCCATCCTGCAAAAATTCCAGCACGGAAAGGTAGACCTGTGGCGAGCAATTTTTAGAATCACACCAGGAATTAAAAACTTTCCAGGTCTTAAAATAAATAGCTCTGGTAACTTCTTTTCTGCTATTTAGCAGAGTATCAAATAAACGATTGGACAAACTCTTATTTTTCAGGATTTGCTCTTCAGTAACCAGACTGCAAGCTTTAGACAACCTACATTGGGATGTAGAAGGGGACCCGGAGACAGTAGGTCCCTTCTGACTGGTAGTAGCCAATAAGCTTCTACCGCTGGCTTCGACAGTACTGAGAACCAGCGCCTCTTGGGCCAATATGGGGCTACGAGAATTAGAGTAGCCCTTTCTCCCTGTAGCTTCTCGAGTACCAATGGGATAATTTGTACCGGGGGAAATGAGTATCACAAGCGGAAGGACCAGCGCTGAGCCAGTGCATCCAGGCCTTCCGCTTGGTCCAGCCTGTTGAGGGAGAAATAGAGAGGAACCTTTGCATTTGTTTGAGATGCAAACAGGTCTATTTGAGGAGTTCCCTACCTGTCTATAATTCTCAGAAAAACCTTTTGGGTTTAGGCTCCACTCGGACCCCAGCACCCTTCTGCTTAAAAAGTCCGCTAGATGATTCAGGGTGCCCGTCAGGTGCACTGCGGTTAAGGATGCAACGTTTTCCTCTGCCCAGGACAGAGTTTGCAGGGCCAGGCTCAGGAGACATCTGCTTCTTGTGACCCTTTGCCTTGAGATATATGCCACTGCCGTGGCATTGTCTGATCATACTTGGACGTGTTGGTCCTGGATTGTCTGATTGAAGGCCCATAGTCCCAGAGAAATGGCTCTTAGCTCCCTCCAATTGGAGGACTTCCTGGGAGGACTTCCTCCTCCCACTGTGGAAGAAACAACTGGAGTCGTCCTCCCACAGCCGGGAGACCGTCACTGGGGTTTTGCGGGCTGGCTGGGGGGACAGAATAATACCCCAGGCTTCCCAGGGTCGCCACGATTTCTTTTAAATCCTGGGTGTGGAAAAAAAGGACGTAAAATTCTTTGGTCTGTGGCACCACTTTTTTGAAAGGAAAAGCTTTTTTCCTGTCTGCCGTTCTATTTAGAACCAAACACCAGATCCTCCTCAAAAAGGTAGACCACACAGCTTAACCTTTGGGGCTGAATCCCCCGACCAGGTTTTAACCCATAATGCTCTTCTGGCCGAGTCCAACAACAACTTATGTACCGGAAACCTTCGATGTTTAACTTAATCTAACCCCTGGTACATCCTGTCATGCAGCGATAACTGGGCCTTTTCCTACTTAATATTAAGGGTAGTGTGTATGGTCTTCAGGAGGTCACCCACCTCCTCTAGAGGCAATTTGTAGCGGGAGGAAGATGCCTCTTTTTCTTCATCTTCCTCTGACCCTAAAGCTAAGCTTCTTGGCTCCTCCTCCTCAGACTTACTAACTGCTCCTCTAGCAGAGGGTGTGTGGGTACTGGGGGAAGCTTTATATGTTGGCTGCGACGCCGGACGTTTGTCCAGATAGGAACGAATGATTGAAAAGTATCTTCCAGTTCCTTCCGGATGGAAGAAAGCATCTCCCTGGGTTGGTCAGAGGGTGTACTAGTAGAAGCTTCCTCTCTAACCAGTTCAGCAATCCATGACCTGCATAATGGTTTGTGCCATGACCCCTTAAGGCAGGGGTGCCCAACCTTTTGAAGGCCGAAAGCCACTTAAGCGACTTAGTAACCAGTCGCAGGCCACACTGAGCGGAGTGGGCAGATGACAGGTCTGTGTCCAGTCTGCATATGCAAAGCAGACACAGCCCAATCTACTGTACGGCCCTCCGATCCAATCAGATTGAAGGGGGCAGATCCACTTTTGTTTTTTTAGCAGATTGGATTGGACGTAGGCAGGTGCAAACAAGCCCTCTAATCACCTGCCGCTTCAAAGAGATGATTAGAGGGTCTGATTGGGTCGGACCGATCATGTGAATAGGGCCTAAGGCTGCTTTTACACTGATGGTCTGCGGTCTATTGCAGCGCAGTGCATCTGTGGTTTCCCCACCAGTTAGCGGAACTTAGACGTCTATTATATCCTGCAGGTGTAGTGCACTTTCTGAAAAGCCGCTTGCTTCCGCCGGCTTTATTTACAACACTGATGCTCTCAGATAGCAGGTCAGCAACCTGCAATCTGGGCTTGCAAACCAGCCACCCCAGAGCAGGAGGTCGCGGGCCACATCAGAGGGCTCCGCGGGCCAAATGTGGCCCCCGGGCCACTGGTTGGGCACCCCTGCCTTAAGGGATGTTTTACAAGTGGCACACCGCTTTTTAGGGGGGAGGCAAAGCATCTTTAAGCTTTTCTTTAGATTTCTGAAATACACAAAAGACAACAACACTTTGTTTAACATTTGTGTATCAGTACCATGCAATTTTTAAAACAACAGACAGTGAACAAAACCAATTTCCCATCACTGCTGTAACAAACAAATACAAAAAAAAAAAACACTCCCAGAGACTTCACCTGAGAGTGTGAGGCAGGCTCCTCCCCCCCCATATGGAGGAAAGGAGGGACATAAAAAAAAAACATACATAGGCAATATATTAGAGACCACTGTCTCTCCTACCTGGGCTGGGCTGGTGCTCATTGCTCCTGCTCCCGCCACCTCCGCTGTCTCTTCTGGCTCCATATCCCCAGAATGCAGCAGACATCCGGCAGCTTTATTTGAATTTTCCCGGTCATACTCGCCACTGCGAGGAACGGAAGTGCACCGCCGAGGCCGCCTCCCCTTCTGCACTCTAGTGGCCAGAACCGGAAGCCACCGCACACCGCCGGAAGTTCCGCCCCCACCAGCAGTGACGCCACCCGCCACTCGGACTGGAACACCGCTAGCCCGGAGAGAAGCACCTGGCCACCTCCATTAGCTCACCATGCCCGGCCTACGGGAGCGGCACCTCCGGCGGTTTCTGCCCTCGCCGGACTCGAGACGAGGAAAGCACCGGAATATCCCCCGCCTGTCAGGGGAGATGTTGGGTCAGCCTCCAAGAAGAAAAAAAAAACGCACACAGGTATGCATAAGCCACCTCCACCTGGAGAGAGTACAGCACACCCCTGGTTCCCTGCAGCGCTTCCACCATGGCCGGAGGAAACACTACAACTGAGGCCATGGTGGAAGGATACCAGATTTAAAGGAATGACTGCAGTGTTTCCTGGAAAATGGGTGGAGCTGCGCTCTCCAAGTGCTGTCCTGAAAGACGAGGTGAGAAAATGTAAATTCTGCACCAGCCAGAATCATATGGCGGTGCTCAATGACAATAAGAAGCATCATGGAAGTTTCCAGTTTCCAGGCTACCCTGTAAGGTAAAAGTAGCACTGCTGGTGTAAAGAGAACAAGGTGGATCTGTTCCCTATAAGGATACATTAGGGCTTAACCACAAAGGGCTACAGAAGTTTCAGCAGATAAAAAGAAAGCCGTGTACAGTAAAAAAACATTGCACAGGAGCCACAATGTCTCAGGAGATAGGGACATGATGCACAAAGTTGGCCAGGACCTGCGGGATCCTAACAAATGCAAGGCAAAGCCAAAGGATGTACAGAATGAAGGACTTCTAGAGAACTCAGGATACAGTATTTATCAGATCAATAGATGGAACCACCTTACCAGAGACTACAGAGCAGGGGAAATCAACCTGCCCGAATGAAGACATAAGGGATTTATTCAACTCGAGGGATGGAATGCACCAATGTAGGGAATATCTTGGAAGTAGGGAATATCTTGTAAGTAGGGAATATCTTGTAAGTAGGGAATATCTTGTAAGTAGGGAATATCTTGTAAGTAGGGAATATCTTGTAAGTAGGGAATATCTTGTAAGTAGAGATATCAGGAATTCACAAGGCAGGCTGCCAGTGCCACAGAACCATAGGCCAAAGAAGAAGGCAGGCAAATACTGATACATTTATACACCGAAGGTGGAGAGAAAAGAGAACCACTTAAGAAACCCTGGGAAAAGGGGCGTGGTCGCCTTAACCACTTGCCGACCGGGTCAAAGCCAAAATGACCACTACAGCGCGGTTGGATAATTCTGGGAGGGCGTAGTAGAATGTCCTACCAGAATTCTCACTCCCTTAAAGCACCCCTAAAAGTGATTGTAGCGTCTTTTTTTTTTATAAAAAAAATAAACATATATTTCCCTCTGTGCAGTGGTTTTGCACAGAGTAGCCCAGATCCTCCTCTTCTTGGGTCCTTCCCTCCTGTCAAATGCACCCACAGCAAGCAGTTTGCTATGGGGAACACCCAAGCAGAGTCATAGCTTCATGTATACAGTCATACATAGAGGCCCAGTTTGGCCCCTCCCCTCTCTCCTGATCGACTAACTGACTTTGACAGCAGCTGAGCCAATGGCACTGTTGTGGTGTCTCAGTCAATCAGGAGGAAAGTTGCGACGGCTGAGGCATGTGTGGACATCGCTGGAGAGAGAGAGATGGAGGATCAGGTACGTATTAGGGGGGCTGCTGCACACAAAAGTTTTTTTTATCTTAATGCATAGAATGCATTAAGATAAAATACCTTCTGACTTTACAACCACCAAGAATGGCAAGTTTTGGATTTAGGGCACGAATGGTCGGGTTCACAGTGAAAATGTGTGCGTCCATAGAATACAAGGCTTCAAAATTTGTCGATAGTGGGAAGTACCATCTCCAAGTTTGGCTAATCATAATATAAAGCCCATATTGCTTGATCCAGTGTAGGCATGGGTTTTCCACAAAAGGCCCCCTTTTTTTGAGCATTTTTGAAAATATGGGGGCTAATCAGCGCTAGGAGCATATATCCACTACCTCGATCAAGGAATACACAGTAGCCAACATATGGCCTGTGGATCAGGCTGGGTTCACACTTGTCCTACAAACGCTCCTACATTGGGAGCTCATGGCGCATGACATGTGAAAATCAATGTTTCCCTATGAGAGCTGTCTTAACTGGTCCTACACAAGTCGGTCCGACTTTGAAAATGCTCCCTGTACTACTTTGGTTCTACATTGATCTTACTTTAGCCCATTGAATATCATTGAAGTCGGACCAAAGTAGGAGCCTTGTCCTAATCATCCGACTTTTGAAATCTGACATGTGATCACAGCAGCAATAAAAGTAATTTATCTCACTCTGGCTGGGTTCACACTATACTACACAACAGCAGTACAACTTTCATCCTACTTTGCTCTGCGACATCTGTCCTACATTCATCCTACATTGGTCCTACATCCATCTGACTTTCATGAACAGGATACTACTATGAACCGACTTTGTGATAGTCTGACTTGTTCTTTGACCAATCAAAACCATCCCAGAGTGAGATAAATTCCTTTTACTGCTGCTAGAATCACATGTCGGATGTCTGATAAGGACAAGTCTCCTACTTTGGTCCGACTTCAATGATATTTAATGGGCTGAAGTAGGATGAATGTCGGAGCAAAGTAGTACAGGGAGTGTTTTCAAAGTCGGACCGACTTGTGTCGGATCAGTTAAGACGGCTCTCATAGGGAAACATTGATTTTCACACGTCATGCTACATGAGCTCCCAATGTAGGAGCGTTGTCGGATCAAGTGTGAACCCAGCCTCAGGGATTGTTTTGATTGGTCAAAAACAAGTCAGACTATCACAAAGTCGGATCAAAGTAGTATCCTGTTCATGAAAGTAGGATGGATGTAGGACCAATGTAGGATCAATATAGGACAGATGTCGCAGAGCAAAGTAGGATGAAAGTAGTACTGCTGTCGTGTAGTATAGTGTGAACCCAGCCTCAGGCTGGGTTCACACTACACGACTTTCATCCTACTTTGCTCTGCGACATTTGTCCTACATTGATCCTACATTGGTCCTACTTCCATCCTACTTTCATGAACAGGATACTACTTTGGTCCTACTTTGGGATTGTTTTGATTGGTCAAAGAACAAGTCAGTCTATCACAGAGTGAGAAATTCCTTTTACTGGTGCTGTAATCACATGTCAGATGGCAAAAGTCTGATTGTTAGGACAAGGCTCCTACTTTGGTCCTACTTCAATGATATTCAATGGGCTGAAGTAGGATCAATGTAGGACCAAAGTGGTACAGGGAGTAGTTTCAAAGTCGGACCGACTTGTGTTAAGACAGCTCTCATAGGGAAACATTGATTTTCACACGTCATGCTACATGAGCTCCCAATGTAGGAGCGTTGTCGGAACAAGTGTGAACCCAGCCTCAGGAAGAAACTTCCATAAATTGAGATAGAATGAAAAATTAAAACAGGTGAAAGAATCCGACAACAGATAGTGTGGCAAATTATCAGCTTGTGAGTACAACAGTAGATAGCTAAGGAAAGTGCACAGCTAGGAGTCTTATAAGCACTAGGTTTCTAGCAGGAGGGGAACTTCCAGTAAGGAAGTTGAAAAAGACCTTCAATTTTAAATGGGCAATCATAACATTACCCAATAGGCTGACTCATGAGACTAAGTTAGGGAAAACACTAAGGGTGCAAGTCCCCCTATAACTGTGTTCTAATAAACACTTGTATGAAAAGCAGTGGGTGTCATGCAGAATGTAGTGTATACTACATAGCCAATAAGACATACAAACCAGAAACTGGCATATACAAGGGTACAGGGAAACCCTGTCTTACCTTGTTCACATTGCTGGTCCCATTAGGGTACATACACCTGAAGGGGTCTTGGTGCCAAAAGGAGTGGACCACAACCCTGGACCCATGATAACACCCTGTGGCCAACTACACTCATTGCACCGTGTATAAAAGATGAGCCCCGAACATATGTTTTAGTGCACGATGCAAACATTGAAACCCCACTGCTGCAGGGTTAATTTTTTTAAATTTTGTTATTAAAAAAAATAAAATAATCGACACAGATTGGAAAACCACCATAAACACGGTCATTTCTGGAAGCATAATATAAAATGTTTTTCCAATTATTTTGTTTTATTGATTTAAAAGGAGATGCATCTCAAAAAAATTGGAATATCAAACAGTTTCAGTAGTTATATTACACAGAGTGATACATTTCAAGCATTTCTCTTTTCATTGTGATCATGCTACAGCTAGTGAAACCCCACAATAGAGCATCTCAGAAAATTAGATTACATAAGACCACAAAAAAAAATTATATATATATATATATATATATATATATATATATATATATATATATTATATTTATTAATACAGAAATGTTGGCTTACTAAAAAGTATGTCCATGTACAGTGTAGTACACTTCTGCATTGTTGAGTCTGGTGTCTCTAATCTTCCTATTGACAATACCCCACAGATCCTCTTTGGGGTTTAGGTCAGGCGAGTTTGCTGAGGCAATCAGCCTGTAGCACTTCTGAGGTGTTATGGAAGCCCAGGTTACTTTGATGGCGGCTTTCAGCTAATCTGCATTATTGGGTCTGGTGTCTCATCTTCCTCTTGACAATACCCCATAGATTCTCTATGTAGTTTAGGTCAGGCGAGTTTTTTGGCCAATCAAGGACACCATGATCATTAAACCAGATATTGGTATATTTTAGCAGTGTGGGCAGGTGCCTGGTGTGGCAACATCATGCTTTGGGGCCGTTTCTCTGCAAAGGGAACAGGATGACTGATCTGTGTGCATGAAAGAATGAATGGGGCCATGCATGTATCGTGAGATTTTGAGTGCAAACCTCCTCCCATCAGCAAGGGCATTGAAGATAAAAACGTGGCTGGGTCTTTCAGTAGGACAATGATCCCAAACACACCGCCCAAGCAATGAAGGAGTGGCTTCGTAAGAAGCATTTTAAAGTCCTGGAGTAGCCTAGCCAGTCTCCAGATCTCAACCCCATAGAAAACCTTTGGAGAGAGTTGAAAGTCTGTGTTGCCCAGCGACAGCCCCAAAACATCACTGCTCTAGAGGAGATCTGCATGGAGAAATGGGCCAACATACCAGCAACAATGTGTGACAACCTTGTGAAGACTTACAGAAAACGTTTTACCTCCGTCATTGCCAACAAAGGATATGTAACAAAGTATTGAGATGAACTTTTGAAATTGACCAAATACGTATTTTCCACCATAATTTGCAAATAAATTCTTTCCAAAATCAGACAGACAATGATTGTCTGGGTTTCTATATTTTGTCTCTCATAGTTGAGATATACCTATGATGACAATTACAGGCCTCTGATCTTTTGAAGTGGGAGAACTTGCACAATTGGTGGCTGACTAAATACTTTTTGGCCCCACTGTATATCACTGTGTGTAACACATCTATATCAAGTTATAGGAGTTTCACTTTTGAATTGAAATACCAAAATAAAAAATGTACTCTGATGATATTCTAATTGTTTCGAGATGCACTTGTATGTTTCCAACACTATAAACATGGAGTTGATTTTAGTGGACGATTTCTAAATCACATACATTTCTAGACAGGTTTACTTCCAGAAAAATATATTTATTCAAAGCAAAAACAACTTCAGCCTTGGAGAGTCCAACAGAGAACAAGATACCTGACAATCCAGTACAGTACCATTGATTCAACAGCAAGAGAAAACGAGCCTGAACTGCTTTAAAAGGAAAAAAAAAAGGGATGGAAAGAGTCCGTAATAAAAAGACTCCAGCCCAAAACTGACCTATACAAATAGATTTCACTGCGTCTTCCGTCAGACTACACATGTTCACATAATCTACTTAGAATTATTCACAAGCTCCAGAATTTTACATAACTGATCAGCAGATGGAAAGAGAAAAACAGATAAAGGCAATTTACATCATCCCTCTGCAGACAGCCACTATAAAAAATCTTAAAATAAGCACACATAGGAGGGATCAAGGGGTCATAGACAGGAATAAGTAGACTGTTGTACCTCCTCTATGAAAAGTATGCCATCAGCATGCGTTACCTTTTCACAGAGCGCAACTTCACTTGGTTCATGTCTTTGAGAACATCCAACATGCTTGGCATTTCTGGCTTCTTTGGTGCGCCGTCTACCACTGTTTCTACATTGCTCTTCTTGTTTTTCCTCTCCTTAATGAGATCAATTGCAGAGACACTTCGGTGAAAAGCCGGAGGTGGAGGTGGTAGAGGCGGAGGAGGAGGGGGCAGAGGTGCTGCACAAGGTGAAACAGGTGGTAGAACAGAACCTATGAATTTGTATAAAAAAAAAGAAAAAAAAAAGAAAAAAAAAAAAAAAATAAGAAAGAAAGAAGGGGTTTAATTCATTTGACACTCACAATGTAAAAGTGAGTTTTGACTTACCTGTAAACTCTGTATCTTATTTTGTATACGTGTGGTTGGCGCAAGTGGAATATACAATGATTTGTGGGTGTGCTGCAATTTAGGGTTGTGGAATGGGTCAGGTTACCAATACGGTGTTCTGTCCCACATAAATTTAGGATGTGTAGTGAAATTGCGCTGCCCTAATTTAATTGTTCTCTAACATAAAATGGTTTGCATTTACCTTCTTTGGTCACTTGGTGGTGCGTTTCCCTACAAAGGCAATGCACTCCACTGTGCTCAAATGTGTCATTGAAACAAAAATAAGTATAGCACCATTCTTTCTATGTGAGAATTCACAGGAGGGGACGGCATTCCACACTTAAAACATCTGACAGTAGAAGGAAGACCCTATAGGAGTGGTTATCCTGACGAATGAACCACAGGCTTTTGTTGACATGACATCTGGTGAGTGACCAATTTTAACGGTGACGGGATACCACTAAATGGTGACGGCTTGGCACAACCCATATACACTATAGAGGAATACAGCGGTATAAGCACACCTAATCACATAGGAAGACGGGGACAACTGGACTATCCACTATCTGAACTTTTTGAATAATCTTTAATAACACATCCATGGAATATTTGTTTGAGTAATTAGAGTTATGAGGTTTTCACTGTATCACCTGACAAAGGTTTTCACGTTTCTTTGAGAGAATATATATATATATATATATATATATATATATATATATATATATATATATATATATATATATATATATATATTTTTTTTTTTGTTTGTTTCAATCACACATTTGAGCACAGTGTAGTGCATTGCCTTTGTAGGGAAACACCACCAAGTGACCAAAGAAGGTAAATGCAAACCATTTTATGTTAGAGAACAATTAACCACTTCTCTACCGTGGGTGTTTTTCAGATTTGGTGTTTACAAGACTAAAACAGTTTTTTTTTTGCTAGAAAATTACTTAAAACCCACAAACATATATTTTTTTTCTAACATCCTAGAGAATAAAATGGCGGTCATTTCAATACTTTGTCACACCACAGTTGCGCAGCGGTCCTACAAGCGCACTTTTTTTGGAAAAAATTTAGTTTTTTGAATTAAAAAATAAGACAGCAATAAATTTGGCCCAATTTTTTTATGAATTGTGAAAGAATGTTATGCCGAGTAAAATGATACCCAACATGTCACGCTTACAAATTGCGCCCGCTCGTGGCATGGCATCAAACTTTTACCCTTAAAAATCTCGATAGGCGTTTAAAAAATTCTATAGGTTGCATTTTTTGAGTTGCAGAGGTCTAGGGCTATAATTATTGCCCTCCTTCCGATGATCGCGTCGATACCTCACTTGTGTGGTTTGAACACCGTTTTCATATGCGGGTGCTACTCAAGTATGCGTTCGCTTCTGTGCGCGAGCTCGTCGGGACTTATTTTTAATTTTATAATAATTTTTTAAACTGGAAAAAAAAAAAAAAAATGATCACTTTTATTCCTATTACAAGGAATGTAAACATCCCTTGTAATAGAAAAAAGCGTGACAGGTCCTGTTAAATATGAGATCTGGGGTCAAAAAGACCTCAGATCTCATATTTAGACTAAAATGCAAAAAAATAAAAAATAAAAAATTTGAAACTGTCATTTTTTTCAAAATACAAAAAAAAAAATTTAAGACGCTGGGCGTAAAGTGTAACACCTGGTCATCCACTTGAGACTTCGTTCTGAGAGCTTGAAATTTAGCTCTAAGTTTGAAACGTTTACAGGGTTATGTGAATGTTTCAAACAGTTCTAGTTTCCCAAATTGTGTAATGTATGAGTGTATACTACGCAGGCTAGTGGGGCTACAGTAACTGTTCAAAAAAAAAGGGGGGGGGGTGACCATCTCTTACATGTCGCTGGTACCTTCTATAGGGTTCAGGCTTCACTCATAATGGTGGGCATACCTCTGAAGAGGTTTTCCGGGACTGGGTTCCATAGGAATGGATCAAGGCCCTGGGCCTGAATAGCACCCAGTAGCGAACTACAAACTCTGCCCCAAGTGCAGTGGTGAGCATCCATGCAGGATCCAGTGCTCGAAGCAACATTATATACTGTCCTTACTGTGTGGGGTTAAGGTATGGCTACGATACCAGCCAATAACCCAGGGTCTACAAATATTCAGCCTGTGCAATGTAGTGTACGATGATATGCTTTACAATTAAAACAGCAATTATAGGTGCTTACATGCCAATGTTAGGTATTTCACATTCTAGATTTGCTAGCTAGAATGACTTTAGGGAATTCAAAAATAGATTTTTATTACAGATTACCTGTAAAATCCTTTCCTTGGAGTACATCACGGGACACAGAGGTTCAATCATTACATAATGGGTCATATCTACTGTCAGGTGCTGGACACTGGTGTAATCAGTTAAGACAGAAAGTTTCCTCCCTATATAACCCCTCCCATACTCGGAGCTCCTCAGTTTTTGTAGCAAAACAATAAGTGTCCCAATAACCCCAAATAAGAGGGGAGAGCTCTGTGTCCTGTGATGTACTCCAAGAAAAGTATTTTACAGGTAATCTGTACAAAAAATTATATTTTCTTTATTGTACATCACAGGACACAGAGGTTTAATCATTACATAATTGGACGTCCCAGAGCAATGCTCAACTTAAGGGGAGGTAAAACACAAAAACGCAGACCGCCAGACGTGACGACCCATACTGCTACTTGCAGCACACTGCGCTAAAAAACAAAAATTTGAGTCGTAGCGGCTTGGTAATGCACTGTGCAAGAAACGCTTATTGTTCTTGTAGAGTGCATTCTAAAAGAAACAGGGGGTTTGAACCCTCTTAACCACAAGCCCGAATAACAGCCTGATGAATCAACATCGAAACAGTTGGTTTAGATGCTTCCTGCCCTTTCAGGGGCCTCCGAATAGCACAACAAACATCAGTCTACCGTATCTGAGCAATGGCTTCAGATAGGCCTTGACTGCTCTCAATATAATGAGAGAGAGGGAGCTGTGGTGGCTCAACGTGATTGGCACTGCGCTGACAAGCCATTCACCTCTGCAGCCAAGGGTTCGGATCCCGGGCTCGGCTACATGTGAATTGAGTTTGGTGGTCTCAGCCCGGCTCCCGGTGGGTGTGCTATGCAAGGTACGCCTGTGCTTAGTACGCCCACCCCCCCCCCACAAAAACCACCACACTTGCACGCACACAAAATTGGTTTAAAACACATGCACTTTGGCCATGCGGTCTCTTAAAATAAAGAGAGGCGAAGGACCTACGGGGCTGGCTGGGTGGGCTAGGCCCCCTCACTCCCTCATAGGGGGAGTCCCTCTGCCCCATTGGGGTCCCGTTGGGCTCCCAAGAGGAGCAGGTAGGGCGGGGTGAGTGGGAGGCCCCCCTTCACACCCGCCATTGCCACCAGGGGCATGGAGAAGGATGGCGATTGCCTCCGGGGGGAGGGTCTGCCTACTCCCAACTCCTGCAGTCCGGCTCCTCTCTCTCGAGTTCACGCACAAAAATACACTTTAAAAAAAAAAATATATATAATGAGAGAGCAATAATTTTAATAGCTGGTTTGAAATGCTGCCTACCCTTTTCCAGGGCCTTCTAGCAGCATAACAAAACGTCAGTTTCTTGTATCTGAAACTTTCAGATAGACCTCAATTGTTCTCATCTCCATTTACAAAAATAAAAATAAATGTTCCTTCCGTAAATCAAGTTTCTGGAAAAAAGGAGGAGGCAAGTAGTGTTTTGAGTAAAAGAAACTAAATCCTTTGGAAACAAAGGCTGGGTGAGGTTTCAACATCAAATAAGTAAGGCTCTATACAAAGAAGGCTGCCAATACTGTAATTTTCCTGCGGAGGCTACCCCAACCAAGAACACCAACTCCCTTGAAGGAAGATGAAGGGAAATATGGTGCATCAGCCCAGGAAGCTGTCCCTGCAAGCCGACAAACCAGACTCAAATCTCCCAGGCACAAGGGCCAACTGGCCGACTTATACGCGTTACCCCTTGTAGAAAAGCTACCTTAAAAACACTGACAAGGCCGAGACTCGACTCTTAATGGAACTTAAGGCTAGCTCCATCCCTTCCCTAATGTGGGAAGGTAAGACTTCTACCTATGACATATTTTTGAGGATGACATCCCTTGGTTTCACACCAAGAATATGGGCCTTTCAGATCCTATAATACATGGTCCTGGAGGCCCGCTCTCCTGTATGAATCACGGTAGTCGTCCACGATTCTGAAAGCGAACGCATAAACCAGTGTCAACTGGTCCCACGGGGGTTACAATGCATTGTGTCCCATGTGCGAGCAGATCCTTTGTCCTAGATATAAAGCTGTTCAACTTCTTGTTGAAGCTGTATGCCCATGAATCTTTTGCCCGGGGTACCCTTTCTCCGGCCTTTGATCAGAAAGAAGATCAGGGATTAGAGGCCATACAACCGGGAACATATGTTGACAATTCCTGAGAACCACCTGGCAATTCTCCATTCCATGAAATTAAGACCAACGATAAGCAAGGCACAAAACCCCTCTGCCTAAGCCAGAACATGACTTCTAGTATCTCCTTGACAAATGAAGTCAACCAGTGGTGTGGCATATTTTTTTTTGATGTCACAATGTAGAGTATAAGATTTCCTATCATCTGTGCCCAGTCTTGCCACACAGAGTTAATCCAGATATGAGTAATCCTCTAATTTTCAGTGAAAATGAACAGCCTTCCAGATAAAAACCTACCTAAATAAAAAGTCAGTTTTCTCTCTTCTTGCTTTGAGTAACAGGTTATTTACATATCTAGCTTAGACATGTTTATCATATGTTATGTTAATCATAACATGAGGTATAAAAAGTGAGAAATCCACCCCTCCCCCACATAAGACATCCTGGTAATATACAATGAACTTTGGATCACCTCATGTTATGATAAACATAGCATATGATAAACATGTCCAAGCTAGATATGTAAACCTGTCACTGAAAGCAAGAAGAGAGAAACAGACTTTATAATCTGGCAAGTTTTTATCTGGAATTCTGTTAATTTACACTGAACATTACAAGAGGATTACTCAGCGCTGGATTAACTCTGTGTGGCAAGACTAGGCACAGATGATAGGAAATCTTATACTCTACATTGTGGGGTTTACATCCACTTTAAGTCAGACATGCCAGCCGAAGGTTTCGACCCTTGACGGCAAGAATCTCCTAGGCAGTGGTCTCTTCCAGGATTGGTCTCCATCCCTAGAGGCTAGTCTTCGTAGCCACTACCTCTCAGGTAACTGGCATGAAAGATCTTTTCTGCCAAACTTTTTAGTTAGGAACCACCAACTGAGACTCAATCGCATCCGTGGGATCAGACCCATTGGATAATGCCAGGTTAGGCTCTAGTAGCCTAGAATGAAGCTGAGCATAAGGACTCTTTTTAACCACTTAACGCCCGCCGCATGTATATGTACAGTACAGACCAAAAGTTTGGACACACCTTCTCATTCAAAGAGTTTTCTTTATTTTCATGACTATGAAAATTGTAGATTCACACTGAAGGCATCAAAACTATGAATTAACACATGTGGAATTATATACATAACAAAAAAGTGTGAAACAACTGAAAATATGTCATATTCTAGGTTCTTCAAAGTAGCCACCTTTTGCTTTGATTACTGCTTTGCACACTCTTGGCATTCTCTTGATGAGCTTCAAGAGGTAATCACCTGAAATGGTCCTCCAACAGTCTTGAAGGAGTTCCCAGAGATGCTTAGCACTTGTTGGCCCTTTTGCCTTCACTCTGCGGTCCAGCTCACCCCAAACCATCTCGATTGGGTTCAGGTCCTGTGACTGGAGGCCAGGTCATCTGGCGCAGCACCCCATCACTCTCCTTCTTGGTGAAATAGCCCTTACACAGCCTGGAGGTGTGTTTGGGGTCATTGTCCTGTTGAAAAATAAATGATGGTCCAACTAAACGCAAACGGGATGGAATAGCATGCTGCTGCAAGATGCTGTGGTAGCCATGCTGGTTCAGTATGCCTTCAATTTTGAATAAATCCCCAACAATGTCACCAGCAAAGCACCCCCACACCATCGCACCTCCTCCTCCATGCTTCACGGGAGGAACCAGGCATGTAGAAGTCCATCCGTTCACCTTTTCTGCGTTGCACAAAGACACAGTTGTTGGAACCAAAGATCTCAAGTTTGGACTCATCAGACCAAAGCACAGATTTCCACTGGTCTAATGTCCATTCCTTGTGTTCTTTAGCCCAAACAAGTCTCCTCTGCTTGTTACCTTTCTTTAGCAGTGGTTTCCTAGCAGATATTCTACCATGAAGGCCTGATTCACACAGTCTCCTCTTAACAGTTGTTCTAGAGATGTGTCTGCTGCAAAAGGTGGCTACTTTGAAGAACCCAGAATATGACATATTTTCAGTTGTTTCACACTTTTTTGTTATGTATATAATTCCACATGTGTGAGCGATCCGGGATGAGGGGGCGGCTGTTTGTTTTTGTCCGCCCCCTCGTGATCGCTCCCAGCCAATCCGCCGAGCCTCCGGCCCTGCACTTCCTCTGCCTGTGTAATGTAAACACTGGCAGAGGAAGTGATGTCAGCTCTCCTCTCGGCAGTATTTTCAATCCGCCGAGAGGAGAGAAGACATCACAAGTGAGTCGCACCAACACTACACCGACACCACACACATAGGCACACTTAACCCCTTTCCGAACACCCCCCCAGCCCCCTGTCACTGATTGCAGTGATCATATTTACTGACCACTGCATTTAGTGTCAGTGTGACAGGCAGTTAGTGTTAGGTCCAGGGTAGCCCCGTACAGTGTTGTAAGTAACAGAGTTACAATAAACGCAGTTACCCAACGCAGCCCCTTTTGAGGGTAACGAGTAATCTACCCGATTACTCTTCCCCTCATGGTAACGTAGTTCCCTTTACTTGGGCAGCATTACCGCAATTACATCTACCGCCACTAGATGGCAGCAGAGTAATTGCTTCTGCTGGCGCTGTGAACATAAATAAGGGTGGAACTCCGCTTTAGAATCATGTGACCAATGTGATGGCCTGAAAACTCCCAATCGCAAGGAGCCCTGGATACAATGAGCCCCACTCGCCTCACACTGACCTATCACCGGGGAACAATTCACATCGATCACACAACCTGATCAATGATCCGGGGAACACATAGCCGGAACAAAATGTTCCACAGAACAAACGTTCCCTATACAACACAGTGTACACAGCGACATCTAGTGGTCAACATGGTAAGTGCAGGACACCTATACAGACCAATGATCAGCAGGTTATTTTTGATCAGTGATTTCATCTCTTCATCAGACAAGAAAAATCTAACATCCCCATTCCAGATCCCTTGCATCCAATAAAGCTTATATAAGATAAATAAAACAATAAACTATAGAAAATTCTAATAAAGCCTAAGATTTAAAATTATAGACTCTGTAAACGTCAAGGGAATGTATATTATAAACATACATTTTAACCACTTGTCCACCGCCCACCGTCAAATGACGGCGGGCGGAGGACTCCATTGTCCTGACATCACGTCATATGACGTGATGTCTTTTTAAAGCCGCTGGCGCGCACCGCCGGCGGCGCGCACACGCGCCACTCTGCTGGGATCCCGGTGCGAGAGCCCGGCGGCAACGATCGCCGCCGGGCACACGCGATTGCCCAGTAACTGAGCGGGGAAGTGGAGCTCTGTATGTAAACACAGAGCTCCACGTCCTGTCAGGGAGAGGAGACCGTTGCTGTGTCCCTTGTACATAGGGACACAATTGGTCACCTCCCCCAGTCACCCCCGCTCCCCCTACATTTAGAACACTCATAGGACACACATTTAACCCCTTCCCCGCCCCCTAGTGGTTAACCCCTTCACTGCCAGTCACATTTACACAGTAATCAATGCATATTTATAGCATTGTTCACTGTATAAATGTAAATGGTCCCAAAAATGTCAAAAAGTGTCCGAAGTGTCCGCCATAACGTCGCAGGCCCAATAAAAAAATAAAAAAAAATACGCAGATCGCTGCCATTAATAGAAAATAAAAAAAAGCCATAAACTATCCCCTATTTTGTAAACACTATAACTTTTTTTTACCAAAAATATGTAGAAGAATACGTATCGGCCTAAACTGAGGAAAAAAAAAATTTTTATATATATTTTTTGGGTTATTTATTATAGCAAAAAGTAAAAAATATTGCATTTTTTTCAAAATTGACGCTCTATTTTTGTTTATAGCGCAAAAAATTTAAAAACCGCAGAGGTGATCAAATACCACCAAAAGAAAGCTCTATTTGTGAAAAAAGGACGCCAATTTTATTTGGGAGCCACGTCGCACGTTTTGTCAGTTAAAGCGACGCAGTGCCGGAAGCTTACATTTTGTCTGGGCAGGAAGGGGGTGTAGGTGCACAGTAGGCAAGTGGTTAATCCAGCTAATAATTTGGATGTAATATGTAGCAGATGGATAAGGGTTTTAAGTCCTATTAGCTGCACATACATGGGGGGACGGATGCACCCAGGCTGGGATATACACGAGATCACCATTTGTTTCTGGTTTTCTTCTCTCAAGGATCTGGCATTCTTTTGTCTTGGAGTGTTAACTCACTGCTCCCTGGCAAGCGCCCGTCATCTGCTTCTCAACAAAGCATTGTAGAATATTAAAAAAGTAACTAATTTTTCAATGTAGTCACTAACGCAATTACTTTTTCGGAGAAGTAATTTGTAACTAATTACTTTTTTTTTTTTTTTACTAGAGACGTGTGGCTGAATACATTTTGGGCTAAATGTTTGACTAAAATTTTGTTTATTTGATTTTTCTGATAGATAGATAGATAGATAGATAGATAGATAGAGCGAGAACGTATACTATGGAACGGTCATACCTTTATGAACGAGTTTATGCAACATCACCCAACATGTATTCATACAGACACATATCATGCTTTCCTACCCCTGAAACTGATTTACAGGAAGACATAGTCCAATGCCAAAGCAAAGGTACAAACAATGCATCTACTACTGTGCTAGTTAAAGGGGTTGTAAAGGTACACGTTTTTTTACCTTAATGCATCCTATGCATTAAGGTAAAAAAACATCTCACAGCACCGCCCCCCCCCCCCCCCCCCCCGTGCCCCCGTTGTACTTACCTGACCGTTCGAATCTCCCGGGCGCGTCCACTCCGTCCTCTTCAGTTCCCAGCCTGGCCGTTGATTGACTAGGCTGGGTGGATTGATAGCAGCGCAGCCATTGGCTAGCGCTGCTGTCAATCAGAGCAGATGACGCGGCGCGCCGGGGGCGGAGCCGAGTGATACAGTCGGCGGCTATGGCCGCCGCTGTATCACGGGAGCGCGCTCGCCAAAGCTTTCCTCCATGCGAGCGCCCTCGCATGAAGAGGGAAAGCTTTTGCGAGGAGGAGCCCAGACAGCCGCCGAGGGACCCCAGAAGACAGCTTTCCGGGCCACTCTGTGCAAAACGAACTGCACAGTGGAGGTAAGTATAACATGTTTGTTATTTTTTTTTTTAAAGCCCTGACTTTAGTGTCCCTTTAAGCAATCTACATAAAGTATGCAACTAATCACAACTCTCTACTTTTGAGTGGGATGTCTTGTAGGTATCCACCACTAGAGGGAGTAAAGTCCTTAAGAAACTTGCTTAAGACCTTTCCCAGGCTTATCTTATCCCCCGCTGCACGTCTGCTGAAGACCAGACAGAATCAATCTTCGCCCATCACGGCGGATATGTTGTGCCAACCTTCAGGGATATGGGTTCTTAATTAAAGGAGGCCACTTCCCTGGGCCTTGTAAAATATTCTGCCAGGACTTTTGCACATATTATAGCGAAAGTGCAGGACCCTAGAGCCCAGTCCTTCAAAGAGACATTACAAATAACACCTCGGCTCCGAGGCCCGGATATTATCCAGTTTTGGCATAATTATTAGGCGTCTTGGATGGATCCAAAAGCATAGCTCTTTAACCCCTGGAGGGTTTCTTTGTAGAACTTTTCCTTAGCACAACTTTGTTTGTGACCAACACCTTTAGACACTAGTGAAAAAAAAACTGAGGAGCTCCCAGTATGGGAGGGGTTATATAGGGAGGAAACTTCAAGTCTAATTGACTACACCAGTGTCAAGCACCCGATGGTAGATATAACCCATTATGTAATGATTAAACCTCTGCGTCCCGTGATGTATGACAAATAAATATTTTTAAAACCAGTTCTCTTCTGAAGTGTCTTGCTTTGTAATTTATAGTGACAATTGATCTGTATTGGAAAACACAGATCAATTGTCGCCATCAATAGCAAAACAAGACACTGCAACCTGGACAGTTGCAGTCAAGCTGAAAAGGTGTTCCTAAATAACAAATGAATGTACGGTAAAAGAACAAATTAATGTAATTGTTATATATCTTACTTGTGCAAACGCTTTGGTGGATGTACAAAAATGTAAAAGTTATATAATTTAGGAGGTCCTACATGGTAATTGTCTAAGATTGGAACTTTAAAATCTGTGTTAACCACTTAAGGACCGCCTCATGCACATATACGTCGGCAGAATGGCAGGGCTGGGCACAAGCACGTACTCTAAGTGCCCAGCCGGAGGGGCGGGCACGCCCGCGACCCGGTCCGAAGCTCCGTGATCGGTCCCCGGAGCTGAAGAACGGGGAGAGCTGTGTGTAAAACACAGCTTTCCCGTTCTTCACTGTGGCGCTGTCATTGATCGTGTGTTCCCCAATATAGGGAAACACGATCAATGACGTCACACGTCCAGCCCTGCCTCCCTACAGTTAGAAACACATATGAGGCTGGACTTAACCCCTTCAGCGCCCCCTAGTGGTTAACTCCTAAACTACAATTGTAATTTTCATAGTAAACAATGCATTTTTTGCTGTGAAAATGACAATGGTCACAAAAAACGTGTCAAAATTGTCCGATGTGCTCGCCATAAATGTCAGCCACGGTAAAGTAAAAAAAAAAAATAATAAAAATGCAATAAAATTATCCCCTATTTTTTTTTTTTACCAAAAATAGGTAGAACACCACGTATAGGCCTAAACTGAGGAAAATAATTTTATATATATATATTTTTTGGGGGGGATATTATAGCAAAAAATATTGCATTTTTTTTTAAATTCTCGCTCTATTTTTGTTTATAGCGCAAAAAATAAAAACCGCAGGGGTGATCAAATACCACCAAAAGAAAGCTCTATTTGTGGGAAAAAAAGGACGCCAATTTTGTTTGGGAGCCACGTCGCATGACCGCGCAATTGTCAGTTAAAACGACAGTGCAGAATTGCAAAAACTGGCCAGGTCCTTTACCAGCCTAAAAGGTCAGAGTCTTAAGTGGTTAAGGTGCCAAGTTTGGCACAGTACTATGTTGGGACCTCTACATGCACTTCTTACCTTCACTTTGCAACTCTTCTAAATAAACTTTTAAGACCGTTTACAGTTACCCTGAACTGTTTTTTTTCCCCATTCCAACCAAGAAAACGATATATTTGGATCTCAAGAAGATATGGCAATACAATTACATAGTATGCCATAAACAGTTTTATTCTTTTTTGCATTTACACACGCCTGGTTTATATGCTGAAACAAAAACCGTTACAACAGACTACTAAAATTCCAAAAGAGGAGTGAGGAATTCCTAAAAACATCCCACCATAACTGATCAGGAAACCCTACATAGAAATACCTGCAGTCACAGTTTGCTGCTCTTGGATAGTAACAATCTTGGCAATCTGTGCTCTCAAGGTAGCCAGTTCATTTTCCAATACATTGATCTTCTGCAAAGCTTCTTCGTTGGCTGCTGGCTGCAATTTGATCTCTGGCGCCTCCTTCAAAAGAGCAGGCATGGATACCTGTCTTCTAAGTGGCTTGTCATAATAGCTTAACTCATCTTCCAACGACAGACTGTGGTGCACATGATTCTGTGCCCTAGAAAAATATCACAATAGTTACATCAAGGCAGAAATATATTATTGAAAGAAATTACAATATAAATGAATGAAATTAAAAATAACCAAATATGTAATCAAACTCAAGCTAGTCAGACAAGATCTAATGAAAAAAAAATAAAAAATCAATGAGAAAAATCAAAGTGAGATTTGAGGTTTTACAATTTGATCAATTACCAGCAGCTGGTATTGTGGTCACACATGTTGCACTCACTAGCCACATGCCCCATCCTGCTGCCCAGACTCCAGGATATGAGGTCAATTACCTTCATGGATCAGAATAGCATTACATTAAATCAAACTTACCTTAGCCTAGTAAATGCTTCTCCCCCCTCTTCCTCATCAGCGACCCATCCCACATCAGCAAACGAGGGTACCACAGCACCATTTTGATTGGCAGCATTTAGTGCAACAGGATATGGAATAAACTGAAAACAACAAGCAAAATGTGTTATTTTTGCATGTTACTACATAATTGTAGGGCTTGTTCACACCAGATGCATTGAGGATACGTTGGCAGCCAATTCCAGGGTAGCAAAAAATAATACACAAGGCAAAATTGCTAGTTTTCAGTGGTGCTCATTCACAGGTTCTTTGCAAGCAGTACTTTTTTTTTTTTTTTTTTCTTTTTTCAGCAAAGCAGGTTGCAACATGAACCACTACATCTCAGAATCACTAAAGTGAACAGAACTCTATTGAAATGCCACTTGCGAGATAATTTACAGAACTTTATTAAAGCAAGACAAAAAAAAAAGTAAGCATATAAAAAAGTAGCGTCTCCTGGCGCACACCAGCTGCCTGCGATACGTGTGACTCGCTGGTGTGAACAAGCCCTTAAAGAGCAGTTCTCATCTAATAACAAACACTGTGCTGTTAAAAGACAGACACACACTTCACCAGGTTCTTATAATAAAAAGTTGAAGTACATTTTGAATCCATTCCTCTTTAAAGCTTAACTCCATAAAACCTAAAAATACTCTGGGAGGGTTAACTGCTCCAATTATGTCTAGAGGATTTGGTAAAGCAGACTTTCTTTCCTGGTCCTCTGCTCCTGCAGGCTTCTCTCCCCAATATTCCGGCAGTGTAGTTCTCGGATATAAAGACCTATGTAGGGATGATAACCCTGCAATGATCATGGAGGCACAGTCATTACTGCCACAGCAAGAAACGGAGTGGGTGGGGGGGTTGAAACAGGCAATTAAAAACAGCTATACTGTCCCTTTGGACATAAACAAGCCATTACCCCTTGCAGTGTGAATGCGACCCCATCGCATGAGAGAGTTTTTAGATTTCCTGGAGTTATGTTTAAAGTTGTTAACCCACCCCCTCTGTAACATAACTTTATGTGCCCCTGTGTTATATTAAAAAAGCTGACGGTCTGTACCTACAGTTGTGCTCATAAGTTTACATGGCAAAATGTATGATTTCTTGGCCATTTTTCAAAAAATATGAACACATATTTCTCACTCATGGTTAGTGTTTGACTGAATCCATTTATTATTAAACTGTGGCAATAGAAAACTACCCAAATGACCATGACCAAAAATTGACATACCCTGGTGATTTTGGCCCAATAACATGCACAAGAGTTGACACAACGGGGTTGGAATCTCTATTAAAAATGTAACCATCCTCACCTGTAATCTGTTTGCATGTAAATTAGTGTGTGCATAAAAGGTCAATGAGTTTCTGGACTCCCGACAGACCCTTGCACCTTTCATCTAGTGCTGCACCGACATTTCTGGATTCTGAGTCATGGGGCAAACAAAACAATTGTCTGCGGGAAAAGGTAGTTGAACTGTATAAAACAGGAAAGGGATATAAAAAGATATCCAAAAAATTGAGAATGCCAAATCAGCAGTTTTCAAACTCTAAATCAAGAAGTGAAAAATTAGGGGTTTTTGTTAAAACCAAAACCACGATCAGGTAGACCAACTAAAATTTCAACCACAACTGCTAGGAAAATTGTTTGGGATGCAAAGAAAAACCCACAAATAACTTCAGGTGAAATACAGGACTCTGAAAAAATGTGGTGTGGCTGTTTAAAGATGCACAATAAGGAGACACTTACAGAAAGATGGGCTACATGGTCGAGTCGCCAGAGGAAAGCCATTACTATGCAAATGCCACAAAGTATCCTGCTTACAATACGCCAAACAGCACAGAGACAAGCCTCAAACCTTCTGACACAAAGTCTTTTGGAGTGATAAGACTAAAAATTTTGCTTTTTGGCCACAACCATATTATGCTACATTTGGATAAGAGTCAACAAGGCCTATTGTGAAACAGGGAGGTGGATAGCTTGTGTGAGCTACAAAAAAAGGCACAAAAAATGTGGTCAAAATTGATGGCAAGATGAATGCAGTAGGTCATCAAAAAAAAAAAAAATGGAGGAACATTTGCATTCATCAGCCAGGAAGCTGCGCATGGGACAAACATGTCCATTCCAACATGACAATGATCGAAAACAAGGCCAAGTCGACCTGTCATTGTCTACAGCAGAATTAAGTGAAGGTTCTGGAGTGGCCAACTCAGTCTCCTGACCTCAATATCATTGAGCCACTCTGGGGACAGCTCAAACATGCAGTTCATGCAAGACAGCCCAATAATTTACAGGAACTGGAGGCTTTTTGCCAAGAGGAATGGGCAGCTTTACCATCTGCGAAGATAAAGAGCCTCATCCTCAAATACCACAAAAGACTTCAAGCTGTTATTGATGTTAAAGGTGGCAATACACAGTATTAAAAAAACGGGGTATGTAAACTTTTGATCAGGGTAATTTGGCTAGTTTGTTGCTAGTATGACTTAAAAAGAGTAAACACAGTTGATAATAAATGGCTTCAGCCAAACACCAACCACAAGTGAAAAACGTTTTTTGCGTTATTCATATTCCTCGAAAAATGGCCAAGAAATCATAACTTCTGCCAGGGTATGTAAAAACTTATGAGCATGACTGTATAGCAGAGCATTTCCCGGCACTCACGTGACTCCTGGGCTCTCTCCTTTGCCCCGCTGACCGCCATAGTGAGTAGGACCGTGAGCGCTGGAAGATGCTCTGATATAGGTACAGATCGACAGCTTTTTTTTATATAAAACAGACACATAACGTTATGTTACAGAGGGGATGGGATGTTTTTATTGTAGTTATGATAGCAGCAGGAGGGAAGTAGGCAGGCACTGACCGAGCAGACAAGCAGGGAGGGATGGAAAAAAAAAAAAAGAAGGACAGAAGAACAGAGCAGGGCTGCAGATGACGAAGACACGTAAACTAACCATGGTGTCAGGGCTCAGCAGCCATAATAAACAGTGGTCATTTTACAGGGGGGAGGGTATAGCTATGCAGGATCAGCCAGGGATTTTTTTTAGGTAATCAAAGCACAAAGCACTGTTGGGTTATTCATGCTTTAAGGAAACAGGATCTGCGTTTTTATTTTTATTAAACAGCCTGCAGTGTCAGGCTCCTGCAGATGCCCACTGTAGCCATCTGCTCATGCCTTGTAGGCAGTTACTGAATTACAGAAGAATCAATGAACTATTAGAGGGCGCACCAACACTCTCATAGTTCACTGAGAACTACAAGCCATCAGCCCCAATGGATGATGGTAGTTGTAGTTCTCTCATTGACAAAACTTTGAATGAATGACAAAGGCCAAGTGGCAAAATCCTGCATAGCCGTGCTCTTTTTAAAATCGTCATAGCGGGTGCGGAGAGAAGATCCTCACCCACTGTCACAATGGGAGCTGCTGATTTAGTAACATGTTACAAGTTATGAAAGGTGAACATGACCTTTAAAGAAAAAATGGTCTGAATTGCACACTTACAAAATACCCTTAACACACTTAACACACTTCAATAACATTGGCTAACGTCTACCATTCCTACCCGCATTCTTTACAGAATTTTAGTTCCAAAGAAGTTACAGGTGCTCTTTAATATTCACTCATCCCTCTTCTGCAAATATCATTCAATTATCAGAGTAAACAAAGTGGCATGCAGGTAAGTGAGATAACCTACTAAATATAACTAGTAGGAACGTATAACCTTCCATGGAGGAGCATACCCTAAGGATGATTTTGGATACATTTACAGTTCTGACAGATGTGCACAAAACACAGCAGTAAGGCATGCAGCACTTTGCGGTGAGCACTGACCTAGCAGTTCACAATTGTGTTCCTTCACAGAAAAGATGCAGCAGAGGAGGAAAGATCACAAAATAATGAAGTTTTTACAAACCACGTCAACGACTTCACAAAATATTTCATAACAATTAAAAAAAAAAAAAAGAAAAAAAAAAGGACAAAGAACCCTTAGAAGAATATTTTTTAAACGATGAATGTATGCATATTAAATGTGTTCCACCCCAGCTGTAGATAACATTTTTAAATAGGGGGAAAATTGTAATAAATTAGAGAGATAGAGATAGATAGATAGATAGATAGATAGATAGATAGACAGATAGATAGATAATCTATCTATCTATCTATCTATGTCTTTATCTTACACACACCCCACATTAATAAATATTAGATTATATCTTTTCATGTGACAACAACGAAGAGATGATACTTTGCTACAATTTAAAGTAGTGTACGGCTTGTATAACAGTGTAAGTTTGCTGTCCCCTCAAAATAACACACAATGTCTAAACCGCTCGCAACAAGAGTGAGTGTCAATTTATGTGGTCACCATTATTTTCCAGGACTGCCTTAACCCTCTTGGGCATGGAGTTCGCCAGAGCTTCACAGGTTGCCACTGGAGTTCTCTTCCACTCCTTCATGACGACATCACAGAGCTGGTGGATGTTGGAGACCTTGCGCTCCTCCACCTTCTGTTCGAGGATGCCCCACAGATGCTCAATAGGACTTAAAGGAACACTAAAGGTTCGTTTTTTATTAGATCAATTGATTGCTGTAAGCTAGAGCATTTTCATATCACTTACCTCGTTTTTCCTTTTGACCTCCAAAATACAGTAATCCAGGTTTGAAAATGCCATTTCCTGTCTCTCCTCTTCTTGCTTTCCATCAGCACCTGCATGGTGGAAAGCAGAATGTGCTCACCCCCTCCCTATGACTACAGCCCTGCGTGAAGATGCTCTCTTAACCCTCATAGGCATGGAGGCTAAGCCTAATGGGAAATTTAGTTCCCATTAGGCCGTGATGTAGCAAGAATAAATGCGTACCGCAAACCAGTAAGTCAGTGAGAATAACGATTCAGGAGTGACAGAGGTGAATAAAAAAGCTCGATTTCAACAGATATCAAACTAGTTATAATGCAAAACATTACTTTTTACTTTATCAGCTACTGTGAGACTTTAATTTAAGAGGAAAATATTTTTGTCTTTACAACCCCTTTAAGTCTGAAGACATGCTTGGTCAGTCCATCACCTTTACCCTCAGCTCCTTTAGCAAGGCAGAGGTCGTCTAGGAGATGTGTTTGGGGTCATTATGTTGGAATACTGCCCAGTCTCCGAAGTCAGGGTGATCAAGCTCTTCAGTATGTCCCAGTACATGTTGGCATTCATGGTTCCCTCAATGAACTGTAGCTCCCCAGCACTCATGCAGCCCCAGACCATGGCACTCCCACCACCATGCTTGACTGTAGGCAAGACACACTTGTCTTTGTACTCCTCACCTGATTGCCGCCACACACACCTGACACCATCTGAACCAAATATCTATATATCTTGGTCTCAGACCACAGGACATGGTTCCAGTAAACCGTCTGCTCATTTTAGTCTGCTTGTCTTTCACATTGAGGTTTCCACGAGGCAACAGCTAGCGGCAGAGAACACTGTCCATCGATTAGATTGGGAGTTACTGCAGCTTAGCCTGGTTATGTGCCTGTCCTTGTGTCTTTTGCTTCCCATGCTGCTTTACCAGATTTCAACTGTAAGTGTGCTATAAAATTTTAGCTAATAAATCAATTGCTTTTATGTCAACTTGGATTTCGTGCTCCTGTTTTTCTGTTGTACGAAAGAGAACCTGACTGTTAGAAGTGTCCCCTCCACCAATAGATGGTGTCCACATCATGCAGACAATCATGTGTACACGCGAAGGAGGACACCAGGAAGCAAACAGAAAATAAAAGGATCCCTACAATACAGTGGCTTTAGGCAACTAAAAAATGGGCAGTTGGATATTTTTTTTCCCCATACCATCAGTTAGAGGGGGTAGAAGGGAGGCTTGTGAATTCCCTTGGGTTGGGCTGTAAGGAGGTAAATAAATAAAATAGAAATAAATAGAAAAACACCTGCACACACAAACTATGTACAAAACATTTCACAACAGTTCCCAGTTATCATTTCATGGCCAACAGATTGTGTTAAATACCCTCATTGTTCTACAAGCAACAGAAATAACATAACGAGAACACAGATATTATTGTGAGGCCCAGAGTATCATTCTCACTATACACTGCAGTCTACAGAATTGACCACTAGGAACACACTGTCTAGATAGAAATTCTTTGGTCTCCTACACACAGGCTTTTACGAAGATACACTAAACATTATTTCTACCATCAAATTCATTTTGGTTTTAAAATGCGCACACACACACTGCATAAGTATTATAAAAAAAAAAATCTGTTTATGTAATTACTAGAAATAACAACACCTACTTTGTAAACCACCCCATTCACTGAAACCTTGCCAACTAGTAGCAAGGAAGGCCCCACATCCATTAAGACAGACAGACACACACACACACAGGACTTTCCTGTACTGTCTGTAGCACTTGGCAGACTAAAATCTGACTATTTAGTTAGAATTTAAAACAGTTGTTAAAATTGGGAGCAAATATTTAATTTTGCATTCTGGAAAAATGTATCACTTGCATGTGCAGGTAAACACAGATGCAAAAGAGCATCAGCATTTACATAAGTACATACAGCCATGCACTTTTATGGCCATATACACAGCACCTACAGAGAATGCCAGAAGTTTTACAGTGGAGTTTCCTGCAAGCATCCAAGCCCATGTATGCCAAAAGAGAATCCTGTTTTCTTAAAATGTAATTCCAGATATGGATATTTCATACATAATTATATTGATCCAGTTTGGGCTTATGTATCCACACACTGACATGGGAAACAAATTCCCTTACCCAGTGTAAGAGCTTAATTCATAATTTAACGGCTGCACGCTCTGTTATCGCTAGATCATGCCGCCAACCGACGGTTCCCTCTTTAGCCGAGTGGGCTAGTGAAGTGGACAGGATTGAACATTAGATAGCATGGTATTCACAAAAGACTGAATCCTACACCATTCTGTGGACCTTATGGTTTGCACTTTCGGTTTTCTTCCAAATTTTGATGTTTTTGTAACAGAGCAGTTCATGATGCTTTTCCTGGGTCCTCTAATTTGTAGATTGCTATACCCCCCCACCACCTCCTTTTTTGTCTCTTCTTCCTCCCCCCCCCCCACCCTCTCACTTCTACGTATGTAAGGTTATGGCTATCTGTAGTGCCATCATATTTTCAACCGACCTTTGCTTTTCTACGACTTTGTTTTTAGTGGTCTACCATTTAGACTCCAATGAGGTATGCTCATTTTACAGTGCCTTAGTGACCTATATTTTATTGTGATTATGCAATACTTGTTTTCTTATTATTAATATTCTTAATGTCTACTTGTTCATCCATTGGAATTGGATTAATAATCATGTTTTCACTTGATATTGTTTAAGATTGTTTGCAACTTAAAGTGGACCTTCAGTAATTTTTAAAAAAATCTTCTGCCCTTGTTTTAACTTTGAACAGTACAACGTTTTTTCTGCAAGTAATTACCATTTACAGTACACTTCCAGTTTCTTGTCTGGTAAAAATACGAGGCCAACAACGACATGCACAGCTCTCCATCTCTTGTGAGTTTGCCAGGAAGTGGGGGGGGGGGTGAGTCATAAGAGGGCCAATGGCAGCTGCAGAGCTGGAGGCGTGTCTGTGTAAATCCAAGAAGTGAACAGGCAGCAGCTTCAGCTGCCCACAGTTAAAATGGTTGCAGCCTGTCAAGGACCTTGGAATGCAGAAGTGTTCCTCCTTGAAATCTGTTACACAGTGGGGGGTCTTCTGCCCTGTCTTAAGGCTCAAGACGGCTCCATTGTTCTGTGTCTGGCTATTGTGTACATTGATTGCCCCCTGGGGCTTCTGTCTCATTACACATAGCAGTCCTATTCAAGCTTTCGGACCAATCCCTGATGTGCCATTTTCAAGTCCTCATTTGTATGGCTAAGAGGACCTGAACGAGAACTACATGTACTTTACAATTGACCAATAGGAAAGCGGTTTTTGGGGGCTGGATATTCCAAATTCTTTATAAAAGTGTGTTGTGTACTTCCAATAAAAGTCTTCCTGTTTGAACTTACATACAGCCTGCCTGGTTGTTTGTTCTAATGGATTCCGAACGGCACATAGCTGTAGTTCGGATCCCGGAGCCTTGGATGACCGAACCATCAGACGTTGCGATCTGCAATCTGATCCAATAGTAGCAGAGGAGTGTCGGGAGAGCGAGCAAGGGTCTCGTTACACAGCCAGACTCAGTGGAGGGAGATTTCTGCAGCATATTTGACAAGTACAGAATCACAGAATATTAACAAAATATTCAAAGTGGTTGGAGGGAAGCTTAAGAATGGCAAAGAGTTTTTTTTTTTTTTACAAATTATGTGAGCAGACTGTGGTTCCTCTTTAAAAGCGGAGTTCCAGCCATTTAAACGTCAGCAGCTACAAAAAAAAGACATAAAAGACAGCCAATTGTCCCGCTGTCCTGCGATGGGGCCGCACGAACCTTACTCCTCTTCATGGCGCCGGCATTGTAAGAGTGGGCGCCCAGCTGCGACAGCTTGTGGCTTCACAGATGGGCACGCACTGCTCTGTCTTGAATGGCCGGGCAAACTTCTGGGACCTGTGACCTGAGACTGCAGGGAGGGAGAGGTGAACTTTCGCTCTGTGCCAGCAGAGGCAGTAGGAGCTGGGTACATCTCAAAACCAGGTAACCGCTCCCCCCCCACAAAAATAATGACATGTCAAATGTGGCATATCAGGCGGTCACGAGTGCTTAAAAGCGGAAGTTCCATTTTTGGAAAATAAAAAAAAAATATTTTTCAAAATAAAACCAATACAGATTAAAAAAAAAATACATAAAAAAAAAAATAGAACAACAATATATACACACACAGTTGTGCTCAAAAGTTTGCATACCCTTGGAGAATTGGTAATATACGGTATGTACCATTTTAAAAGAAAACATGATTGAGCAGGCAAAACATTTTTTTATTTCTTATGGGATTCATATTCAACTGTACATCATAAAAGAATGGCACAACCATAAAATAAAACAGTAATAGTTGTCTATGAAGCCCCAAAATCTTGCAGGTGGTATAGCTGGCCATCTTGGCAAAATGCCTTCAAGTCATGCAAAGTCTTTGGTCGTCTTGCATGAACCGCACGCTTGAGATCTCTTGAGAGTAACTTGAGGATATAAAAGGTCAGGAGACACCAATAGACACTCCAAAACCTTCACGCTTTTCTACTGTATCCACTGGAGGGTAAACTTGGCCTTGAGCTTAGTAAGGTCATTGTCGAGCTGGAAAGTCCAAGAGCGGCCCATAAACAGCTTTCGCGCAGAAGAATGCTAATTTTCTGCCACCATTTTCTGATAATGTGCTGAATTTATCTTGGCAATTTTTACAAGATTCCCTGTGCCTTTAGAGCTCAAACCCCAAAACATTAGTGAGTCACCACCATGCTTCACAGTGGGGATGGTATTCTTGTTGCTATAGGCCTTGTTGACCCCCCTCTCCAAACACAGCGCTTATGGTTGTGACCATAAAGCTCTATTTTGGCCTTCTAGTGTACCAGAAGCTGTGAGGCGTGTCAAGGTGTCGGCGTACTATAACTGGCCTTTTTTGTGGAGTTGGAGTAGTAAAGACTTCTTTCTGGCAATTAAATCAAGCAGCTCTGGAAAGAATTCTTGAAATAACCACACAGTCTTTTTTTCCAGAGCAGTCTGTATTTCTCCCGAGATTACCGCTGGGTATTTCTTTGTATCCTAAACAATTCTTCTGGCAGTTGTGGCTGCAATGTTTCTTGGTCTACCTAACCTTGGCTTGGTATCAAGAGATCCCCAAATTTTCTACGTTTTAACCACTTGCTTACTGGGCACATAAACCCCCTTCGTGCCCAGGCGAAATTTCAGCTTCCGGCACTGCGTCGCTTTAACTGACAATTGCGCGGTCGTGCGACGTGGCACCCAAACAAAATTGGCGTCCCTTTTTTCCCCACAAATAGAGCTTTCTTTTGGTGGTATTTGATCGCCCGTGCGGTTTTTATTTTTTGCGTTATAATGAAAAAAAGAGCGACAATTTAAAAATATATATATATTTTTTACTTGTTGCTATAATAAATATCCCATTTTTTTTTTTTTTTTATATTTTTTTTTCTCAGTTAAGGCCGATACGTATTCTTCTACGTATTTTTGTAAAAAAAAAAAAAAAAAAATCACAATAAGTGACTGCTTTGCGCAAAAGTTATAGCACCTACAAAATAGGGGACATAATTATGATTTTTTTTTTTTATATTTTTTTTTTACTAGTAATGGCGGCGATCTGCGATTTTTATTGGGACTGCGATATTGCGACGATTCACATCGGACACTTTTGACACATTTTTGGCGCCATTCACATTTATACAGCGACCAGTGCTATAAAAAATGCACTAATTACTGTATAAATGTGACTGGCATTGAAGGGGTTAACACTAGGGGGTGAGGAAGGGGTTAAATGTATTGCCTGGGTGTGTTCTAACTGTATGGGGGGAGGGGGGTGACGGGGGGAGGTGACCGATGCTGTCTCCCTATGTACAAGAGAAACAGCATCTGTCACCTCACTGACAGGACGTGAAGCTCTGTGTTTACACTCAGAGCTCCACGTCCCTGCTGTCTCACCGACGATCGCGTGTACCTGACGGACATCGCGGCCGCCGGGTACACGCATCGGATACTCGGTGATGCGTCGGGACTGTTTTTCCCGCCGCGCGCGCCACCCTGTGGCGCGCGCGGGGAATTACAAGCAAATCACGTCCAAAGACGTCAACCCGGCGCCTCAGGTCTGCGCTGTTCACGTCTTTGGACGTGAAGGTGGATTGAAGTGGTTAATAAGTGATTGAACAGTACTGACTGGCATGTTTAAGGCTTTAGATATCTTTTTATATTGTTTCCATTTTTATTAAGTTTCATTACCTTGTTACGCAGGTTGACAGTTCTGCTTCCCCATGGCTCAGTGCAGCCATGTAAGAGCTAACAAACTCATTGGCTATTTACACATGGACACTAATTGCAACTTAAAATGCCACCCATTTCTGTTATTATGGCTTGAAAAGGAGCCAAACTACTATGTCGTAATAATAGGCTTCATATGATGACTATCCTTAACCTCCCTGGCGGTATGATTCTGTCTGGAAATACGTACCAAAAACGGTACCATTTTTTGCATGGAAATTTGGCGTTTTATACTGTAGGCCTGCAATTCTTAGGAATAACTCGCTTAAATCTGTCCAAACAAGACATCCCGGGTATGATAAAGTTTGAAAAACAAAATCATAATTTTTTACATAATAACTATAAATAACAAATTATAATGTAATTATAATAAAAAATATTCAATAATGTAATTAACTCAAAAACACAGAAATTTGTCGCTGTCTTTTTTTTATGATGAATTTCCCCACAAATCGCTATCGCTCAATTCTGCAAGTGATTATAATTTATTATCGCTGTTTTCTAGCTGATTTAAAACCATTTTTGACATAAAGGGACACTTTTGGTTGCTATGGGCAATCTACAGTTTGCAGGGAGAAAGAACACTTTTTATTATGTAAAAGAACATGTAGGCACTGGACAGACCACTAGGGACAAGGGGGAGGCGTGTATTTTTTACATACAGTACTGTAATCTATAAGATTACAGTACACTGTATGTAATGTGTTTGTTTACGTTTTTGAATTTGGCGCCGTTCTCCGCTCCTGTGCGTAACGTCGCAGGGAACAGAGATCGACAGCGCACAGGGACACTGTGTGAATCGAGCACACACACAGCGTGGATGCATCGCTGGATCCAGGAACAAGGTAAGCCAGCGCGCGCTGCAGATTCTGCATAGCTACCCCGAGCGTGACTCGGGGATATCGTTCTTAGCACAAAACAAACACCCCGAGTCACGCTCGGGGATACCGCCAGGCAGGTTAAATAAAATAGGACAGTTTTTTTGGCATGATCAGTCATATTTTCAACATCAATGCCAAACCTTCACTATTTCTGCCAGGGTATGCAAACTGTTTGGCAAAACTGTAAATACACACAGCTTTCCTACTTTCCTTATCTCAGTAACGACAGTTACTACATGCACAAATTACCTGGAAGTGAACTCTTGGGGATTGTAGCATAGGCAGATTTGACCCAATTTTTCGAACAATACTTCGAGATGAGCCATATGGTTTACTTGACCACAGGACCTGAAAAAAAATCAGAATATAGGTCATTACATTTATATATTTAAATGTATTATATATTTATAATTTTATATACAATATATATATTATATTCGACTTTTTAATCAATATCAATTAAAATTAATATGAATTTATTGTTGGCACCTTTAGTACAAGAAAAGAAAAAACGCAGTCTCTGACCACATCTTGTATCATGTCTGCAACCTCTTAAAGCAGAGGTCCACCTAAAAAAAAAATATATATTAAATGCCAGCAGCTACAAATACTGCAGCTACCTGTCCAGGGTGGCCGCGATATCGGCAGCCGAAGCTGAGCAATCACTCATCTCTCGGCTGCCCCCACCGCCATCCTTGGTGAGGAAATCAGGAAGTGAAGCTTTGCAGCTTCACTGCCCAGTTCCCTACTGCGCATCCTCACTGGTCCCCGCCGTCTCCTGGGACCAGTGCGTTTCCCAGAAGACATCGGTGAGAGGGGGAAGGGGCGTAACTCGGGAGTCTATTCCGGGAAGTGGGTGAAAATTACAAGTTAGGCTTACCGGTAACTTGTTTTCCAATAGGCTTTCAGGACAGCCACCTGAGAGATCATGGCTCCTCCCTCCACAGGAAACAACTCCACCATACGGTCTTTAAAGGGGTAATTCCCCCAAAAACCTTTTTTTAACATTGATTGAGGCTCGTTATGTCAAGGGGAATCGGGTGTTTTTTTATTAGAAACGAAGCAATACTTACCGTTTTACAGATGCATCGTCTCCGTCGCTTCCGGGTATGATCGTCTGGTCTGGGCGTGCCTATTTGATTGACAGGCTTCCGACGGTCGCATACATCGCGTCACGAGTAGCCGAAAGAAGCCGAGCGACGGTGCGGCTCTATACTGCGCCTGCGCACCGTCGTTCGGCTACTTTCGGAAAATCGTGACGCGATGTATGCGACCTCGGAAGCCTGTCAATCAAATAGGCACGCCTATAGTCGGAGCCCATACCCGGAAGCGTCGGAGACGATGCATCTGTAAAACGGTAAGTACGGCTTCATTTCTAAAAAAAAAAAACCTGATTCCCCTTGACATAACGAGCCTGAATAAATGTTAAAAAAAAGGTTTTTGGGGGAACTACCCCTTTAAAGGGAGGCCTCCCCTTCCACTCGCCAGTTGTTTGTAGAGGCCTCCCAGCCCCGGCTGCAACACATAAGTGACAGTTATTGCATAGTATTACAGCTGTATCATTATATATGAAAACCAAGGGCGGTTACCGCTGTCCTGAAAGCCTATTGGAAAACAAGTTACCGGTAAGCCCAACTTGTAATTTTCCCAAAACGGCTTTCAGGACAGCCACCTGAGAGGACAGTCGAGACTTACCCCTATTAGGGCAGGACAACAGCCTGTAAGACCTTTCTCCCGAACGCCTGGTCGTCCGCTGTCATTAGATCTAATCTATAACGGCGGGCAAAGGTAGACAAATTTGACAAGGTGGCTGCCTTGCAGATCTGTTCGGGGGTGGCACCAGCTTTCTCAGGCCCAACTTACCGCTGCTGCTCTAGTAGAGAGCCGTAGATTTTTTGGACATTCTTGTCCTGAGAAAGAATATGCGTTTGTGATAGCCATTCTGAGCCATCTGGCAATGGTTCCTTTTGATGGTTGCTTTCCCTTCTTATCTCCGGAAAACAAAATAAACAAGGTGTCCGCCTTTCTAAAACTTTTTGTAACTTCTAAGTAACGCAAAACTGCCCTCCTAACATCTAGGGTATGGAATTCCTCTTCCTTTTTCCCTTTTGGATTAGAACAAAAAGTGGGAAGTACTATTTCTTGAGACCGGTTTTTGATTGAAGCAACCTTCGGCAAAAAACCTGGGTCAGGTTTCAAGACAATTCTGTCTGAAAAAATTAAACAAAAAGGTTCCCTGATAGACAGGGCTTGTAACTCGCTGATTCTCCGGGCTGTTGTAACAGCCACCAAAAAAACAGTTTTTAGCGTCAATAACTTTAAGGAGGCTGAACTCAAAGGTTCGAAAGGCTCCCTAGTCAGGGCCTGTAATACGACTGGCAAGTCACATGATGGACAATCTTTCACTGCCACTGGCCTAGAACGACTGAGGGCTTTGAAGAATCTTAACTAAGGAATGTGAGGACACTGCCCTTTCCAAAAAAACTCCCAGCGCCGCTACTTGGACCTTTAGGGTACTGACCGCTAGTCCCTTATTGGCCCCGTCTTGCAAAAATAAATATATAGATCTAGTCACCTGCTTCCTGCTGGACAGGAGTGTTGCTACCAACCTGGCCGAGAAACCTTTCCTTTTCAGGAGCTGTTCTTCAGAATTCAGGCTGTAAGGTTTAGTTTTCCTATGTCTTGGTGAAGCAGAGGACCCTGTAAGAGCAGATCTTGTCTCAGTGGCAGATGCCAATAAGGTTTTGTCTGCATCTGTAGTAGGGCCGAAAACTGCGGTCTCTTGGGCCAAAAAGGAGTGACAAGAATTACCGTTGTATCTTCCCTCCGAATCTTTAATACACCTGAGATATCATCTAAGGGGGGAAATCCCATCAGGTAAAATCCCAACCCACAGCATATCAACCGTCCACCCCCCCCCCTGTCTAAAAAAGAAAAAAACCTGGGGGTCTGTGCATTTTCTTTGTTTGCAAAGAAATAAATCCTGGTTGCCCCCATTTCTTTGTTTGCCAAGAATCGACCTTAGATCTCCTCTTCATTTAAGACATCCCAAACTACACTTCCCAACTAACCATCGTTTCATAATCAAGTTGTTCAAATCCCCTTTCTGTGGACCTTTATAACTGATATCGAGTATGAGACTCTGCCCAGCCTAGAATGTTTCTGGCTAGAGCCTGAAATCCTCTGCTTCGGGTGCCCCCTGTCTGTTTATATAAGCCACTACTGTGACATTGTCCGACAGGATCTGCGCATGCTGTCGCTGCACCTCTACTATGAAGGTCAGTAGAGCCAACTCTACTGCCTTCAACTCCCGCCAATTTGAGGATCTCCGTGCCTCCTCTGCGGACCAAGACCCCTGAGTCCAATGACCGTTTACATGGGCGCCCCATCCCCAGGAGCTGGCATCAGTCGTTATCCTTACCTGGGTTGGGAAGGACCACAACAGACCCTTTGATAGTCTTCCCTGACCTTTCCACCACCAAAGACTTCTCTTGACGTTGGTGGGAATTTTCACCAGCAGGTCCAGGGACCTCTGATCGCGGTCCCAGACCTTTAACAAGAATTCTGGCAGAGGTCTGAAATGGAACTTTGCCCACTGAACTGCGGGTATTGACGAAGTTAGAGTTCCCAGCACTGACATAATCTTCCTGATTGAGATCTGCTGACTGCACTGTAAGGTTGACACAGCTTCTATTCCCCTCTTTTGTTTTTCTTCTGGGAGAAAATTTCGTTGTCCCACTGAATCGATCAGAAACCCCAGAAAGCAAACTTGTTGCGAGGGGACCAAGTTTGATTTCTGGAGATTTAGAGTCCACCCTATGAACTCCAAGTGAGACTGGGCCCTGACTTGATTTCTCAGAAGATCTTCTCTGGTCAGGGCAAAGAACAGAAGGTCGTCTAGGTAGGGGACCACTGAGATCCCCTCTAGACCGCAGCGGCTCCACATCTATGCCAGTGCATCTACACCTGCCATAACCTTTGTAAACACCATTGGGGATGATGATAGGCCAAAGGGGAGAGCTCTGAACTGCAGGTGTGTGAATTTTTTCCCCTCTCTCAAAGCCAGTCTCAAGAATCTTTGGGAGCTGTCTGCCATGGGAATGTGCAAGTAAGCATCTCGCAGGTCTATTGTTGCCATGAAGCAACCCTGACTTAGTAGATTCTTTACAGAAAAAATGGAATCCATCCGGAACTTCCTGTATTCTACCGACTGATTTAGCTCCTTTAGATTCAGGATGAGTCGAAATTTTCCCGAAGGTTTCCTGACCAGGAAAACATGAGAATAAAACCCCTGAAAACATTCCTTGGACGGAACCGGCACCACTACTCTCTGAGAAATCAGCTCCTGAATCAGGGACTTCATAGCAAGAGCCTTGGCGGGATCCTTTGGAACATTTGTTGCCAGAAATCTTCTCAGGGGTTCTTCCCTGAACTCTATTGCATAACCCCTCAAGAGTAAGTTTAGAATAAATTGGTTTGAGGTGCTGTCCCTCCCACTGAGGAACAAACCTCTGGAGTGTTCCCCCTACCTGTAGCTGCAAGTCATTGGGGTTTCTCGGGGGCTGAAGGAGGACGGAGGAGTACTCCACCCCTACCTTTACCCCTTTGCGTTGGCCACTGCTTCCTTTGGTTTTGTACCTTTTTCTCCTGCCCTTGCAGACGAAAAAAACGCTTGCGGGTAGGTACCGGCTTTTTCTTTTCCGGAAAATATTTATTTTTGTCCGCTCAAGGATTGACTCCAACTCCGAACAACAAATCTCCAGAAAAGGGTAGGCCAATTAACCTATTCTTTGAGGCCGCATCCCCTGGCCAAGTCTTAAGGCAGAGAGCCCTCCTGGCGGAGTTCGTCAGAGTCGCCGACCTCGCTGACATCCGGATTGACTCCGCTGAGGCGTCAGCGATGTAAGACACAGATGCCGAAAGGGTACCAAAGGAGTCTAAAATCTCCTGCTTCGGGGAAGCTGCTAAAATGTGTGATTTTAACTGGCCTATCCAGTGTTCTAGGTTTCTGGCAACACAGGTTGTTGTCATAGCTGTCTTAAAGCGGTATTTCACCCTAAACATAAGATCTCCCATGCGAACCAGCATACTGGCGTCAGCGCCAGTATGCTGTTTTTTTTTTTTTTTTTAATAGCACACTTACTGTATTATTGTAGAATTCCTTTTCTGTCCCCCGTGGAGGACGGCGCCAGTATAGCGCGTCACATCTTCCTAAAATACCCGATATGGACTCGGGTAATCTCGGCGAAAATGCGGCGCCTGCGCACAGACCTAGGAGCTGACTGCGCAGGCGCCGTATTTCTCCGAGTCCTACGGCTATGGCGCGTCACGCCCTCCGAAATAGGACTCGGAGAAATACGGCGCCTGCGCAGTCAGCTCCTAGGTCTGTGCGCAGGCGCCGCATTTTCGCCGAGATTACCCGAGTCCATATCGGGTATTTTAGGAAGATGTGACGCGCTATACTACAGCCGTCCACCGCGGGGGACAGAAAAGGAATTCTACAATAATACAGTAAGTGTGCTATTAAAAAAAAAAAAAAACAGCATACTGGCGCTGACGCCAGTATGCTGGATCGCATGGGAGATCTTATATTTAGGGTGAACCTCCGCTTTAAGGTTGTTCATCACGGACTGCCAGGACCTTTTTAATAGCGGATCCATTCTTTTGTCCATGGGCTCTCTTAACGTGCCCATGTCCTCAAAGGCTAGATCAGAAGATTTCCAAACCTGTGAGAACGCCGCATCCAATTTTGGGACTTTATTCCAGATGGCATCCGGACTTTCCTCGAAAGGGAACCTCCTCTTGTGTGCCCCTGAAAAAAATGGCTTCTTCTCTGGATCCAACCATTCCTTCTTAATCATATCCGTGATTAAGAAATGTACTGGAAACACCCTGCCTTTGGTATCCCCTAAACCTGCGTACATCCGGTCATGTAGGGAAAGTTCCTTTTTCTCCTCTTCTATCCCCAAAGTCGCATGGACCACCTTAACAAGGCCTGCGACCTCCTCCAGTGACAATTTATATTTCGAAGTCGACTCTGCTTCATCTTCTTCCTCAGAGTCTGAATCTACCGGCACTGACTCCTGAGAAAGATCTTGGGATATTGGGGTGAATAAAGCCTGAGCCTCGCTCAGTGAAGAGTTCTGCGACACTCCCGGCTCTTCCATGAAACTTGTTTGTTCCCCTAGGTTAGACCTAAAAGCCTGAAAGGTGGTTCAGAGTTCCTCCTTAATAGTGGATATCAACTCTCTGCATAAGGAAGGAGACTCCTTAAGTACGTTGCTTGTACAGTCTGCACAGAGTGATTTTTTCCAAGCATCGCTGAGCTTCTCCTTACAAACAGGGCATCTTCTCTTCAGAATCTGAGCAGAGCCTTTCCCCTGTACAGACAGATAACAAGCAAGAAAACGCACGCTTAGGACGTAGTACTCAGTAAAAAAAAACTCTGACACCCAGGTGCACTTAGGAATACAGCCGAAAACTCCCTGTGCCCTACAAGCCAAACACCATCACCACCGTAAATTCCTATTGCTAGGCAGGAAGGTTAAATCCCCAACAATGACCAGAACTAGGAGGGGGAGATGGGTGAAGTAACCCCCATAAGAGAAGAGGCTAGAAGGTAACAGAGGCACTCCCTTACCCTAGCCTTGCTGGTGCCTTGGCTTGTCCCCTTATCTGCAATATCTTGCTCCATAGGAGCTTTTGCAGCAGCGTGCTATTGCTAGGACACGGTTCCAGGATTCAAAAACGCCGCCGCGCTGACCCGGAACCGGAAGTCCTTTCTAAAGGCACCAGGTGACCTTGCCTTCTCCCTCTGCGCATGCGCCAAAATGACGCGCGCCAACCCGGAAGCGCGGCCTCTCCCTGCATCCAGGGCGCATCTGAGGCCCTCCCCAGACGCCAGAGCCTGTCAGAATGGGGAATCAGACCCCGCTGCTCTGCCGCAACCTCCACGTGTACAGGCTCTCCCCGAGCACGGAAGGGGGAGAAGGAGACCACTGCACCATCGTTGCTCGAGGCAGGTGGTAAGGAAGATTTTTTTTTCGCAATGAGAGCCTCACGTCTCCCAGGCAGACCCTGAAAGATCATGGCTCCCACCGGAGGTGTTCCTCCAGCTGGAGGAAACACAGAAAACTGGCGAGTGGAAGGGGAGGTCTCCCTTTAAAGACCGTATGGTGGAGCTGTTTCCTGTGGAGGGAGGAGCCATGATCTCTCAGGTGGCTGTCCTGAAAGCCGTTTTGGGAAAATATCTGTATTATACAGGTATCTGCACCCCCCTCCCCCCGAAAGGTGCTAAATGTGACACCAGAGCCAAATGTGGACCGATATAAACATACTGCTAATAGTATTAGCAACATTTCCATTTCGGTGCACCACTAGCATTAATGATACAGGAGATGGTCAGAGACTGCAGTCATGATACAAGAGATCAATGCAGCTTCACCAGGGCCCATCAGATGCCACCTCACCAGGGCACGGATCAGAGCGGCAACCTCCCGGAGCTAAATTTAAATTTCCCAGGCTGTGGGGGCTGCAGTAACAATGTCCCACCTCCTGTGATACACGTCACACAATTAATTTCCCAGCATTGGATCAGTGTGCCATCTATCATAGGAGGAGGGACATTGTTACAGCTTGGGCCAAACAATTCAGCTCTGTGACACACAAGGATCTGCGTGACAAGGAGAGGAGGGAGAAGAGGACTCTGAGCCACCAACATGACACCTCCGCAATGTGTGGCACCCAGGGCGGACCACCCCCTTTTCGGTGCCATTACGGCTAGGGTTGTCCCGAGTATTTGCGCTAGTACTTGTCCTCGCGCAAATACTCTCGATGCCTGAATAGAATACTTTTTTTTGAGTTCGGGTGGAGAGGGGAGCAGAGCAGTCCTCATATGGGGGAGAGGAGAGCTGCTGCCGTCTTAGACAAAAACAAGTCAATCTGCCCCCCCCTCCTCCCGCCGCTGGCGACATCTACTTACTATGCGCTGGGGGAACACAACAGCTGTCATTTGCATTTGAATAGCTGTGTTTCCCCGCCGCGACAAGTATAGCCCCTCCCCCTTGCCCGGGCACTTTGATAGACAGACCACCCGTCCGCCGGGTGACCTGTCTATCAAAGTTTTTGGGCAAGGGGGAGGGGCTATACTTGTCGGCGCGGTGGGGAAACACAGCTATTCAAATGACAGCCGTTGTGTTCCCCCAGCGCATAGTAAGTAGATGTCAGCAGCGGCGGGAGGAGGGGGATTGACTTGTTTTTGTCTTAGGGGACCGTGGCCGAACTTTGGGGCCATGGCTGAACTATTCGGTATCGGCGAGTACATGAAAAAAAAAAAAGTATCAGTACTTGTACTCGGTCCTAAAAAAGTGGTATCGGGACAACCCTAATTACGGCACCTTTTGGTCGATATGTTTTTCGGTGGAACCTCTAGTTATTTTACACTGTAATAACCTAAGAACTTAATAAAAGAAAAATAAGTGCAGCGCTAGTGGGCATGGGTTTGCATGAAGCAATGTAGACCAATCCCATTTACATGGGTAACATTATAATGATGTAGTCCAAAAACAAGAAAATATATAAAGGGTGGTGAAACCCTATATGCAAACAGGTGAAGTGTAAATAACAAAACAAGTCCTTCAAATCAAAGCAGGCAAGTCTTCATATAAAGCACTCGTGTCCACCGCTCATATGTTGATAGTGAGACTGATGGTGCCCGTGATCAGCACGGATGGGCATACAGGTAAATGAAAAAAGATGGGTACTCTTACCAAATGATGGACACATATGCCAGGAGCAATGTGTCAGATGCGCGTGTAAGAGCTCCTCGGATGGGACGGCTCTATAGCGAAGGTGATGATTCAAAAGGTTTGTGGATTTTCCCAGGAATCATAGGGTCCAAGATGGAGAGTAGTTCCAAGATCTCAGATGGAGTAACACTCGTATGTATCCTCAGCTAAACCTTTCTGTAAGGAAGCAAAGGAATTTAATTTACAAGGAATTAACCAGAATTGCTGAGGATACATACGAGTGTTACTCCATCTGAGATCTTGGAACTACTCTCCATCTTGGACCCTATGGTTCCTGGGACAAAGATCCACAACCTTTTGAATCATCATTCCCTATAGAGCCGTCCATCCGAGGAGCTCTTACACGCGCATCTGACACATTGCTCCTGGCATATGTGTCCATCATTTGTGGTAAGAGTACCCATCTTTTTTCATTTACCTGTTTGGTTTACCTGTATGCCCATCCGTGCTGATCACGGGCACCATCAGTCTCACTATCAACATATGAGCGGTGGTGGACACGAGTGCTCTATATGAAGACTTGCCTGCTTTGATTTGAAGGACTTGTTTTGTTATTTACACTTCACCTGTTTGCATATAGGGTTTCACCACCCTTTATATATTTTCTTGTTTTTGGACTACATCATTATAATGTTACCCATGTAAATGGGATTGGTCTACATTGCTTCATGCAAACCCATGCCCACTAGCGCTGCACTTATTTTTCTTTTATTGTGTACTCACAGGGTGTTTCACTGTTAGTGCTGGCTGCTTCCTTTCTTTCTTCACACTTCAGCAGCGCAACTTTATTTTGTTTTGTTTAACCTAAGAACTTAGGCAGAGCCCAGTGGCGGTTCGTCCATAGAGGGCGCTGGAGCGCCGCCCCCTCTGGCTCTCACCGCCACTGAGTCCAACAACATAGATTCATGCATTGCACGAATCTGTCATCGCCGCTGCCGCTGTTATTCAGATGGTCGACGCTCATGTCCGGCCATCTGAATAACGCCAGCTGGTTGGCTGGAGGGAAATGTCCATCAGAGCCAACAGCTCTGATAGGCTTTCCCAGTACAGCCCTCGGGTCCCGGAAGCTTATTCTCGGAGCGCACAGACTGTACGCCCCTTGGATAAGATGACAGGCGTCTCAGCCAATCAGGTTGGCCGGTTCTGGCTACCGGTAACCTGTCAGTCATCGAGGGTGGGAGAAGACATCGTGGGACGTGGATGACTGACTCCAGTAAAGGTAAGTGCCAGGCGCTATAACTTTTGCGCAAAGCAGTCACTTATTGTGATATTTTTTTTTTTTTACAAAATTACGTAGAAGAATATGTATCGGCCTTAACTGAGAAAAAAAAAAATATATATTTTTTTTTTTAATTGGGATATTTAATATAGCAACAAGTAAAAAATATATATATATTTTTTTAAATTGTCGCTCTTTGTTTATAACACAAAAAATAAAAACCGCAGAGGCGATCAAATACCACCAAAAGAAAGCTCTATTTGTGGGGAAAAAAAGAACGCCAATTTTGTTTGGGAGCCACGTCGCACGACCACGCAATTGTCAGTTAAAGCGACGCAGTGCGGGAAGCTGAAATTTCGCCTGGGCACGAAGGGGGTTTATGTGCCCAGTAAGCAAGTGGTTAATGGCATGGAACAATGGATGGCACAGTGGCTGGTTTAATGGCTTGGCACAGTGGTGCGAATTGATGGCACAGTGGCTGCGTTTGATAGCATGGCAAAGTGGCTGTGTTTGGGCACAGTGAGACTGCAATTTTTTTTTTCCTTTGCGCCCCTCCAAAAATTGTGAGCACCAGCCGCCACTGGCAGAGCCATATGAAAGGAAGGGGGTCACTCATTTGATTTACTTATATGTACTAATAATTTTCAGCTTTGTAAACAGTCTTTTCTAATATACATGTGAAAAGTACTTGAACCTATTGAAATGTAAACAATGCCCTCGCTGAGATTTTTGTCCCTTAGCATTAGCTGGACTCTTCGAGTATAACAGGGATTAACACAGCCAGACCTGTAACCAGCACTCATCAAGAGTGCCTGTCCTTTCTGCCCACCTCTTCTATTCGAAAAAGCATATTATAAAGCAGAACTTACCGACTCCATATTATGGACAACCTGTTGCAGAACCATTCTCACTAAACGTAACAGCCAGAGCAGCATCTGACACTAAATCTCTTGACAAAGAGCCCAGTATAAACAGTCAACTTCTGCTCTTCCATAGTCGAGCTGGAAAGATAAATGTAAACGGTTAGATGTAGCTGCCCTATAAGGAGAGGGACAAAGCAAGGCCAGTTATAACAAGTTCAGTTATGAAAGGGAAAAATTGCCTGCCTGTAAAAGCACCTGCTATTTTTAGGATCCATGTACATCGATAACTTAGATAAAAATACATTTATTTATACCATCAATGTTTTCTACTACTGGGAAGATGTGAAAAACAAGCATGTCACAGGCACAGCTAGTGCTTCAAGCACTACAGGTTCTGTGCAGTGCACACAGTCCTGAGCCAAACAAACCTTGCTGTTTAAAGGCAGTTCAGGTGTTCACGGCATACCTTTTAACCTCAGGAATCTGTAAGGCCCCATTCACACGGACGGACCGTTCGGGTCCGCCTGTCAGTTTTGAGGATGTTTTTGAGTCAGTTTTGAGGATGCGGATGCTCCATGCATCCCTATGGAGTATCGGATGTCAGCGGAGACATGTCCGCTGACATCCGACCCTATCTGATCCACTAAAAACAGACGTATGGGGGGCATTCGTCCATGCGGATCGGATCGGGTAAGATCTGATGAAAACAGACATGCTGTCCGTTTTCATCAGATCGCTCCATAGGAGACAGCGGTGCCCGACAACGCCCCTCCCCGCTCAGTGAGCAGAGAGGAGCTGGTCATTCGTCGGCTCAGCGGAGATCTGCGGACTGATCTCCCGCTGAGCTGGCGGGAGGGGGCCGATTCCGTCGCGACCGAGTCTGTCTCGTGTGAATGAGGTCTTATGAAATTTAAAAATGGAATAGAAATGTTTGGGGACCCCCCCCCCTTTTTTTTTTTAAGATAAAAACAAAAAAAGTAGTCCAGACCTATAAAAAGGGCAAGTATTGCACATTTTCAGTGGACCAAACTGAATTTGTATAATAGCTACTAGGGTTGTCCCGATACCAATACCAGTATCGAGATCGATACCGAGAATTTGCGGGAGTACTTGTACTCGCGCAAATACCCCCGATGCCTAAATAGAATACTTCCCGCCTCCGCATCGAAAGCCGTTGCATTGGTTAAACGGCGTGCGGGAATATCACAGCTTTCATTTGAATAGCTGTAGTGTTCCCGGGCGTATAGAAACTCCCCCCTTACTCGGGATTGGATGGGTGATCGTGATCTGTCCAATCCCGAGCAAGGGGGAGTGTCTATACGTGCGGGCAAAACAGCTATTCAAATGAATGCTGTGATGTTCGCCATGCGGCGGCTTTCGGCGGCAAAGGTAAGGTATGGGGGAAAATGGCTGGGGGGACATGGCTGCATATGTGAGGGACATGGCTGCATATGTGAGGGACATGGCTGCATATGTGAGGGACATGGCCAATCTCTGCTCACTCACAGCTGTATTAGAACAAATGAATGTCTGTAAATGAGGTCAGTTTAACCACTTAAAGACTTAACATTTTCTGACACTTGTTGCTTACAAGGTAAAAAACTATTTTTTGCTAGAAAATTTCTTAGACCCTCCAAACATTTTTTAGCACAGACCCTAGAGAATAAAATGGCGGTTGTTGCACTATTTTATGTCACACTGTATTTGCACAACAGCCTTTCAAACGCAATTTTTGGGGAAGAATACACTTCAATGAATATAAAAAAAAAAAAGTGTAAAGATGGCCAATTTTTTTTGTATAATGTAAAAGATGTTACGCTGCGAAAATCGTGATCTTTAGTCTAAGCAAAAAAATCGTTATTCTTATTTTAGCAAGAACTGTTCAGCTCTGACCTCCGGGATCCAACCTGGGCTCAGAGAGACAGGCAATCAACTCTACCTGATCCATCCCAAGAAACAGGCTAGAAGCAAATCATCACCCTAAAGGGGATTTTCCCCTTTATGGCAAACTTCCCCCTCCGCATACCACATTATCGTTATTTGGAGGAGCAGATACCTACTTTTGATAGGTACTTGCTCACGTTACAGGTCCAAGAAGGCTGCAGGACAATTCACAAAGAACACGGGCTGTGGGAAGCCAGCCGTGAGGCCCCAAGGAGTCAAAGCCATCTTCACACAGTAAACATACTGACACTAGGGACCTGAAGACCAGCAAAGAATTGGCCCAGATGAGGACAGTGCTGGAACCACTGGAAAACTGGATAGCAGGATACAAAAAAAAAAAAAAACACAAAGGCAGCGCTCGATGGGAATAGCATTAAAACTTGTATAGTCTTCAAGTAGGTAACCAAATAAATATTGCCCTGGAGATAAAATCGATGTAGCTACATAAACTGTAAAAATGGTGCGAGTAATACCAAAAGCAGTCCTAAAAACATGTAGCCAAGTATTATACTGGTATAAAAATGTGTACAACGACACCACTGCTGAATCCAGATGAGGAGAGGTTAACATCAGTCCGTCGGCATGTAGATGTCCCATGAAGGAAACTATCACAACTCCCAGGGGATGGCTGTAGAATCCCAGGTTGATAGAGGGAATTGATAGAGGGAAGTAAAAGCCCTTGTGTGTGGCAGATAGTAAGGTCCCGCCGGCATGCAGATATGAAGGCACAGCAAAGGAGCCCTTCAGATGGACACGGCAAGCCCCGCTAGTGTCCATGACGTTACCGGATCTCCGACGGAACTCCCTGAAGGCCCAGAAGCCGGCGGAGAGGTGAGTAGCAATCAAAAAGAATTAAAAAAAAAAAAAAAAAAAAAAAAAATAAAAAAAATCGATCAAAGATATTTTAATCGATCAAAAAAATTAAAGATTAATCGATTAATTAAAAGTTAATTTGCACAACCCTAATATATTTTATATATATATATATATATATATATATAAACACACACACACACATTTTATAGCTGCTTTATGGCATTTGGCAACCATTTCACACATAAAACTACATCTTTGATACCTGTTGTGTATACCTGTTGTGTATAGGAAAAAACTAAGTTTTATCTCATGGGTCTTTTTTTTTTATTTTATTTTTTTAGCTTTGTGTTCAGTCATTGTCAGAACTGGGGGGGAAATAAAATGCAGTAGTAAATAATCTTGCTGTAAAAACATCATGTCCAAACAGGCTCACCTCTTTAATCCACCACTGTGAATGTGCTCTTTTTTTCTCTCCTCTCACCAGTGCTTCACTGCTAGCAGCATTCCCTCTCCAAGTGTGCTTGCCAGAGCCTAGTGCACAGCCCTCCCCGCCTCAGTGCGCCAACTACAGAAGTCAGCGCGCTGAGGTGGGGAGGCGTGTCATGCTGGGCTCTGGCAAGCACACTGGGTGGAGCAAGATGGCCGCTGCACCGGAGCTAGGCCGAGGCTCCGGAGCGCTCCGCGGATCGCGGGGTGTGCCGATACAAACGGGGTGACCCGCTCGGATCACGGATCGGTGACAATCCGTTGCACCCCTATTAGCTACACATTAGAGCTACACGATTAATTGTCAAGAATTGTTATTGCAATTCTTGACACAGGGTTTCAGGATCTTTGACATTGACAATTTTCTCTCTGCACTTTGGTATGCAAAGAATTTCCTGTCTGCTCACAGCCAAGTCAAAGTCTGGGCAATGGGCCAAGTTTTGAAAACATTCTTTATCAGTGGAAAGTTAAGTCTAAACATTGCATCACATTAAAAGGAATAAACTTCTGTGAGTAATTTTGCTAGAAAATTACTTAAAACCCCCAAACATTATATAATTTTTTAGTAGAGACCATAGAGAATAAAATGGAGGTTGTTGCAATATTTTATGTTGCACTGTATTTGCACAGCAGTCTTTTTAAATGCATTTTCTTGGAAAAAATTACTTGAATTAAAAATAAAAAATAAAAATAAAAAACTAGCCAGGAAAATTTGCGCTTTTTTTTGTATAAATGTAAAAGATTGTAAAAGAATTGTGAGAGAATCGTGATTTTCACTCCAAGCAAAAATTGTGATTCTCATTTTGGCCAGAATCGTGCAGCTCTACTACACATTAGATTTTAGATGACTAAAATTTGTTTTACCTGATAAGGACAAGGAATTAGGGGGCTCAACTGCACTTCAGGCCATTCTGCTCATGAATGCATGGTCTGGGTAGTCTCTCTTTGCCTGCTGGCAACAAAGACTGCTCCACCCTTTTCCCCAGTGGGGATGCAAGGCAAAGGCCAGGAGCTGTGGGAACAAAATAAAGTCCCCCTAAAAAAAAAAAAAAAAAAATACACACACACCTTGAAGAGAGAGGCGCACATTTATCTTCAGAATGATTGTGCCTCTGACCATAGTTCTAAATAGTGGTGCTCCGAAATTGAAAATTCAGGATACTTTTGGCAGCGAAATGCTAATAACTCCGTTTTAGGCAGATCATTTTTGGCGAACGATATACATCGGTATATTCCTAGTTCTAAAAAAAAGAGTGCGCACATTGTGGAGACTCCAATAGTTCACAGGTCACGCTAGGCACAGAGGATACACACAAATCCGGGATTGGGCATCGCAGCTGGGGAGGCGGCTCAGAAGAAAAAATAAAAAACACATAAAAAGAGGATAAAAACCAGAAAGAGCATGCATGTTCTACCGTTAGCATGTCAGCTAGCATAAAAATGACCAATATCACGTTAACATGTACTCAGTTTATATGTGCTACAATTCATTCCTACAGAAGTTTAAAAATGAAGAATACAAAAATGAACACACAGAACTATACCACTAAAAACAATAGTACAGAACTCTGCATGCTAAAAGCTGCTATTTTTGTATTGGGAAGAAAATAATTTGAAACGCTTACAAATTGTACGTGAACCTTTACAATTACAGCGATAGACCACACAAATCCGTGCAGTTGCTCCAGGTCAACACATTTTCTACAAAAACCCTCACTGTAAATGAAAAGTGAAAAAACAAGCACATTTTATTTAAAAAAAAAATGCATTTTGAATTAAATATTAAAAAGGGAAACATGGCACCTTTTCAGAGTTAAATAATACAATAAATAAAAAGTCCTATATCCTCTGGCATAAGCTGAATATAACTAAACGTAAACTGCTTGGGTTAATGATTGCCAACAAAAATCTCAGATATGTCAAGGTTATAGCACCATTATTATGTTTTAATATAACTACTATGTTTTACACAGTGCAAAGAGGAGTGACATTTTTTAGCTCCTACTAGGGTTGTCCAGATACCGATACTAGTATCGGTACCGATACCGAGTATTTGCGGGAGTACTCGTACTCGCGCAAATGCTCCCGATACCTAAATAGAATACTATTTTTGTATTTATCAACATGTTCTGTGAAAATTCTTTGAGTTTTTTTACTACTGCGTGACGAGAAAATACATTTTTTTTTATTCATTTTTACTCATTTTTATTCTTTTATAATGTCTTGAGTTAGAGTTCTTCATAATTCTAAAGAAAATATCCTTAGTCTGTATTGTGGTTTGAAAACTGTCACATGAGATTTAAAAAAAGTATCAGTATTCGGTATCGGCGAGTACATGAAAAAAAGTATCGATACTTGTACTCGGTCCTAAAAAAGTGGTATCGGGACAACCCTAGCTCCTACCTACCAATACCGATAGTGGAATGCAGGAATGCTGAATTATGCCTGGTCACTGTGCGATACTCCACGTCATATAACACAGTGAGGACCGAGACACAGCAACAAGGGAAGCGCTGGAAACGTTTGTCCAGAAAGCCTCCATTCAGGACTGGTTCACACCAGATGCATTCCAATGCGCATTTAATCTACATCAAAACCGCATGCTAAAGGCCCTAGTTCACAGCAAGGTGTTCCAGTACAATCAATAAAAGTAGAACATGCTGAATTTTTTTGTATAGAAGGCATTGGAATGCACTAGGAGAAAAATCTAAAAAACGCAAGAAAAATGCACACCTCCTAAAATTAGATGAAGAAACATAGGGGGAAAAATTAACATACTAATTTTTTTTTCTGTATGAATGCATCTCAAATGGGTCAAAATGCATCAAACACACAAAATTGTGGTCTGAACTGGCAATTAATGTGCACGTGTTAACAGATTTAGATGCACAAGAAAAAAATAACAGAAATTAAATATACTAACTGCAGCCCTTTATGTCAGCTGTAAGATTACATACAGTAGATGTAATCTAAACTCAGCAATATAATGAGTTATAATTATACTTTAGTCAGGAGGAATTGGCATCAGTACTAAAAGCTTAATTTCTCAATGTCACAGTACGAGATTCGTGTACTAAGCAGACCACAGAAAAGATGAGTCTTTTGGAGCGTCTAGAATAACTTGCTATGAGTGAATCACATGGGTGTAGACAGCCATCCTGATCTGTGAGTCGGCTACAAAAACAAATGTGACTAGAAGGAATTCACACTTTCTGCAACTGCCCACTGTAGTAATTTCACACAAGGGGAGAAAAAGTGCCTCCCAATACAGGAGACTCTCCATCGCTAAACAAATTTCCTTTGCAGTAGTTTTTCTGCACACTCATGTATGTAGATATGTGCTCAGGGGGTTTCCACATTTGCTAAGAATGAAATATATATATATATATAAATAAAAAGGGAGGGGGTGGTGTCTGCGCTGAAATAGTGAAAGGGGGGGGGGGGGAATATGTGAGAATGGGGCAGGTGACTGGTGGGGTGGATGGTGAATGAAGGTGAATTTAGGACAACATAATAACCAACATTATACAATGAACAATGTGAATGGTTGTACACATTAAGGGTGATTACCAATAAGTATTGTGACAACAAAGGAAAAAAAAAAAAAAAAAAAAAAACTAGCCGGTGCAATGTGAAACCAAAAGAACTTTGAATAAAACACAATACTAGATCCAAACAGACTATAAGACCAGAGAAAAATCCATGGGGGAATGCCTCTGGATACACAAAATAATGAATGAATAAATAAATGAATAGATAAAGTCTCTGGTGAAAAAACCAAAATGTCCAGGAAAGTCCAGAGTGAAATAGTGGTGCCAGGAAAGGGTGACAACAGAAAACACCTCGGGTGGTCCCCAGCTCCTCACCTCAAGGCTATTGCACAAATAGCCTACAACAGCACCTCCCGGTGGAGGACAGTGATCCCTCAGCAGGGCAAGCAGCAGAAGCACTCCTCAGCAGTAAAAAAAAATAAAAATGAAGCAGGTAGAAGCGGGTGAGTGACAATACAAAAACTTCTATGTGGACAGCTTGTGTCACTCATACATTCACTCACCACAGGGTGATGGATGATGGGCCTATCTCCCACGAACAGCGAGTTCGTTCTTGATCAAGTAGCAGGTACCCTCTTCTAAGATGGCCAAATAGTCACTCAAAGCAATGGACCTCTCAGGTAGCATACATGATGAAAAAGAAACAGACCATAGCGCAATCCCGCAAGGTAAAAAACACATTTAATAAAAAATAACACTCACATTTAAAACGATCCAATGGGCATAAAACAAACAGACGTCAGGTGGAACACTCTGCGTCAGGCGTCTGGACTCTGTGGCTCCTCGATCCCTACGCGTCTCGTCACACCACGTGACTTCCTTAGGGGAAGCTGTCCACATAGAAGTTTTTGTATTGTCACTCACCCGCTTCTACCTGCTTCATTTTTTTTTTTTTTTACTGCTGAGGAGTGCTTCTGCTGCTTGCCCTGCTGAGGGATCACTGTCCTCCACCGGGAGGTGCTGTTGTAGGCTATCCGTGCAATAGCCTTGAGGTGAGGAGCTGGGGACCACCCGAGGTGTTTTCTGTTGTCACCCTTTCCTGGCACCACTATTTCACTCTGGACTTTCCTGGACATTTTGTTTTTTTCACCAGAGACTTTATCTATTCATTTATTTATTCATTCATTATTTTGTGTATCCAGAGGCATTCCCCCATGGATTTTTCTCTGGTCTTATAGTCTGTTTGGATCTAGTATTGTGTTTTATTCAAAGTTATTTTGGTTTCACATTGCACCGGCTAGTTTTTTTTTTTTTTTTTCCTTTGTTGTCACAATACTTATTGGTAATCACCCTTAATGTTTACAACCATTCACATTGTTCATTGTATAATGTTGGTTATTATGTTGTCCTAAATTCACCTTCATTCACCATCCACCCCACCAGTCACCTGCCCCATTCTCACACATATTCACCCATTCCCGCCTCCCCCCCCTTCACTATTTCAGCGCAGACACCACCCCCTCCCTTTTTATATGCCAATTTCTCTCTGCCCAGGACAGAGTGTTAGGGGTCTGCTGCAGTATCCCCAGTCCACCTCCCAGCTCCACTTCACCCCAACCCATCCCCCTTGGTAGCGCAGGAGCCTTTCCATATATCTATATATCTATATATATATATATATATATATATTCACAGGCATTGACAAATTCGTTGGTACCACTTCAACTCATTGGAACAATTCTTCATTCCTCCTGAAATGTACTGAAATTAAAAGTGATATGGTCTCATCTTATGGGTCACAGGAGTGCACTCTTGCTGTTGGCTGATGTCATAAAACCACTCTAGACACTGGATGGATCCAGACAATAATGACTCAGCACACCACTGAGAGCCTGAGCCAGATGCCGACACCCCCTCCGCTGCCTGGTACTCCAGTGAGCACTGGAAGGGCAGAGCACAGAGTCAGTGACCGACAGTCACTGAAAACCAAAACAGAGCAATCAGCACAGACCGATGCTTTTCCTTTAACCACTTGTTGCCAAATCGCGTACCTGGTACGTCATTTGACTTCAAAGGGTTGGACCGATTTTTAGAGACAACGGTCGGCTCTCTTATAACAACAACCGGAGCGGCTAACCAGCTGCTCGTTGTTATGACAACCAGTGGGAGGGGACCTCCAACACCCCACAGCTCGTTTGGGCTCTCCCGTCCCACCAGGAGACCCGAGCTCCTAGCCGACACATCTGCCGACTAGCCAGAAAACTGAAGAAACCTGGGATTGGCTTTGATCAGGTTGTTGCTATAGTAACCCAGAAGTGATAACATGACATTACTTTGGGTTTTCCGGCATTAAACTGCGCCATTTTTTGAAAATCTAAAGTATTCAAAAATGCAGATCCTGACATTTTAAATGCTTTAAAGTGCAAAGGAGGGATTTGGTATCTTATAGACCCCAGATCCCTCCATAAGGTGTACCTGTTACCTGCTTATTGCTGACACAAGGATGTTTACATTCCTTGAGACAATACATTTTTTTTTTATTGCTAACCAGCCACCATCATACTGTGGCAGGTCAGCTCATTTCCGTGGACCGTCGTAGCTGTACGTTGGTCACTTTAAGCGGGATAGGGGGTGCTGATGCTCGTGACCGGCAGAACAGGGACGCGCGTGCATATAGGTTATATATATATATATATATATATATATATATATATATATATATATATATATATATATATATATATATAATATATATATATATATAAAATATAAATACACACACACACCTGTTCTGAGAGGAGATGCAAACTGTGAATTCCTACAAGCTGGGAACCACGATCTCATCTCCTATAGTGAGTCCCCTCCCCCCACAGTTAGAACACACATTGGGGAACAGTTAACCCCTTGATCGCCCCCTAGTGTTAACCCCTTACCTGCCAGTGACATTTACACCGTAATCAGTGCATTTTTATAGCACTAATCGATATATAAAGGCCAACGGTCCCAAAAAAAATTGTCAAAAGTGTCCTATATGTCCATCATAATATCGCAGTCCTGATAAAAATCGCAGATCTTTTTACCAATTACAAAAAGCAAGTGACTTGTTATTAAATAGCATTTTCTTAAATAGCGAATACACAGTGGTTTTGGGGTGGTTCTTTACTTGCAGAAGGGTTTCACAAATTAGTCACACACACTAAAAAGTTAGACATATTCACTCTGTGGGTGTCTCCAGCTCTATTTCAGGAATACAGACAAGTCACAAAGTTACCATAATGCTACAGAACCAGAACGCACTAGACAAAAGCAGACAGACAATCTACAGCTGATCAACTGTCATGAAACCAGCATATTCTGAACCAAAACCCACAGATAACATCAGACAAATAAAGTCTGACAGAAGACAACAATAATAGTCTGCAGGGTCACCTTTTGACAGCATACCTTAATTTATCGGCACATAGAGTCAACCATTCACTAAAAGGAGAACTGCGTAGGTTGGCCCACTTTTTCTGGCCAAGATGCTGGTACTAGAGCAGTGCTTTTCAACTCCAGTCCTCAAGGCACACCAACAGGTCAGGTTTTCAGGCTTTCCATTATTTTGCACAGATGATTTGATCAGTTTCACTGCCTTAGTAATTACCACATCCATTTCATCTGAGGGAAATCCTGAAAACATGATCTGTTGGTGTGCCTTGAGGACTGGAGTTGAAAAACACTGTACTAGAGCACCTATACTGGCAATGTGCCAGGTACTAGTGTCTCCCAACTTCTTTTTTTTTTTTTTTTTCACTTTTGTTTTTTCTTTTCAGTTCTAAAGGCCTCTCATTTCCTTTTCTCAGCAAATCTGGACAGGACATCTAGACCAGAAGCAAACAAAAGGTTATCCTCAAATGGTATGCCATATAACTGCTCCGATTTGACATGTCCCTGCCCTCCACTAGCTGTCACCTCTGCCCCCATGACCCTCCAATTCCCATCCTCTTACACTCTGTCCAGATCATAGTCTTTTACATCCCAACTCTACCACCCCACAATCCCTATTTCACCCCATCCTCAAACTACGCTGCCCTCATTTACCTAGGCGATATGTTTCTAGTTATCTTCCAGCTCAGACAATGGTGTAAAAACTTGACAGCCTGCTCTTTTTTTTTTGACAGCTGAGTGAGCAGAGAATTCGCTACACTTGTTACATGAATGAATCAGGAAATTCTGCATAGAGACCGCGAGAGGGGTTGAATCGAGATCATGATTTTTTTAAAGATTAATCGTGCAGCTCTGCTCTGTGGCTGGCGTTGCATGCCTGGAAGTAGTAGTTCCTATGCTTCCCCTGCACCTTCATCTATGGCTTTGATTGACTGGTAGATTGCGGTCCACAGGTTGACGACCCGGGGACGTACGATTTGTACACTTTGAATGGATGTAGAGAAGAGAGAGCTGCAGATAGAACACATGTAGGAGGGTTTGTTTCATCTCTGTGTATCGCCTGAGGCCAATCACTTCACTGGGTATATGTGAGGGTTCGCAACCACTTCAGCGCCAGAAGGTTTACCCCCCTTCATGACCAGGCCATTTTTTGCAATACCGCATTACTTTAACTGACAATTGCGTGGTCATGCAACAGAGTACCCCCAAAAAAATTGATGTCCTATTTTTTCCCCCACAAATAGAGCTTTTTGGTGGCATTTCATCACCTGGCCCCATAATCAATGAGGAAGGACATCTGGTTACAAAGGATGGGGAGATGGAGAACGTATTGAATGTATTCTTCTCCATCAGTCTACAGGAGGGAAATCGGGGGGCTTCAGTAACCAAAACTGCAGTCTATCCTCATGATGCATCACAGAAAGCACCTCCATGATTAAAGCGGAGTTCCACCCAAAAATGGAACTTCCGCTTGTTCCACTCCACACCCCCTTACATGCCACATTTGGCATGTAATTTTTTTAAGGGGGAGTGGGGGCTTCAGGAGGAGTGGGACTTCCTGTCCCACTTCCGCCGAGGGGCTGGTAAGGCGATTAGGCTTAATCGCCTACAGCAGCCCCTCCCTGTAGGCGATGGCCTAGGACACTGACAGGTCCTAGGCGATCGCCCGTCCAATCAGCGGCGAGCCGCGCGCGCATGCGCAGTGCGGCTCGTGCACGTGCAGTGGATTCCCGGCCATGAAGCCGAAGGCTGTCACGGCTGGGTGCCCGTCGGAATGAAGACGTCGGCCGGGGAGAGGGAAAGAGGAGCGGAGCCCTGGTCGGCGCGTCGCTGGAACGTGGAGAAGGTAAGTGAATGTTTATTAAAAGCCAGCAGCTACACTTTTTGTAGCTGCTGACTTTTAATAAACATTACATTTGGGTGGAACACCCCTTTAACAGAGGACAGAATTAAAATTAGACTTGGGACCAGATGGCTTGCACCCGAGCTACTTAGGGAACTCAGTCAAATGATTGCCAGACCATTTTAACGGACAGTCCAGACTGCAATGGTACCAGCAAGGGGTGCACCAAATGTTTTTTTGTGCTGAAACCAATACCAAAAATGAAAAATAAACTTGGCCGAAAACCAAAACATATACAGAAAATGACCGATATTGAAAATGACGGAGACGGTCGGAGACTGGGGACATGGTACAGGAGATGGGAAATTAAGTGAATTGGGACACAGGGGGCTAAAATAAACCTGACAGGGGTTAGAACCCTCCTTTATTCCATAGTTCTACTTTAAGCCAGAATAGAATGGTGTGTCCATTTGTGACAGGTTCTCTTTAAAGTGAATCAGCCAACATTCCCAATAATGTGGATTGCAGTAGCGGAGTCCTCTCTATAGAAGAAGGCCGCTGACTGGGAGCTCCGTAGTCAGTACAGAACACATAGAGCCGGGCACACCGCCTCATCCTCTCACCTCTTCTCTCCATACCTGACCTTCAATGCCGCTCTCCTCACCGACACCTGTGACCAGTCAGCACAACTCTTCCCCGCACTCCACTTCCTCAGCCCCGTCACTGTCTACCGGAATCCTTCCAACTCTCCGCCCTACCAGTAACACTCACCTCCGCTTCTAACATCAGTCCTGACGGCGGCAAACTCTCCCAACGTCACCAGCCGTGCGCCATGCTGCCAAAAGAGTGAGTGGACAGTGACTGGAACAGACGCTGTCAGTACGTGGCGCATGAAGCGGCCATCTTTGATTCTGGAGTCATGCCCACAATGCTACCTGTCACCTGGCCAGGTCTAGAAGAATGAAAGCACAGCTTGTTGAGAATAATTTCTGCCTCTAATATTGAAGACCTTGTCTTATTCTCTCTCTCTCTCTCTCTCTCTCTCTCTCTCTCTCTCTCTCTCTCTCTCTCTCTCTCTCTCTCTCTCTCTCTCTCTCTCTCTCTCTCTCTCTCTCTCTCTCTCTCTCTCTCTCTCTCTCTCTCTCGATGAGAAACTGAGAGATCGTAGGGGGTTATTTACGAAAGACGTCTCAACTTTGCACTACAAGTGCAAAGTGCAGTCGCTGTAAATCTGAGGGGAAGCTCTGCTGATTTTTCTATCCAATCATGTGCAAGGTAAAATGCTGTTTTTTTATTTTCCTTAAATGTCCCCCTCAGATCTACAGCGACTGCACTTCCAAGTGCAATTTCAAATGCACTTTGCACTTGTAGTGCAAAATGGATTTGCCTTTAGTAAATAACCCCCTTTATGCAAAAAGCAGTACACTTTACACACATTACACATAGTTAGGCACATATTTAACCTCTTGTTAGCCCTGAGTATTAACCCCTTCCCAGCCAGTGTAATTTGTACTGTGACATAAATAAAGGTCCCAGAAGGCAACCCACCTTTTTTTGTAATTTCGTTTTCTAAAAAAAAAATATATATATTAAAGGTCCCAGAGGTCCTCAGGGCCACATACGGCAACCCACCTTTAAAAAAAAAAAAATATATATATATATATATTTCCTTTCTTTTTATTAAAGGGCCCAGAGGTCCACCAGGGCCCCGGATGGCTACCCCCCCCAGCTTCTTAATTACAGACAGCAGCACCCCCCCCAGTTCTCTGCTCCAGGGGGCCCATGCCTGAAGCTGTGTAAGGGACCCCATAATTCCTGATGGCGGCCCTGCGGCCGGTCAATAGCATATTGACGTCCAGGAAGTGGTTGTATTATCCTGACTGGACGTCTGTTGACGTTCTGCAGGATAACAGCCGCCGCGTGCCCGTGGGGGCGCACATCGCGGTGGTGTGGTGTGTCAGTCTGACACACCCCAACACCGATCTCAGTAAAGAGCCGTGTCCAATGACGGCTGATCACGATGTAAACAGGAAGAGCTGTTGATCGGCGCTTCCTCACTCGCGTCTCTCTCTCTCTCTCTCTCTCTCTCTCTCTCTCTCTCTCTCTCTCTCTCTCTCTCTCTCTCTCTCTCTCTCTTGAAGGAAGCAGAGATGAGAAACTGAGAGATCGTAGGGGGTTATTTACGAAAGACGTCTCAACTTTGCACTACAAGTGCAAAGTGCAGTCGCTGTAAATCTGAGGGGAAGCTCTGCTGATTTTTCTATCCAATCATGTGCAAGGTAAAATGCTGTTTTTTTATTTTCCTTAAATGTCCCCCTCAGATCTACAGCGACTGCACTTCCAAGTGCAATTTCAAATGCACTTTGCACTTGTAGTGCAAAATGGATTTGCCTTTAGTAAATAACCCCCTTTATGCAAAAAGCAGTACACTTTACACACATTACACATAGTTAGGCACATATTTAACCTCTTGTTAGCCCTGAGTATTAACCCCTTCCCAGCCAGTGTAATTTGTACTGTGACATAAATAAAGGTCCCAGAAGGCAACCCACCTTTTTTTGTAATTTCGTTTTCTAAAAAAAAAATATATATATTAAAGGTCCCAGAGGTCCTCAGGGCCACATACGGCAACCCACCTTTAAAAAAAAAAAAATATATATATATATATATTTCCTTTCTTTTTATTAAAGGGCCCAGAGGTCCACCAGGGCCCCGGATGGCTACCCCCCCCAGCTTCTTAATTACAGACAGCAGCACCCCCCCCCCCAGTTCTCTGCTCCAGGGGGCCCATGCCTGAAGCTGTGTAAGGGACCCCATAATTCCTGATGGCGGCCCTGCGGCCGGTCAATAGCATATTGACGTCCAGGAAGTTGTTGTATTATCCTGACTGGACGTCTGTTGACGTTCTGCAGGATAACAGCCGCCGCGTGCCCGTGGGGGCGCACATCGCGGTGGTGTGGTGTGTCAGTCTGACACACCCCAACACCGATCTCAGTAAAGAGCCGTGTCCAATGACGGCTGATCACGATGTAAACAGGAAGAGCTGTTGATCGGCGCTTCCTCACTCGCGTCTCTCTCTCTCTCTCTCTCTCTCTCTCTCTCTCTCTCTCTCTCTCTCTCTCTCTCTCTCTCTCTCTCTCTCTCTCTCTCTCTCTCTCTCTCTCTCTCGAAGGAAGCAGAGATGAGAAACTGAGAGATCGTAGGGGGTTATTTACGAAAGACGTCTCAACTTTGCACTACAAGTGCAAAGTGCAGTCGCTGTAAATCTGAGGGGAAGCTCTGCTGATTTTTCTATCCAATCATGTGCAAGGTAAAATGCTGTTTTTTTATTTTCCTTAAATGTCCCCCTCAGATCTACAGCGACTGCACTTCCAAGTGCAATTTCAAATGCACTTTGCACTTGTAGTGCAAAATGGATTTGCCTTTAGTAAATAACCCCCTTTATGCAAAAAGCAGTACACTTTACACACATTACACATAGTTAGGCACATATTTAACCTCTTGTTAGCCCTGAGTATTAACCCCTTCCCAGCCAGTGTAATTTGTACTGTGACATAAATAAAGGTCCCAGAAGGCAACCCACCTTTTTTTGTAATTTCGTTTTCTAAAAAAAAAATATATATATTAAAGGTCCCAGAGGTCCTCAGGGCCACATACGGCAACCCACCTTTAAAAAAAAAAAAATATATATATATATATATTTCCTTTCTTTTTATTAAAGGGCCCAGAGGTCCACCAGGGCCCCGGATGGCTACCCCCCCCAGCTTCTTAATTACAGACAGCAGCACCCCCCCCCCCCAGTTCTCTGCTCCAGGGGGCCCATGCCTGAAGCTGTGTAAGGGACCCCATAATTCCTGATGGCGGCCCTGCGGCCGGTCAATAGCATATTGACGTCCAGGAAGTGGTTGTATTATCCTGACTGGACGTCTGTTGACGTTCTGCAGGATAACAGCCGCCGCGTGCCCGTGGGGGCGCACATCGCGGTGGTGTGGTGTGTCAGTCTGACACACCCCAACACCGATCTCAGTAAAGAGCCGTGTCCAATGACGGCTGATCACGATGTAAACAGGAAGAGCTGTTGATCGGCGCTTCCTCACTCGCGTCTGACACGAGTAGAGGAGAGCCGGTCGGCGGCTCTCCTGACGAGGGGGGGGGGTTTGCGCTGATTTTTTATCAGTGCAGCTCCCCCCGGATGCCCACACTGGACCACCAGGATGCCGCCCAGGTAGGGTGACAACATGTCCCGGGTTGCCCGAGAGTCCCGCATTCTGCAGGTCTGTCCCGGGCACCTTCACTCTGGGACAATACAGTGTCCCGGAAGGAAACTGACACAGGTACCAGCATGAACCCCTCAGAGCTTAAGATGTGACCCCCCCCACCCCAAACTAGTGAAGAACTACAGGTCCTAGCATAGATCTGTAAAATCTATGGGGTCATACCTTTAGATCTGACAGGTTCATGCTGGGAGTTCCAAAATTGGGGGGTTCACATCTTTAGATATTAGGAGTTCATGCTGGGATTGGTAGTCCTTTACTTTGGGGGGGGTGACCTCCCCAAAGTTAAGGACTACAGGTCCCAGCATGAACTCCTCTCCCAGAGCTGAAGATGTGAGACCCCCTGCCCCCCAAATGGTGAAGAACTACAGGTCCCAGCATAAACCTGTAAAATCTATGGGATCACACCCTTAGATCTAAGGGGGTTCATGCTGGGTGTTTTAGTCCTTCAAATTGGGGGGGGGGTCACATCTTTGGATATTAGTTCATGCTGGGACTTGTAGTCCTTTACTTTTGGGGGGAATGTGACCCTCAAAAGTGAAGGACTACAGGTCCCACCATGAACCCCTGAGAGCTGAAGATGTGACCCCCTCCCCCCAACTAGTGAGGAACTACAGGTCCCACCATGAACCATTGAAAACTATCGGGTGGGGGGGTCAAATTTTTTTTTTTATAAAAAGTTATATTTTTTTAGGAAGGGGGGGGTGTCCCTGAATGGCAGTTTGGAAATGTAGTCACCCTACGCCCAGGACCACCAGGGAAGCACCCAACATGTGGATGGCCAGGTAAGTCCCCATGGCCATCCACATGTAAAAATGTATTCATAACATATGCCAATCAGTGCCCACAAATAAGCACTGACTGGCACCATCATGGCATAAACAAAAAATTGTGATGCCCAGCAATGCCACCCACCAGTGTCTCAGTGTCACCTATCAGTGCTCATCCGTGCCCATCAGTACCCACCTATCAGTGCCCATCCATGTTGCCTATCAGTGCCACCCATAAGTACCCATCAGTGCCAGCTATGAGTGCCCATCAGTGCTGCCTATGAGTGCCCATCAGTGCTGCCTATGAGTGCCCATCAGTGCTGCCTATGAGTGCCCATCAGTGCCTGTCCTTGAAGAAGAAAAGGTACTTGTTTACAAAACAAATGAACAGAAACAAAGAATTTTTTTTTTTCAAAATGTTGGCTCTTTTTTTTTATTTGTTGCGCAAAAAATAAAAATCGCAGAGGTGATCAAATACCACCAAAATAAATCTCACTTTGTGGGAACAAAATTATAAAACATACGTTTGGGTACAGTGTAGCATGACCGTACAATTGTCATTCAAATTGCGACAGCGCTGAAAGCTGAAAATTGGCCTGGGCAGGAAGGTGTATAAGTGCCTGGCATTGAAGTGGTTAAACGATTGATTTCCTCAGTTTAGGGCCGATACGTATTCTACATATTTTTTTGGGGGAAAAAAAAATCGCAATAAACGTATTTGATTGGGTTGCGTAAAAGTTTTAGTGTCTACAAAATAGATCGAATTATGCCATTGTTTTTCTTTTTAATAGTAATGGTGGCAAACTGCGATTTTTTTTTTTGGTGACCATGACATTGCGGCGGACGTATCGGACACTTTTGACACATTTTTTGGGGACCATTCACAGTTATACAGCGATTAGTGCTATAAAACTGATCTGAGTACTGTATAAAATGTGACTCAGTGCAGTTTTATAGCACTAATCGCTGTATAAATGTGAATGGTCCTAAAAAAAAGTGTCAAGTGTACGATATGTCCGCCGCAATGTCACGGCGACATAAAAATCGCAGATCGCCACCATTACTAGTAAAAAAAAAAAAATGCCATGGTTTTATATATTTTGTAGATGCTAGAACTTTTACGCAACCCAATCAAATACGCTTCATTGCTAGGGTTGTCCCGATACCACTTTTTTTAGGACCAATACTTGTTTTCAAGTAGTCGCCGATACCGAATACCGATACTTTTTTTTAAATGTGTCCCCAAATGCAGCCATGTCCCCCACATATTGCAGCCATGTATGTCCCCCACATATTGCAGCCAGGTCCTGTCCCCCACATATTGCAGCCATGTATGTCCCCCACATATGCAGCCATGTATGTCCACCACATATGCAGCCATGTATGTCCCCCACATATGCAGCCATGTATGTCCCCCATACCTGTAGATATAATGCCGCCGCCGCTGCCGCGTACCGCCGTTAATCCCCCTGCATTATAGCGTAGCGCGCATTACAAGCTTTCAATTGTGATCTTTATCCACTTAAGGACCTTGCCTGTTTTTCAGATTTGTCGTTTACATCAGTGGCAGCTGGTGCTCAAAATTTTTGGGGGGGCGCAAACGAAAAAAAAAATTGCAGCCTCACTGTGCCCATCAAATGCAGCCACTGTACCATCAATTGTCACCACTGTGCCATGCCATCAAATGCAGCCACTGTGCTATGCCAGCATAAACTATAAATGCCCTCTATATTCTATAAATGCCATTGATATTCTATAAACAAGCTATTCTATTCCTAGAGATTTCAGGGCCCCCTCCCCCCCTGCACCCAGGCCGTCTAGGTTCTGTATCCGCTTCCCTGTGTATTACTGCGTCTGGGAAGAACAAATAGAAACTAAGACACAATACCTGGGCGGTGGTGTGGTGTCACTGGTGGCGTCGGCTGTGTGTGTCCCGGGCGGTTTAGCCAATCAGGTTACCGATAGCCAGAGCCGGTCAACCTGATTGGCTGAGACGCCTGACAGTCTTATCCAAGGAATGCACCCCGGTACGTTCCCTGGATAAGCATCCGGAAGGCTGAGGGCTGTACTGGAAAAGCCTATCAGAGCCGCTAGCTCTGATAGGCACTTCCGTACAGCCAACCAGCTGCCGCTATTCAGGTGGTCGGCGCTGATATCCGACCATCTGAATCCGGCCAGCGGCGACAATAACATTGATTTATGCAATGCATGGTTCAATGTTATTAGTCAGTGGTGTGTGCGGGAGCCAGAGGGGGCGGCGCTCCAGCGCCCTCTATGGACGATCCGCCACTGGTTTCTACCATAACTTACCACCAAAGAACTCCCAAAAAATTCTCCTACTCCTGATGATTGCAACCATACCACATATGTGTATGTTATTTGTTGTTTGTACCCATAGTACAGCCCAGGAATAATATTGGGCATTTTTCTTTTTTGTTGTCCTACCTAAAAACACACCGACGCCAATAAAAAATAAAATCCTGCTCAAAATATACTGACCCTGACCTTTGACCATTACTTGACCCAAACATTAACCCTGGCAAAAAACAGGGGCGGGCATGGCAGTGACTCATCACTGTGGTACCCAATCAGAGGCTAACACCGCTATCAGATGACCCGGAATCAGGAGATTCTGGTCCCGGCCATTCGTTTGGGGCCCGGGGGGCTCTCGGTGAGACCCTGGTCTCTGTGCTGGAAGCACACTCTGCGGCGCACTCCCAGCACAAAGAGAGAAACACATGTATGCGGCTCTATTAAAATAAAACTAGTTCTGTGAGGCTGCATATATGTGTTACGTCAGGGGGAAGGGGTTGAGATTTGTCTTTCACTTGACCGTGTCCCTCGCCTGGTCCCATGTATTGGCGTCAAGCCTTTGGGGGGGGGGGGGGGGCTCTTGCACTGCGAGGATTAAACAGGAAGTAAACCCAAATGGGTTTTTCTTCCTCTCTGTTTCCCTGCAAAGGTAAAGCATATATGCCATGCATAGTTGCCCATTATGTGTCACTTACCTGAAAACGAAGCCTGCGACGTTCCCGATTTCCTCGCTGGCTGAAAGCATCCATTCTTCACCCCTCTTCCTTTTTCCGGTGCTGCGAACTCCGGCTCTGTGACTGGTCAGAGTCGCGTGACATCACTCCCGCACATGTGAGCGGGAGCCACCAGTCACAGCATGACCCCTAGAAATGGCACAGTATGCCCTTTCTAGAGTGCGCATGCGTCGAATACACTGGCGTATGCACGGAAGACATCGCCACATGAGGTAATTGTAAACATCTCCTAAACCGTGTAGGTTTAGGAGATATTTCAAGCCCCTACAGGTAAGCCTTAATCTAAGCTTACCTGCAGGTGAAAATGGTCTGTAAGGCTTTATAACCACTCTAAATGCTTGGTGTGTCTGGGGGTAGAATAATAAGATGCAATACTCCTTTTATTCCTCACTCTAGCAAGCTTCCTTTACACTGTGTGACCTGTCCCAAGAAGCTTCTTCTCCAAGGTACTTCAGCAGGCGGTTGCACTCTTTTTATCCCATGCAACAGGGATCTCCAAACTACGGCCCTCCAGCTGTTGCCGAACTACACGTCCCATGAGGCATTATAAAACTCTGACATGTCGTTTTGGAACAACTGGAGGGCCAATTTGCAGACTCCCACCATACAATGCAGGACCAGTATTCCTGCACTGTACAGAAGACCTGCCAGCAACCCAAAGAGAAAAGCACCAGAAACCTGCTGGAGTAAGGACTGAGGTAACCGACCCAGAATAAATATCGAGATAACAAATCCTGACATTTATGTACAGCAAGCTTGTTCCTGGTCTGTGACTAAAGGACCATACACACGATCAGATATTCAGACAAAACGCGTCCGGACATTTTTTATCTGACAATCCGACCGTCTGTACGCGACATCGGACAATTGTCGGAATTTCTGACAACAAATGTTGGATGGTCATGCTCTCAAATTGTCCGACAACAAATGCGTTATGTCGGATCAGATCGATCGTGTGTACACAAATCCATCGGACTAAAATCCAAAGTACACAATGCTAACCATAAGACAACATTAGCATAAATTGCCCAAAAGGTGGCGCTAAAGAGCTGAAAAACATGTAGGACGTCTATTAGGTTTGTTGGCTGAAAATGTTCTGCCATGTGTATGCATACCAAATTCACAGACAACAGTCCTACGATTTGTCTGCGGAAAATCCGATCGTGTGTATGAGGCTTTAGATATACTAAAGCCTCGTACACACAATCTAATTTTTGGCCAACCGAGCGTCAGACTTGTCAAAAGGACGTGCGCCTGGATTTTGTCTTGCATACTAACGGCACACAATTGTCGGCCAACAAACACAAACGTAGTGACGTACTTTGTGAAATTTCAGCTCTTAAGCGCTACCTTTTGGGCACCTTCTGCTAATGCCATGTTTGGCGAGCATTGATTCCAAGCAGGCGCGTTTGTACTTGTGTGTACAGACGATACGAAAATCTGAAAACAGACCGTTGTCCGCTGAAAATTTACAAGCCTGCCACCCAACATTTGTTGGCCAACAATTCTCTAAAGGAGCGTACTAAGGGTCGGATTTTAGGCCAATAGTCTGTCATCAGACAATCCCCTGCCAACAATCGTGTGAACAAGGCTTAAGTCAGACAAACAGAGTTTACTGTCCAGCAATGGCGGCCCTGTACTTCTATCATGACAGTGACTTTATGTGATGTCAGAAACTCAGGTCCGATCCATTCATTTCTGGTGACGGATGGTAAACTCTTCATGCAGTCACCATTGTTGTATCTTTTAAGTATAAAATCCAATTTATACCACCTAATATCTCATAATCAGAACGGAAATACAGAATGAGACATAAAACCAGTTGTATGAAAAGTTTATTTACTGAAAATCTACAGTCATTGGAGATTTCTGTGTGAGAGGTTTGTGTTCACACTCTGCGGAGCGAATAATTGCATGTTCAGTCTGACACTCAGTGGCTGATTGTTTTCACATAAAGAGATATCTTGTTCCTTTAAAGAGTTGTCCCTCCTCTGGAATACCAGAGCCGTGACGCTGTGACCCGACTGTCCTCCAAAACTGAAGGTAGGTGTGGGAAGTTCATCTTTCATTTCAAACTCTGCAAGAAAAAAATAAAATAAACACAGTTAAAGCCTGCCGTTATTTTCCTTCCAAGTGTAGCTGCGTAATTTATAGAATTTTGAAGCAAAATAAGGGTCAGTGCCCATTAATGCAACCTTGTCAGTGCCCATCTGCAGCTAGTGCCTATCTGCAGCTACTTCATTGCCCATCACTGCAGCCTAATCAGTGCCCATCTACAGCCACATCATTGCCCATCACTGCAGCCTAATCCGTGCCCATCACCGCAGCCTAATCAGTGCCCATCACCGCAGCCTAATCAGTGCCCATCACCGCAGCCTAATCAGTGCCCATCACCGCAGCCTAATCAGTGCCTATCACCGCAGCCTATGACGGACATAACACCGGTCCAATGCTGGGACGTCAACGCTAGGAGCCGTCAAGGTGGTGGGACTGGGCGTGACTGCGAGCAGAGCCGAGTACACAAGAGATCACGGCTCTGTATTTTGGCGGCGCTTGTTCCCTCCTTTCCCTCCGAGGCAGCCCTATATCAACGTATAACACGCACACACTCCCCCCTATTTTAAAGGGGGAGAAAGTGCGTGTTATACGCCGATAAATGCGGTAATTGTTTTACCTACATAGAAAGCACTCCTGAAGTATTCTCCTTCATGCTTTCTCCAGGTGCTTGCCTCCTTACTTCATCCACCCCAAACTTGCTCATCCATGTCTATATGAACCTTGCTTTGTGCACTGGTCCAAATCATTTGATGGAAGGGAGGGGGGAGGAGTTATGGTGTGGGTTTTTTTTTTTTAGGGGTTGGCCTTGGCCGCTTAGTTCCAGTGAAGGGAACTCTTAAGGCGTTGGCATACCAAAATATTTTGGACAATTTCATGCTCCCAACTTTGTGGTAACAGTTTGGCGACGGCTCCTTCCTGTTCCAACATGACATGCGCACCAGTGCACAAAGCAAGGTCCATAAAGACATGGATGAGCGAGTTTGGGGTGGAGGAACTTGACTAGCCTGAACAGAGTCCTGATCTCAACATGATAGAACACCTTTTGGGTGAATTAGAGCGGAGCCTGCGAGCCAGACCTTCTCGTTTCAACATCAGTGCCTGACCTAAAAAATGCACTTCTGGAAGAATGGTCAAACCTTCCCCCGTTCCGTCGCTCGCGGAACATGCGCAGCACACCCGGGAATGTGCAGGAAACACTTGTAGCTTCTCTCCTCCCCCTCCTTTCATGGCTGCTGAGCCGCTCCATCCAATTCCTCACTGCTCAATCTGCATGCAGTGACAAGCGGCTCGGGAGGTGTGCACGTCCTGGAAGGGATCCCCACGCTGCTTCGTCCTCCTGCCCCTCTCTCCCTGCACATCTGTAAAGAGGGGGGGCGCCGGGGCAGGAAGATTAAAGAGTGAAAGACTACAAGAATAAGAGAAGTCACTGACTGAGAGCCCCAGGGGACCACCCAAGTAAGTGAGCACCGTGACCAGACCCCCCCTCCCCCTTCCTCACCTTCCCTCTCTCCCCCACCTCCCCCCTCATTCTCTCCCCCCCTTTCCTTCCCCTTCTTCCTCGCCTTCCCCTTCTTCCTCCCCCCCCTCCCTCCTCCTTCCTTCTCCCCCCTCCCCCCCCTTCTCTCCTCCACCTTCCCCCTTCCTTCTCCCTCACCCGTCTCCTCCCTTGCCTTCCTTCTCTCCCCCACCTCCCCCTTCCTAATCCCCCCTCCCCTTCCTTCTTTCCCCCACCTCCCCCCTTCTCTCCCTTGCCTTCCTTCTCCCCTCCCATCCCCCCTTCTCTCCCTTGCCTTCCTTCTCCCCTCCCCTCCTTCTCTCCCCCCCACCTCCTCCTCCTCTCCCCCCCACCTCCCCCTTCCTTCTCCCTCACCTTCCTTCCCCCCATTCTTCCCCACTCCCTTCTACCTGTTACTTCCTTCGCTCTCCCCCTTTCTCCTTCCCGCTCCTCTTTTTCCCCCCATCCTTCCTCCTCCCCCATCCTTCTTCCCCTTCCAGACATGCTGAATCTGGGGGCGGGTGGCTTGTGACATGCTCAATCTGGTGACAGGTGACTATGGCAAGTGACACGCTGAATTTTGTGGCAGGTGACGCGCCAAATCTGGTGGCAGGGGATGGGTGGCAATTGACATGCTGAATCTGGTGACAGGTAGCGGTGGCAAGTGACACGCTGAATTTGGTGGCAGGGGATGGGTGGCAATTGACACGCTGAATTTGGTGGCAAGTGAAACGCTGAATCTGGAAACAGGGGACGTTGGCAAGTGACACACTGTAAAGTAGAAATATTGCACATCCATTCTTGAGAGTAGGTGCGTAAATTGGCGCAACCTTGTAGGGGCCCCATAGCACTACTTTGCCCAGGGGCCCATGATGCTATTAAGATGGCCCTGAAACAAAGCCCGCCTCCTTCTCGACCACGATAGACGGAGTGCTGATACAGTGCTGGCAAACTAAATCAGTGTTCCGTCTATCACGGACAAGGAAGAGGAGGGGCTTTGTTACAGTGGATGGCCGCCGACTGCAGTTGCATGACACAGCGGAAGATCAAAAAGGTACATAAGGCTACAGGTGGGCAGAGTGAGGCTGCAGATGGGCACTAATGAGACATGTGGACACAGGGAGGCTGCAGATGGGCACTGAGACCGCAGGTGGGCACTAATGAGACAGGTGGGCACAGTGAAGCTGCAGATGGACAACGTTGACACTCTTTTCCACTTACAGTAGCTGCTGCATTTCCCACCCTAGGTTTATACTCGATACTTTTTTTGTGGTAAAATTAGGTGCCTCGGCTTATACTCGAGTATATATGGTAAGTGGAGAAGGGCTAGAACCTGTTAGGATTTTACTGCTATCCCTGGCTACATAAAAGACAGTCCAGATAGCTGTAAAAACCTCACAGGGGATCTAATCCTTCCATACTCTCCATGGTCGTGAACACTACATCACCAGTGATACCAATGTAAAACAATCAATGTAATACAACTTTACATAGTGTAATTACACTGCACAGTGCTGGACTTCTGTCACTCACCAGATCTCTCCTTCATCACCATACTCCTGGAAACCTTTCAGTTCACGACTGTAGACAGCATCCCAACTATGGGGGAAAGAAAAACAGAAAACTACCCATTACATTGACATAGGATAACTGTATAGAACATACACTATATTACCAAAAGTATTGGGACGCCTGCCTTTACAAGCACATAAATTGTAATGGCATCCCAGTCTTAGTCCGTAGGGTTCAAAATTGAGTTGGGCCACCCTTTGCAGCTATAACAGCTTCTGTATGGCTGAAATCAATTGCATCGCACAGACATCGCATGCGATTTGCAGTGCGAATCACATCTGATGTTGGATATGGCACCAATGGGAAACGGCCCTAAATGAGGGAAGTTTAACCACTCAAAGATTAAACTTTTTTCTGACACTTGTTGGTTTTAAGTTAAAATCATTTTATTTTTTGCTAGAAAATTACTTGGAACCTCCAAACATTTATTTTTATATATAACTTTTAGCAGAGACCCTAGAGCAGTGATGGCCAACCTTGGCACCCCAGACGTTTTGGAACTACATTTCCCATGATGCTCATGCCCTCTGCAGTGTGGGTGAGCATCATGGGAAATGTAGTTCCAAAACATCTGGGGTGTCAAGGTTCACCATCACTGCCCTAGAGAATAAAATGGCGATTGTTGCAATATTTTATGTCAAACTGTATTTGCGCAGTGATCTTTCAAATGCAATTTTTTTGGGGGAAAAAAATACACTTTAACCACTTAAGACCCGGACCTTTAGGCAGGTAAAGGACCTGGCCAGTTTTTGCGATTCGGCACTGCGTCGCTTTGACCGACAATTGTGCGGTAGTGCCATGTGGCTCCCAAACAAAATTGGCATCCTTTTTTTCCCCACAAATAGAGCTTTCTTTTGGTGGTATTGGATCACCTCTGCGGTTTTTAATTTTTGCACTATAAACAAAAATATAGCGACAATTTTGAAAAAATGCAATATTTTTTACTATAATAAATATCCCCCAAAAATTATATATATATATATATATATATATATAAAAAAAAACGAATTTCCTCAGTGTAGGCCGACATGTATTCTACTATTTTTGGTAAAAAAAAAAAAACGCAATCAGCGTTAATCGATTTATAGCATTTACAAAATAGGGGATAGTTTTATTGCATTTGTATTAATTGTTTTTTTCTACTAATGGCGGCGATCAGCGATTTTTTCCGTGATTGCGACATTATGGCGGACACATCGGACGCTATATCAGGGAACACACAATCAATGACAGCGCCACAGTGAAGAATGGGGAAGGCGTGTTTACACACAGCTCTCCTCGTTCTTAAAGCGGAGGTTCACCCTAAAAACAATTTTCTAACATTACATTGAGCTCACTCTCGACATTGACAGTATGCCGATTTATTTTTTTGCTGTACATACCTCGCATGCCTATTTTCTTCCCCGGCTTCCGGGTAGTGGCTCCCGCGGGAGTGGGCGTTCCTATGCAGCAGTTAGTAATTGACGTGATGACAAAAACTACCCCTCCCCCGTCGCATAAGGAGCGTCACGAGTTGCCGAAAGAAGCCGAACGTCGGTGCGCAGGCGTTCTATAGCGCCGACTTGGCAATCGGCAACTTGTGACACTCCTTATGCGACGGAGGGGAAGTTTGTGTCATCACATCAATCACTAACTGCTGCATAGGAACGCCCACTCCCGCGGGTCTTTTTGCAACCTAACTATGTACACTTATTTGGATTTTTTTTTCTTATCAAAAACATGTAGCAGAATATATTTTGGCCAAAATTTATGAAGACATTTTATTTTATTTTTATTTGATATATTTCACAGCAGAAAATAAAAAATATATTTTTTTGTTCTAAACGTTCCGTCTTTTTTTATTAAAACTGTAAAAAAAAAAGTAGTGGTCAAATACCACCAAAATAGAGCTCTATTTTTGTGAAAATAAATAATATAAATGTTGTTTAGTACATGACTACACAATTACTTAAAGTAGTGCAGTGCTCCAGTAATATCTTCCGGTGCTGAAGTGGTTAATACCCAGAATGCACCATGCAGAATTTTAGAACGTAGTGCAATGCTAAACGTGGATATGAAGCTGTCCTTTGTCTATGCAATTTGTAATGTCAACAATCCAGCACAATACACAGAAACCTGTCTAATGTTCAGAGACTGTTAGTTTTGACCTGCTGAACCTCCTGCCCGCACAAAATATGGCAGCCATTGTCAGGAAAACGTCACTTCATTAACCAATAGGAGCAGGTTTCTAAAAGGAAACGTCTGATTGGTTGGCTGGTCTATGGTTTGTTATTAGCCAATAATCGACCAGACTTGAGGGAGGTGGACCCGGGCCGCGGCTGGAGGGGCCCGGACCAGTTATCGGTAAAGGTTTTCCGCTCTGTCTCCGCCCGGTACGGTGTGAGTGATGTGTGGGCATTGTGTGTGGTACGGCGTGTAAATGTGCGACACATTTCTGTACAGAGGCGGCACTATGTACAGGAATGAACGAGTCACAGGGGCAGGCTGGCCGACAACGACATTTCTTTCCATAGATAGATATAATCACTGATTGTACCGGAGGGATTGGTCATGTATTATCTATACAGCAGGTTTATTATATAAAGGAAATCCTGGCTTGTGTATAGTTATGTTATAACACATTCTCCCCTCATAGTACTGTACAGGGTGGGAGGTGTGGAGCTGTGGAGCTGTGCTGGGTAGAATGGTACTTCCTGGTATGCTGCCCTCACTTCCCACAATGCAATGCTTATAGCAGACCTTGTTATAATGCGATGACCTGTGTTATACTGATCTGGATGAGGGCAGGTCACCACCAGGACACACAGAAAACATTGGTTCTCTATGTGCTCCTTTCACACTGTAATGCAGCCTGGAGTGCAATGATCTGCTACACACTGCTGAATCCTATGGATTGCATACCACCTGTGTAGTGACGTGAATCAAGTGTCGATTTGTGCGCTTCACGTAAAGTTCACACAAAGAAAAAGCAGTAAGAGCCAACCCTGAAGGGCCTGTGCTGCCCTGCCCCCTCTCCCTCGCTTACAAATGGTGATTTTTAGTTAATAACAAATGTTTTACTTGCCTCCTCTGTGCAGTTGGTTTTGCCTGGATCCTCCTCTTCTCGGGTCCCTTTTTGCTGCTCCTGGCCCTTCCATCCTGTTGAGTGCCTTTGCAGTAAGCAGCTTGCTATGGGGGCACCCGAGCTGAGCTGCAGCTCCTTGTGTCCATTCAGACACGGAGCTGGCGTTTGGCTCCGCTCCCTCTCTACCCTGATTGTTTGTTTTCCTCCTGATTGGCTGAGCCAATGATGCCACTTTTGTGTCTCAGCCAATCAGGACGGAGAGTCCCAGATGTCCGAGGGACTTGTGGACATCACTGAACAGAGATGAGGCTTCGGTAAGTATTAGTGGGTGCTGGGGAGGTTGCTACACACAGAAGGCTTGTTATCTTAATGCATTCGGATAAACTTCAGCCTTTACAACTCCTTTAAAGCTGATCCTCCTCTTCACTCCACCACAAGAAGTCATAGCTGGCCTTCCACAGTAAAACATGCCACCATTAGGGACCCAGCGAAGAGCCTGCTCAGGTGAGGACAGCGCTGGATCCCTGGACAGGTAAGCATCTATTAAAAGTCAGCAGGTACAGTTTGTTTAGCTGCTGACTTTTAATTTAATTTTTTTTTTTTAATATCTAAACGTCCTCTTTAAAGGGGTTGTAAAGGTAAACGTTTTTTTACCTAATGCATCCAATGCATTAGGTAAAAAAACATCTGATAGTATGGCCCCCCCCTGAGCCCCCGTTTTACTTACCTGACCGTTCGAAATTGCCGGGCGCGTCCACGTCATCCTATTCGGTTCCCAGCCTGGCCGTTGATTGGCTAGGCTGGGCGGATTGATAGCAGCGCAGCCATTGGCTGGCGCTGCTGGCAATCACAGCAGATGACGTGGCGCGCCGGGGGCGAGTGATACAGTCGGCGGCTACGGCCGCCGCTGTATCACGGGAGAGTGCTCGCAAAAGCTTTCCACCGTGCGAGCGGCCTCGCATGAAGGTAGAAAGCTTTTGCAAGGAGGAGCCGAGACAGCCGCCGAGGGACCCCAGAAGACAGCTTTCCGGGACACCTTGTGCAAAACGAGCTGCAAAGTGGAGATAAGTATAACATGTTTGTTATTTAAAAAAAAAAAAAATATTCCTGACTTTAGTGTTCCTTTAAGCTTCAAATGCAGTGGACAGAATCGGGGTGGATTTGATTTAAATCACTCATAAAAAGGCTTGATTTAAAGGATGTTGCCTAAAATTAATGTCTGCGAGGTAGACAGACAGAATAGTGTAATGATTCTGTTAAAAAACAAGTAAATACCTATTAAATTCCTTCCTCTATATCACCTCCGGCGTTCTAGTTTCTGTTCTCTCATTCACTTCCTGGTTTCCGGTGCTCGTTCATGTAAGAACTACATTTCCCAGTATGCATTGCGGCACGCCCAGTAATTCACACCTCCTTGAAGTCTCTAACACGTAGAGCGTCCGGCCGCACAGATGTAGTTCCCGGGGGGGGGGGGGGGAGGTGAGCGCGTCACTGACCACCGCAGTAAAGCCTCCCTTCACGGTGGTAACAATTAGACAATCAGGAAGTGAACAGAGAAGAAATAGAGCAACTTCTGAGCAAAAACGAACAATGAGGAAGTGAAAAGAGTAATGTCTGCGGGTAAAGGATGCTTATTATGAAATTTTTTTTTTTCCTTTACAACCCCTTTAAATCAAATTTTTTAAAGAGTAACTGTCATCTCTGTCCCGCAGTGGCTCCTCCTCTGACCCGCTGTTGACTCACCGACCGTTCCATATACTTTAATGGGATGGCTGGTGATGCAGTAGTGACGCAACAAGGTGAGGGACGTGGCGGCAGCTGGTGAGTGAATGCCCCTGCCAGGTGCTGCCGTAATGGATGTTAAATGACAGGTGCTCTTTAAATGTAAGGACTTATTCTTACTGGTATTTAAAATCTTTAATATTTGCAAACAAAATGAAGGTTTCCTATTTAGAATAATAATACTAAGGTTAGTAAAACAGTGATATCAATCATACAGATTGTAGTGTACATAGATTTGCAAAACAAAGTGATAACAGAATATTCCTGAACTTTGTTGTATCTCATGGTTACTGTGACATTTGTGTGAATGCATCAATACAGTTTATGTTATCTCGGATTCATTGAATGAGTTTTCCAAGAATGTAAATATTGCTGAATATACAGCCTCGTGCTGCTTAACTAAGCTTATTTTGTGCTGAATAAACTAAATGATAAATGTATCTTTAAAAGAAAACTATCTTTAGATATATTTTTACCCCAAAAGCATTTTATTTAAAAAAACAAATGGATAAAAATGGAAATAAAAAAAAAGCATTGATTTATATCCACCCTGGACAAAAGTGTACACATATCACAGACCGTGATTCTTTGAATTGCAGCTGGGCCAAAAATATCCCCCACCTCTGATGTTTCCCTGGCAGTACTGCTTGCCAAACGCAACTCTTCAAATGAATGGGCCTGCCCAGTGGTGCAGGTTTTTAAGGGTTAAAACAGGTGGTGAGGCGGCAACATAACGCCACCTGGCAAACGCCTTGTGAAAAGCGATCCACCACGTTGGGTAGCTCATTGGCTCCCACTGCTGTCAATCGCAGCAAGTGAGCCAATGAGGGGGTCTTATGGATGCATAGAGCAGCGGCTCGGTAGCGAGCATGCAGTGGTGCCCCCAGGGCAACCGGCTTTCTCGGAGGGCACTGCTCGAGGGGGAGGAGCCAGGGGTGCCAGAGGGAACCCCAAAAGAAGAGGATTGGGGCTGCTGTGTGAAAAACCACTGCAGAGAGCAGATACGTATAACATGTTTGTTTGTTATAACATGTTTGCTATTTTTTTTTTTTTGTTGTTGTATTCTTCTGGAGTTTACAGCTGCTTAATTACTATTTTTGTGTAATATATTTATTGTGTGTGTGTTTTTTTCGTTTTTTTTTCTGCACCGTTTTGTCACTTCACACTAATCAGTCCTTGTTTAAGTCCAGATTAATTCTGACCTATTCATATCCCATACACTGCAGGAACATAGTTGTCAACCTTTTAAAATACTTTGCAGGAACATCTTGCTTCTGAGCTTTTATCGGGCTCTTTCTGTACAACTCAGTTATAGGGGACAAGTAAAGAGAATATATTTGTTTAGTTAAATTCTGAATGATTTAGTACCTGAGCAAACTACATGAGAGTTTAGAGCTGACCTCTATTAGGATGATCAGTGCATCACCCAAAGGTCACTCAAATGAGCATTTCAAAAAATCGTTGGATATTAAAATGTATGACAGATCAAATCCAGTAACATAAACAAACAGGTAGTGTTTTGCAGCTGCCCTAAAGCGGTGTTGTGTTTCACGGAACATAAAGGAACAGACTGAGGCCACGTACACACGAGCTAATATATCTGCTGAAACCGTTTCAGCAGACATCTCCGATCGTGTGTACGGGCTAGCGGACATGTTTTCCCAGCGGACAAATTTCAAAGCATGCTTTGAAATTTGTCCTCCGGAGACATGTCCGTCGGATATGTCTGCTGCTTAGTACACTAACCAGCGGACATAAATCTCTGCGCATGCGTCGAATGGATTCTACGCATGTGTGGAAGTATTTCACTTACTCATTTGGTGACGTTGTGGCGTCAACGTCACTGCCACGTCACCGCGTTCCCTGGCCGAGGGGATTTTCATCCGATGGTGTGTACACACCATTGGACTAAAATCCAGAGGAGACATGTCCGCTGGAAACGGTCCGTCGGCCTAAGAGAGAGTAAGAGCTAAAACAGTTCTAGCGTGTGATCATATGTTTAGGTTCACAAAATAAAGTAAATCAAAGCCAACATGTTTAGTTTTCGCTCTATAAAATAGTAAAGGGTTAAAAACCGTTGTCAGATTTTGTTTTGCCTTCAGTGTCTCATCAAGGTTAGTTAGGCTGCATTCACACCTTTTGCGTAGGCGATTTGCGGCGACAAAAAATGGGGTTTTGTCCCGCGATTTGCGGAGACAAAACGTGTCGTTTTTTAACCACGTTTTTTTACATTGTATTGTCGGCTATGTGGAACGCCGAAGCCGCCCGATACGCGCGTCGAAAAAGGGTCCGGGACTTGTTTGAAATTCGGCGTTCTGCGTTAGGAGATGTGAACAGTCTCGATGTGAACAGTCTCCATAGAGAACAATGTAAATTCGACCCTCCGGCGTATTGTAGTGTCGCACTTCAGGCGTAAAAACGCGTAGGTGTGAATGGAGCCTAAAGGTTCCCGTTGTGTGTTTGTTATTTAAAAGAAAAAAAAAACATGTCATACTTCCCTCCACTGTGCAGTTTGTTTTGCACAGAGTGGCCCGATCCTCGTCTTCTGGGGTCCCTTGGCAGCTGTCTTGGCTCCTCCCCGCAAAAGCTAACCCCGTTTTGGGAATCGCTTTCCCAAGGGGGGTTAGCTTGCGAGCACGCTCCCATGATGCAGTCAGCGGCCCCGCCCCCTGCCGTGCTGCATCATTGACTTGATTGACAGCAGCACAGCCATTGGCTCCCACTGCTATCAATCAATCCAACGAATAATGGCGCATTCACAATGTGGGACTTTTGACGGCTCATGTAAGTAAACGGGGGGAGGGGGGGTTGTAAGCATCAGATGTTTTTTCACCTTAATGCATAGGTGGACTAGTGATCTTCAAACTCTGGGGGGCCAGATGTGGCTCTTTGCTTGCATTTTTCTGGCCTTTGGAGCACTTCTCCCATATGAAACCCTATTTCTCCCACTGACACCAAATGTGGGGAACTATTCTTCCCCCTGATATCAAAGATGAGGCACTTTTTAGTCCTACTGATGCCAAGACAATTTCTACCCCCCCCACAGGCCATAGACTTGGCCCCCCCACCTAAAATCTAATGAGCTGTAAATGTGCCCCATAAGAATATTTTTTTTATTTTTTTTTGTCTATTGTTCTGGTGGAAACTCAAAATGTTGGATTTACCCTCGCATCCATTCCTGGTGACACAGTGATCCGGACAATTAGAGTGATTCTGGGATAAACTGACATTGGTTCTCTCCATCACTACTCTATCCAAATAAAATAAATAGTGTTTCGTTACACTTCAATTTTACCAATACAACATATGATTTAAAAGCATTCATGGGTAATAAAGTATCCTTTGTCAAAGGAAATGATCCATAAGCCACACAGAAGCCTCAGCTCTGAACTCCAAGCAGGCCACGCCCCAAACACTTTCGCTCCACCCCTTGTAGCTTAATGTTTTTATTTTCCCTTAGTGTAACATTTGATATATTTTCTATTGTGAATAAAATAAGGGGTTATGAGATTTGCAAATCATTGCATTGTTTTTTTTAATGTAGATTTTACACAGCGTCCACCTTTTTGGAATTAAGGTTATATAATTTAGTAAATAGATTATCGCTTCTTCTATGTAGGTTTGAAGGTTATCTCCTTATTTTGCAGGGGAAAAAAAGGGAAGGACTTTTAATACAATTGCAAATTTAAAAAAAAAGTTTACTCTGATTTGTCTATTGATTTGTGACTATCCTGCTGTAAGCAACTTTATTAACCGTAATGAACTGTTAGTACTATGTAGTCTACAGTCTCTGAGCCAAACTGTTAGAGAGAATGAAGCCAATCATCCATCAAGTGTAATCTGATTAGACGTGTAGACAGTGAACAGGAGTGAACCATTTTCAATTTGTTGATTATTGGACATTTTCTTTAACAGTGACCATACATCAGAGTATAGTAAGGCCTCATTCACACCTCAGCGTAGCCGTTTCAGGCAGAAAGTCACATGATTTTACTGCGTTTTTGTACAGGTCAAGAGGTCACTAATGTAAAAAGCAGAAAAACGCCCAAATTTGCTTAAAAAAAAAAAAGTTCCAGAACTTGTTTGAGCTTCAGGCGTTTGAGTGGAGATGTAGATTTTTTTCCCCCCTCCAGCGTTTTGTAGCTTCCAGCTACAAAACGTTCAGGTGTGAATGGGGCTTTAGAGCTGAATGTCAGAACCTAAAGGGGTAGTAAGGGGGAAAAAAATAACTCCCTGCAAGGTTGTATGATAATGTGCTAGTATTTATCGCATACTAGCACATTAGGAGATGCTTGACTTAAAACGAAGCCCTCCAATGGCGTACTGTCATCACTGCAGAGCCTTCCATCTTCACCTGGCCTCGCTTCCGGGTTTGCAGGCTTGAATGTCCGAGCCATGATGACGTCATTCCCGTACATGCGTGCAGGATTCATGGTTTGTCGGCACAGTGCTTTAAAGGAGCGGCACTGGTACGCCATTCTTTCAGGGCACACGTGTCGGTGATATCACTGCCTGCTGCTCACTGGAATATCTCCAAAACCATGGGCACTCAACCTGTGCACCTCCAGGTATGGAACTACAAGTCTCATCATGCCTCTGCCCTTGGGAGTCATGCTTGTAATTGTCAGCCTTGTGATGCCTCATGGGACTTGTAGGGCCGCAGGTTGAGCACCCATGTCCTTAATGGTGCACGTTGAGGAGATATCATTTTTTTACCTACAGATTATTTTTATTATACAGTAAGCTTACTTGTTGGTAAAAATAGGTGGAAAGAGTTTAGTTTTATTGCATACTTAGACCTTGTTCCCACTGGCATATTACAGTGTCCACATGTGCGAGGGCGGTTTGCCTGCACAGGGAATCACAGGTGTTCCATTCACCCCCATAGTAGGAGCCTGTTCATAATGGACATACCAAGAGATGTAAGATAAGAATTGGCTGCAGAAGGGGCTGGCTTTAAAGTGAACCTGTTGCTTTTCCCTATATAGACAATAAATGCGTACACTATAAAACTGTTTGTCGGGAGCTCTGAGTTGCATGATATTTTTTTGCAGGTACAGTATATACAAAAGAAGTGAAAAAGAAGCCTGCCTAGCAAGATTAGGGAGCATGTGAGCTGCATTGCGGCTGTGTTATGGGCACTAAGCCCATTATATGGGGCATTTGAGGACCACATAATAGAGCTTTTTGACTGAAACATAACTGGTAGTTTATTTACTTTTTATAGGAAGCTAAGAGGCCCTAACATATACTTCTGGTGGAGGTGATGCTGGCTAATTATTTTATTTTTTTACCCCTGTAAGGCATAATGAGCTAGTATGCAGCGCATACTAGCTGATTATAAAATGCTTGCCTTAGAATGAGGCGTCGGTAACTCACCTGGTCAACGCCGCGGTAGCTGACATGCTGCTTTGGCGTATCTTCTGGGTATCTCGGCTTCAGCCCTCTGAGTGGCTGTAGCCTCAAGGTCGTCACTCCCACACATGCGTGCGGGAGACTTCTTTCCGGCAAGAGAATCCCCTTTCAGCTGAGGATTCCCTGTGCGCATGCGCCGCTGCAGTCAGTGTCTCATTGCAAGTGGAATATCTCCTAAACCAGTGCGGTGGAGTCGGAAATTCTGGGTACCTGGAGTCGGCAAACAATGCACCGACTCCTACTAAATTTAGATTGTCGGAACATTTAGGAGTTGGAACATTTATCTACCGACCCCACAACCCTGTCCTAAACCATACAGGTTTAGGAGATATAATAAGGCTTACCTGTAGGTAAAAGTAAAAAAACTGACTATACAACCACTTTAAGCTACTGGAGCAACTTTGGATTGAGAAAGGAAACGATGGCTCTGTGGAAATCCCATATAAATAGTATATTTGGTGCAGAACCAAGGATCTGTACAGTTCTTATCTTTTAGACCCCTTTCACTGGGGCAGTGCGGGCAGTAGCAGTAAAGTGCAGCTAGTTGTAGTGGTGATTTGCTGCTGTTACAGCGGCACGCTTTTAACCCCCATTCCTGCAAGCGCATCGCCCCAGTGTAAAAACACTCATAAAAGTGCCCCAGTGTGAAAGGGGTCTTAGTGACTGGGCTGTGATTACTCTATGGCAGCATTTTCAAGTTGTGCTAGCAGTTCGTTTTGTGACACTGGTAGCTAAATTGCACACTTTAGACCAGGGGTGCCCAACTACTCCTCTCAGAAAACCAAACTCGCAGGTAATAGAAGTCTATGGCTCGGTGCAGGTAACCCAAAGGTGCACTTCTCAACACCTGTGCATCAGTTTGAAAGCAGCCCAGTAACCACTACAGAACAGATATGCCCATATATACACTGTGATTTGGGTAATAAACTCACCTTTAAAGTGGATGTAAACCCAATTCATGAAATTTTAGCTGGGCACGTATATCTGCAGTGTTTTGTTATCTCTCTTGTCCCGTAGCTCTCTCCTGAACTGCCTGATAACTCCTGACAAATTGTGACACATCAGATAAAAGCCGTCTGAAATTTTTGTCAGGGGAGGTCGCTAAAATAGATTAACAGTGAGCTGGCCCTATTCCAAAACACCTCTGAGAGTCTTTGCCTATGATGAGAGGGGGTGTGTGCCTTTCCTGTAAGCTATCTTGGCTGTATGCCCAGACATCACACTCTGTGTTAACCAGGAAGAGAAAATTTCCTAACATGATATGAAATTTCTAAACTGTATATAAATGTGAAGAAAGCAGATATACATATAAAACCTATGTAGGGAGATTTGGTTCATCTCAGTGTATTGTCTGAGGCGGTTTATTTTACTTGGTGTATGGAGGGTTTACATCCACTTTAATAACAACAGTATTCTATTTTATGCCATCCCAGAGATGGAGGTTGCGGGCCACATCGGAGGGCTCCGCAGGCCACATGTGGCCCCCGGACCACTGACTGACCTTCAAAACTTGCACTGTTGGTGCGATTTGAGATTTTTTTTTTTTTTTGTAGTACTGAGCTCGGTGGAAACCGCTAGTCAGACTCTAGTCCCAAGGACTTCATAGCATTACAATTGTAAAGGGGGCCAATCAAATAGGGGTAGTCCCTACCCATTTGTAGACTTTTGTACAAACCAATCAATATACACTTATTGCGATTTTTTTTTATTTTTTTTGCTAAAAATATGTAAATACATATTGGCTTAAACTGATAATTACATTTTTGGGGGATATGTATCATAGCAAAAATTAAAAAATATTGTTTATTTCCATAAGTTTTTTTTTTTATTTATTTTTTTGTTTATAGGGCAAACAATTTAGGCCTCGTTCACACATAGCCGACTCCGTCGCAGTCCGTTCCGACGGAGTCCGCCTGTGTCTGCCAGCTCAGCGGGAGATCAGTCCGCAGATCTCCGCTGAGCCGACGGATGACAAGCTCCTCTCTGCTCACTGAGCGGGGAGGAGCTTGTCGAGTCCCGCTGTCCTCTATGGAGCGATCTGATGAAAACGGACAGCATGTCCGTTTTCATCAGATCTTTCCCGATCCGATCCGCATGGACGGATGGGGACGTGAGCCCCATACGTTTGTTTTTAGCGGATCGGATCAGGTCGGATGTCAGCGGACATGTCTCCGCTGACATCCGACGCTCCATAGGGGTGCATGGAGCGCCCGTTCAGGTCCGCCTGAAAAACTGACAGACGGACCTGAACGGATCCATGTGTGAACGAGGCCTTAAACTGCAGAGGTGCTCAAATACCACCAAAATAAAGCTCTATTTGTAGGGGGGGAAAAAGGACATCAATTATTGTCACTTAAAGTAACGCAGTGCCATACCACAAAAAATGGCCTGGTCATTATGGGGGTAAATCCTTCCGAGGCGGAGGTGGTTAAAGGGTAACTCCATTTTCGTTGGGCGGGATCGCAAAATTATATATATATATATATATATATATACACACAATTGCAGCACAAGTCATAATGTAATTGAATGTTATTAAAAATTATCTTTCCTTTTCAATCTGCAGCTCTGCTACCTGGAGGTGTTCTGTACACAGAATGTGTACAGAACGCCCCCCAGAAACATAATTTCCTGCTTGTGTGATTGGCTCACTTCGCAGAAGTCTTCACTAAGATACTAGTCAGATTTTAGGCACCCCCTGCATCAAAAAAATAATTTTTGGTAAGATACTTCCAATAGGAAATAATGCCTAAAGGGATGCAGACCCTACAATTTTCCTCAATGCCCTGCAGGTGCAGCAGCTAATTGATAAATATGAAACCACTCCCATTAGATTCACTTACCACATGGACACAAACAAATACACAGGGATTTCTTCAGAATAACAAAAGGTAGGAATCTGCAAATGCAAGTGGAGTTACTCTTTAATCAATGAATACAAGGATTCCTCTGGTTGGTGAAGATGGACATTATCCATCCACCCATCCATCTGCCTCTCCATCTCAGCCATTTAGGGGAAGCTTTGTATTTATTGATGATAAAAAAAAAAGGTTTTGAATGGCTTTGAAGAATTTTGTTCCATCAGCAGACAGGAAGTCTCCCAGAACACAGTGCTGCATACTACATGTAGCTGATGCTACATACACAGCACATGCATTAACTGTTTAAAGGAACAGGAAATGTGGGCTATTATAAAGGAGACCTCAAAGCAAACCTGCTCTTAGGCTGCATTCAGACCTAGGCGTCTGCGGCAGCGGCGTATTCGGGCGACATGCAATAGGCGTTTTGTCCACGCGATTTGCGGCGACAAAACGCCTATTGTTTTTTTTGCTGGAGGGCAGAATTTTACACTGTCGGCTATGGCCGAACGCCGAATACGCCTGGAAAAAAAGGGTCCAGGACTTGTTTCAGGCGTACGGCGTTTCGGCGTAGAGATGTGAACCATCTCCATAGCCGACAATGTTAATTCGCCCCTCCAGCGTATCCCAGGCTGCTGCAGCGTCGGGCGTAGGGCGACAAAACGCCTAGGTCTGAATAGAGCCTTAGTGTTAGGCTGGCAGCACTGTGCAAAATTTATAGCGCTCTGATTGGCCAAGAGTGTTGATTCTTCTTTGAGTATTGCAGTGCAGCAAATTATGTTTATTATTTTGGATTTATGCTAGTTGTGTTTAAAATGCATTTATGTTTTGGATATACCTCCTGGATTATTTTTTTAACGCTACATTGTGTTTATTTTTAGCATAAATTTAAGAGAGCCTAATTTTTTACTTTGTCCCTACCATAGCTATTCTTTTGCGTATGGCATAAAGGAAACACTTGACAACAATGAGCGGAGAGCCGGATGCGCTGTCAGTTGTTAATCAGCTGCGGGACTTGGCTTCAGATCCATTAAATCGGCGAGCCATCGTACAGGATCAGGGATGTCTCCCAGGCCTCATCTTATTCCTTGACCATCCCAATCCTCAAGTGGTTTACTCTGCTCTTCTGGTAAGTGCATTTAGATCATTAGTCTCCTTTTTGATGACGTTTATGCAAACTTAATTTCCAATTTAAAAAAATTATGGAATAAGAATTATAAAATCATTTTTTTTCAATGTATTTCTAACTAGTAATAGTCTGTCCATTCAGAAATGGAAGCCGCTGCTTTTCCTATAATTCTACATCTCAAGGTAGAGTCAGTAGTTTGCATTACTCATAGGCTACATTTATACTAGAACAGACAGCTGCCAGAGCGCTTTACTTCTCCGACAGCTGTCCATTCCTAACTGCAGTGCGGTTCTCGATTTCAGCACATCACGCGCAGCTCTTTTATTTATACAAAAGCGCACTCCAATGTCCCTGTACAGCAGCCTGATGTGCTGTGCTGCTGTACAGTGCTGAGCGATTCTGTACTGTGCACTGCGATAAAATGCAGCATGTTTGCTCCGGGCTGCGTGAATGGGACGCACAGAAAACCAATTGTTTTTTTGTGTCCATGTGGTGACCAGCGTTTTCCAATGGAATAAAATGGCTCTCGCCACATGAATGTGGTGATTTTTTTTCATTTTTTTATTTTATTTTTTTCTCATTTAACCAAATATATATATAAATATATATAATGTATGTGATTCTGGGTAGGAGGCATGCACAAGTCTGTCCGGATGTGTTGTGATTCGTCAATCACCAGGTCCCGGCCAGTGATTGACCGCCAGCACCAGGCGATCAGCTTTGAGCTTCACCAAACACAGCTCTGTGGGTGTAAACAACACAGAGCTGTGTTCAGTGACAGGGGATCTCATTGTTTTTTCAGTCCCTGCTAATAAGGGAATGAAAACGACTAGATTCCCAGTAAAAACACACACTTTTTTTCAGCACTGATCACTGTAATAATGGTGATGGCAGTTGGTCGCCCCCCACCCCCCCACCATCAGTTCATGTCGAATCGCAGTCCCGTTATAAGTTCACGATCGTCGCCATTACTAGTATAAAATAAACCATATATTCCATAGTTTATAGACGCTATAACTTTCATACAAACCAATTAAAATAAGCTTATTGGGATTTTTTTTTTTTTTTTTTTTTACCAAAGACATGAAGGGAGTAAAACCTTTTAGCAGCTGAAGTGGTTAATAAGAATGTGGAAGTGTGTATATATATATATATATATATATATATATATATATATATATATTATATATAATCAGAATTTATCAATCTTGATGGTTCGTACTGCGGTAGGCACTGGCTCAGGAGTCGTAGGGCCGTGAACAAAAGATTACCCCTCCCTTTAGCAATGCAACTGCTCTGCTTTTAATAGACCCTGGTTGTTTTTCATATTGGGTATTCTGTAGAAGGTACTAAGAACTTACCTACCATTGGTGGTGGGACCGATGAGTAGCTACTGCCTCCTACAGTTAATTGGCAAATAGGTTTTTAAACTCCCTTGCACTTTCACTGTCGTGAAACATTTGGAAATTGTATTAAAACATCCAAGCTCTTCCTTGTCTTGGACCATCCCTCCACTTTATTAAATTTTCTGTAGCGTTTAATATGAGGATGCTAATTGTGTTCTTTCTTTCATCCTCAGAATGAATGAATCTCATTGAGGTTCATTATAGAACTAATGCATAGACCATGGGAAATGAGGAAACTCTTAACTAGCATTGCAGGTGTATATATAGTAAACAATATGAGCCATTATTATATGGCTTCCCAGTGGTAGTAAAGCTTTGCGCTCTGGATATCATCTGTAATATTTGTAAAGAGCTGTTATGAAACGGTTACTATAAAAGTCTGTATACACGTTTTACGTGTACATTTTTTTATTGGGTTTAGTTCCACTTTAAAACTATAAGCCAAAACTTTTGGAGAGGGATTAGAATACATGTCGGTTTTTCTTTCTTTCTGTGTACCAGATAGGGACATTCACCCTCCTGTATTTGTCCTGTGTCCCATTTATTCTTGAAAGTAAAAGAAACCTAAAATGTTGGGTTGTTCCCAGAGAAATATTAGAGGGGAGATTTTCCAATAGGGAAACTAGTTTTGGTGACCTGGGGGTTGCCAAGTAATTCCCTTTAATTTGCAGTGATTTTTCTTTCACTTTCTGTTGTGAAGGGAAGTCTTTCCAATGAGACACAGATGGCAAAAAATAAACTTACAGGGGTTATAACCCTCCATTACATTCAATGTACTCTGGTGCTGCTAAATAATCTATATGTACTGTACAAGCTGCGTATTTTGTATAACGTGTTTTTTTTTCAGGCTCTCCGATATTTAGCAGAATGCCGTGCCAACCGAGAGAAAATGAGGTGCGAGTTGGGAATGATGCTCAGTTTGCAAAATGTCGTCCAAAAGTAAGTTAGAAGCCACAGGTTATATTACGCAATATAAAAGGCTGGAATATTTTGCATTTTTTGTGCATTGTAAAACAATATTGTAATATTTGTGCAAAACCTTTATTCTCCTTTTATACCATGTGTTGAAAATATCCTTGTCACTTTTTGAATAAAGTCTTATTTCTTTTGATCACTAGCCACTTGTGCGACTTTAAAGTTGCGTGATTTTGCTGCGATTTCAATGAATGCCTGTGTAAGTGGCATCAAAATCGGACCAAAGTAGTGCAGGGACTACTTTTGAAGTGAGCACAACTTAAAGTCATGCCAGTATGAATGGTAGTCATTGAAAATCATGGAGAATGACTTGTCATACGATTTTGCAGTCCAAAATCGTGGGACAAGTCGTATGAGTGTGAAAGGGGACTTGGGCCTTCCGTTGGATGTCCTCGGGTTTCAGTGGTTATACTGGTATCATTGCTGCAGCTGCAAACTGCTTTCAAACCACCATCCCCCTACATTCCTGGGCCCTACTGTTGCAATTGAGAGCCTGAGACTAAAGCCGGTGATTCTGCTGGCTGATCATAGCGATGAGGGAGGAACTTGCGCTCCCTGATCGTCTCTACGGTGTATGAAAGCGGTGAGGATTTTTTGTCACTTTGATTTCAGTTTGATGTTTACAAGCTGTTACCAGCCTGTAACAGCATCTGATCAAACCGATTTTGGTTTGATCAGAAGCTTGTAAAGACAGAGACGTACCTGTCGCTGCACGTGCCATCACAAGGAGTTTTGTTTATCTCTTGTGATAACAATAAACTTGATCCAATTTTTTTTTTAAAGAGATGGTATAAAATAAAAAAATAATTAAAGCGCTGCCTGCTTCCCTGTGCTCATGTGCAAAGACCATTCTGTATGCACTGCACGCATTTGTGAAGGATGATCACACCACAAATGGGAGGTATTGCCACGAATGTCGTGAGAGCTATAATTCCAGCACAAACCTCCTGTTTAACACTAAACTGGTAATTTGTAAGGATGTTTAAACTATTGTGTATGAAGATTTTTAACCACTTCCCTACGGCCGTACGAGTATATACGGCCGCAGGGTGGCTCTAAATCTCCGGGCTGCCGTGTTTTCACGGCAGCCCCTTTCCTCGTTCCCAGCGCGCGCTCCAGAGCGCGCAGCGGGGAACTTGTGTACTGGCCGTGTCCCTTGGACACAGCCAATCACAGATCGCCGCGAACGGCCAATCAGAGTGGCCGTTTGCGATGCGATCTGATGGGCCAATGAGAGATGATCTCATATGTAAACATATGAGATCATTTCTCATTGCCGGCTCTCACAATGACAGCGTCCTGTCATAGAGAGAGCATACCGATCTGTGTTCCTAGTACATAGGGACACAGATCGGTCACCCCCCCTCCCCCTACAGTTAGAACACAATGCAGGAAACACATTAACCCCTTCCTCACCCCCTAGTGTTAACCCCTTCCCTGCCAGTCACATTTATACAGTAATTAGTGCATATTTATAGCACTGATTGCAGTATAAATGTGAATGGTGCCAAAAATGTGTCAAAAGTGTCCGATGTGTCCGCCATAACGTCGCAATAAAAATCGCAGATCGCCGCCATTACTAGTAAAAAAATAAATAATAAAAAATAACAATTCTGTCCCTTATTTTGTAGGCGCTATAACTTTTGCGCAAACCAGTCGCTTATTGCGATTTTTTTTTTTTTTTTTAACCAAAAATATGTAGAAGAATACGTATCGCCCTAAACTGAATTTTTTTTTTAAATTGGGCTATTTTTTATAGCAACAAGTAAAACATATTGTATTTTTTTTCAAAATTGTCGTACTTTTTTGTTTATAGCGCAAAAAATAAAAATCGCAGAGGTGACCAAATACCACCAAAATAAAGCTCCACTTGTGGGGAAAAAAGGACGCCAATTTTGTTTGGGAGTCATATCGCACGACCGCGCAATTGTCAGTTAAAGCGACGCAGTGCCGCAAGCTGAAATTTCACCTGGTCAGGAAGGGGGTTTACATGCCAAGTAGGGAAGTGGTTAAGTACCATGTGCAAATTTAAAGGATGGCATGTTTGGTATCTATTTACTCAGCATAACATATTTTATATTTTAGCAAACAATTTAATAATAATATTGTGTTTTTGTGCATTAAAATCCATTTTTTTTTTTTTAAACTCTAATATTATGTGACAAAAAAAAAAATGCAACACCCACCATTTTTTCTCTAGGGCCTCTGCTTTAAAAAAAAAAAAAAAGTTTGGCCCGCAATTGGTTAGTTTGGGCCTGGCTGTCCCTAATCATTGATTTTTCTTTACTAATAGATGCCCTCACTGTCTGCTATATAAACTGTATGTAGAATTGGCTATATACTGTATACATTGCTGTGTTTTGGGCAGAGGTTCGGGGAGTTCCTGTCTGCTGCCGAAACAAAATGTAGTCTGGCTAAAGCCCCATACACGCCATCAGATTATCTGAAGATTTGTCTTCAGATTTACCAAAACCATATAATATGAGGTCAAACCTTAAGAGTTTCAATTTGTATGCAATCAGGAAGGCCCTTGGTTTTGGTAAATCTGAAGACAAAAATCTGCAGATAATCTGATGGTGTGTATGGGGCTTTAGGGCTGTTCAGCCAGTCACAGGAAGCCTTATATTTTTATCATTGAATACGATGCTTCCTCTGATTGGCTGAGGTGGAGATGAGGGCAAGTAAAGTCACAAGCTTCTCGTCAGCCAATCGGAGGATTCCTTTATTCATTAATAAAATACAAGCCTTCTTATGACGTGCTGAGTAGCAGTCAGCCCAACTTCATTTTGTTTCAGCATTGCAGACAGAGCGCTGTATACTGTATATAGCTGATTACATTGCTGACAGTGGGCTCACCTATTTGTAAAGGAAATAGTTAATTTTTAAAGCCGAAGTAAAGATGAAGTTAGGCTTTAAAGGCCAAGTTCACCTTTTGGGGGGAAAAAAATACAAAGTGCTGGAACATGTTACATCCTAAAAATTGGTGAAACATGTAGCATGTTCTAAAGGTGAACTGATCCTTTAAACAATTGTTACTGTGTTGACAAAAGGCTTGATGGTTTGGTAGTCTAAGCTGCAGTGCTTTCACTAACCACTAATTGGAATGGAAACTACGTACAACATACTACCAAGAACAAGTATCCATCCTTTCAATTAGTTTGTTGAAGGAAGGTTCCTTAAAAACTAGTGCTATATAGTTAAAGGGGTTGTAAAGGTTCGTTTTTTATTTTCTAAATAGGTTCCTTTAAGCTTGTGCATTGTTGGTTCGCTTACCTTTTCGTTCGACTTGCCTTCTAAATTTTTATTTTTTTTGTCTGAATTTCTCACTTCCTGTTTCTCAGTAATCTTGCACCCATCATCCGAGCTGTTCTGGCTGGGGGTTAGTCAGCGTGCTCGCCCCCTCCCTTGGGACTACATCCTGTGGTGAGATGCTGTGAACACAATGTCTCCCCGCAGGGATGTAGTCCCAAGTGAGGGGGCGAGTATTCTGACTAACCACCAGCCAGAACGGCTCGGATGATGGGGGCAAGCTTACTGAGGAGGAACAGGAAGTGAGAAATTCAGACAAAAAAACGTTTTTAGAAGGGAAATCAAAGGAAAAGGTAAGGTAACCAACAATGCACTAGCTTACAGGAACCTATTTAGAAAATGAAAAACAAACCTTTACAACCCCTTTTAATTGTGGTTTTGTATTGATTCGTTTAGCCTGGGGTTTCTTATCCCCCTTTTCTTTTTTTTTTTTTTTTTTTTTGTATGAACCCTTGGCAAAAAGTTTGAGAGCTCCTGAAATAAAGTTCACAGCCACAGCTCACAGAACATTGGTGTAATTAGCGAGCTGTTGATATAACAATTTTATTTTTACGAATGGAATTCAGTTATGCAATCAATATTAAAACATACCCTTTTCATCTGAAACTTGGCTTTTTCTGCATAGATGCTCAGTGCTGCAATGGTGTGACGCGGTGATTGGGAACACTGTTGCTGGCTGCACTGGTCTAGTGATAGTGGGACTTGTGTAGCGGTGATCAGGAACACTGTTGCGGACTTACACTGGTCTGGTTACACCGGGGCTGGTATGCCGACAATTATACACCTTTGCTGGCTTACACTGGTCTGGTAGCACTGGGACAGGTGTGGTCATGATCAGGGACGCTGTGACTGGTGCAGCAGCGGTGATTATGGATAGTGACTGGCAGTACTGGTAGGTGACACTGTACTGCTGTGGCCGTGATGAGAGGCAATGTCTATCGGCTCTGGCTTACAGTGATATCAGAGCAGCCAGCCATTGTGCATGATCGCTGCCACAGAAGTATGTCATCACAGTGACACTGCAGTTGCTCTAGTGACATTATGTAAAAAAAGTGTGTGTGTAGATATATTATAATTTTTCTCTTTGCCATTGTGGTGACAGTAGGTTAATGTGTAATGCTCTGTATCACCCGATTTATGATTTTTGTTTTGTTTTTTACACCTATGATTGCTTAGGTAGTGATCATCACTGTATAAGCAATCTGTGTTTGTGTTTGGCATCCATTCATGTTGCCATTGTTTACTTTTGTGATGGCTGTTATTGGCCCTTTACCACATGGGTCCTGTGACCAATCACAGTACCCAATCAGTAATCGGTCCACCGGACACAGTGATCCCAGATCGCTCTGCTGCGTGACCACAAGTACCCGAAATGGGGGGGGATGCACCAGTGCGTCCTCCCAGAATGACACTGCTTAATCATATGTGCAGCGGCTGGGTGGGAGGTGGTTAAAATCCTTTCTTGTTTATCATTTTAGACTTAATAATGAATTACGGCTAGTCGTGCACGAAACAGAAAATTCAGGATGCACTTAACCGAAATTGATGGATCCCCTTTGGTAGGCATTGAAAACACAGCAGGATTGCATCAAAAATACACCTGTATTGTGTGTTTGCATTTTATGAGTCACGTGAGGTATTAAAAACACACTATAAGCAGGTAAAATCGTGGCCATTTTTGACAGCCATTATTGGCACCTTTTTTTTGGTTTCAGCACAAAGCTAAAAACCATATTTCCGGCAGGCAAAAGTTTGGTACATTACCAATTACGGCCATAGAATTATTGCTCTGATGGTCATGGTGATACCTCATGTGTTGCGAAATTGCGGTTTGCATTTGTGTGTATATGTGCCGGGCGGGAAGTGGGGTATGGGAGTGTTTTTCCTTTTTTATATAACTTTATTGCTATTGCAAGGGGCCCAACAACCAGCATGGGCATGTGACGGGTACTTTCTATGGAGACATCAGCATCCATTGCATCCCCAATCTCCCCTGCCTTCCAGTGCAACTAATAATGCTTAATTAGCTACATCCTCGGCTGCAGTAGCTGAAATGACAGCTGTGACTCCCTGAAGTGATGTAATACTTGTCGCTTCCGGGGTCATTAATCTCAGGAGGGTGGACCTTTGTAAAATGCAAAGTCTGCTTAATAATCGCTGTACTTCTAAAATGTACCTGTAAGGACATTTTTTCTTTATCATACATCACGGGACACAGAGCGCATAGCCATTACACTTGGTTATATGGGTACCTTCAGGTGTGGACACTGGTGTAATCAATTTCACAGGAAGTTTCCTCCCTATATAACCCCCTCCCACTGGGAGTGCTTCAGTTTTTTCGCCAGTGTCTTAGGTGTTGGTCACGTCTAGCTGTCCCTCGGAGGTCTCGGGACCCAGGATAGCTAGCCGGATCCGTCCGAAGTGCTTCAAAGCCAAGGTGTACGGTACCCGGGCCCTGCTGGATGGGGTTTTGCCTATAATGCCTCTCCTTGGAGGGCTGGATTCTGGGCTCCAGTGCCTTTTTCTCTTCCAAGAACTAAACGCTACTGATGCCTGGATGCTATATAGGTCCAGGGGTGTGGGTTCCTTAACACAGGACCCCGGTCCCTGAAGATCCAAGACAATACCCACGGAGATGGGGGAAGGCTGGGCCTCTTGCATTATGCAATACCCTGCGGCGTGGAGCAGGTAAGAGGGAACCTGCGGGACTTGGTTCGACAGTAGGTATCCCCCTGGGGGTTCTGGGTTGGCTAATGGTATGCTTGTGCATCAGCCACTATCTCCACTATGTCTTTTGAGGCAGGATGGGATGTACTAATGTTTACCCAGATAACATGTAGATATATATATGCTTTTAAAGATATGTATTTTGCTACTCCCCCCAGATTTGCCTGTTAGCATGATACTGCAGCCCCACGTGTATAAAGAGGAAGTGCTGACAAAACTCCTGTTTCCTAGGAAGCCTATGGGGACAGCTTCCTCTATGTGTGCACTACAAAGATTAGTGGCTTACCGGGTGTCTGTTGGGTTACTAGCGCTGGTCCAGGCTTCTCCTCTGCTCTCTGCTTCCTCCATGTTGGTTTCAGCGTGGGGGGGGGCGGGGGCGCGCGCATGCGCGCCGCCTTTTACAGCGTCAGCAGCGTGGGGGGGGCGGGCCAGCAGCGTCAGGTCTCAGATAAAGCAAAAAAGCATTTCCTGGCTGGTCATTCCCTCCTGAGAGCAGTGGAGAGTGAGGACATAGAGCGCGCAGCTGAGCCAGTTCTGGCTAACAGTGACACCCAGTGGTGGTTTGTGTATCTTCAGGTCTGGACTTACCACACTGACCAGAAAAAAAAAAAAAACATTTTTTTTCTTAAAGGGACTCAGCCTTAGATCTGGCAGTATCTGAGTCGGTGCAACCTTGGACTCCAGCTAACGGGCATTGGTGTGGCAATACTCACAGGACTTTCCTCGGTATTGCCGCCTTCTCAGGAGTATGAAAATTTAGATTTTTTTTTACCATAGCCTGTCCTTATTAATGTTTCACTTCTAGCTACAACAGTTGGGTGTTGGCTGTAGGGGTGTCTCAAGGTTGTGCAATGGCTCCCAAGGGATCAGGACCAGCTAAGGCTGCAAAAGGTGCCAAAAAAGTAAAGGGTTCTCCATCGGGGTCAGAGGATTTGGGCCAGGCTCCAGTGGTCCCACCCTCACCAGATAGACCACCAAACAGCATCGTGCAGGAGCCATTGAGGGTGCTAGGGGCAGAGGCGGCCCCCAATCAACCCATTCCCGTTTATGTTACGGAAGAAATGCTAGAATCCACCCTGGGTGGGCTAGAGAAAAGGTTAACTGCTTTAATTGCCCGCTCTTTGCCGGGTGGCAAACGGGCTAGATCCCCGTCACCTAGAACGGTGTGTTCGGATGCAGAGGTCCTCTCTTCGGAGGAATTGGACCCACAGGGGGATCAAGCGGACCTGAGTCCTGACGGGTCAGACATTGAAGATTCCACTATAGATGAAATTTTTTCGGCTTCTCAAGCAGAGAGTCTGTGGATCCAGTCTCTGACGGATATGGTTCGCACTGCTTTTAAACTTCCAGTGTCAGAACAATTAGCCCCCGCGGTATCCTCTTTAGGATCCTTGAAGGCACCATTGAGTGGTGTGTCTTTCCCGGTTCACCCCCTTCTGGAGAGCGTGATTTTTCAGGATTGGGCTCGACCTGATAGGATTTTTATCCCTCCTAAAAGGTTCACCATTCTCTATCCTATGGAAGAAGAATTTGCAAGGAAATGGGCACTCCCTACCGTGGACGCAGCCATTTCCTGCGTAAATAAATCCCTGACCTGTCCGGTGGAAAATGTCCAGGTGTTTAAAGATCCAGTCGACAAAAAATTGGAGACCCTACTGAAGGCTTCTTTTACCACAGTAGGTGCCGTGGTTCAGCCAGCAGTGGCAGCCATTGGCGTTTGTCAGGCTTTAAAGGATCAGACTAAACAGATATTAAGGGACATACCGGCTCAGTAAGCTCGTGAATTGGCTGACCTCCCAAGAGCTCTCTGCTTTGCAGTAGATGCTATTAAGGACTCCGTTCAACAGGCGTCCCGTTTATCTCTGCTGTTGGTTCATATGCGTCGCCTTTTGTGGCTAAAAAACTGGTCAGCAGAGGCACCCTGCAAAAAGCTTTTAGCAGGATTTCCCTTTCATGGTGGGAGACTATTCGGTGAAGACCTAGATAAATATATCCAGACCATATCAAGTGGTAAAAGTTCTTTCTCCCTCGTCTTCCAGGACGGCACCCTGAGAGTAGACTGGCTCCACCTAACAGGAAACACAATCAATTAAGAGGTTAAAAGCCCCACCCCTCCCTGTGCTCCTCAGTTTTTTCCTTGTAGTCCTACTGTTGCAGCAGTAAAAGTGAGCAAAGTAGGTTGTCCGTCGAGGGCCCTCCTTTCTGCAGTTTTAATTCCCTGAACAGTTTAGTAGGACAAGCCCTACTACTGTTCGATCTAGTCCCTTACATAACACAGGTCTCCGATTAATCTTTTAGCGGCCCTTAGTAACTCCTACAGGCTTATCAGGCTGCGGTTGTTATTTGTGGGAGCCAGGCAACATTGCTAGCTTACATGTTTTTCAGGGTTTATCATTTCATGTTGAATGGGCCACTAGTCCTGCATCTGTAGCAAGAAAAGCAGGGACATTGGGTAGAAGACCTGCAGATCAGCTGTTTGATACAGCTGAAATATCTTCATATACAGTAGAGGTAAAAGCTAACTGCAGAACCAAGGTTCGCCAAGAGGTTCTGGTAGTGGTCCCGCCCTAGGGTAGGCCTGTAGATTACTTGCTTTTCTCTCAGGGTGCCGTCCTGGAAGACGAGGGAGAAAGTACCAGTTACTTACCGGTAGCTGGATTTCTACGATGTCTTACAGGACGGCAGGCCTACTTCCCACCCTCTTGTTCAAATGTATTAATTTGTAGAGGATTATTGTAGTTACTCCCGTGCACTGATGAGGGTTATTACTTTATCACAACTGAGGAGCACAGGGAGGGGTGGGGCTTTTAACCTCTTAATTGATTGTGTTTCCTGTTAGGTGGAGCCAGTCTACTCTCAGGGTGCCGTCCTGTAAGACATCGTAGAAATCCAGCTACCGGTAAGTAACTGGTACTTTCTTGCCTATCAAGAAAAGATCGCGTGGGCCCGCATTTAAGCGACAGGCCTTCGCAGGCTCGGCCCCTTCAACTTCCCGTCAGTATCGACGGCCTCCCGGGCGTTCAGCATTTAATAGCCGCCCACAAGGACAAGCCACGGCAGGCAAGAGGCCATGGTCTCGCAAGCCGCTTAAACCAGTCCTCAAGTCAGATTCATGAAGGGGCGCCCCCACTCTCTTGGGTGGGGGGAAGGCTTCGGTTTTTCTCCGAAGTGTGGAAGGCCAGAATTCCAGACTCTTGGGTAAGATCTGTGGTAACCACGGGCTACAAGCTAGAGTTTCGGGAAGTCCCCCCTCCTCATTTTCAGGGGTCAAGTCTTCCAAGCGACCCATTAAAGAGGGCCTCTTTTGTAAAAGAATTGGATCGTCTCTTGCTCCAAGGAGTAATTATAGAAGTACCAACCCAGGAATGGGGTCTGGGATTCTACTCCAACCTTTTCATAATACCAAAGCCCAATGGCGACGTCAGGCCTATCTTAGACCTCAAACGCCTAAATCGCTTTCTAAGCATTCAGACCTTTCGTATGGAGTCCATACGTTCGGTGGCAGCCAGCCTACATCAAGACGACTTTCTAGCATCTATAGACATAAAAGATGCGTATCTGCACGTGCCGACCTGCCCGGCACATCACAGGTTTCTTCGTTTTATGATAGATCACCGCCATTACCAGTTCGTAGCCCTCCCTTTCGGGTTGGCAACAGCTCCACGGGTATTCACAAAGGTGTTAGTCCCGGTGCTAGCCGTCCTAAGGACAGAAGGCATTTTAGTCTTGGCATACTTGGACGATCTTCTGGTTTATCGACAGCTCAGCTTCCAACCTCAATCAGGCAGTAGGTCGCACAGTTCAGCATCTAGAGGAATTCGGGTGGATTGTAAACCTAGAAAAATCGGTATTGAAACCCACAAAGCAGTTGGAATATCTAGGCCTTCGGCTAGATACAGACTGCCAGAGGATAATTTTACCTCAAGCAAAGATCAGATCAATAGCTCAAGCAGTTCAAGTGATCTTGGGCAAGAAGAGGCCGACTATTCGCCTATGTATGCGACTGCTGGGGAAGATGGTGGCCGCCTTCGAGGCTGTACCCTACGCCCAGATCCATACCAGATATCTTCAGGCAGCCATTCTCTCTGCTTGGAACAAGTCCATTCAGGCGTTAGATCGTCCGTTAGTGCTCTCCCCGAAGGTCCGGCGCAGCCTGTCTTGGTGGCTGGTCCCTCAAAATTTGTCAAAAGGGAAATCCTTTTGCCCCATCACGTGGAAGATAGTATCCACGGATGCCAGCCTGTCAGGTTGGGGGGCAGTTCTAGAAGAACAAACCCAGCAAGGGCAGTGGTCGGAGGCAGAAAAACTGCTTCCCATCAATATCTTGGAGATCAGAGCTGCTCGGCTGGCCCTGATCGCCTGGACTCTCCCCCTTCAGGGTCTGCCAGTAAGGATACAGTCCGACAACGCCACTGCGGTGGCATACATAAACCACCAGGGGGGCACGAAGAGCCCAGCAGCCCAAAGAGAAGTAAACCTGATTTTCTCATGGGCCGAAGCCCATGTACCCTGCATCTCGGCGGTGTTCATCCCAGGGATAGACAATTCTCAAGCAGATTTTTTGAGTCGTCAACAGTTGCTCCCGGGGGAGTGGTCTCTTCACCCCCAGGTATTCCAGGAGATTTGCCAAAGATTCGGAGTCCCAGATGTGGACATTATGGCAACGAGATCCAACAAAAAGTTGGACAAATTCATATCCCGAGCCAGGGATCCCTCGGCCTACGGGACCGATGCCTTGGTTTGCCCTTGGCACCAGTTTTCTCTTCTGTATGCGTTCCCTCCACTGCAGATGATTCCCCGCCTTCTACGGAGGATCCGGGTGGAGCGCAGGCCTGTGATCCTGGTGGCCCCAGCCTGGCCCAGGAGGGCTTGGTACGCACTCATCGTGAAGATGTCAGTCGGGGCGCCGTGGCCACTCCCCCTGCGCCCAGATCTGCTGTCTCAGGGCCCAATCTGCCACCCTGCTTCACAGCAGCTAAATTTGACGGCTTGGCGGCTGAATCCCTAATTCTTAAGGGCAGAGGCCTCTCAGATCAGGTCATATCTACGTTGATTCAGGCTAGGAAACCGGTCTCCAGAAATATTTATTACAGAGTCTGGAGAACCTATGTGGAGTGGTGCGAGTCTCAAAAATGGCATCCTCAAAAGTTTTTTATTGACAGGATCTTGCGATTCCTCCAGGTTGGCGTTGACAAAGGGTTGGCTCTTAGTACTCTAAAGGGGCAGGTGTCGGCTTTATCAATATGGTTTCAAAGACCCTTGGCCACCCATTTGCTTATGAAAACCTTCTTGCAGGGGGTCTTGCATGTGAATCCCCCTATTAGAGCTCCCCTCTGCCCCTGGAATTTAAATCTGGTCTTGTCAGCTTTACAAAGGCAGCCGTTTGAACCTCTGACAGAAATTCCTCTTGTGCTACTAACCCGAAAGTTGGTTTTCTTGGTGGCTATGGCTTCAGTCAGAAGGGTTTCCGAACTGGCAGCCTTGTCATGCAGGGAGCCATACCTTATTCTGCATAAGGACAGAGTGGTTCTGCGGCCTCAACCTTCTTTCCTTCCTAAGGTCATATCCAGTTTTCACTTGAATCAGGACCTAGTCCTACCATCCTTCTTTCCTACTCCCCAGTCCAGAGAGGAAAGACGGCTTCATACTTTGGACGTGGTTCGAGCCATGAGGGTCTATCTCAAGGCTACAGAGAAGATTCGGAAAACAGATGTGCTTTTTGTTCTTCCGGATGGCCCCAAGAAGGGTCAGCCGGCTGCCAAGTCTTCCTTGGCTAGGTGGATTAAGCAGCTGATTTTTCAGGCCTATGGTCTGAAGCGCGTTCCACCTCCCTTATCAGTTAAAGCCCATTCTACGAGGGCCATGAGTGCCTCCGGGGCGGCACACCATCAGATCTCTATGGCACAGGTTGGCAAGGCGGCAACCTGGTCTTCCGTACATACGTTTACTAAATTTTATAAGTTGGACGTTGCAAAGGGTACGGACGCAGCTTTTGGGCAGGCGGTCCTACGGGCAGCAGTATAGAATCCTCTGGCCCGGTTCACGCCCCCTTGTTTTTCTGTTGGTGGAGCTATTTTTTCTCCTAACAATGTTTTTATTTGGCTATTCTTGGCCTTACGGTCTCCCTCCCTTCATGGAGCATTGCTTTAGGACATCCCAAGTGTAATGGCTATGCGCTCTGTGTCCCGTGATGTACGATAAAGAAAAAAGGATTTTTAATAAACAGCTTACCTGTAAAATCCTTTTCTTTCTCGTACATCACGGGACACAGAGCAGCATATTCATTACTATATGGGTTATATGGAGTACCTTCAGGTGTGGACACTGGCAATCTCAAACAGGAAGTCCCTCCCTATATAACCCCCTCCCATAGAGGAAGTACCTCCGTTTTTTCGCCAGTGTCTTAGGTGTTGGTCACGGAATAGCTTTGCTCCACATCCTTGGGATTAAGGGCGGGCTAACCGGATCTGTCGAAGGAGCCTCAGTGCCAAAGTGGACAGTACCCGGGCCCCAAACCGTGGGGTTTTGCCTATAATGCTCCTCTTTGGAGGGCTGGACCCTGGGCCCAGGACTTGGAGTTCGTAAAGACCATAAGTTCCTGTTTGCCAGGGTGCTATATAGGTCCAGGACAGTGGGTACCTTCATAGTACCCCAGGGTCTGAAGGTCTACTACGCTACCCACGGAGATGGGAGAAGATTGGACCATTTTGCAAAACGTCCTGAGGCATGGAGCAGGTAAGAGGGGAGCCTGCGGGACTTGGTTCGACAGCAGGCTCTCCAGGGGAGATCTTAAGGGGGTAGCCTGAGTATGCTCTGCATTGGCACCATGGTCACTATGTCTGATGGACAGGATGCCCTGAAATGTTTCCCCCCATCACTTGATCCCCCTACCTATCTATGTATGTTTGCTAGCTACCTGCTGCTCGCTGGTTGAAGATTTTTTTTTTTATAAAAAAAAAAAACAGATCTGTCTCTAGGCTAAAGGGACTCCTTAGGGGCCTGTTTTAGCCTTACCTGGCCGGGATTCAAAATCTGCCGCCTGATGCGTCCTCCAACCTGCATTCCTGGGCCCCAGAGTGCGTCTCCTCCTGGGCTCTCCTCCCCCGACAGTCGCGCGCGCGTGCACGCGCGCATGCATATAGAAGATTTTCGCGCCGTTCGGGAGGGGGGGGGCGGGGAGCGTGACGGCAGTGTAGAGTGGGCGTGCCTTCAATTGCTGTTATACACAGCAGGCGCGTTCTTAGCTCAGTTCAAAGCTAAGCTGGAGAGAGAGGACGTAGAGCTGGCAGCACAGTGACTCCCGGTGGCGAGAAGGGGTACTACATGCTGGAGTCAGCTCCAATACTTTTTGTTAAGCCAAAATCCCCTTGGCAACAGGTTGAATGCTGGCAAACATGTTGGGGGTGGGGCTGTATGTGGTGAATAATATTATAAAAGAAAGCATACTGAGCCCCACCGTTTTTTGGCATTAGTGATCCTATTGTCCCCTAAACCTTATTTTTTTGTACTCCTGGCTATAACAGTCTGTTGTTGTAAGCGGAGTCCTTCGGTTTTGTATTATGGCTTCCAAGGGTTCAGGATCAAAACACAAAAAAAAAAAAGAAAAGGCAAAGACAAAGGGGTTCCTCCTCTGGTTCTGATGATATGCCAATACTTTCCCCACAGGTTATTCCTATAGGGGTCACCCTGGATAAGCCATTAAGGGGGTCTGGTGCTGAGGCTGGCCCAGGTCGGCCCAACCCTGTGTTATCACAGAGGAGATGCTAGCCGTCACCCTAGGGGGGCTAGAGAAAAAAGGTTAACAGCTATGATCGCTGGCTCTTTTTCTGGCAAGAAGCGGACTAGATCCCCATCGCCAAAAGGGACAGAACCTAGAGGATCTACCACTGAAGAATCGTTTTCAGCCTCCCAGACGGAGAGTCTGTGGGTCCAGTCTTTGACAGACATGGTCCGCTCAGCATTTAATTTGCCATTTCCAGAGCTTCAGGTTCCTGCGGTATCCTCTTTGGGTTCTTTTAAATGCGCCTTTAAGCAACGCAGCTTTTCCGGTCCATCCTCTGTTAGAGGAATTGGTTTTTCCAGGATTGGGACGACCGGACAGAATTTTTTCTGCCGCCTAAAGCTGACGAGAGGGTAGTCTTTATGCACGTCTGCCAGGAAATATTTGTGCTTGTAGGCACTCTTTCCCCTGACTAAGTGCTCTTTAAAAGGGGCCCGGATGGCTCAGTCGGTAGAGCATCGGACTTTTGGTCTGAGGGTCCAGGGTTCAGGTCCCGGTTCGGGCACTGCTTTTCAACTACCCGTGAGGTCCTTGAGGCCACATCTCCCGGAAAGCGCCCGATCTCGTCTGATCTCGGAGACTAAGCAGGGTCGGGCCTGGTTAGTGCCTGGATGGGAGACCACCTGGGAGGTTTTCTGTTATTTACCCTATGGAAAAGACATTTTTCTAAGAAAGGGGGTGCTCCCAACTGTGGACGCAGCCATCTCATGGGTGAATAAATCATTAACTGGCCTAAGGGGAAACATACAAATGTTTAAGGTCCCGGTCGATAAACGTTTAGAGACACTTTTTCCAGCATCCCTGGCTACAGCCAGCAGTGGCTGCAATTGGAGTTTTGTCAGGCGTTAAAGAACCAGACAAAACAGATGCTTAAGACATCCCTGCCCAATAGGCAGAGGAGTTATTGGATATTCCCAGAGCGCTGTGCTTTGCGGTAGAGGTTATAAAAAGACTCCATCCAGCAGGCGTCTCGTTGTCACTATTTTTAGTGCATATGAGAAGGCTCTTATTGGTTGAAGAACTGGGCGGCCGAGCCCCATGTAAAAGACTGCTGGCAGGTTTGCCCTTCCATGGAAAGATCTGGATAAATACATTCAGACGGTTTCTAGTGGCAAAAGTACCCTTTTACCAGTCAAAAGAAGTTCCGGGGTCCTGCGTTTAAAAGGGCAGCTCCCCCCGGTTCCAGGGCCCTCAAATTCCAGGCAGTACGGACCTCCTGCGCGATCAAACTTTTAACAATGGATCGCAAGGACAGGCCTCTGGGGATCGGTCCCCGACAGAGGGGGTCCGATCATCTGTGGCCGCAGGCTACAGATTAGAATTTCTAAAATTTCCTCCACAAGGAAGGCCTCAATGCGGGCGGCATTGGATCACCTGCTTTACCAGGGCATAATGGTAGAGGTACCAGCCCAAGAACAGGGGCTAGGTTTCTATTCCAATCTGTTTGTCATACCAAGGCTCATCGGCAATGTCAGACCAATTTTGGACCTAAAAGGTTTAAATGCTTACCTAAGGGTTCGCTCTTTCCGGATAGAAGCCGTTCGGTCAGCAGCCGCCACACTCCAGAAGGATCTGGCTTCTATAGACATAAAGGATGGTTACCTTCATGTACCAGGTCTTTCAGCCACATCAAATATTTTTGTTTTTACGCTTCGCAGTGATACAGCGTCACTTCCAATTCGTGGCGCCCCCCTTCGGGCTGGCTACTGCCCCCGGATATTCACGAAGGTCCTAGCTCCTATTCTAGTCAGTCTAAAGGATCCAAGGGATCTCGGTCCTAGCATACCTGGACGACCTCTTAATCATAAGATCACTCGCTTCCTTGGTGGAATGCGTAGTAGCCCTCATGGTTCAGTACCTCGAGAGGTTCGGCTGAGTCCTAAACCGGGGATCAGCATTTCAACCTACAAGTTGGAATATCTCGGCATGAGATTAGACACAGAACAGAAGATGGATGTCCCTGCCCCTGATAAAGGTCGAGGCTATCAAAAGATTGATTCAGTTGGTTCTAAGCAAAAAAGAACCAACTATTCGCCTATGTATGCGATGGCCATGTTCGAGGCGATACCACACGCTTCCACACTCGTGTCCTACAGGCAGCAATTCTAGCAGCTTGGTTCTGCCCAGTGGTCTGGAAGGCTGGAGAGCGGTCTTGAACAAGTTCACTCGCCAACGAACTTGGGCAGAGGCGGAGAGGCAGCTGCCCATCAAGGTCGGGGAGTTCAGAGCGGCTCGGCTAGCCCTCCTGGCATAGACATCCAGATTACAGGGGTCCTCGGTGAGAAGTCATTCAGACAATGCCACAGCGGTGGCATATAGGTGAACCACCAAGGGGGAACCAAGAGTCAAGCCACTCAGAGTGAGAGGAGCTTGGTTTTTCGGTGGGCAGAGGTTTATGTACCATGCATATCGGCGACATTCATTCCCGAGGTGGACAACCTGCAGGCGTACTTCCTAAGTCGCCAAACCCTGTCGCCGGGGGAGTGGTCTCTGCATCCACAAGTTTTTTCAGACAATCTGCCAGAAGTGGGGAGTGGGGAGTGCCAGACGTGGAGGTCATGGCATCAGGATTCAACAAGAAGCTAGACAGGTTCATGTCTCGAACGAGGGACCCTATGGCCTGCGGAACCGATGTGTTGGTTTGCCCTTGGCATCAATCATAACTTCTATATGCATTTCCCCCACTGCAGTTACTACCCCGCCTGTGGCGCAGGATCATAGCACAGGCCGGTTATCCTGGTAGCCCCAGCTTGGTACCGGAGGGCATGGTACTCACTAGTCCTGAAATTGGCAGCGGGAGGCCCTTGGACTCTTCCTCTAGGGCCAGACCTACTCTCACAAGGCCCGATCCTCCACCCTGCATTACGGCGTCTAAATTTGACGGCCTGGCGGCTGAATCCCTGATTCTCAGGGGTAGAGGTCTGTCTAGGCAGGTAATTCCTACCCTCATTAAGGCTAGAAAGCCGGCCTCCAGGGTAATTTTGTTACAGGGTTTGGAGGGCCTACGTAGGCTGGTGTGAGGCTAAGAGATGAGTTTCCCGCAAGTATACCATTGATAGAGTATTACGTTTTCTCCAGCTAGGAGTGGATAAAGGCCTGGCATTAAGCACGATCTAGGGACAGATTTCAGCCTTATCAGTGTGGTTTCAGAGGCCGCTGGCCGCCCACTCGCTGGTTAAGATCTTCGTACAGGGAGTCTTACGTGTTAATCCTCCGGTCAAATCATATGAGGTCAAATCACCACTTTGTCCATGGGACTTAAATCTTGTTCTGTCAACTCTACAGAAACAACCCCTTGAGCCGTTGGCTGAGGTACCTTTGGTTTTACTGACTAGAAAGTCGGTATTTCTGATCACCATAGTTTCGGCCAGGAGAGTATCGGAATTGGCAGCCTTATCTTGTAAGGAACCATATCTCATTTTACATAAGGATAGGGCGGGGTTCCGTCCTCATTCTTCCTTTCTACCAAAGGTTATATCCAGTTTCCACCTGAACCAGGATGTGGTACTTCCATCCTTCTTCCAAAACCCACCTCTAGAAAGGAGGGGTTGCTGCATACGTTGGATATTGTCAGGGCCATAAAGGCCTATCTTAAAGCTACAGAGAAGGTTCGGAAAACAGATGTGGTGTTCGTTTTACCGGAAGGGCCCAAGATGGGTCAGGCAGCTGCTTGATCCACCATCGCAAGATGGATTAAACAATTAATCGTTCAGGCCTGCGGTTTGAAGAGGTTGCCTCCTCCTTTGTCGGCAAAGGCCCATTCTACCAGGGCCATGGGCACCTCCTGGGCAGCACATCATCAGATCTCTATGGCTCGAATATTCAAGGCAGCAACGTGGTCGTCAGTCCACATGTTTACAAAATTTTATCAATTGGACGTAAGAAGGAATGCGGATACAGCCTTTGGGCAGTCAGTACTACAGGCCGCGATTCAAGCTCCTCAGGATCTGAGGGGGCTCCCTTGACTTGATTTGAGATTTACAATTCTTGTTTAAGTTGGATTTACTAGTATTTGAGTATACCTCTAAATTAAATCCTTTTTTGGAAGATGTCTCCCTCCCCTCATTAAAGCATTGCTTTCGGACATCCCATATAGTAATGAATATGCTGCTCTGTGTCCCGTGATGTACGAGAAAGAAAAAGAGATTTTTTTAATACAGCTTACCTGTAAAATCTTTTTCTTGGAGTACATCACGGGACACAGAGCTCCCACCCCTCTTTTGGGGAACATTTTGGGAGGCATACTGCTTGCTACAAAACTGAGGTACTTCCTCTATGGGAGGGGGTTATATAGGGAGGGACTTCCTGTTTGAGATTGCCAGTGTCCACACCTGAAGGTACTCCATATAACCCATATAGTAATGAATATCCTGCTCTGTGTCCCGTGATGTACTCCAAGAAAAAGATTTTACAGGTAAGCTGTATTAAAAAATCTTTTTCTTGAAGTACATCACGGGACACAGAGCTCCCACCCCTCTTTTGGGGAACATTGTATAACCTCGGGAGAATTGCTTGCTACAAAACTGAAGCACTCCCAGTGGGAGGGGGTTATATAGGGAGGAAACTTCCTGTGAAATTGATTACACCAGTGTTCATCACCTGAAGGTACCCATATAACCCAAGTGTAATGGCTATGCGCTCTGTGTCCCGTGATGTACTTCAAGAAAAGGATTTTACAGGTAAGCTGTTTATTAAAAATCCTTTTTTTTATTTTTTATTATATACTTCTCTTACCCCTCTTTCTCCCACAGTATTCGATTAAGGGTAATGTGTCTCTCCTTTCAGCGAGATCCTTGGAATGCAGAGTAGGCCAAATTTCGCAAGAATTCACTTTTGAACTGAACTGAACTGTTGTCTTGTGAAGATTCAATTACTTACCATTCTTTAGAAATCGCATCGTAAAGGCAGTGACTTCAAGCTCTGCAATGTGGTTTTGACAGGCGATCCGACCAGTTCTCCTACCCCCCCTCCATGCAGTCTTCTGGGACACATCACAGGTCCCAGAAGACTGCAGGATCATTCGCAACACGCAGTGTGACTTGTGGGCTGTCACAGCCAGGTGCCCACAGTTAAAAAGTTGGCGTGGGGAAAGGGGAGGCTCGGGTGATGACATCGCTGGATTGTGGAACTGGTGAGTGTGTGTGGTTTTGTTTAATAAAATTCAATGGCTACAGTTTTTGTAGCTGTTGACCTTTAACCACTTCCAGACCGCTCGCCTTTGTTTTACGTCGGTACTTTGAAGAGGAATATCGTTGTTATGGCAGCAGCTAGCTGCCATAACCCTGGTATCCTCTTCAGCAGAAGGCCGCTTCAAGATAAAAGTGGTCTCTGTGGGGGATTCGCTGTAAGGTCACTTATCGGCAGCGGGAGAGGGCCCCCTTATTCCCCCCCGCTCTCTGGAGCTGCCAGCAGCACCGGAGGCAATCGGGTCCTCTCCCTGGCTTGACGTGGAGATGAGTAAGGGGAAGATGGCCCCCACCCATCTCCATATCAGCGGTTTACTACCACTTTATTTATACCATTTATTTATTTATTTATTTATTCTTTCCTGGTCTGTAGCCAAAACAGGTCATCTGAACTAGTGTTCCCATTGGAATAATAACTTTCTATTGATGCTTTCTTTTAGGGTTGTCCCGATACCAGTATCGGGACTGATTCTGAGTATTTGTGGGAGTACTTGTACTCCCGCAAATACCCCCGATACCCAAATAGAATACTTCGCAACCCCCCCCCCCCCCCCGCTGCCGTCGCCGCCGCCGTATATACAAAGCCGCCGCCGCGAACAATCCCGAGCAAGAGGGAGTGTCCTTTACACAGGGCGCGCGATAGGGAAAACAGCTATTGAAAAACGAAAGGTGCGTGTAATGTTTGCGGCGGCAGCTTTGTATATACGGCGGCATCATCATCAGGTAGGGGGACATCATGGCTGCAATATGTGGGGGGACATCATGGCTGCAATATGTGGGGGGACATCATGGCTGCAATATGTGGGGGGACATGGCTGCCTTTGGGGACACATTTAAAAAAATCGGTATTTGGTATCGGCGACTACTTGAAAAAAAGTATCGGTACTTGTACTCGGTCCTAAAAAAGTGGTATCGGGACAACCCTACTTTCTTTCACTTTTGATGAGAACCGTAAATGGGACAAATAAAGGTGAATCTCCTTAAGAGCCCTTTTACACTGAGGCGCTGCAAAAATGCCTTTAGTGCTATTACCGTGTTTTTAGGGCGCTAGCGGTTAAAAACGCAATGCTGTGGGCGTTTTAACAGAGTTTTTCAAGCGTTATTGAAGCATAGGCAATTTCAGTCCTGCTGTTGTCAATGCTCTTTTTTTTTTTTGCATGCATGTTTACATTTTTGGGACATCATGTGACTTTTCTACAGCGGATTATAGGCGCTATTCAGGTGTTTTTACAGCGCTTTCAGTTCATTTAGTTGCAGAGGGCCGTTTTTTTGGAGTGTTTTTTTTTTTTTCAGCGCCCAAAAGATGCTGCTTGCAGGACTTTTCTCAATGCCCCACCAGCGCAACGCCCCAGTGTGAAAGGGTCCATTGAGATGCCTGGAGAGCGTTTTAATAGTGATTATTTTTAAAGCTAAAACGCTCCAGTGTGAAAGGGGTCTAACGGACACAAACAATTAAAACCTGACAGGGGTTCTACTAATGTTGCTTTGTGCAATAAATAACTTGGTGAAAAATTGGTCTTTACTGCAAATAACATACTTTAGGTATAACACAACTAGAGTTTGATGCTGCGCTTGCCCTTTAAAATACAAACATGCCAATAGCCATGACCTTTTGGAATTATTACGTTTTTGTTTCTGTATATACAAATACTCGGTGGATAGAAATGTGGGTGATAAATCCACATCCCAGAATAAAGAAGACATTCAGAAAATGTCACGAGGAGTGCACAAAACGGACATCGGGAAGGTTAAAGAGTAGATTAGCAAATGCCTGCCTAGGTTAAATATGCCTCCTTCTCCTGATAATTGTATTCACAATTACTTCTAATTTTCATATAATCTGCCTCAATGAATTTGCAGTTGTAGAACATATCGGAACAATGTCTGATGTTTGCATCTTTCCTGCAGCAAGACATTCCAAACATTAACTCCTTCAACCCTCATTGCTTGCCTGACTGCACTCCGCTTGGATGGAAGAAATGTTTGTGCAGGCCCCCCGGCAGTAAAGGGCTAATCTGGTTTCCAAAAAGAAACTAAACTTTAAAGACATTTATGTTATGTCAACTTGGGAACTCTTTGTCAGCAGAAACATAAAATGCCAAGTCTGACTTCAAGTCAAGCTTAAAGACATATTTACTTGACTTTTCCGAAGAACAGAAGTGACACCTTCCACAGTTCCATACAGAGATAACACTGAGTGCATCCGATGCTGAGCATAATCAAGAGCAGAGCACTTTGTCAATGCTGGTATTTATGCATGCTTCACACATTTTAATGTGTCCATATGAACTACATTAAAACGAGCAGCTTCAACTGTTGTTAAATAATTGAATTTTATGGCCTGTAAAGAAGGCTCTTCCCTCTGGTAACAGCTTTGATTTATGTTGCAAAAGGCCAAACTTTTTCTTTATTACATTTTCCTCTCCATAGCATACGATAATCTACATGTTAAATAATTCAGCTCATGAAGAAATAGAACACCCGTCTTTGCTAGATCATCTGCCTTTAACAGGCTGAGGAAAATCTATTCCACTAATCTGTTCTTTCCAATTAGTATTCACTTAAGGTGATTAGGAACGTTTAATACAAGTTTAATTATCAGCTGTCCCTTAGAGCCACAAATGTCATTTGTTAGAACAAGAAGCCTATCTGCTTTAGTGTATCACTTCAGTGTTTGGCCCATGTTGTTGAAGTCCTTAATAGTGGTAAATGCCTTTTTTATTTTATTGAAGCCAACCAATACTTGGGCTACTTTCACACTGATCTATTCTGATGTGCCTCTTCTAAATTTATACCTCGCTTCCAGTCTGATTAAACTGTTACCACTGTGCCAGAGACTTCTAACATTGCCACCAATTGTCAAGTAAAAATGGCCGCCACTAGCAGTAAAAACCTGATGGGAGATCCAGTTCTTCACCACTCTATCCAAAACAAGGCATGCACTTTCAAATATGTTTGGTTGCCTAAAGAGGCAGCCTTTGTTATCAGCACAGATAACAAAGCAACTTTAAATACTTTAACCACTTGCCGACCGCTTCACACACTTATACGTGGGCAGATTGGCTTTGCTGGGCAAACCCCCGGGACTCTAAGTTCGGCAGTGTCCAGCGATCGTGTCACGGAGCTGCAGAACAGGGGGATGCCTGTGTAAAGAAGGTATTTTCCTTTTCTGCCTAGTGACGGGACTCTGATCTACTGCTCCCTGTCATCGGGAGCAGCGATCAGTGTTGGGTCACTGGTAGCCCAGCCCTCCCACAGTTAGAATCGCTCCCTAGGACACACTTAAAGGGTCACTAAAGGAATTTTTTTTTTTTTTTTAGCTAAATAGCTTCCTTTACCCTAATGTCCTGGTTTTAGTCCTGGTTTTATGTCCTCATTGTTAATTTTTGCTGTAATCCTTCTCTGTTCTGCACACTTCCTGGTTGTCTGTTTCCTAATGAAAAAAGTACTGGGAGCTTCTCTCTGTGGTCTCTAATCAAGAAGGTGTGATTACTGTGTGTAAAAACAAACCCTGCCCTGTATTGGCTCTGTGTGTCTGTCCTTCACAGAAGCATGAAAGTAGATGAAAAACTACACTGAAAATGTAGATACAATATAGGATTGATTTTTATATATTTTTAATCATTTTTTAAAAGGAATCAGTTAACTATTATGTCCCTATACCCTGTAAACAGTCATTTCAGCAAAAAAAATGTTTTCCTTTACAACTCCTTTAAGGCTGTCAGCAGATTTGCCTCTACAGTCGGCAACTCACTGGTCGGGGATCTGAGAACCAAGCCATCCTGTTGACATTTGGTGCAAAATTACTGTGTGTGTGATAAACAATAACTATTTTTTTTTTTATTGTATTTTTTTAATGAAAGCTGTAAAAAACGTTTGAACTTGCATTAATGTGTTTAAAACTTCGATTTTTCTAGTTTAAAGGAACTGCTCGAGTGACTCCAATCCTGACAAGAATTCTTGATTGATCAAGTTTTGCATATGAAATTGCCTGAAGATTCAGCTTTTTGATTATGTATCGCTCTCTATTAATTGTGCTATATTTAAATCGTTAGAAAGCTAAAGCAGATCGTGACCTTCGTGTGTGGGGTGTAAATGTTTTTTCAGACACTTGAACTTGTCTTTTTGTCTCTTTACCTTGGTACAGGACTACCACACCGGGGGACACGCAGCTTCTTGCCACTGAAGTCTATGACCTTTTGCAGTCTTCCAGCACAGCAGATGGTGACTGCATGAATGAGATGAACTCACGGAGGCGGAAGGCTCAGTTCTTTCTTGGAGCCACAAATAAACGTGCCAAAACTGTGGTTTTACATATTGATGGCCTTGAGGATACGGTAAATATTGAGCTTTGCTGTTTAATACATGATCTCTTTTATATTGTGCCTCCTATTATTATTCTTTCCAGCACCTGCTTCACACAAACATTAAGATTTGTGAATTGTTAACTCTGACCTGGAAACATTTCAGATGTTCTGTAACTTCTAAAAAGTAGTCATGTGTGTTGCAATCACAATGCGATTTTAGGCCTTTCTTTGTGATCTCTTCCCGGCCACTTCATTAGGTAAACCTGTTCAATTACTTGATAACATAAATTGTTAATCAGCCAATCACGTGTCAGCAACTCAATGCATTTAGGCATCTAGACGTGTTAAAGACTACTTGTGTTAGTTCAAACCAAGCATCGAAATGGGGAAGAAAGGGATTTAGGAGACCAAACGTTGCATAGTTGTTGATGCCAGACCGCATTGTCTTAGAATTTCAAAAACTGTTGCTCTATGGGGATTTTCATGCACAACCATCTCTAGAGTGTGGCAGTTGTGCCTTGTTGATGTCAGAGGAGAATGAGCAGGATAATAGAGGCAACCTGTAACTCAAATAAGCACTCGTTACAAACAAGGTATGCCGAATACCATCTCTGAACGCACAACACATGGAACTTTTAAGCAGATAGGCTACTGCCGCAGAAGACGACCCCGGGTGCCACTCCTGTCAGCTAAGAACGAGAAACTGAGGCTACAATTCGCACAGGCTTACCAAATTGGACAATAGAAGATTGGAAAAATGTTGCCTGGTTTGAGGAGTCTCAATTTTAGCTGCAACATTCAGATAGTAGGGTCAGAATTTGGCTTAAACATCGATCCATCCTGCCTTGTATCAGGTTCAGTTGGTGTAATGGTGTGGGGGATATTTTCTTGGCACACTTTGGGCCCCTTAGTACCATTTGAGCATAATTTAAACACCATGGCCTACCCGAGCATTGTTGCTGACCAATACCTTGTTGACTCTGCGCCACAAAGAATTAAGGCAAAAGGGGGTCCAACCCGGTACTAGCGAGGTGTACCTAATACAGTGGCTGGTGAGTGTGTGTGTATATATGTGTTTAGAGAGAGCTTTTATTATATATATATATATATATATATATATATATATATATATATATATAGTATATAAAAATTCTTCTTGCCTGAATCTTGGTGTGCTGTATGTATTCCCAATGCATGCAGTAATCCTTGTGTAAGTGCTGTGGCTAGAAAGGTGTGCACTATGATTCATATGAAGGAAGTGCCAAACTGTCTGACAAGTTGCTACAAAAAGTGTCATGGACTTGACAGTCCTGACAGATTCATTCAGAGACACAGAAGTGGCATGTTTATTGCCATATAATATATTGAATTTCTGCACTGCTAGAAAGTGTACTGTATACAGTGCTCATATACACCACTTCATATCATATCACACTTACACATTGGATTGGGAAGTTTAAGAAAAATGGACTTTAAAGGCACATATAAAAATGTATCAAAATTTTAATAGTTCACATGATTAATGCATAATATACATATGGTGATGCATCTACAATAACAATACAAAGAAAATCAATCAAAGAGGCCAGATGGTTTTCCCAAGGAAAGTACTCGTGTGTACAGTAAATATTGGCTGCGGGGTTGTACCAAATAAACAAAGCCCTTGCTGAGATTGAGTATTGACTCCTGGGTATTTCCAAAAGGTCCTACAATGTTTAAAATCGGCTCTACATGTTTCATGACTGAGATGTCACTTCTTCTTCGTGAGCTTCTAAATTTCAGAAGAACATGCTTCAATTAGAATACAATATGAAACATACATAACATGGTGTGTGTGTGTGTGTGTGTGTGTGTGTTTGTATATAGGCATCTAATATAATTATATATTATAGTCATCGTCATATTTATACATGTCAATGCATATGAACTCGCCAATGAACAGTGCTATAGAGAGCTTTAGCATTCGCCCATGCCTAAAAACATTACAGCAGCTGAACAAACCCCCCCCCCCCTCCAGTTGTGGAGGAAAGACCACCGGCCCAGACGCTGTCTCAGGGGGACCGAACTTGCACACTTTTTTTTATTTTATTTACTGGTCCCTGATCTGTCACTCCCAACTTCGGGTAGCAGTTTGGCAGTCTCTTTTGCCCCTTGCCAGTTAGTATAACAGGCATGATGACTACTGCATGCCAGTTGTACAGTACAATACAAATAAATCTTGTCGATAGGTTATATCCTGCCACCTCAAATGAGGACACTGGAAAATAAAGCTGTTTGGACAGCCCATAGAACTCCTCCAAGTCCCAGCAGTCCAGTTTTTTGCTAGTGTACTCAATCTCACTACTATTCTAAGCAGGTTTTTGACCTACAGTGCTCAGCATAAATGAGTACACCCCCCAACAGATTTGTCACTACTATAAAATACTCCCACAAATGCTAGCCATTGATTGCAACCAATATTTAACAAATTCATTCAAGACCAGGTTCACACTGACCGCAGAAACTCGCACAATTTCATTCCTGCATGCCAGTCCCGACTTCGGGGGCGATTTTAGAGCTATCTGTGCGGGTTTGCTGCACAATGCACTAAAAAAGCCAGGGCCTATCCACGAGGCATAAGCGCTTCTAGTTGGCATGCCTCACTGACTAACTCATCCATGACAGCAGTGTTGCATCCCAATGAAGATAAAAAGGGGGTGGAAGAAGTGGACAGTGAGTCAGAGGACACCTCCTGGGAGAATTGGCGGCTACCCTCAACCTCTCCCAGACTCTCTCCCTCTGCTAGAGGGAAATTTTTAAGGTTTTTGGTGCATTTTAGTTTTGTAGCCAGAAGCATTGCCATCCGCTTGACTTAAAGCACATGTGACCCAAGATATTTTGTATCTTTTGTACTTGTATGAAAAAATATCCTGTTCTCTTTGCATTTTTTTTTTTTTTTTTATGTGAAATTCCTGGTCATGGTGATCCAGTCCCCCTGCTTTCCTTTTTAAAACTGCGCTATAAATTAAAAAAAAAGACAGATTTTTTTTTTTTTTTTAACAATTTGTTTACTTTATGCTATAAAACATACCCAATAATAATAATAAAAAAAAAAAAATGTATTCATCAATTTAGGCCAATATGTATTCTGCTACATGTTTTTGGTAAAAAAAAAATATACCAGTAAGTGTTTGTTTGGTTTGCACAAAAGCTATAGTGTCTACAAACTATGGGATATATTTATGTAATCTTTATTTTAATTTAATTTTTACTAGTAATGGCAGCGAACAACGATTTTTAGCGGAATTGCGGTAGACAAATCGAACACCTAACTGACGCTTTTTGAGGACCGGTGACACCAATACAGTGATCAGTGCTAAAAAAAAATGCACTTTCATTTTACTGATGACACTGGCAGGGAAGGGGTTAAGTTTGTCCCTAGGTGCTTTTTAACTCTGGGGGTGCTTTGACAGAGATCTGTGTTTCTACTTGGCAGAAACACAAGATCTCCATCTTCCCCCTCTGGCACAATGGCAATCTGCCTCTCGAATTTGCGTTCACCGGACCTGCTGATTGCCTCCCGCTGTGTCCACTCTCACAGCAGGAGCGGGTCACCAGCAGCGCGCACCAGACCCCATGCCCAAAATAAAGTACAGGTAAGTGATTTTGTGCAGGAGGGCCGCAGTACATCTGCGTGGGACGGTCCAGAAGTGATTAGGAGGCGTGTTCAATAAAGACGCGAGAAATTTTAATTTTTTAAATCAGCTTAAGCACATTGGGCCAGATTCACGAACACTTGCGCTGGAGTATTTGGATATGCGCCGCGTAACTGTGATGATGCGCCGTCGTTTCTATGTGCCCGTACCCAGCAAACTAGATGCGCCCAATAACGGGTCATTTGCGACCGGCGGAACGTTCCGACGCCAGAGTATCGTCAGCGCTTATTTTCGCTGGGCGCATCAGTCGCGCCCATTGATTTCCCCTGCAAATATGCAAATGAGGTATTTTTCCCAATTCACGAACGGATTAGCACCATACGCTGGCTACATGCGCCGCGCGTATCTGGTCCGTCCGGCGCAAAGTTATTTCTACAAAAGGCTGCTTTATCTTTACTCCAGACGGTCACAGGTCAGCAGGAGAGCAGCTACAGCAGCGTTACCGACGATAGGAGCTTGCTGAGCACCCCCACTTGCAAGGACAACACCTCTGTGTGCCAACATGCCAGGGGCAATTGTGGTCCTAGAACTACTGATGGGTCCCCCGGAACCAAGAAGGCGGCCACGTGAGAGGATATACCGCACTCGTATGAGCCTCCTTGGCATGGGGGATGAGGAGGTGTATCGCCTCTTCAGATTCAGCCCAGATGCAATACTTGAACTAACCACAACCCTGCAGGGTGACATCACCAGCAAGACATACCGCTCACAAGCAGTGCAGCCACTGGTGAAGGTCCTGGCAACACTTCATTTCCTTGCCAGTGGATCATTCCAGCGTACAAGTGGAGTGGTGGCTGGGATGTCACAGTCCTCCATAAGCAGATGTGTGCACCAGGTTGTCCCTGCAATCCTCAGACGCATGTCCAACCAGTTCATCAGACCCACCACTGAGGAGCTGCGGCAGAAGGCAATGACAGATTTCTACAACATTGCCAGATTCCCACGCACTGTGGGGGCCATTGATTGCACACATGTGGCCCTACAGCCCCCCAGTGCCACAGAGCACATATACCGCAATCGGAAGCATTGGCATTCCATCAACGTACAGGTGATAGCTGATGCCCAACGCCTCATATGGCACGTCCGTGCCAAACACCCCGGGTCCAGCCATGACAGCTACATATACAATCAGAGCCCCATCCCAGCAGAATTTAACCAGAACATGTATGGGGACAGCTGGCTGGTTGGTGAGTGACATGGGTGGCAGGCATAACTATCCCCTCCCGTGATGCACAACAGAAATCGCACATGCATGACTAACATTCTCCTGTCTTTTACCTTACAGGTGACTCTGCATATGCACTGGGACCCCATCTAATGACTCCTTTCCGGAACCCCCAAACCAGAGGAGAGAGAAAATACAATGAAGCACACATCAAAACCCGTGCAGTGGTGGAGCAAACATTTGGGCTCCTGAAGTCCCGTTTCCGCTGCCTGGATAATTCCGGGGGGACCCTATTGTATTCCCCTACCTTTGTGTGTCAGATCATCGCTGCATGTTGCATACTACATAACTTTGCTATGAAAAAAGGCCTGCATATTGACATACGTGATGACCTGACCCCCGACCCACACAGCCCCCCCCTGCCAGAGGACACCCAGTCTGCTGATGGAAGAGCAGTCAGGAGGGTCCTCGCCGTAGGCATCTTTGGACACTAAACCAAAACATTAATCACACAGACAGTGCACGCGTGTACACCACTGATGTCCCTAGATCACACACACCACATGCACATCGCATTGGATTAGCCCAAGTCCAGCATGTAGGAGTTGGGAGCAGTAACGCCAGCGTCAAGGCCCCAATGATGTCACTGTCCATTCACACACCTTTCACACGTGATTCATTCAGCCGTGGGGTTTACTTCACCACCACGGCCGAGGGTGACACCCCTTACTTTCAGGAGTGCCACCCTCTCACATTCACACACCATTCACACTGTCCCCTGCACTCCTGACCGTGTGCAGTACAAAAATAAATTAATAATATCATATCCTGATAAATAAAATAAACAAAATCTCATAACCTGAGAAAAAGAAAAAATAAACTCATGACCTGAGTATGTCCAAATCAAAAATATAAACCAACAAAAAAAAAGGCCTCATCGGGGATGCCGGGGGCTTCTTCTGGGGGCCCCTCTCTGGCTCCGCAGCTGCCTGGATGGAGTGGGTGGGGGTGGGGGGGCATCTGGAGGTGGCTGATCCCCAGGTGGGCCACTCCTGGCAGGTGTGGCCTGCGTGCCCTCCAAGGCCCTGGCTATCCGTCCAAGGTAGGAGTTGGTCTGGGCCTGCATCCGGAGCTGACGGGTGACCTGGTAGTGCTGGGCCCGCCGACTCAGCCTCCCCTGGTCCCGGATGGCAGCACTGTTGGCCTGGACGGCTGCAGTAAGGTGCCGAATATCCCCCTGCACCTCCCCCAAAGTGGTGACCACTGCAGCGCAATTACAGCTGACATCCTGCACTGCGTTGCTGAGGTTGGCAACGGAGCCCAGGCTGTCAGACACTTTCTCCAAGTGCACCGCTATGGCCCCCATCTGTTCCGTCTGCCTGGCGTGATCCCTCGCCAACTGGTCCTGTATACCATCAGACACCCCCCTGGTCTTCTGGGTCACCTTCCTGGGGCCAGAAGATGGATGTCCTCGGGTGGAAGGAGTCGCCCTTGAGGGGCTTCCAAGGATGGGGGAGGGGACGACAGACGGCCCAGGAGAAGGGGAGGAGACAGACAACACTAATGAAAAGTCCTGCTCTGCCACAGCAGGATCCTCCACAACCACCTCGGCAGGTGTGGTGTGGCCACTCTCCTCCTCCACAACCTCTTCACCACCCAGTGGCTCAGGCACACGATGGCGTGGGGGGGATGGGGTGGAATGTACGCTGACCGATGATGGCCCAGCTCCGTCATCTGTGGATGACACAAAGCAGACACATGTTGGTGGTCCCACACACTTGGCACATGTACCCCCCCCCCCCCCCCAAATGCAAAACAACAAATAGGGGATTAAAAAACACTTACCTGTCCTTGTGCCTTCCTCCACGGAGTCATAGCCTGCGACCCCCTCCACCTGCTCCCTCTCCAGGCAGCGAGCAACCACCTCCTCCTCTGCGGTCAGGGTGACAGGACATGGGGGACCACCACCTGTGCCCCTCTCATACCTCCTGATGGAGGCCACCTTGTCCCTCACCTTGCGCCGCAGGTCATTTTTTTTTTTTTTTGTATGTCCCCAGCAGTCCGGGTGGAGTAGCCCAGGACATTGACCCTGGCAGCAATCGACTCCAGGATGCCCTGCTTCCTTTCCCGGCTGGTCTTCCGGCTTTTTTTGCCATGGAGAAATTCATTATCCCTCTCCATTGCCGAAATGATCACTGAGACCTCCTGGGCATTAAAATTCAGGTTCCTCCTCTCTGGGGGTAGCGGGAGCAGCCATCACAGCACAAAAGTATCTTCCCTGGGGTGGGGGGAAGCGGAACTACTTTTGCGCCGGAATGGCGTTTCCGCCAGCGCTTTTAAGCGCCCAGCGGAACGCATTGCGCTGACGTTTCCCAGGAAGTGGTGCCGACGGAAGTTGTGAGCATGCGCACAAGGGGGGCGAGTGGAGCCGCACTCACTGTGCATGCTCCGTGGATGATGCGCTGAACGTAAGCCTCTGCGCTGGGCTCCGCCCATCATTTACATATGATCACACCCACTTCCACTTGCGTCGGGTTACGCCAGCGCATTATCGTTACTCTGGCGCAAGTTTACGCGCAACTGCTATGTGAATTACAGGACTTGCGCTGAAAGGGTCTTCAGAGTAACGTAAATGAGAAGCGTTACTCCAGAGGAAAGATACTCTCATCTACCTGAATCTGGCCCATTGTGTTTTGTCTTATCTTGTGACTTAAAGGGGTTATAATGGTTCATTCAAGGTGAAAAAATATCTGACAGTTACGCCCCCCAGCCCCCACCCATTTTACTTACCTGAGCCTATTCACCTGCTGTGCTCACCCCCCGACGTCCCCGAGTGGATGGATTGATAGCAGCGCAGCCATTGGCTCGTGCTGCTGTCAGTCACATCTAATGACGTGGGGGGTGGGGCCAAGTGATACAGTGAGCGGCTATAGCCGCCGGCTTTATCACGGGAGTGCGCCCGCAAGAACTAACCCCCATGGGAGAGGGCTCCCATGAAGGGTGTTAGTTCTTGCTCGGGGGAGCCAAGACAGCTGCCGAGGGACCCCAGAAGACCAGGCTCGGGGCTTCTCTTTCCAAACGAGCTACACAGTGGAGATAAGTATTGCATGTATGTTTTATTTAAAAAAGAAATAAAAAATATCCTTTACAACCCCTTTAAGCCTGGTACGTATTATAAGTTAGTTTCAGCCCACTGAGTTGCAAAAAACAAACACAAGCAATGTTGGTAGAGCAATCTCCCCCACTGTGCTATTGTGTTTTGACAGGGCCCCCCCCCAAACACATTGACCAGCACTTGCAGCTATTTCTGCGAGCGCTGATCGGCTTGGATGCCAGTCGGTTGGGAGATGAGCTTTGGTCGGACAGGCAGCTGTACACACGGGCCAACAATTGACAGGGTTTCTACTGTAACGGCTGATTTTGCATGATGGCTGGCTTGTGTGTACCCGGCATTCGATGAGGATCAGATCACATTTAATGGCAAATTACGGAAGAAAACAAGTTAATTCCAGGGGGTTCCCATACTTTTTCTTGCCACCGTATACATTGGTTTAATCTAAAGATTGTATTCACTTAATACATTCCTCAGCATTAGACATAATGAAGCAAGAAAAATGTTCATGGTTGGTGTGCTTTTGAAAGAAAGTGGATTGTCTGGCTTCAAAGTAACAAGAGTGAGTGGCGTGCACAAAGCTCGTGATGTGCCGATTTGCTGAAGGGTTGCAACATCTGCTTAGATGCGTTCCGTCAGCATGCATGCAAGGTGTCTGATAAACAGAACTAAACGCTAACTGCTTAGCAATGAGCACTTCAGTCAATCAAAGCTTAACCAAGGGGAAATGCTTTTCTAATCATATGGAGCAAACAACTCCTGGCTTTTCAGCAATGTTTTATGATTTACAGTTCATTTTATCCGCTTGGATTTATTAATTTAACATGTAAGCATTGTACCTTTTTTAGTCACCACCAGTAGTGAATACATGCCAAGGTTGTCCTCTGTTTAACCAAGCATAGATTTCTTTGACTTAACAGCTTTGCTGTTGGGGCAGTAACTGTATTGAAAACAAACAACGGTGCAGTTACCGTTTCAGCAGATCTGTTAATGTGTATATTTAGGAGTTTAAGGGTGTTGTCTGCAATTCTGAAGTTTATAATTGAGTTGCAATTGCAAATTGGTCCTTGTTAAAAGAAAAAAATGTGCCAAGGTTTGTATAATTGTTGGTCACCACAGCTGGGGGTTTCCAGCTGCCTTCATTTTGAAGAGTAATTTTGAAATTATAATTGAAAATTAAACATCTAAAGGCCCGTACACACGATCGCATATTCCGACAATTGTCCGACGGACGTGTTATGTCGGATAATCTGACTGTCTGTATGCTCCATCGAACAATTGTCAGAATTTCCGACAAATGTTGGCTGTGCATGCTCTCAAATTGTCCGTGAAAACATGGGTTCCTCTCGGTTTATCCGATCGCATGTACACACATCCGTCGGACTAAAATCCAAATTACAAACACGCATGCTCCGAACCACTGCTAAACATCAGACAGCAATAGCAGAAGTTGCCCAAAGGGTGGCGGTAAAGAGCTGAAAAACCAAGTGGTTTGGAGTATGTTGGCTGAAAATGTTCTGCCGTGTGTATGCAGAACAAGTTCACCAAAATCCACAGATTTGTCCGATTTTGTGTGTGCGAGGCTTTAGAGATTGCTGTTGGCAAACATTACAAAAAAAATGTTTTCCCCCCTATTTCGTATTTCCCCACTATTGCTGTTCTGGAGAAAATTCAACATTTTGGATTTCCCATCGCTTTCTAAGTGGTAACAAGGACAAATAGGGTGCACCTCCCCAGTGGGGACACACATGACAATAAAAATCTCATAGGATTCTAACTCCTCACCACATTCCAATCATTTTGGCTTTTAGATGTACTTGGTGATGAGCTTTTATGTAGGAATTTACTTTTAATTTCTTCCCTCCCCAGTCTCGAAGGAGTCTTTGTGAAGATGCCCTGTTAAAAATCAAAGGCGTGATTAGTTTTACATTTCAAATGGCAGTTCAAAGATGTGTGGTTCGAATTCGGTCAGATTTAAAAGCTGAGGTAAGTGACAACCTAAAATCACTATGTAGTAACAAATATTGTTTTATTAAGTGTGTTTTATAGGAGGCACAGTACGCTTTAAATTTTAAATAGTTTGTTCAAGAACACATTTTTTTCCCAAAAAAATGAATTCCACCCAAAAGTGTAACTTCCGCTTTAAAGGGCTTGTAAAGGTTTTTTATTTTTTAAATTGGTTCCTTTAAGCTAGTGCATTGTTGGTTCACTTATCTTTTCTTTCGATTTTCCCTTCTAAATGTTTTTTTTTTTTTTTTTTTCTTTGTTTGAATTTCTCACTTCCTGTTTCTCCTCGGTAAACTTGCCACCATCATCCGAGTGGTAGATAGTCCTCTAGAACAGCTTACTGCAAATGTCTATATAATTGAAGAACTCTTAAGCCGGACATACACGGAGTGAATTCCGGTTGCAGGAAAAAAATTAGCTTGATTCCCCCATTAACACAGACAGTGTTGATGCGGGAGTCCCTCCTGCCAGACCATTGTGTTCTTCTCCTGGGCACGGGGGAGGACTGGAGAAGCTATCTCTTCTGGGAGAAGACAGCGATCGGAGGGGAGTCCCTCCTGCCAGGAAGGGAATCCCTCCTGGCAGACCATTGTGTTCTTCTCCTGGGCACGGGGGAGGACTTAGAGAAGCTGTCTCTGCTGGGAGAAGACAGCGATCGGAGGGCAGTCCCTCCTGCCAGGAAGGGAATCCCTCCTGGCAGACCATTGTGTTCTTCTCCTGGGCACGGGGGAGGACTTAGAGAAGCTGTCTCTGCTGGGAGAAGACAGCAATCGGATGGGGAGTCCCTCCTGCCAGACCATTGTGTTCTTCTCCTGGGCACGGGGGAGGACTGGAGAAGCTGTCTCTGCTGGGAGAAGACAGCGATCGGTCAACTTGGTACATGCAGCCTGCCCATTAACTGGTTCTTGCTAAACCTGCCAAGATTTAAACAGTGTATGGCCACTGGTGAATCTGTGTAGACAAGATAAAAAAAATAAAAACAGGGTAGCGCCTCTAAGAGCCAGTTCATACCACAAACAAGTTCTCTGGATCCTTTTTCCTTACATTTTTCCCAGGTTTGTTTGTTTTTTTTTTTTTTTCTTTCTCCCACTGTCCAGGGGTCTGGTGCTTTCTTTTCTACATTCCAGTATAGTTTTCTGTGCAGAAAAAAAAGCAGCATGTTCTACTTTCTTTTTTTTTTCTGAAACTGAAATGCACTGCGTTGGTGTGAAATATGCCATTGGAACCTATATAACTACTTTCCATGCTTTTTTTATGCATGTGGTGTGAACTGGTCCTAAGAGTAGCCAGATCAACACATACAGTATAAAGGTAAATAAGGTGCAGTGCTCAACTGTGGTAATGGCTATTACTACACCACAGTGTGGAGCAGGATCCGATTTTTTTTTTTTTTTTTTTTTTTAACACGCTAGTAACTTTATAAGTTAAAGGATAAGTTCACTTTTTAAAATAAATTGTGCATTTATTTTTGTTGCAGGAGCCTGGAAAGCATTGTACCAGCAATCAGCAGATCACTGATGCCATGCAGGTCTCCTGCACAGTGTCAGTGTATCGGCTTACCCATACGTTCTGTACAGGTAAGCCGATACTACCTGACAGAAAGACTCAAACTACCACAGAGCCATGGTAGTTCAGTGAAAACTACAAGTCGATGGCCACTAAGGATTTCGGGGCTTGTGATTCATTCAGACACATGGAGCTTTGTATCTGAGTGATGCGGCTGTGTGGGCGGAGCCCCGCACGGCTGGGCTTTTTTTCAAACTGAGGCACTTTTCCCCATACTGCTGCCACAGGGAGGGGGTGGGGGCAGCGACTGCAACATTGGGAACATGTTACATGTTCCACCCTAAAATCGAATTGAATGGATCATGTAACATTTTACCAAAGGTAAACTTATCCCTTTAAACTGATAGGAAAGCCAAACAATTTCTCTTATTTGCTCCCTCTAAGTAAGCTAAATTTATCATTAAAAGTGTTTTTGTTATATCTGTTGGATAAATTCAAAAATATGTTCATCCTTCCAGAAATGAGCTGATAACTGCTTATGTGCTCTGACTGTTGGCTGGTAGGGATGAGCGTATGTTTGACTCGAACATCGTCTGTTCGTACCTCCATCAAAATGGGGTCAAAAGGGGCCGTTCGCGCCAAATTCGAGTGACGCGTCATGGCCCATAATTCACTGCGGCATTGCGCACTAATGATTGGCCAAGCATGCACTATGACCCGCATGCTTGGCCAATCGCAGCGCGCAAAAATTGGAGAGCCATAATTGGCCAAAGCCAGGGTGGCTTTGACCAATTATGGCTCAGGTGGTTTAGTACACGCCCCACACTATAAAAGGCTTGCCTGCAAGGCGGCCTCTTGTAGTGTGTTGCGCCGTTTTTTTAAAGAAATCGGTCCTGTTGAGAGAGAGAGGCAGTGTCTTTATTACTAGATAGAGCAGGCAGGCTAGTCAGTTTAGTTAAATTTACAGTGTGTAGAGGATATATATACATCCCAGGAGTTGTACATATATTTATACACTGTATAGCTTAGCTAGATCATTTCTTCCTAATTTACTGGCAGGCAGGTGATTGTGCTATTTAAAGATGTTATCACAGGTATGGACACCCAGCAGGTACAATATTTAAAGGAATTTTTCATTTTTTTTTTTATTTAAGCATCATTAAAATTGCTGCTCCTGGAGCAGTGATTTTCATGATGCTTAAATAAAAATAAATAAAATATAAAAAATAAAAATTCCTTTAAATATTGTACCTGCTGGGTGTCTATTGTTTTTCTGTGAAAACGTCTTTGAGAACCCGGGTCTTGCCAGAGGGAACATGTATCAATGGAAAAAAAGTTTTAAAAACGGTCGTTTTTTTCAGGAGTCCTGCTCCTGAAAAAACAACTGTTTTTAAAACTTTTTTTCCATTGATAGATGTTCCCTGGGGCAGGACCCGGGTTCTCAGACGTTTTACGACAATGACTTGCATATTAGGCTTTAAAATGAGCACTTTTGAATTTGAACGTTCGAGTCCCATAGACTTCAATGGGGTTCTAAATGTTCGCGCGAACGTTCGGTCCATTCAACGGTTCTGGTGTGAACCGAACGCGTGGGTGTTCGGCTCATCCCTATTGGCTGGGGACAAAGGTAAAGACTATCTCTGTAGAATACAAAGCACCTCCCTATTCTGTTATGGAGAAGAGGACGAGAGAATTGTCCTGTAGTCTGAACACGCTTCTGCCTGAGGATGACAATGAACACGCTTCTGCCTGAGGATGACAATGCTGTCTCCCTGTAGATACAATACAGTGGGTGATTGTTGTCATCCTAGTACAGGAAGTATGTTCCTGCCAGGATTAGCAGATAATCGAAAATAAAAAACAAATGCCAGGAAATCGGAGTAAAAACTAATGCCGTCACCACTACATATAAGGACTGGAAAGCTGCACTATATAAAATATTTGCTCTTTGTTTTGAGTACACTATAATGTTCGTTATACAGTTCTGTGGGATTACATGAATACTATTTAAAAAATGTTTTACTGTAGTTTGGCGCATTCCTACAGCATGTACAGATGTGTATTCTATGTAATGTAGTACAGCATCTTTTATTTTCTCTTTGTAAATGTTGATGTGTTTTTACTTTTGCTCTAGGCTTTGGCCACAGCAATAGCATCTACCAAAGTGATGAAAGCCCAGCAAGTAGTAAAAGCCGAGTCTGGAGAAGAGGTAGGATATGAGTCCAATGAGAGTTAATCTATTACTGCCTGAATGTGCATGCTCTACGAATATATTACCCCTTCATGCAGCTCATTAAAGCGGAGGTCCACCCAAAACAAACGGCAGCTACACATACTGCAGCTGCTGGCATTTTAATAATGGGAAACTTGCCTGTCCTGGAGTCCAGCGATGTCGGCATTGCAGATTGTTTCCATCAGCTGTCAGGTGCTGCTGCTGCCATTGCAGGTAAGGGTACCTGGTAGTGTAGCCTTTTGGCTTCACGCCGTGAACTCTACTGTGCATACATGAGGCCTGCTTCTCTCTCCTACTAGCCTGGCGACGGGGAGGAGAAGGGAGCCCCAGCCGTGATGTCAATACCTGCAGCTGAGGCTCCCAGAAGTGGGAAAGAATACCTTTTTAAAAGACAGGACAGGGAAGAATCGGATGAGCGCAAGTTTTGGATGGAGCTCCGCTTTAAGTGGGCTATAATGCCCAGGAGGATGTGTTGCTTCTGTCATGTGATTGGCTTTCACAGTGGTCACATGATTAAAAGCTTGTCCTGCTGGCTCCCAATTAGAAGCTGTGACCAAGAGCAGTAAATGGTGTACGCTCCCTGGACCCAACCTCAGACTGCCATAGATGCTTTGTGTGGCAGCTGGGCATTATGTGTTACACAGTGGGAAAAAGTGTTACACAGTGGGAAAAAGCTGTATAAATATTCTGGTGTTTTATAGCACGTTTCTTGCATACTCGATAGTGATCTAATAATGACAGCCACATACATTGATCTTTTTGCCTATGGTCCAGCTTTCTTTTTTGAATTGTGTGATGTTTCTCAAACTTGTCATTGTGCAGGGCATAACTTTTTTTGGTGGGGTTTTTTGGGAGATTACCTTGTACCTACAAATATTGGGATTGTACCAATTCTATGGCTAGACCTACCTCCTGTTCTCCTAGTCCTACAAATTAAATAAGATATCCTATATGCGTCATGATGCATTGAGTTGCATTATGATGTACGTTTTAATGTTTGCAATTCTATTGTGTTCTAATAAAAAAATAAAAAAAAATGTAAGCAAAATGTAATGATGTGAATCTAGCATCGTTGCCACATCTACCCTTTCATGGAGCTTTTTATTTAATTTTTTTGAGTAATCCAGAGGTTTTTCAGGTGTGAAAGGAAACAAATGTATACTCTCCGCTAGACAGCTACCAAAGACTGTTTTATTCTTTGTTGGTGTAGACAACCTGGGGCCCTCCCAGCTGTTTGCGGAACTACAAGTCCCATCATGCCTCTGGGAGTAATTGTGACTGCCAGCCTTGCAATGCCTCAAGGAGAATGTAGTTCCACATCAGCTGGAGGGCCCCAGGTTGCCTACCTCTGATGTAGACTTCCAAAAACCTGTGGCTGTATTAAAGTCTTTAATTGAGGTTACATCAGTGGATCACACTCCAGACAGATGGCCCATTCTGCACATAAAGTGCACCTGAAAATGTGAACGGAGCAGAATGGAATTTCTCCTAGTTGGAGAGATGTCCACTAAAGCTGCCCATGGATGGATTGAAATTCAGCTGGTTCAGCATGGGCTGACAACGCTTTGATCCATGTATGGGCACTGTGGTTGTACGAAAGTCAATCTACTGATCGACTGCTGTACATCTGCCCCGCTGGAAAATTTGGATCAGCACTGCAGGTTATAGCCTGCATTGCTAATCTATACAATCTGACATATAAAGTGAAACAGTGCAGCGCAAAAAAAAAAAAAATACAAATAAACATAGATAATATAAAATAGCAAAAGTCCATATGTGAATGTGTGGAAGAGAAATCCAAATGAATTTCATTAAACGGTGTAAATTCAGATCAAGTGACCAGCTAGAGAACCTCCACCAAGAAGAACAGATGGCCTCTCACCTCAATCATTCGACCCTCAAGGGGTCACAAAGCATGGTATCAAGTCACGGGTCCTGATGATGTCAGTCAGCAGATAAGTAAGCAACTCTGGATGGCAATGAAAGTGAAGCGGCGGTCGCGGGTGACGTCACACGTAACCCCTCACCCCTCGTACGTTACGTCCCGTAGGCGGGACTTCCTCAGCGTAGGGCAAGGAGATCTCTGCTTGTGAACCTGAACTCGGTCCTGAGTGCTGACCCATGTGAGTGTATTTCATTTGTTTGTTTTAAATAAAACACGTTTGCTACTGAGAGCATTAGATCTCTCCCTTTTTCTTTTATATGTCCATCATTGCTGATATCCTTTTTGGACCCATTATTGCCATTCGGAGTCGCTTACTTATCTGCTGACTGACATCAGGACCCGTGACTTGATACCATGCTTGTGAGAGGCCATCTGTTCTTGGTGGAGGATCTCTATCTGGTCACTTGATCTGAATTTACACCGTTTAATGAAATTGATTTGGATTTCTCTTCCACACATTCACATATGGACTTTTTGCTTTTGTTATTTTATATTGTTTGTTTGTATTTATTTTTGTTTGCGCTGCACTGTTTCACTTTATATGTCTATTTGGGAAGTTTATTTGATTTTATCCTAAGTGCTGGCTAGCATTCTTTATTTTTTACATTCTATATCTTTCTAGCGCCGAATACTTTCTTTTATTACTATACAATCTGACAGCATGGAAGTCTCCCTGCTGTTGGAATACAAAGACCCCGTGGGGAGGATTTCTCCATGTACCATGAATGTATGGAGAAAAACCAGGACGGCCGCACTTCAAAAAATGTTCCTTTTTATAATAAGAGATCACAACATCAACATGTCACAGCAAAAAACAGAAAAGAGCTGATGCGTTTCACACAAATACAGTGCTTATTCATAGCTATGAATAAGCACTGTATTTTGGTGTGAAACGCGTCAGCTCTTTTCTGTTTTTTGCTGTGACATGTTGATGTTGTGATCTGTTTTATTATAAAGGAACATTTTTTTGGAGTGCGGCCGTCCTGGTTTTTCTCCATATAATTTTGCATACTATTGCAGTGCCTGCACCCAGGGGTTGGATCCCACCTTTCAGCTTTAGCTCCTTGGGACCTCTGAGTGGTTAACTTTTTTTCTCTTACCATGAATGTATAGATGGGGTAAATCGGGTTAGGTTTTTTTCTGTTTGACCCACTGGTTGATCTATGGCCTATGATCTATCATCTATGGCTAGCTTTTCATTCTATTGTGTGTCTCACAAGGTTGAACATAGACCACAATAAAAACCTGACTGAGGCTCTAGCTCTTCCCTATTCAATCCCAAAGTTGAAAAAAAAAAGTCTGGCATTCCACTTTCACATAACCATACTGACTCTCCTTGTATCTGTTTGAAGCTGCTGGTTCCATTTCAAGATACCCCGGTGGATGTGGAGCAGAATACAGATTTACCAGACTACCTACCCGAGGATGAGAGCCCGATGAAGGAACAGGACAAGGCTGTGTCTCGTGTTGGGGCACATCAGGACGGTGGAAGCAATTGGCTCAGCACTGCGGCAAACTTTTTATCCAGATCCTTCTACTGGTGACATGGGCTTAGGGCCTAAAGACTGCAACAGACTGCAACAGAATTCAAAGAGATATTTCAATCGCCCCAGTGAAGTGCAATTTTGCAATAAAATAATCTGCATAAAGTTTTAAAATGACGCAAACTATGCTGTGTTTTACATGTACAGTAACAAGCTCGTAAATCAACATCACGGACAAAGGTTGTAGAATATGCTGCTTCATTTTATTGCCTGTTGCCTCACGTTATTAATGGGTCCACCCTTTGCTATTACACTGTCATGTTAAAAGCCAAATGATTGTGATGGTGAACAATTGTTAATGTCTTGATTCAGCCTTAAGGTCACTGGTATGTCTACTTCACAGGAGTTCTCTGTCCACCTCGGTACTCAGGACCTTTATTCTCATTAGACATTAGCAGTGCATGAATGCCTTTTACAAACAATTCTTGTTCTTGCCTTATTATTTTAATTTTTTTTTTTTTTTTCGTTTCTTTTTTTTTTTCTTTTTTTTCCTTTGTCACCAGATGCACAAACTCATTGTTTTAATTTGTCACTAAAAACCATCCAAACAAATGCCTTTGACACTATAGAGAGGATATGGGTTTGTAGACTCCGTACATTCAAGACTAAAAGATTTGTGGGCTGTAATGAAATTTTCATTCCTTTTGAGACAGAGATCTGCTGGTACTGTCTAAATTTTTGTAAAGGTTACAAAATCATATTAATATTCTACTAAATATAAGACCTTGTGTTATGGAAAACAAGTAAATATATTTAATCATTAAAATGTGAATTTGTATTAACTAGTAAATACAATGCAATGTTTGAAGGGTAACTCAAAGTGGAGTAGGACAGAGTCTGATTTCCACATCACGTATCTGGCATTGTGAAGTCTAGCACCTTGCACTTTTGGGTATACTACCCTTGGTGAAAACTGACAGACCAGGTTTGCCTCGTCGCCATCCATGAACTCTGTTTGCCATTGCCCTTATATTACCGTTTATCTGAATATGAAATACAGAGGGTCTTCCACTAAGCACTGTTGGCAGCTTACCATGCATAACTGTGCAGGTCTGACTAAAGAATTTACAAGAATGGGGGGGGGAAAAAGGCTCATATCTTGTTAACCAATAGCGGCTCTCCTTCCTTTTGTTTATCGGTCATAGTGATGCAATCAGTGGTGGTTCTGGATACAGTTACAAGACATACTGAACTATAATCGGAGGAGGCACAGATGGCAAATTATGTGGAATCTTACAAAAAGCTAGTTAATCGACATATTTGCAGCCCTTCCAGGGACAGACACACTGACAAATGTGTTGTTTATACAGTAAACTACACATCTCCGCTCTTAGAAACCATGGAAAACCCATTTGGGTCTAAATTCTTCTTTGGCAAAAACCTAATAAAAGCACCACTAAAAATAGCTGGCAGGGTTGATTTGATGTGATGATGTAACAAATATTAACCACTATTTAAAAGCAAAAATTGATTCTTTGCAAATTCCAGGTGATTGCTATGTACCATGGTGCCCTTTTTAAAGACCTTGATGCCCCTTTTTTTTCTTTGATTTCTATATTGGTGTTTTTATATTCCAGATACTTGTAATATAAAAGGTTGAAGTGTTATTTTTAGCTGTCTAAACCACCAGTGGTTGATTCTTTTCAAGTGTTTTTGTGTTTTGCTCTAGTGGACCACACATCATTTTGCATAGATTGGTTATGAAAGGTCATGATGCAGGTTTTATATTGAAAGGTGTGTCGCCCTTTGATATCTAGCGTGGCTGTGCCTGTTATAGTTTATGAAAAAGTATGTTTCCTTTTTTTTTTTTTTTTTTTTATAATGTTTGATTATTTAAGATCCTTTTGCATGTAAAATGGTGGTGTATGTTGGAATGACCATTTTCATGGGAAGTAGGCAACATAAGAATTTTTATAGTATGCTCAGTAACCAAAAGCCGACATTTTATCCACAAACATCAATCTTAAAATGGATGAATATAAGGCTAGTTTCAGGAATGGCGTAAAAAAAAGTTAAATGCATTTAAAAGCCCATCTGTAGTGAAACCTTTTTTTTTGTCTGGACAGAACGAGGTATGGATTAGAGCCTCTATCCGATTCTTCTTTTTTTTTCTGCCTGTATGTTTTGGGCTTTTATTTTATTTTTCCCTCCATCACTGCTCAAACAGGAAGTGCTGGGTAATCCAAATGAGAGAGGAAAATAAATGGGGGAAATAAAAAAAAAATATATATATATATATAATGTCACGCACACACTGGAAAGTATTAGAACTTGCTGCGATTTCCTGTCAAGTTGACCTTTCCCCCTTTATTTCAAAGGCCACAGAAATTGTAAGAAAATCTTTCCAAATCTTTACATGGAAATTCAATTTTTTTTTTTTTTTTTAAGATAAAAGAAAATGGTTGGAGTTATGTATATTTGTGCATTAACAAAGTATAATTGCAAGTTAAATTGGGTTAAGTCTTCTATTGTGCCATCTATAAATTGTACCTCTATTTGGGTTTCCATCTTGAAATGAAGAGAATTTTTTAGACGAGCCCTGGAACCTCTTATCTAAACTGCAGTTTAAATGGGATGAGGAGATATCTGAAGGTGGTTGTAAATTCTTAATAAATATGAATATTACTGCATTTATTCCAGTATCCACTGTTTTTTTTTTTTTTTTTTTTTTTTAACCTTGAATTTGTTGTAAAAATAAATACCGTAATTCTGAACTACAAATTTGCAACCCTGTGGGAGTGAAGCATTTGAACAGCTCTGATGTGATTACAAGTCAAAAAAATGTTTTGCTAAAGTTAAGTTGATTGTATTAATTTGTTTCCATATTTCAGAATGTTTTGTTGTCTCAATATATAAAAAACATTCAAAGGTCTTTTGAGTTTTTAAGTGAGCATTTGCTCCAATTTAGGCCTCAAGCTCTTTGAGTGCTAAAAATGCCCCTCCCTACTCGCATGGGCATTTACAGCCGGAAACAACTAAACACTGCCAGCCCATCCAGGAGCAGAAGTGTTTTGGCAGAAAAAAAAACGCTTGAAATGTGTAAACGCACAAAGTGCTTGGGCATCAATTCTTTCAGTAGCCACATGTCATGCATTTCTTAATTTTTTTTGCTGCCGCCAGGAGGAAAAGCATTAACACCTCTTTCACACTGGGGTGTTTTTCAGGCACTTTAGCTTTTTAAAAACCGCCTGAAAGAAGCTGCAGCTGCAATCCTAGTGTGAAAGCGCAAGTGCTTTCACAATAAAGCACCTGAAAACCGCTCCCAGTGTGAAAGGGGTCTTGGTGTTAAAAAAAAAGACCCCTGTACAGCACCTGAAAGAAGCCTTGTCTGCAATCCCAATTTGAAAGCCCGAGTGCTTTCACACTGAGGCAGGTTGTCAAAAAAAAGTCCTGCAAGCAGCTTCTTTGCAGTGCTTTAGGAGCGTTTTTTACGCTAAAGTGCTTGAAAAATGCCCCAGTGTGAAAGGGGTCTTGGCGGAGCTTTACCAGCATTTTTCAGGCACTGGCAGTGTTCAAGGGCTCTGAAAACATTTGGGCTTTCGCGTTGGGATTTTAGATGAGGCTTATTACAGGTGCTTTTTTTTTTTTTTACGCCAAAGCACCTGAAAAAACGCCCCAGTGTCAAAGGGGGCTTAGGAGAAAAGGGCTTCATCCACACTAAGTGTTACAAATGTTGCTTTTAGAGGCCTCTGGCTTTTTTGGGGGGGGGAAAAAACTTTTTTTTACTTTCAGCTACAAAACATACCTAGTAAAAAAAAATCAAATTTCTTCATCAGTTTAGGTCAATATATATTCTGCTACAAAAAAAAATCTCTCAATAAGTGTATTTTTTTTTCTTTTTTCTTTCCTAGTAATCTGTGATTTATTTTTTCCTTGGGACTATGACATTGCTGCGGACAAATCGGACACCTAGCTAACACTTTTTGGGGACCAGTGACATTATTGCAGTGATCAAACAAAATGCACGGTCACTGTACTGACACTGGCAGGGAATGGGTTACCGTCGGGGGCGATCAAAGGGTTAAGGGGTGCTTTATAACTGTGGGGGGAGTGTTTTGACTGGGGAAAAAAACTGAGATCCGTGTTTCTGCTTGGAGAAACACAAGATCTCCATTTTTCCCTCTGGCAGAAAGGTGATCTGCCTTGTTTACATAGGCAGGTCACCGGTCTGCCTCTACTAAGAACGATCATCTGATTTGCTTCCCCTGTGTCCAATCATAGCAGGAGTGGGTTGCCTGCGGTGTACATAATTTAGTTCATGAGGGCTACCCTGATGTAGTAGATTTGAGTGGGGTGGTCTTAAAGTGGTTATGTACTTTTTAATGCTAGGCGCGTTAATTAATTTCAGTGTTCAGAATAAATTATTATACTGGCCAATAAAATAACGCCCAAGTGCTTGACTGCCTAAACGCGTCTAGACATGTTTACACACGTCAAACATTTTTTTTGCCAAAGCACTGCTGCCAGGAAGAAAGCCATTTAGGAGAGCTGGGCAAACTACCTGTGAGCATGAAGCTTAAAAGTGCTGTCTGGGAGCAAACCCTGCCAATTACAATTCCCTTATCCTGTGAGAATACACTTACTGACTACTGAGGGCACATTGGACTAGCAGTTGATGGAGCTTGAGTAAGCTTTGAAAGCATTTGGGCTACAGTGACAGAAACTAAAGCAGAGAAGGGCATAAAAGAGACTTTTCAGGCTCATAGAAGATTTTTGCAAACATCTTAGGGCTCTTTCACACGTCCGTTCAGGTGTTTTAGATCAGTTTTTTCCCCCTTCAGTTGATCCGTTTTTTCATCAGTTTTTCGTCCGTTTTCCGTTCCGTTTTTCCGTCCGTTTTTCATCAGTTTTTTTCATCCATTTTTTCACCCGTTTTTTTTTTTTTTTTTTTTTTTTACATATTTTGATGAAAAACTGACGTTAGCGGATCGGATGGTAAACGGATCATCCGCTAACGTCCGTTTTTCGTCCGTTCCGTTTTTTTGACGGAAGAAAAATAGGGTTTTCTTCCGTCCAAAAAAACGGAGCTTACCGCAGACGGATGTTAACGGACGTTAGCGGATGCTCATCCGCTAACGGACGCTAACCCATAGGGAAGCATTGAGGTCCGTTAACGGACGTCCAAAAAACGGACGAACTGAACGAACGTGTGAAAGGGCCCTTACAGTATCTCTAACCTAAAATAGGACTAGGCCCATCCAGACCTATCTGGTCCAATGTGATGCATTAACATTCAATAAGCTGATTCAGTTTATTGGGCTCTCTAGGGACCTAAAACTAACCTGTGTACATTTTTGCATGTTGGTACATTGCCACATGTTACGAAAATCTACATATGTAAAAAAGAGAACAAAGAATAATTTGGCAGTTATAAAATGTGTCCATTAGCCTATAGTGGAGGTAAAGATAATGATAATTTAATTAATTTTCTTGTATGGGAATACTGGTCGGGAAGTCAGGTTCTTGTTGAAAACGATTGCTCTCTCCCATGTTGATTTTAAAGGTCTGATAATTTCTTGAAACTTTTTCTTATTGAATTATTCTTAAAGTGGACAGTTATAGGAAAGTACAGGTATAATTTAGCGCCTAAAAATACCTGCATTCATTTAAATATGTTCATTTGTACCTGTGAAGGACCCTGAAACCTAGGCTCAAGCCATTTACAAGACTTTTTTTTTTTTTTTTTATACCCCAGGTTAAAAACCGAAGCAACTATGTGACCAAGAAAACAAAACTGCTGTTGAGTATTGATTTTGGGTACATAGAGGTAATACTACTGCCCATTCCCCATAGCCATCATGGCAGCCCATTGTAGTTCTGGGGCCAGTAGGGTGTGTGTGGTGGGAGTGGCCAGGAAGATTTGGAACATTGCTACTCAGAATAAACCAGGGTTTGGCCATAGCAGAAGTGTTCAGAGGATATTTTTTTTGGGGGGGGGGGGGGGGGTGGTCAGAGTAATTTTAAATTGCACCTGCTACGAAGCTCCTTTTACTGCTCATTCACCTATCGCATTTCATGGCCTCTCTGTCTTACATGTTGACAGAGCAAGATGAAATGCCAATGCATACTGATGAGAAAAGCAGTGTTGCAGTTTTAAACAGCCTAGCTGGCTCATTTTGGAGCTTCAAACTGCATGAGCTGCCTGTTGTAACCATCAACTTCTTGGTATTTTTTTCAGTGATTACAATTTAGGGTGAGTCTATGGTTAAATCAATTGTGAGTCAGTTCAATCAAAAGCCTTCAGCCCACAGTGGCTAGTTTGCACATGTAATTTATTATTGACTGCTGTCCCAAAGTGACCAGCAGATCTAAGGTCAGTATTATTTTTATTGGAAAATCCAGTTACACAATTAGTTAATGGCTTCTATTAATGTAATGCTGCTTCGAAATAGCCCATATACTAGCACAAACTACTATTGGGTCAAATGTTTATAGACCAAAAGCCAGGAGTTTCCTTCAATGCAAGTTCCCTTTATAAACTACATTAGGTAAATGTTTCCCAGGCCTGTAACATCTTTCAGTGGATGGAGAGATGTCTTGTGAATAATAAGGCACTCTTCTTAGCAGCAGGGCACATCGGCCTTTTACTATTGCAGCTATTAATTGTGCGCCGTCTAAATAGTGATAATAACTGTTGTAATCGTACTATCTTTTCCAGTCACCAGAATATGCATTGCCTGTTACTGCTGCTTTCTCTGGAAGCAGCCTGTAAATTACATTTTGAAATATGTTGTGTAAAATAAAGCAATAAAATCATATCGGTGTCTTTTTTTTTTTTTTTTTTTTTATTACAGCAAAGACATTTGACTCATCTATACAGACCTTATTTGTTGTTCTGTTATTAAAGTGGGTTGAACAAAATAAAATATAGGTTTCTGCCATGGATATGCAAACTTCTAAATAATGTGTAGCCACATTGTCTTGTAAAATGTACAGTTGTGGCCAAAAGTTTTGAGAATGACACAAATATTAGTTTTCACAAAGTTTGCTGCTAAACTGCTTTTTAGATCTTTGTTTCAGTTGTTTCTGTGATGTAGTGAAATATAATTCCATGCACTTCATACGTTTCAAAGACTTATCGACAATTTCATGACATTTATGCAAAGAGTCAATATTTGCAGTGTTGGCCCTTCTTTTTCAGGACCTCTGCAATTCGACTGGGCATGCTCTCAATCAACTTCTGGGCCAATTCCTAACTGATAGCAACCCATTGTTTCATAATCACTTCTTGGAGTTTGTCAGAATTAGTGGGGTTTTTGTTTGTCCACCCGCCTCTTGCTCCATCGTGCTGAAAAATGCATTGTTCTTCACCAAACTGTTGTTGGAAGAAGTTGCTGTTGGAGGGTGTTTTGGTACCATTCTTTATTCATGGCTGTGTTTTTGGGCAAAATTGTGAGTGAGCTCACTCCCTTCGATGAGAAGCAACCCCACACATGAATGGTCTCAGGATGCTTTACTGTTGGCATGACATAGGGCTGACGGTAGCGCTTACCTTTTCTTCTCCAGACGAGCCTTTTTCCTGATGCCCCAAACAATCGGAAAGAGGCATCATCGAAGAATATGACTTTGCCCCAGTCCTCAGCAGTCCATTCACCATATTTTCTGCAGAAGATCAATCTGTCCCTGATGTTTTTTTTGGAGAGAAGTGGCTTCTTTGCTGCCCTTCTTGACACCAGGCCATCTTCCAAAAGTCTTCGCCTCACTGTGCGTGCAGATGCGGTCACACCTGCCTGCTGCCATTCCTGAGCAAGCTCTGCACTGGTGGCACTCCGATCCCACAGCTGAATCCTCTTTAGGAGACGGTCCTGGCGCTTGCTGGACTTTCTTGGGCACCCTGAAGCCTTCTTCACAAATGCATAGATGTCATATGAACATGTGACTGAAAATACTAACAGAAAAGATTTTCGTCATTTTGTACTTTCGTAAATATATTGCGGGATTCGCGGCATTTTCAACACATGGCTCATCCATATTAACTATTGTTAAGCCCCATACACTTACTTGGTAAGATTTTTTTTTTGGCCAACTGATCTCCCTTCAGATGAAAATCCACAGAAAGGTTTATTTGGCTTTACTGTACTACTCACTGTACTTGTGTACTCGGCACAAAAGAGAAGCTGCTTCACTAGTAACTCTACACTCCCTGCCCATTCAAAAAAACGAAAATTACATCTATAACAAAAGATTTGCATTCTGTATCTTGAATAGTTTTTCTTTTGGAATTTTCATTCGTATGTTCATATGACATCTATAACAAAAGATTTGCATTCTGTATTTTGAATACAAAATACGAACAGAAAAAAAGGAATTCAAAATACAGAATGCAAATCTTTTGTTACAGATGTCATTTTCGTTCTTTTGCCGTTTTGTCGTATTTTCGTCGGATCGTTTGTTCGTTGCGGTTGTTTGTTACGCGGCTCATTCGTAACCCCGTAGTTTTTGTATTTTGGTGCTTTAATTTTTTCGTATTTACACATTATCCTGCGGGTACGAAAATAACATTCGTATGAACGGGAATGCACATATCTAGTCCAGAACTTGTTTGAGCTTCAGGCGTTCGGCGTCAGGCGTTTTGGAGTGGAGATGTGAACCATCTCCATTGAGAACAATAGATTTTTTCCCCTCTAGCGTTTTGGAGCTTCAGGCGACAAAACGCTCAGGTGTGAATGCAGCCTAAGTGCTATTGGATGATTTTTTGCCCTATAACCAAAAATAGAGCCACAATTTTGAAAAAAAAAATCAATATTTTAATTTTTTTTCTTTTTGCTACAACAAATATTCCCAAAAAAATCCTATCGAATATAATTTTTTTTTTTTTTTTATACACAGTTTAGGCCGATAGGTATTCTGCTACATACTTTTTGGCAAAAAAAACCCTGCAAAAGCGTATATTGATTGCTTTGCGCAAAAGTTATAGCGTCTACAAAATAGGGGATAGATTTATTGAATTTTTTTTTATTTTTTTTACTAGTAATGACGACCATCTGCGATTTTTATTGTGACTGTGACATTGCGGTGGACATATCGGACACTTTTGACACATTTTTGGGACCATCAGACCCAATAAGTTTGATGTGTCACATGACCCTTTTCCTATTGAAAAAAGTATAGTTGGATTCAAAATGGCCGCCTTCAAAATGCCCGCCATGGTTACCACCCATCTTGAATAGTTTCCCCCCTCACATTAACAAATGTGCCACAAATAGGAAGTTAATATCACCAACCATTCCCATTTTATTAAGGTGTATCCATATGAATGGCCCACCCTGTGTGTATAATATATATATATATATATATATATATCTAAAACAGACGTGCAATAAATTAACATGTCATAATTACCTGGAGCACTAATATATACTTGGAGAGGTTATGGCTCAATAGTATTGTGCCCGTCCTCCATGCGATATGACCTGGGTTCAAAGCTCCAGCAAAGTCTATGTAGCCATCTCTCCCTCTGTTTTTTTAAACCCCCTAAAATGTACCCTTTTTTGCCCAAATTCACACTACTTCCCCATAATACAAAAAAAATCACACCGTTTCACAACAAAAATACGCACAATAACAATTGCGCGCTCGTGCCACGTGGCTCCCTAACAAAATTCACCTCTTTGTTTTTTACATCCAAATACACCTTTCTTTAACCACTTAAGACCCGGACCAAAATGCAGGTAAATGACCTTGCCCCTTTTTGCGATTCGGCACTGTGTCGCTTTAACAGACAATTGCGTGGTCGTGCGACGTTGCTCCATAACAAAATTTGAGTCCTTTTCTTCCCACAAATAGAGCTTTCTTTTGGTGGTATTTGATCGCCTCTGCGATTTTTTATTTTTTGCGCTATATACAAAAATAGAGCAACATTTTTGAAAAAAAATCAATATTTTTTACTTTTTTTGTTATAAGAAAAATGAAATAAACTAAATTTTAGTCAAACATTTAGGCCAAAATTTATTTAGCCACATGTCTTTAGTAAAAAAAAATCGCAATAAAAAAAAATAGCTACCTAGCGCGAACAGCGACACTAATACAGCGATCAGAAAAATGGTCGCTTAGTGACGCTGGCAATAGGGAGTGAAAGGGTTAACTAGGGCGGTGATCAAGGGGTTAAAACTTTATTAGGGGGGGGGGGGTACGGGGCTACTCTGAACCTAACACTAACTGACTGTCACACTGACACTAAATACAGTAATCATACATGTATGATTACTGCATTCAGTGACACTGTGACAGAGGGGGGGGGGGGCGGGCGATCGCAAGGGGTTTAATGTGTAGTGTGTGGCAGTGTAGTGTTGTGCAGACTTACTGTGTGATGTGATCTCTCCTCAGCGGTGGATTAAAAAACCGCTGAGGGGAGAGATCACATCGCTTCCTGTGTTTACACAGGAGGAGGAAGTGACACACAGGCGGGCGCGCGCATTGGCTGGGAGCGATCCGGAGGGGGCGGACAAAAACTAACCGCCGCCCCCTCTGCACGGATCGCTCGTACAGCCGTGGGGACCGCCGCATGTACCGGGGGGGTCCCGATCGGACCCCCGACCCACCTCAAGGCACCAACGTATATATACGTTGATGTGCCTGTCGGTGCCATTCTGCCGACGTAAATGTACATGCGGCGTTCCTTAAGTGGTTAACCACTTGCCCACCGCGCTGTAGACATTTTATTGCTACAGCGCGGTGGAGCTATCTTGGGACGACATCCCTGGGACGTCCTCGTTCACTTCCGCGATTGCGCGTCACGGACCCGGACCCGGCGCATCACAGATCATGGTAAATTGCCGCTGATAGTGGCCGTTTACCACGTGATCGCGCCGTCAAATGACGACACGATCACTTGTAAACAAATGACGCTGGTTCCTCCCTCTCCTCTCTGTACCGTTCGGTACAGTGTGAGAGGAGGGGGGGGGAGCGGGTGGCAGCAGCAGCGCTGTGGCTGGATCTGTGACAAATGCTGTCACAGATCTATCCATCCCAGCTCAGCCATCCCTGCCCCAGTACTCTGCAATACCCTAGTACCCTGCACAATAGTCTGCAATACCCCAATACTCTGCAATACCCATTTTTTAAAGCACCCCTGTCCCCGTGTGCTCGCATGCAGAAGCGAACACATACGTAAGTCCCGCCCACATATAAAAACGGTGTTCAAGCTACACATGTGAGGTATCTCTGCGAACGTTAGAGCGAGAGCAATCATTTTGGCCCTAGACCTCCTCCGTAACTAAAAACATGTAACCAATAAAAGTAATTAAAATTTTGCCTATGGGGATTTTTAAGTAGCGAAGTTTGGCGCCATTCCATGAGTGTGCGCAATTTTGAAGTGTGACATGTTGGGTATCAATTTACTCTGCGTAACTTCATCTTTCACATTATGAAAAAAAATTGGGCTAACTTTACTGTTTTGTTTTTTTTAAGCAGAAAACAGTTTTTTTTTTTTTTAAAACACGCGTTCAAAAAATGTCTGCGAAAATACCATGCAAGATAAAAAGTTGTAATTGTATTCTCTAGGGTCTTTGCTAAAAAAGCATATATAATGTTTTGGGGTTCTATGTAATTTTCTAGCAAATAAATGATGATTTTTCCATGTAGGAGAGGAATGTCGGAATTGGTCTGGGTGTTCCAGAACGCCTGATGGCGTTCCCTGTATGTTGGGCCTCTATATGTGGCCACGCTGTGTAAAAGTCTCACACATGTGGTATCACCATACTCGGGAAGAATAGCAGAATCTGTTTTGGGGTGTAATTTGTGGTATGCATATGCTGTGTGTGAGAAATAACCTGCTAATATGACAGAAACAAGATTTTATTTTTATTTTTTTACAGAATTTTCAGTCGTTTTTCTTTTATAGCGCAAAAAATAAAAAAACCAGAAGTGATCAAAAACCCAGAAGTGATCAAATTGTGAGAGCAACGAAAGCTGAAAATTGGTCTGGTCAGGAAGGGGGTTTAAGTGCCCAGTGGTCAAGTGGTTAAAGCTGCATTCACACCTGAGCGCAGCGTTTGCCGCGATTTTGCGTCATTTTTTACTGTGTTTCGTCATGATAATTGCGCCGTTTTTTACTGCGTTTTGACGCATATTTGGACAGGTCTAGGGTCACCATTTTTTTTTTTTACACAGTTTAGGCCGATAGGTATTCTGCTACATACTTTTGGCAAAAAAAAACTGCAAAAGCGTATATTGATTGCTTTGCGCAAAAGTTATAGCGTCTACAAAATAGGGGATAGATTTATTGAATTTTTTTTTTTTTTACTAGCAATGGCGACTATCTGCGATTTTTATTGTGACCGTGACATTGCGGTGGACATATCTGCCACTTTTGACACATTTTTGGGACCATCAAACCCAATAAGATTCTAATGTGTCACATGACCCTTTTCCTATTGAAAAAAGTAAAGTTGGATTCAAAATGGCCGACTTCAAAATGTCCGCCATGGTTATTACCCATCTTGAATAGTTTCCCCCTCACATATACAAATGTGCCACAAACAGGAAGTTAATATCATCAACCATTCCCATTTTATTAAGGTGTATCCATATGAATGGCCCACCCTGTATATATAGCTAAAACAGACGTGCAGTAAATTAACATGTCATAATTACCTGGAGCACTACTATATAGTTGGAGAGGTTATGGCTCAATAGTATTGTGCCCGTCTTCCATGCGATATGACCTGGGTTCAAAGCCACAGCAAAGTCTATGTAACCATCTCTCTCCCTCTGTTTTTTTAAACCCCTAAAATTTACCCTTTTTTGCCCAAATTCACACTACTTCCCCATAATAAAAAAAAATCACACTGCTTCACAACAAAAATATGCACAATAACAATTGCGCGCTCATGCCACGTGGCTCCCTAACAAAATTCACCTCTTTGTTTTTTTACATCCAAATACACCTTTCTTTAAGGCTGCATTCACACCTGAGCGTGGCGTTTGACGCGATTTTTGCGACGTTTTTACCGCGTCTTGTCACTATATTTGCACCGTTTTTACTGCGATTTTTACGCTGTTTTTTACCGTGTTTTGACGCAAATTTGGACAGGTCTAGGGTCACCAATGTTACAAAAACAGAAAAATGCCCAAATACACTCAATTCGAGCGACAAAAAAGGGTCCAGAACTTGTTTGAGCTTCGGGCGTTCGGCGTCAGGCGTTTTGGAGTGGAGATGTGAACCATCTCCATTGAGAACAATAGATTTTTCCCCTCTAGCGTTTTGGAGCTTCGTGCTTCAGGCGACAAAACGCTCAGGTGTGAATGCAGCCTAAGTGCTATTGGATGATTTTTTGCCCTATAACCAAAAATAGAGCCACAATTTTGAGAAAAAAAAAACAATATTTTAATTTTTTTCTTTTTGCTACAACAAATATCCCCAAAACAATCTATAGAATTTTTTTTTTTACACAGTTTAGGCCGATAGGTATTCTGCTACATACTTTTTGGCAAAAAAAAACGCAAAAGCGTATATTTATTGCTTTGCGCAAAAGTTATAGCGTCTACAAAATAGGGGATAGATTTATTGAATTTTTTTTTTTTTTACTAGTAATGGTGACCATCTGCGATTTTTATTGTGACCGTGACATTGCGGCGGACATATCGGCCACTTTTGACACATTTTTGGGACCATCAGACCCAATAAGTTTGATGTGTCACATGACCCTTTTCCTATTGAAAAAAGTAAAGTTGGATTCAAAATGGCCGACTTTAAAATGGCCGCCATGGTTACCACCCATCTTGAATAGTTTCCCCCCTCACATATACAAATGTGCCACAAACAGGAAGTTAATATCACCAACCATTCCCATTTTATTAAGGTGTATGTATGAATGGCCCACCCTGTATATATATAGCTAAAACAGACGTGCAGTAAATTAACATGTCATAATTACCTGGAGCACCAATATATACTTGGAGAGGTTATGGCTCAATAGTATTGTGCCCGTCCTCCATGCAATATGACCTGGGTTCAAAGCCCCAGCAAAGTCTATGTGAAAAAAGGCTGACATAGTGTATGGGGCTTAACAATAGTTAATATGGATGAGCCGTGTGTTAAAAGTGCCGCGAATCCCACGATATATATTTACGAAAGTACAAAATGACGAAAATGCATTTTCTGTTCATATTTTCAGTCGCATGTTCATATGACATAGGTCAGACTTTTTTAACAACAATCATAAAATCTATCGTTTTCCGTTCGTTCTCAGAAAATTCGTTCGTTTTCAAACTACATCAGAAAACTATTTTTGGGTTCAAAAGTCTGGCCAACTGATCTCCCTTCAGATGAAAATCCACAGAAAAGTTTATTTGGCTTTACTGTACTACTCACTGTACTAGTGTACTCAGCACAAAAGAGAAGCTGCTTCACTAGTAACTCTACACTCACTGCCCATTCAAAAAAACTATCTATACAAAAGATTTGCATTCTGTATCTTGAATAGTTTTTCTTTTGGAATTTTCATTCGTATGTTCATATGACATCTATAACAAAAGATTTGCATTCTGTATTTTGAATACAAAATACGAACAGAAAAAAAGGAATTCAAAATACAGAATGCAAATCTTTTGTTATAGATGTCATATGAACAATGAACATACAACTGAAAACAAACAGAAAAAGGATTCAAACAAAATACAGAATGCAAATCTTTTGTTACAGATGTCATTTTCGTTCTTTTGCCGTTTTCGTTTTGTCGTATTTTCGTTGGATCGTTCGTTCGTATTTGCGGTTGTTCGTTACGCGGCTCATTCGTAATCCAGTCGTTTTCGGATTTTGGTGCTCGTACGAACGGGAATGCACATATCTATTAATTTTCATGGCAAAGAGGAACTTTGCAATTAATTGCAATTTGTCTGATCACTCTTTATAACATTCTAGTGTATATGCAATTTCCCATCTCAAAAACTGAGGCAGCAGACTTTGTGAAAATGTAGTATTCTCAAAACTATTGGCCAACTATTGGCCATTGCTGTAGAACAGGGATATGCAATTAGCGGATCTCCAGCTGTTGCAAAACTACAATTCCCATGATGCATAGCAAGACTCTGACAGCCACACGCATGAACCCAAAGGCTGAGGCATGATGGGACTTGCAGTTTTGTAACATCTGGAGGTCCGCTAATTGATTATTCCTGCTGTAGAAGAACACATTGTGTAGTTCCACAACAGCTGGATGGCTGTAGTTTGGAGATCCTTGACATAGTTCATTGAGCCGTGTTCTCAAATGAAAATTCATTAAATTAAATCAGCCTTTTTCAACCAGAGTGCCTTGGCAAAATGTCTCAAAATTGCCCAAAAAATGTCAACATGTCGCCGGTGGATCAAACCTGCCTTTTTGTTACACAAAGCCACAGGTCTTTATTCAATAGAAAAAAAGGTGCAACTACTCCAGATTATGTAGAGATTCCCCTGAGCTGTCAGATGCAGGATGTGCTCATCTGCTATCATGGCTGAAATGCATTGACATCTCCTGTATATATTCATCTTTTATGGAGTTACAATAAATTTGGACATATTGAAGAGCATGTATGGAGTTGTGGATTGTCTTCTACCCATTTACAGATTTTTATTGTGCAGCATTACAACCTTAGACATTGTGTGTGCCAGCCGCTGGCATCTGAACAACCAATGATATCTGTTGATAAGGAGCATGTCAGGCACCTGCACAGCATCCTTGTTTGCCCCCTCTCTCCCAGCACTGAGGTCACAATAAGTAAGGGAGAGGATCTGACGCAGAAGAGAAACACTAGTACCAGTGAGCAAAGGTGTATCCTTCACATTGTGGCACGCAGAAATTGGTGATAGGCTGAGTCCCTCGGACACAGAGCATTCTTGATCAGTGTAAAGAGCCAATGAAATTTGTTATTTACTACGTGATCCGCTGTGCCCACTTACAGGCGATCATAAATATAAACTAACAGCTGTTCCCGGATTCTCCTCACACACCGAACCTGTGTGAGGAGGAGAACCTGGAAACCGTAAGTTCCCAGTTTAACACCTTCACTACTGTGCACCACACTGCCCCAAATAAAGAGAACCTGACAGATCATCAGTGGACCTGTCGGTGCAACAGAGGACCTGTCAGTGCGGCTCATCAGTGCAGCCATCAATGGATCTGTCAGTGTGGCCCATTAGTGCAGCCTAATCAGTGTACCTGTCTGTGACAGGAAGTCAGGTAAATCTGTGTGTGTTGTCCCAGACGGGAGATACTTTTCTGCCTTGTTTAGACAATACACCAATTACTATTGGGCGTCGGCTGCAGAGATGGCCAGAGAGGTTTGGGGCATTAAAAGGTTTCAGCTGTTTAGAATTAAGCAATTGAAGCCCCTATAAAGACAGCCTAGGGATGACGACTGATTGCTGCATCCTGAGGCTGTGTGAGTGAAGGAGCAGTCACAACCAGTACTGAAGAGGTGAGGTGCTGATGGATATTTCTGTGTGAGAAATATCAAAGAGACTTTTTGTTTTCTGCTGTAGGACCAGCAGTGTCTGCCCAGCAGTAGGCTGTGCCAAACTCCATAGGTAGGTTCCTGTGTTGGGAAGGTAGATGCCCCAAGTGGCAAGGGTTTATTTTATGTTTTGTTTTGTTTATGCTGTTTTGATGCTTGCACGTGTATCCAGCAATATGGAAAAATAAACCATTTCATTTGTTTTCAATCATCCTCAACTGCCTTTTTTGTACAGTTCAGCGTGTAGTGAACCCATCCAAGGGGTCACACACACCCGTTACCGAGCTAATCCCTCACACATGGTGGAGAATGCGGGCAGTTAAAGAAAACCCAAAATGGAGGAGATGCTAAAACAGATGGTTATAGCAAATGCAAATCAACAGCAGATGAATGTAGGTTTGCAGCAGAGCCTTGCAGCTCACCAAAAGAGCATTGCAGCTCAACGACAGGCTCACCGAGAGAGAATGGCAGGTTGGGAACAGAGACACCAGCAGCAAATGGAGGCCAGCGGGAAACTATTTGAGAGAACAGAGGAAAAGGATAGCAAGCCCTCTCTGATTGAGAATCCAGAGGACCATAATGCTACGGAGGTTACCACATCTGTTGTTGAGACGGAATCATCACCGGAGTGTAGTACTTCACCGGAGGAACAAGAAGTGAAGCCAGAGGAGTGTGCCCTGGCAGAGCCTGAAACTCCCGAAGTAAAGGAGCCGCCATTAGTAGTAGAAGAGTCTGTAAAGCCTGTTGAATCCAATGTTGTGAATGCCATTCCAGAGGTCAAACCAGACGAGACCAAGCCAGAAGAGAAAGACCCTCATGTACAAGAAGATGCTGAGGAGGTCCCGGCTGTAGCAGCTCCTATGAAGCTGAATCGACGGTCTGACAGTTCTGCTAAATACAGTAGAGAACCTTTAGCAAATATTTTGAAGAAACTTGATGATCCAGCTACCAAAGCTGTTACCTTGGAACTGGAACCCAACAAGTTTAAGGGCAAGATTTTGGATTGCTCCAGATCTTTTCGCAAAGCCAAATTGCTGCATTACCATATGAAGTATTTCCCTGGCGTTGACAAGTCAGAGCAGGATCAGAGTCCTGTCACGAGGCATATGCAGACAAGAGGCTCTTCAGCTCACAAAAAGGCCAGTCAGCAAAGCTCAAAGAGAAGAGACGCACCACAAACAGTTTAAATTCCCACCGACCGTCCCTAGAAGACAAAAGCAAGGAGAACTTAATCCAGAAGTCTCATCGCAAGCCAGACAAGCTGTCTGAAAGTGTTAAAGAAAAAGTAAGAGAAAAGTTCAAAGATTTCTTGAGTCTGAAGTCAAAGAAAAAGAAGAAAAAAAGGAAAGCAAAGTCAGAGCTGTCTGGTAGAAGAGAACATAGAGGTTTTTAAGGAGCTCTCACCAAAAAAATTACAACCTTCAAAGCTCAACAGTGATTATAAGGTCCCGTGTTCCGGTAAAAGCAGCGATCATGGATGCCGTCCATATACAAGACTAAGTGATGAGGAGACGCTCAGCGATTCTTGCACGGAAAGCTTACTTTGGAGTGATGAGGATTACAACGAAGAGATCGTTGTCACACATGCTGATGGTTTTCTAAATGTTGGCCACAACAGGAGCAAGTACAGCTCTGCCAAGCAAAGACTTGTTATGGACAATATGGATGAGAATGCTATGGATGCAAATATGGGCGAACTGTTAGATCTCTGCTCAAGAAAGATGAAGCAATCACAGTCCAACACCAGCCAGCCTGATGCAAATGACTTCAAGATAGGGGCTATGGATGAGTTGCTGGGACTCTGCTCTGGAAAATGTGTCTCTCAAGATGATGGTTAAAATCAAGAATCTTTTAGTTGTACAAAGGCTCATGCTGAAAATGAGAAAAATGACCTAATGTCTGAAGCAGTTGCTCTCTTTTCCAGTTCTTTCACCAACAGAGAAAATGAAGAAAATGAGGCCAGGCTTGAGGATTTCCATCTTCTACCATGTGATGATTCTGACAGCGAAGAGCTTGCAGAAATTGAAAGCGGTGCAGAAGATGAAGAGGAGGAAGTAAAGGTGGAAATGGATGTCCTGGAGGAGGATGACGCCCTGCAGGATGAGGCGTCTGCTGTGCTGGCGGGGAGCGATTCCGAAAAGTGCTCCTACCCCCTGGGTTATGTGAAGAGACAATCGCTGTACGCCTGCAGTACCTGCACCCTGGATAAAGAGGAGCATGTTGGGATATGTCTGGCCTGTGCATACAAGTGTCATGAAGGCCACAACCTGTTTGAGCTCTACACCAAGAGGAACTTTCGCTGCGATTGTGGAAATGCCAAATTTAAACAGCTGGAGTGCAAGTTATATCCGGATAAAGAGAAGAAAAACCTATCTTATAATTACAATGACTATTTCTTTGGCATGTACTGCACATGTAAGAGACCGTACCCCGATCCTGAGGATGAGACCCCAGATGAGATGATCCATTGTGTGGTGTGTGAGGACTGGTTTCATGGTCGGCACCTAGGGGCAGTTCCATCGGAGCACGTTGAGTTTCATGAGATGATGTGCCAGGGCTGTATGGATCTCTGTTCATTTCTTTGGGCCTACTCTGCCAAGTTAGGAGTTCCTGGTGTCGCCAAGATTACCAAAGCAGAAACGGAACATGAAGATGTTAAAGTTGATGATTGTCCTACGGAAACAGCCAACACTTAGAATGGACTAACAATAAATAATGAAGAATGTGTGGAAGATAACGACAATGAGGAGGACTCTGCCGCTAGCGGTGCAGAATTAACCCCCGCTAGCGGCCGAAAAAGTGTTAATACTGCCCGTATTACCGCGGTTTCCATTGTTTTAAATGGGAAGGAGCAGTAAACACACCGCTTCTCTCACCGCTCCAAAGATGCTGCGCATCACCTCAATGTGAAAGCCCTTAGCCCTCAGGCTTTCACATTGAGAATGTTGGGCAGGAGTTTTTCAGGCGGTATTTAGGCACTATTTTTAGCGCTATACCGCCTAAAAAACACCTCAGTGTGAAAGGGGCTTTAGGTTAAATTGTTTATTATTTTATTGTTATACGTTTAGATTCTTCAACTCTATCAAAAATAGAAGCAGTGGATCTGGATTGGCACAACCTCTGTAAAAGCTTGGAAGTTGTATTTGGACCCCAGGCCATAGGGATGACCTGTAATGTTGCTTCAAGCACTGGATCCTGCATGAACACTCACCTTGGCACTTCCATCACCCTGGAATTCAGACCCTGAAGTCCCCTTCAGGTGGTATGCCAACGATGATGAGAAAAACCTGGATTTTATAGACAGTCCATCATTGTGGACAGGTAGGACAGGATCACCCTTTAAATCGGACTGTTAAGATAAAAAAAGGGGATGTTCTTTACAGTGTAAAAGATTTTAAACATGGAGCTAAATTTCAGCCACTTAGAGCTTAGTCTCATATGGAGGACAAAGTGTTACATCACTGGTTGCAAACATTACTAGTTTCCACCTCAAGCCCTTATAGGGGACTCAGCAATTCCTCCTGCTCTTTCACCTCAAAGATTTGTTACAGGTTGGTTTACACATGGGTTGTGTAACCCTTCCAGACATGCTTACCATATTTTCTGCACCCTACTGTGTACCACACAGGGGAATACCTTCACTTGTAGCTTTGCCAGGTAAAAGAAAGCCAAAGCTAAACCTCAGACAAACATTCGCTCTTCTGAAATTCTGAACACTCAACCTCAGTGATATTGCCCTCCCTTGCAGCCAAGCAGGAACTTGTTTTGACCCTGGTTTTTACATCTGGTTCTAGCTCTTTCTCGGTTGTGCAGCAAATGGCCTAGCTGACAAAAGCAGAATTTTCTGCATCTATGTCACAATTACGAGAACAACTAATGACCTTAATACAGCCATCTTTGTCCAGGGCTACAAAGCACCACATCGCTTCTTCAGCTCCTCTGTCTCTACCTGAGTCAGATCCTGATATGCCTGCCCTAGACGAGGTAGACACAAAAGGGAAACATTGTTATATGAGTCTGCCAGAGATCCCCCCCCCCCCTACAAACACACACTCTTTTACACCTGAAGTGGAAGCTTCAGGCAACATGCTTCCTAATGTGGATTAACTAACTGCTGCTATGCACAAAAACCCTGACTTTGTAGTCCTTGATTCTCCTCCACCCCACCAAACCCTTTTGGGTGTAAAGAGACCTGCAAAACCTGTTAAGACATTTTCTGTTCATGAACTAAATTGAATGGACAACTTATGATGATTGTATTACTCCAGAAAAGATTTTAAATCTTTAGTGGAAAAAGAGTTTACTAAAAAGTATATTCCTGTAGCTGTTCCTCCACTTCTCATTGTATCATTTGAAGATGTTCCTTCATTTAAGGATTCTGCAGACAGAAAGCTTGAGAGCTTTTCTTTACTCTGGGAGACCCAGCCCTGAAACCAGCTCTCACTCCAATTTCAGTATAAATCAAACTGAAGCTAACTAGACTTGGGCAATGAACAACTTAGGGCCCTTTCACACTAGCGGACGAACGGTCCGCTAATTACAAGTCCGTTAACGGACTTGTAATGCTTCCCTATGGGAGCGGATCCGTTAGCGGATGATGCATACAGACGGTCCATTTCCATCCGACTCCCCATAGGGGAGAGCGGAGGAGAGACGGGGCGGTCCCTGCACAGTGTGCGGGGACCGCCCCGTCCGCCCGACAGCTCAGCGGAGACCCCCCGCTGAGCTGACGGACACATGGAGCGGACCGAAAAACGTGTGTAAGGAGCCTAAGGATCCTGTATCCCAAGTCCATGATTTAATGGTGCTCTGTTTTTTTGTTTGGATGTCCAAGAACAGGGGTTTCAAACTTGATTTCATTGCAGGCTGTATCAGCTATATGGTTGCCCTCAAAGAGCTTGTTGTATCTATAAGGCTGTATCTACTCAGATACATAGGAGTACTCAAGACAATGTGGCCTACCGAGTTCAGGGTTCAGAGGTGTGCTATGTGCAGAATACAGAGTTCAGGGGTGCGCTGTGTACCGAGTGCAGGGTTAAGAAAGGCCCTACATACAGGGTGCATGGTTTAGGGGTGCAATACATACAGAGTGCAGAGTTCAGGAATATGCGTTTTACAGAGTGCAGGGTTGCGGAGTGCGAAACATACAGAATGTAGGGTTTAGCTTGCATCTCACCTACCCAGCTCTAGTACGTCCCGACAGTGTTGGTGCCTCGCTGTCTCTCACTTGCAGGGAGATGATTGAATTGGTATCTGTCCCCGAATGTGTGCCGCCATGAGTGCATGCAGGGTACACAGGGATATGTGAAAGCAACAAGTCCTGGGTGCGAGGGCCCCATGAAATGGGCCGTATCCGGCCAGCGGGTCTTGTGATTGACGCATTTGCCCTAGAATATGTAATTAAACAATTTTCCAGAGTTACTCTGGACAGCTGAAGCTTAATGCAAAAAATGTACCTCACTTCTATACCCTTTCAAGGCAGATGTGGTTTTGGGGAAGTAATTGAAAAATTCTTCAAAAAAGTCACAGCAGGGAAAGTTTTACAGGAAATGATTCCAAAACCCTTCTTCACAGGAATTTCTATCGCCTCAAAATGCAATCTTCAACTTTAAAACCTAAGTTCAGCCCTTTCTTTAGGTGCAAGACATGGACCACAAAGTCCACTAAGTCTTCCTCAAGGCCCCCGCCCCAATGAAAGGGGCACCTTCACTCCTAGAAGTCAGTAAACATCTGTTACAGATGTCCAATGCCTGTGGATTCAGTTGGTGGTTTCAAGAGGGTACAAAATTCTTCTTTCAGATCAACTAAATACTACTAAAGGACAGTTAGATTTTCAGAATGCCCTGAACCATCTCTTGTCCCAAGGAGTAGTTCTGCCAGTACCTCCACAAGACAAATATAAAGGATTCTCTTCAAACCTGTTCATGGTATTTATCCTATTCTGAACCTGAAATCTCTCCAAAAATACCTTTAAATGCCAAAATTTCACGTGGAGTCTGCAAGATCGGTAATTGCCTTTCTGCGACAGGGGAAAACCTGGCATCCATAGACAAGATACCTATATGAATATTCCTATGCATCCACCTCATCAGCGCTTTTTGTGCTTTGCAGCGGTAGACAGCCATTTCCAGTTTGTCCCATTGCCCTTTTGCCTATCCTCTGCTTCCATAGTATTCCCAAAGGTCTTAGCACCTTATTTTTACCTTCTCAGACCTCAGAGCATCAATTCGGCATTTAAAGGAGCCAGCTCCTCGATAAGACCTAGTAAACTGTGCAAGGAACAGAAGGAAGTCTCTGCGGTGCATACTAGCTCATTATGGCTTTTGCCTTTCAGGTGAAAAAAATATATAAAATCGTTGCGGGTATACAACCGCTTTAAACTTTGCTATGCATTGTGGATCAGGGAGCAAATAGAAATTAAGTAGGAGTGAGTTGTTCCCTGGGGGGGGGGTATTATTCGTAAATGGTAGATAGAGGCACAGACATACCTTGAGTGTGGTCAGTATAGATCATGGGTCTTCAAACTATGGCCCTCCAGTTGTTCAGGAACTACAAATTCCATCATGCCTAGTCATGTCTGTGAATGTCAGAGTTTTACAATGCCTCATGGGATGTGTAGTTCCGCCACAGCTGGAGGGCCGTAGTTTGAGGATCCCTGGTATAGATGGTTTTAGGAAGTATGGTGCTTCCCCCAGGCAATACAGAAGGAGCTGAAGCCTTCAAGTGATTGTAGAATGGCAGCTTCTACCATTACCATAGTTGAGAAGTTGCTAGTGTCCGGTTGCAGCATCCAGCCTGCTGTTATGAATTGGGTGACAAGAAAACAATTATCAAAGTCTGGTATACCCAGTCCACCTTTAAGAGGAGATCTGGTCAAGATGGTAAATTTATGTTGTGGGAATTGGGGTCACCAGAGAAACAAGGAAAACATTTATGTTAGATATGGATTAAAAATGATTTGGGGATCCACTTTGGGGAGTTGCAGAATAAGTAGGTAAATTTAGGTAATATTTCATTTTTAGCTGATTTATGTGGTCCAAAAGAGATAATGGCAAATTGTGCCAAGTCTTTAGTTTGATTTTAACATCATGTATCACTGGCATTAATACTCTGAATTCTAGCAGATTACCCTGAGGGCTCTCCCTCATACGCAGCAACAAAATAGCAGGGATGGAGAAACTGATACACATAGCTAAGGAATCCCCATAAAATATAACTTAACATGGGCCAAGTCGACAATACAAATACGTCCCTGAAACACACCTTGCTTGAAAAATAAACCATTTCTACACCATCTTTTGATTCAGATCACACACTCATACCCTCACAACACTCCTTCGTTAGACTGTTGTAGACATTGATTACCGCTTTCCTGGCCAAGGACACATCTGAGATAAAGAAAAATAAGCTGTTGAGGGGCTTTCTGGAAGACTTCACCATTTTCCCTCCTGAATTGAATTTATCCTTTAAAGGGGTTGTAAAGGTAAAAAAAAAAAAAAAAAGTCCTTATTTCTTATGAGAAATCCTCACTTCCTGTTCTTCTGTCTGTAACTACACACAGTAATGCAAGGTTTTCTCCCTGGTGTGAAGAAAGCCTCTTGAGGGGGGAGGGGGCAGGCAGGAGTGTCGGGACGCCCACTAACACACATCTCTTTTCTCTATCTGCAAAGTAAAGAGCGTCATGATCCTCCTGCTCGCCCCCTCCCTCCTCAAGAGGCTTTCTCCACACCAGGGAGAAAGCCTCACATTACTGTGTGCAGTTACAGACAGAAGAACAGGAAGTGAGGATTTCTCAGATGAAATAAGGTAATTTAAAAACAAAATCGAAGGATGAGGTAAGTGAAGGAGGACTGCACTAAGGTAAAGGAAGCTATTTAGGGATTTTTTTGATTTTTTTACCTTTACAACCCCCTTTACTGGCCTATTGCAGAAGATCCCTCCAATACACAGGATGTTTTAGAAGCCTATAAGCTTTAAATAACCAGTTTTGTATTAGTATGTTATAAATGTCCTAAGTTAAGGACCTTACAGACCTGACCTATAGTCTCTTGTTCCAACAATATGGACATTCAAATATACACCTCAAATGTTTGTTGTTATAAGCTGACATACGATCGGGGCGAATGCCCAGTGTCTAACTGCCATTCATTTGCCATAATAGTCTTTGATTATGGGATGTTGGGTAACATTGGTTCTGTATTGTTAATTACCGAATAAAACTTGTTTGGAAAAAAAAAGAAAGAAAAATAATTTGGACTTTTTGGAAAATCAACCTTTACACCAGGATGGCTTAATACCCTTGGTGTGAAGCTAGGAAATCCCATCATAGGAAGTACTCCATGGGATGCATCCTGTCCTTTCTTCCTCATTCGGGCTAGGACCAGCATCTGGATTTGAGCACCATTAAGGGATACATCTTGGCTGTGACCCTTCTGTTTCCGACACCACTGATCTCTCCCACTCCTAATGACACCACAGAATCTCAACCTGCTTCTATCAGCCCTATAAAATTTGCTCTTTGAACCTAACAGGGATATTCCCTTATCGGACCTTACTTGCAAGGTGGCCTTTCTTGTTGCTATTATCTCTATGTGGCAGTTCTCAGAGTTAGTGACCTTATCCTATAAGGAGCCTTTTCTGGTGTTACACAAGAATAGGGTTACCCTGAGGCCTAAGGCTTCCAGTTCCTCCTTTTGGTGTGCACTAAAAAAGAGTCGGAAATGCTGCATTTTTACTGCTCCATGCCACAACATGCTGCAATTTATAGAAATGAGTGATATGTAATGTTAGAACATTTTAATAAAGTTTAAGGGAACAAAAAAGTAAACAATGCGATACATTCTAACAATGCATTGCACTGCCCCTACATAACATCAGTGGGTTTGCTTTATACATCTGACCACTGGTATGAATGGCCCTCAAAGTATGTTTGTTGGTTGCTAACAAATCTAATGCCGCGTACACACGGTCGTTTTTTGTGATGAAAAAAAAAAACTTTGTTTTTTAAAACGTCATTTAAATTGAAAAACCAAAAAGAAATTCCAACATGCTTGAATTTTTTGTGTCGTTTTTCAAAACGTCGTTTTTGGTTTCACAAAAAGTCACCGTGTGTAGCAAAAACGTTGTTTAAAACGACGTTTTTCAACCAGCGCATGCCCAGAAGCTAGTTATGAAGCGAGCTTCAATGGAATAGAGTGGTGAACGTAACCTCGCTTTTTGTGAAAAAACGATGGTGTGTATGCAACATCGTCTTTGAAAAGTGACGTTTCAAAAACGTCGTTTTTTACTTCACAGAAAACGTCGTTTTTTACTTCACAGAAAACGTCGTTTTTTTTTCATCACAAAAAATGATCGTGTGTACGCGGCATAAGTATATACAAAAGTATTTGAAAAGCATCAATTTCTTAAGATTATAGAAGATAATGGTAGTCCTGTTACTATTTAGGTGCATAAAACAGTTAGAGACCCTGAACATCCCGTGTACCCTATTTTTATTACTGAGGACAAGAAGGGCCAATCCCAAATTTCGCTGAAGAAGTACACGTCCTTTAAATCTCCTTAAACCATACTTTTCCTGCATTATCCACTAGATGGCAGCATGGAAGTATTATTGAATTATATTGTATTACCGTTTTGAACTATGATTATGATGTTTACATTGCATATTAAACAAACTAGGAAATGGTCCACAAAAAAAGTAAACTATGAGTGGTTATATATTTCACAGAAGTTGTTTACTTTATAAAATTGGTCATCTTAGATTGTAAGCGCTAACGAACAGAGCCTTCTAATTCCTCGTGTATCAAATTAGTATTGGAACTGTCTGCCTTTATTTTGTAAAAGCGCTGCGCAAACTGTTGGCGCTCTATAAATCCTGTATAATAATAATAATAATAATAATAATAATAATAATAGAATTTTAAAATGATGTTATGCCGCGTACACACGATCACTTTATGTGATGAAAAAAAATGACGCTTTCTGTGAAGTAAAAAACGACGTTTTTGAAACTTACATTTTCAAAGACGATGTTGCCTACACACCATCGTTCTTTCACAATGCTCTAGCAAAGCGAGGTTACGTTCACCACTCTTTTCCATTGAAGCTCGCTTCATAACTAGCTTCTGGGCATGCGCGGGTTGAAAAACGTCGTTTGAAACAACGTTTTTGCTAGACACAGTGATTTTTTGTGAAACAAAAAACGACGTTTTGAAAAACGACACAAAAAATTGAAGCATGCTTCAATTTTTTTTTGTCGTTTTTCACAAGACATAAAACAACGTTTTCCCCCACACACGGTCATTTAAATTGACGTTTTTAAAAACTTTGTTTTTTTTCATCACATAAAGTGATCGTGTGTACGCGGCATAAGAGTTTATATAATAATTATAATCATTTATTGTTGTATTTATTCTAGAATACCTGTTAAATAATGCCAGACCAATTTTTTGTAAAATGAATCATCAATTTTCTCAGTAAGAAAGATAAACAGGTGGGAAAGGGTGAAGCTATACTTTTAGATGTACTGTTCCTGTTTAACAAAGGTAAGATATCCTCTATTTTTCTTCACATTGTCATGGTTTGTAATAGTCTTATGCCGCGTACACACAATCAGATTTTCCGTCGGAAAAACCTTGGATGGTTTTTCTGTCAGAATTCCGCTTTAAGTTCCGCTTGCATACACACAATCACACAAAAGTTCTCTCAACTTTCGACCGCCAAGAACGCGGTAATGTACAACACTACGACGAGCCGAGAAAATTAAGTTCAATGCTTCCGAGCATGCATTGAATTGTTTCCGAGCACCCGTTGGAATTTTGCGCTTCGGAATTGCTACAGACGATCAGATTTTCCGATAGAATTTTTTTCCTTTTGAAAATTTGAGACCCAGCTCTCAATCTTTTGTTGGCAGAAATTCCGACAGCAAAAGTCTGATGGAGCCTACACACGGTCGGAATTTCCGTTCAAAAGCTCACATTGGACTTGCTGTCGGAACTTCTGGTCGTGTGTACGGGGCATTACTCTAGGTTCTGTGGAGTTACATCATCAAAGCTACCAATCAGATTTAAACTAAAGTTAGATAAAACAAGATAAATGGTTCAACGTGTTTAATAACAAAAAAATATTTCAAGATTGGTCAAAGACCAAAGATCTTTCAACATAATGAACCAAATCACAGTCTATGGGCCAGATTCAGAGAGAATTAGATTCTCGTAGCGTATCAGAAATACACTACGCCGCCGTTTTTTACCTGGCTCTACGTGGAATCCAGGTAGATTTTGTCCAGTAAACGACGGCGGCGTAGTGTATTTCTCCCGTCGCAATCCATCTGCGCGAGTAGGGGGCATGAAGCATTTAAAATAGGCGCGTTCCCGCGGTGATCGAACTGCGCATGCTCCGTTCGCAAATTTCCCGCCGTGCATTGCGCGAAATCACGTTGTTACGTCGTAGTAGCGTCGTTTACGTACATTCCTATTCCCGAATGAGTTACGTTAAAAAAAAAATTATAATTTCAAATCGACGCGGGAACGACGGCCATACTTAACATGGGTTACGCACTGTTAGACCAGCAAAAAGCTACTCTAACATTACGTAGCCAAAAAATGACGTAGGCGATTGCGAGGGACACTCGTACCTTCGTGGATCGCCGTAAAAACTAATTTGCATATCCCGACGCATGAAAACGACGCGAACTCCTCCCAGCGGCCGCAAAAATATCGCAGCGTAGATCCGAAGGCTTACGAAGACGTAAGCCTCTCGGATCGAAGCCCGAAGCCGCCGTATCATGGTTTGAGGATTCAAACTAGTGATACGGCGCGCGATATTTGAAATTACTCCTGTCTAACACCAGTTAGACAGGCATAATTGCTCTGTGAATCTGGGCCAATGATTTTAGTAATGTGCTAGCATGTTTGAGCAGATGCTGGGCCAAGCTGTCCGCCATAGTAAATCATATGAATCAAGGTGAATCATTTCTGATCGCAGACACTGGGCCTTTTTTCTCTCCCAGCTCTGCTCCCAGCTCTGCTCCCTGCCCTGCTAGCTCAGTCCTCTTCTCCAGTTTCCAGCCCTGGAAACCCTGTGTCCCGGATCTCGCCTCTCCTCCAGCACCGCTCCCTGGCTCTCTACAGGTAAGAGCCTCTCACCTAAGCTGCTGACGGCAGTCCTTTTCAGGATAAAGCCGCAGCAGCAATACGGACCTCCACTTACCCATCTCAGTGTCCCCCTGCTCTCCCACACCTCCATCATCCTCACGGAAATTTGCGCAGATTCTGGGCTTTTTTTAAGTGCACCGCGCCAGGCCGCCTTGAATCGCGGGGCCACGGTCTAGGAAAGACCGCGGCTTCACTTGCGGCCTAACGGCGCGCCGCTCCCCTTGACTCTGTGGTCCTCACCCAGCCTCCAAGAAACCCCCCCCTTACCCCAGAAAGACTGTTACCTGGCCCTATTGTACACCCTCTCAGCCCCTAGTGTATCTACAGAAGCACCCTGTCAGCCCTCATCTCACCCCTGGTATAGTCAGCCATCCCACCAGACCAGTAACAGGGTCACCATACTAGCCCCAGCCCCCCCCCCGTCTCTCCAGCATACAGAAGCTTGATCCAGGGGTTACCCGATCGCCTCTTACAGGGGTCAGGAAGGAATTTTTTCCCTGCCGGAGCACATTGGCCGAGCGCCACCAAGGTTTTTTGCCTTCCTCTGGACCAAGCCAGGAGAGAGGAGTTTAGCCAATTCCTCTCCCCACTGCCCTAAAATCCACCCCCCCCCCCTGGTGTATTGGCGAACATGGCATGTAGGCAATATTCTGTCGAAACCATTTGGAGTTTGAGGCAATGCGCCGCAATACTGCCAGCCATCACCAAAAAGGCCCTAAGAACTGAGCGACTATGGAGAATCAATCATAGATCGACGGTTAGACACTTCAGTCATTTACCCCAGCTCAAGCACATATCATGTGCTCTGATCAATACTAGATCGGCAGTAAAACACCGACTAGAAATCCGCGACTTCATTCAACAAAAGGATCTAGACTGTCTTTTTATTACAGAGAGCTGGCTCACAGCCGACTGTAACACCATTCTAGGAGAATTGGTGCCAGAAAATTACCGTATCATAACGGAAAACAGAATAGGGCAAAGAGGAGGCGGCCTGGCGGTGATCCACAAGACGCATCTTACGATCACCAAACCAGTCCGCCAAAACCCTCTGCCATTCATGGAAACCCTTACTCTGCAACTGCAAGCAAGTTCAAAGGAGACCGTCCACATTCTGCTCTGCTATAGGCCGCCCGGCCCAAAATCGCAGCTGCTCTCATCATGGACGGATTTCTTCTCCACTTATACCCTCAACAGTAAACAACTTTTGCTGTTAGGGGATTTCAATCTCTGGGCCAACTCCTCACAAGACCCCATTGCCGACGCCTGTATTGACCACCTGGAAGGATTAGGATTGCAGCAACTAGTATGTGGGCCCACACATGCTTCAGGTCACACACTTGATCTTATTTTCAGACAAGCTCTGGAAATAAAAATTGGGGAAAATGAAAAATTGCCATGGACAGACCACCAGGCAATTATATTCAGTATTTCCACCATCCCCCCCGCAACAAAAACATCAAATCCAGTGGCAACACACTGGACTAGATGTCAGAAGAAGCTCCACTCGGAACTCTTCAAAACGACTTTAAGGAAAAAAATAGAAACAACTCAGCCGCAGCAAACGGCCGTTGAAACATTGAAAGCCATAAACTCGGCCATGCTACAGTCAGCCGACTTGGTAGCGCCGAAACGAATAACCCGCATTCGGAAAAACAACCGCAGCTGGTTTAACAACCAGCTGTCGTTACTGAAGCAAGAACGCAGAAGGGCAGAATCTGCCTGGAAAAGATGTTCTTCAGAGCTAAACCTATCCATCTACAAGGCGACCACAAGAAAATACCACAAAGGAATTTTCCAAGCCAAGAAGAATTATTATTCGGAGGCTATCAACGGTGCCCTAAACCGCCCCCGCGAACTCTTCAAGATGGTCACCCAGACCATGAAACCAAGATGCATTGAAGCCCCCAGTTCGGACACACAAGAATTTTGCAATGAGCTATCGGATTATTTCGTTAATAAAATCGAGGCAATCCGTGAAAGCATTCAGCAAAACTATTCTCCCCTCAGCCCCCCCTGTAGCCTCTCACACAGCACCCATAGCAATTCTCCGATATCAGGTAAGTTCACCCTAGAACCCATCTCCATCGAGTCCACTAAGAATGTCATTGGTACTCTGCGCAATGGCACAGCGCCAAACGACATTATCCCCACAAAACTGCTGAAGGAATGCGCCGACATCCTGGCTCCTCCCATCACGCAGCTTATCAACCAGTCTTTCTTGGAGGGCATAGTGCCCTCACAGTTGAAAGAGGGTGTAATCCAACCCATCCTGAAGAAACCCTCCCTGGACCCCAAGGACCCACTCCACCGCCGTCCCATAACAAGCCTCAACGTATTCTCTAAGATAATGGAAAAAGTAGTGGTACAACAGCTGCAACTGCATCTAGATACCTACAAGCTACTTGACCCATTGCAATCAGGCTTCCGTCCCGGACATGGGACGGAAACAGCATTGCTGAAAGTATGGGACGATGTTCTCAAGGCCGCAGACGAAGGAGAACCTTGTCTCCTGGTTCTGTTGGACCTAAGTGCAGCTTTTGACACTGTAGACCACAATCTGTTACTGACCCGGCTTACTGAAGTAGCCAGGGTCGCAGAAGGCGATTTATCTTGGTTCTCCTCTTTTTTGGAAAACCGATCGCAAACAGTGAAGCTAGGACCTTATACGTCTGAAAAACGCACAGTAACATGCGGAGTCCCTCAAGGATCGCCTCTGTCACCAGTGCTATTTAACATATATCTTCGTCCTCTTTTCGAGATTATTAGCAGCCAAAAACTGCTTTATCACTCTTATGCAGATGACACGCAACTGTATTTCCGCATCTGCAACAGACAGGATCACCACCTCAATCTAGAGACATGTCTCTCTTTGATAGAGGACTGGATGACAAAGAGTTATCTTAAACTCAATGGAGCGAAAACAGAACTTCTTCTGTTTCACGCCAAGCGTAGGAATCAACTTTCAACAGCGTGGTCTCCCCCGCCTATTTTGGGCAAGCTCATCACCCCTAGCGCCAAAGTCAAAAGCCTAGGGGTCATTTTTGACTCCTTTATGACAATGGACAAATAGGGTCAGTGGTCAGCGGATCTCACCATCTACTGCGCCTACTACGCAGACTCACTCCGTTCATCCCTAAAGAAGATCTAGCGGTCGTGGTGGGAGCTATTGTTAACTCCAGGCTGGATTATGCAAATGCCCTTTACCTCGGCCTCCCCAAGTACCAAATCGCTCGTCTGTAAGTCGTTCAGAATACGGCCGCCAGACTTGTGACTGGGAAAAAACCCTGGGAATCCATCTCACCTTCACTGAGAGCCCTTCATTGGCTGCCAGTTAAAGACAGAATTGCTTTCAAAGCCCTCTGTCTTACGCATAGATGTGTCCATGAGAATGCCCCCCTTTACTTATGCGAATTAATAAAAGCGCATAATCCAAATCGCGTTTTGCGATCCACGAATCAGAACCTGCTCCAGGTTCCGAAAGCCAACTTCAAGTCCAAAGGAGAAAGAAGATTTGCGATCCAGGGGCCCAGACTATGGAACGCTTTACCAACCAGCATTCGGTTGGAGGAGAACCACCTAGCATTTAGGAAAAAGGTCAAGACTTTTCTCTTTTGATAGCAAAGGAGACAGGAACAACAAGTGCCCAGAGGCGATTCAGTTCGCATGTGCCGCGCTATATAAGTTTTCATTCATTCATTCATTCATAGTGGGATATTTTTTTCTCCCACAGACTCATAGCATATTTCTTCTTACTGACCACAGACACTGGGGCATACTTCCTTTGGGGACTTATGACTTGTTTTTTTTTCCCCTCCATCTGACCAGCAATGTAAGGTGATACATGTGCCCAGTGCTTTTTTTCTCAGGTAATAGGTGCAGGAACTCACTGTTTCCGAGTCACCCCTTTTCTCCGCCCCTACCCACCTCCTAGAACCGCCCCTTTTAGACAATATAGAACCAAGTATAATTTTGTGGTTCTAAGTAATTTGTATGGAATTTGGTAATGATATCAGGAAAATCAGTAAAATAGATCCCCTGCAGCCAGTAACAATAGATCCACCTAACAACAATGGATCACCCGCAACAAAATCCCCCCCCCCCCCAGCAACAATAGACTTGCGGCAGCATCAACAGATCTCTGCATAGCCAGCATTAATAGACTCTCTGGAAGCCATCAACAATAGACCCCTCCCCCAACAGTAGATCTCTTTCAGCAGCAACTGACCCCCAGCAACATAAGACCACCCAGTATCAATAGGTCCCCCACCAGCAACAATAGACCTCCTCAGCAACAACAGACCCACCCCAGCACCCATTGCTATTACATACAGTCAGTCCAGGAGGTGCCGGAACTGCGTTCCCCCGCATTCCCGCTGAAAAAAAGCCCTGCATGTGCCTCATGTCATCTATGTGTCAAGATGTTCCTTGTTCCCAAGTTTTTAGAGAAAGAAGAAAGTTAAAAAAAATCTTAAGGTTACAAGAAGTAACTTCACAAATTTCCTTTTTAGTAGTGTTTTACAATAAAAAACAAACAAAAACAAAACGACCAATATACCTCAATGTACCTGTATTTTTATAGCCCAATTATTTTACCTAAAAATTATTTCCTCATCCAAAATGCTCAGTTAACAATGCTAAATACTGCACAGGTGTAGAATTAATTTCCATGAAATTTATGTTAATTTATTGAAATTCTCTATTTCTCATGATTTTATGTTATCCTACAAACTTGTATGTTATCTGCACCTCGAATGGATCCAAATCCTTCCATGCTTTATATAACATCACAATTATCGCTTTTAAGAAGTTTTGATTATTTAACGTGGTATTAAGTAGTGATGAGCGGAATACGCCATATTCCATTTCGCGATATTTCACGAATATATAGAAGAATATTCGCGAAATATTCGTTAATATCGAATATTCGTGATATTTTATCAAAAATTTTGCGAAATTTTGCTAATGCGAATGCAAAATTGATTGCGAAATTCTCGTCAACACGCGAAAACGGAGATCATTTCCTGGATTACTAAACTAATATGCACTAAACCAGGGATCTTCAAACTACGGCCCTCCAGCTGTTGCGGAACTACAAGTCCCATGAGGCATTGTAAAACTCTGACATTCACAGACATGACTAGGCATGATGGGAATTGTAGTTCCTGAACAACTGGAGGGCCGTAGTTTGAAGACCCCTGCACTAAACACTAACTCTACTTACACAAACTAAACTAAAGCTAATTTTTTTTATTTTTTATACACAAAACACAGAAGGGCAGAGAAAGTATTTGCAAATATTCGTAATACGAATATTCGCATTGCGAATATTCGGCAACATAAAAGGATCGCCTCAGCTACTCGGCCCAGGGTCTCTAATCATACCAGCAATGCTTTTAGACGTCGATAGAGATCACTAGGATGTGATCTGTTTTAAAAATAAATTTGAAAAAATCCGAATATTCGCAATAGCGAATATTCACCGCAATATTCGATTTATTCGCGAATACTCGAATATGCAATATTCGTAACGAATATTCGCAATGCGAATATTCGTGAGCAACACTAGAATTAAGCCCAAAACCCAAAATAAAATATGAATCAAGGCAATAAACTTGTGCTATGACATGGGGATTGTTGCAGGAAGCCACTGGTGGAAAAACATTTAAGGCCTCCTCCAGCGGTGGAACTCGCGAAAAACTTGCGGCAGAGCAGGAGTAACCCAAGCTATGCTGACATTTCTTTCATAGATGATTGCAAAGCAGTTTACCTTTTGGAGTATTGTAAGTGTGATTTTATACTTTTCATTTAAATAAATGGAACATACTACACTACAGTGCCTTGTGTAGTAAAGTATTCGGCCCCCTTGAACTTTGCGACCTTTTGCCACATTTCAGGCTTCAAACATAAAGATATAAAACTGTAATTTTTTGTGAAGAATCAACAACAAGTGGGACACAATCATGAAGTGGAACGAAATTTATTGGATATTTCAAACTTTAACAAATAAAAAACTGAAAAATTGGGCGCGCAAAATTATTCAGCCCCTTTACTTTCAGTGCAGCAAACTTCAGTGAGGATCTCTAAATGATCCAATGTTGACCTAAATGACTAATGATGATAAATAGAATCCACCTGTGTGTAATCAAGTCTCCGTATAAATGCACCTGCACTGTGATAGTCTCAGAGGTCCGTTTAAAGCGCAGAGAGCATCATGAAGAACAAGGAACACACCAGGCAGGCCTAAGATACTGTTGTGGAGAAGTTTAAAACCGGATTTGAATACAAAAAGATTTCCCAAGCTTTAAACATCCCAAGGAGCACTGTGCAAGCGATAATATTGAAATAGGAGTATCAGACCACTGCAAATCTACGAAGATCTGGCTATCCCTCTAAACCTTCGGCTCATACAAGGAGAAGACTGATCAGAGATGCAGCCAAGAGGCCCATGATTACTCTGAATGAAAAGGACAACAATCGGTCGTATACTGCACAAATCTGGCCTTTATGGAAGAGTGGCAAGAAGAAAGCCATTTCTTAAAGATATCCATAAAAAGTGTGGTTTAAAGTTTGCCACAAGCCACCTAGGAGACACACCAAACATGTGGAAGAAGGTGCTCTGGTCACACACCTCTCCACACCTGTTGGTTGCGCATTAGACCCTCATGCACATCAGCTGGGGTCCATACATTCTGGTGAGTAAGGGCACAAGGGGGTGTGTGGAGCACTTTTTATAGCATGTGACTGTTTGGAGCACTTCATCACGTTATCGTTATTATTTTATGCACAGAGCACATTGGAAGAAGAATATCAAGTATGCATTGACAAATTATGGAATTAGTTAATTTTGCATGAACTTTTTTTTGATTTTGATTTATTTAATATACATATACTGTATATATTTTTGTATAAGAAAGAAATTAATTTTAACGGATGAATTCTAAAATCACTGTTTTGCGCTGTGGTCTATTGCTTTACAAAAATAAACGATATTGCAGCTTACCAGTCAGCTTAGATGTGGTGGCTGCATACCTTTTCTTTTTTTTTTTCCTCTAGTTTCACCTGGTGCTCTGGCTAGCAACACACCTCCTGTGATAGAGTACACCCATTCTGGGCGAAAGAGTACAGAGGGCACCCTTGGACAGCAGCATTATAAGTCTTGGGGTGGGAGGTGGGGGGCATTAATGTTAGATGTAGCTATGGTCATCTTTGATACTGATTGGACCCTGGGCAAACATTTTCACTTTCCACCTTCTCCGAGACATACAGTAAATAGCAGCTAGACTCAAAATCAGTTAGCATATTTACCAATGTAAAGGGAAATTTGCTTACCTTTGCAGAAATACATATGAATGCCACTTCTATTTACATATCAATGCCGCCGGTCCGCAGGTGAGTCATCTGTAGACGCAGGGCCAGACTTACCATTGGGGCTTGACTAGGCTCAAGCCCATGGGCCCCACCCAATAGGGGGCCCCTGCCTGTTAAAGTCTCCTTACTTTTTTCTTCTTCTTGTATTTCATCCTGAAATGTTTGATTATTTCTCCAGCGCATGCGCTTCCTGTCCACTGAGTCATGGCATGCTCTGTGTGTGCCATTCCCATTTCAACATTATACTGTGTCTGAGAGTTCTGCTCTCAGTGGCACAGCTTAGCAGACACGCGTGACTTGGTAGTCATTCTCAGCTTCCTCACTTGGTTGCCGTAGTAACATCGGTCAAAAAAGAGGCTGGGTAAACATACAATTGCGCATGCGTGAGATTTCAGCAAGGGGAAGCAAGGAAGGGCGGAAACGATTTCCACAGGGGACTCAGGCCCCGTACACATGTCCGAGAACCTCGTCGGGCTAAACTCATCGTTCCGCCCGTCGAGGTTCCCGATGAGCGGTCGAAACAACGAGGAAATAGAGAACATGCTCTCTATTTTGGCTCGACGAGCTTCCTGATGGTTTGCTCGTCAAAAGTGTACACACGACCGATTTTCTCGGCAGAATACGTCTCCCAGCGAGCTTCTCGCTGGATTCTGCCGAGAAACTCGGTCGTGTGTACGGGGCCTGAAAGAACAATAAATACACAAGATGGTGCAGGCACAGCCTAATCCCGGAAGTAGAATTTATTAAAAATGACTAAAACACAGTAAGTAAGAATCATTTTTACCTACATTAGACTGGGCAATATTGTAAATAATGTTACACATTACATGGCATTAAAAGCCTGATATAAAGTGCTGAGTTTACTTTTCTTTAATTTTTCATTTAAAGTTTGTTGATTGGTCTAGCAATTTTACCTGGCCCTGCCCTGCAATGAAAAATGTAATTTAATTAGCTAAATTAAATGTCAGTCATCTTGAGGTTTTCTGATTGGTATTTGCAGTTACGTAGTGACTCGTTTACTGCTGTTGAGAAAACCTGTCTGCATTAGACAGTGATGTAATGGCGGACAAACGGTATCAGAGTGGCGTGCTTAAAAGAAAACTTTTTGGGGACGCGAAAAAGGTCCCGTGGGGGCCCGAAAGTGACTCACCCTAAGTCCTGTCCTGACTATATATATATATATATATATATATATATATATGTATATATATATATATATATATATATATATATATATATATATATATATATATATATATATATATATTCCGTATAATAGTTCCAACGGTACTGGCACTCTATGTTTTAAGTAAAAGCCCAGGTGCTCACCCACAAAGAAATTCATATACAGTATCTCACAAAAGTATCTCACAAAAGTGAGTGTACCGCTTACATTTTTGTAAATATTTTATTAAATCTTTTCATGTGACAACACTGAAGAAATTACACTTTGCTACAATGTAAAGTAGTGAGTGTACAGCTTGTATAACAGTGTAAATTTGTTGTCCCCTCAAAATAACTGTGAGTACACCCCTAAGTGAATTAGCCATTTTCCCTCCCCGGTGTCACGTGACTCATTTGTGTTACAAGGTCACAGGTGTGAATGGGGAGAAGGTGTTTTAAATTTGGTGGTATCGCTATCACTCTCTCATACTGGTCACTGGAAGTATCTGAAAAAATAAAATGTTGTTCTACATAAAGATAGCCTAGGTTATAAGAAGATTGCCAAAAACCCTGAAACTGAGCTGCAGAACGGTGGCCAAGACCATACTGTGTTTTAACGGGACTGGTTCCACTCATAACAGTCCTCGCCATTGGTTCAACCAGAGAAGTTGAGTGCACGTGCTCAGCGTCATATCCAGAGATTGTCTTTTGGAAATAGACATATTAGTGCTTCCATCATTGCTGCAGAGATTGAAGGGGTGTGGGGTCAGCCTGTCAGGGCTCAGACCATATGTCACACACTGCATCAAATTGGCCTGCATGGCTGTCATCCCAGAAGGAAGCCTCTTTTAAAGATAATTTACAAGAAAGACCACAAACAGTTTGCTGAAGACAAGCAGACTAAGGACGTGGATTACTGGAATGTCCTGTGGTCTGATGAGACCAAGATAAAGGTATTTGGTTGAGATGGTGTTAGCGTGTATGGCAGCAAGCATGGTGGTGTCATGGTCTGGGACTTCATGAGTGCTGCCGACACTGGGAGCTACAGTTCATTGAGGCGACCATGAATGCCAACATGTATTGTGACATACTAAAGCAGAGCATGACCCCTCATTTGGGCCACAGGCAGTATTCCAACATAATGACAACCCCAAACACCCCTCCAAGATGACCACTGCCATGCTAAAGAAGCTGACAGAAAAGGTGATGAACTGGCCAAGCATGTCTCCACACCTAAACCTTATTGAGCATCTGTGAGGCATCCTCAAATAGAATGTGGAGGTGTGCAAGGTCTCTAACATCCACCAGCCCCGTGATGTCGTCATGGAGGAGTGGAAGAGGACTCCAATGGCAAGCTGTGAAATTCTGGTGAACTCCATACCAAAGTGGGTTAAGGCAGTTCTGGAAAATAATGGAGGCCACACAAAATATTGATACTTTGGATATTTTCACTTAGTGGTGTACTCACTTTTGTTGCCAGTGGTTTAGACATTAATGGCTGTGTGTTGAGTTATTTTGAGGGGACAGCAAATTTACACTGTTATACAAGTTGTACACACACTACTTTACATTGCAAAGTGTCATTTCTTCAGCGTTGTCACATTAAAAGATATAATAAAATATTTACAAAAATGTGAGGGGTGTACTCACTTTTGTGAGATACTGTAAATCAAAAACTGGTTTAGAGGCACTCACGGGTCTTGCAGAGGAGGAAGATAAAAAAAACAGCAGCATTTTTATTGTTAACGTTTCAATGAAGCTCAGTCCATCTTTCTCAACACAGATTCTCTTGAGAAAGATGGACTGAGCTTCATCGAAACGTTGACGATAAAAACACTGTTGTTTTTTGATCATCCTCCTCTGCAAGACTCGTGAGTGCCTCTAAACCGTTTTGGATTTATTCTGTAGAATTTATAGAAACATGACTGCACAGTGGCAGCATGGTTTTGTGTACATACTTTTTGCCAGGAAGAAAGTTTTTTGTACAAGAGGTCATTCAAGATTCATAGCAAGTTTCAGGTTCTTCAGAACATTTCAAAGTACACTCTGTTGTCTGTTTGGTGTCAATTTGTGAGGACTAACTATGGTGACACCAGCTTACGGCACAGTTTTATTTCACTGGAATCAGCTTATTGTCTTGTTTCAAAAAATATGTTGCTTCTAGGCATCTCTGTTTTATTATTGTCATTTTGTAAGACAAGAGGCTTGCAAAAGTCTCCTTGATGACACTACCGAAACAAAATCTTCAATTCCTTTTTAAGGAGTTTGCAAGAGGGGAAATTGTAATAACATAATTATGTTAGGACTTGGAATGAGAAAATGAACTGTGTAATTTTAGTGAACACTTGGTTTACTTCCAACATTTAACACGTAGAAGGAGACTGCATCCACACCTTCATCATGTTTCCATGACAAAATACATAGCTCTGCACATTTTTGGTGCATCCTTTTATCACCAAATCCACAAATGGTATTAAATCAATGAAGAAAGAAAAGCCCAGTTTGGGGAATCTATAGGCAAAGGAAATATGGGAAATGGCTATGACTTTGATTTTAAGCTGAAAGCTCTGAATTCTTACCAATCCAGTTTTCCTACCTAGGTGTCCGTTTATGATGCAGTGAACAGCGGTGATCCCAAGGTTTACCACTGATCACAGCCCATAAACAGTTTATGAAACAGAGATAATCGGGGGAGAAGTGTTTGAATTTGTTTTCCCGCCGATTATCTCCACACACAAAGAAGTCTTATAGACTGACACAGTAACGGCCAGTTTAGGAAGCTGTGATCTGAAAGCTTCACTGGCGATCTGTGTCAGAATTCACACTCCCCAATTCACCATCTCTGGCCCCTTTCACATTTATACGAATTGTCTCACGATTTTCATTTTGTACTGCAAAATCGTATGACAAGTCATTCTCCATGATTTTCAATGAACACCATTCATACTGGCACAACTTTAAGTAGTGCCGACTTCAGAGTAGTTCCTGCACTACTTTGGTCCGATTTTGATGCCACTTACACAGGCATTCATTGAAATCGCGGCCGCGAATCGCGGCAAAATCGCGGTAAAATTGCGGTAAATTCGCGCGACTTTGAAGTCGTACAAGTGTGAAAGGGACCTCAGAGGTGGTGAAGAGGGGAGTGAAGAGGGAATCCCGGGGAATCTGAGGAGGAAGGAGGAAGATTTTTAACTTCCTTCTACCTCGTTCAGCCCCCCCTAACACTGTAACCATGTAACCCTGTCATATTTATGTGTATATATATATATATATTTATATATATATATATATATATATATATATATATACATATATATATATATATACATATATATATAATGTGTACATATATATGTGTGTGTGTATATACATGTATAAATAATGTGTGTGTGTGTGTATACATATATATATATCATGTAGGGGGACTCGTTATTTTAATTACATTAACCACTCGGTCTGTCAGTGTACTGAGCGGTGATAATTTATCACTGCTCAATAAACTGACATCTTCGTATTTCTGTGAATTTCTGGTACTGTAATCTCGTAAAGTCTCACAAGATTCCAGTATCAGAGGCCGTTCTCCAGTGTTTGAAGCGTTGATAGATCACTCCACTCCTCCAAGGGTGAAGCGATCTTCTCCGTTTCATAAACAGGCACACAGAGGAGAAAAATCTTTACTGTGATAGCCGGAGAACGAAGCTTCATAAACGGACACCCTAGTAAGTTACTAGGCTGGAACAAACTTGCAGTACATTTCAGACTTCACTGCATTCAATTTTAACACAGTGAGCACAGTGAGCCTCAAAATTGGGCACCACAATCCCACCAAAAATATCTACCTGTTCTTGCACACCTGGGACCAAACCCACATTTGAATAATACATTAAGAGCCAATATCCTACATAAAAGGGAAAGCCTATGAAATAATATTACACCACAGGAAGCATTAACTGCCAGATCCTGAAAGGAAGGAAAACAATTATATTATTATAAAAGCAGCAGACAAAGGAAGTGCCATTTGTATAATGGACACCAGTGACATGCAGAAGGCACACAAACACCTGTCAAAACATCAAATACTGCAATAGACTGCAGGAGGATCAAACTAATCCCCACAAGATTTATTTTTTCTTATAAATGCAGTTTTGGTATTCCCATTTAATGTTAGAGAAGAAATACTAGATTTACCACTCGAAATGGGCTGCTTCTACATGCTCCCCAAAGTTTACAAAGAGGGGAATCCAGACAGACCCATAATTTTAGGAACTATGACACTAAATGAAAATATCTGGGTAGTAAACATCACAAAATCTCTGGTCCAGAAAACACCAAGTTATGTTCAGGATGCAATACTTCTAAACAAACTTGCTGCTATTGGACCTATATCAAAAGAAAACATCCTAGCCACCATGAAAGTGGAATTCCTACACAGGCATGGCACGCATCCTTCACAATGATGGTATGCATGTCCTTCCTTCAAGAACTGGACCTACCTGCAAAACCAATCACCAATCACAAAATTAATTCTGACCCACAACTTCTTTACACATAAACAAATGCAATAAGATTGTGCTTTGGTTTCATAGTTGGCACATATAGAATTGATAGTAAATAGGTATAAGACATCCTACTGGTGAAAGCTGGTATTAATAGGCTTTGCGTACATGTAGTACATACTTTAACCACCGCCTGCAGAAAAACACGAAATGCAGCAAAATCACACCTAGATTTTACCACGATTTTGTGCGTTTTGCAGCATTCAGGAGAGGGAGGTTCCGGCAGCAGCTCCTAAACTATCTTCTAAGCCTATGTGTACATGGAGACAAAGGCTTTTATGGTGTTAAAGTGGATGTAAACCCTAAAAAACTTTTTTTTTTGATGTCACAATGTAGAGTATAATATTTCCTATCATCTGTGCCCAGTCTTGCCACACAGAGTTAATCCAGCTCTGAGCAATCCTCTTTTATGTTCAGTGAAAATGAACAGCCTTCCAGATAAAACCCTGCCTAGATAAAAAGTCAGTTTTCTCTCTTGCTTTGAGTGAGAGGTTATTTACATATCTAGCTAGGACATGTTTATTATATGTTATGTTTTGTTTATCATAATATGAGGTGATATAACATCATAACACATCCTAGTAATATACAATGGACTTTGGATCACCTCTTGTTATGATAAACATGTCCAAGCTAGATTTGTAAATAACCTGTCACTGAAAGCAATAACAGAGAAACGGACTTTATAATTTGGCAAGTTTTTTTTTATCTGGAATTCTGTTAATTTGCACTGAACTTTAAAAGAGGATTACTCAGCGCTGGATTACCTCTGTGTGGCAAGACTGGGCACAGATGATAGGAAATCTTATACTCTACATTGTGACATAAAAAAAAAAAAAACTTAGAAGGGAAGTTTAGGAAAAAACTTACTTTTTGGATGCTCAGCCTTGTTGGTGTCCATCTGCTGTCGGCGTCCATTGGCGGCCTTGTCCGGCGTCTGTCTGTGGCCTTGTGCGGCATCCGTCCAGCCTTGTCGGTGTCCGTCTGCTGTCTTGCCCGGCGTCCATCGGCGGCCTTGTCCGGCGTTCGCCTGTGGCCTTGCGCGGTGTCCGGATTTCTGGTGTGTTCAGCTTTACTCTGCTCCTCTCGCAGGGCTGCGGGCGGAGCCGAGCATGGCCGAGCCTAGCCGAGTGTGCAGTACACTTGGCTTGGCTCGGTCTATTTCGGCTGTGCCCGGGAACAGCAGCGGGAACAGCAGTATCGGCGTATATTGCGCACCCACGATTTTTCACGATTTTAAATGTAAAAAAGTGCGCGTTATACGCCGATAAATACAGTATTACTTTGTGGAGATGCAGACTAGAATACTGAAATCACTGAGCAGCAAATGACATCACCTGTGATTTAATTCAAATATCCTGCAAACCTGGCTTGTTAGTGGGTCCTGAGGACAGGAGTTGAGGACCACTGTGCCAGTATATATGGAGCCTAAAGAAAAAAAATGCAAGCTTTTTTCATACGATGCATTTTCAGCAGGAGGTCAGAATTTTCAGTTACTGTTTTTTTCTGATTTGCAAAATAATGAAACAGGAGGACCTAAAAAGATATACAAACTCCTATTGAAAGCCACACTGATTGGTTACCGATCATGTGTTCACCATGACCACCAATTAAGTTGATATTACAAAAGTTTATTTACAAATAAACCTGCCAGCTCCAGCTATCACGGCATATCTATCCCAGTACAATACAATCTGTAAACAATTTAATACATTTAAGAATTTAAGAATTATTAAAAACTTTTGTGTAAAGTAAAGAAAATGCATTTTATTGTAACAATATTATCCATTTGTCAGCTTACAATAATAATAAAATAAATAGAACAGTTTATTGTATACATGCACACTGAAGCTGATAAACTGGCGTTTTGAACGCCAGATTTCTGGCAGAAAAAGCTGCTTTAAAATATAGCTTTTATCAGCGTTTTGTATCAGTTTTTTTCAGCGTTTATCAGCGTCAGCGTTAATGAGCTTTTTTATTGTATAAATACTAAGGACACTCCAAAAATCCCACAATGCATTCCCAAACTCCCAGAATGCATTTTTTTTAAAGCTCATAAACGGCCTTTAATTAGCGTTAATTAGTATATATCGTTTTTTGGCGTTTTTTCCTGCCGAAAAACGACACTTTGAACGCAAATTTTGGGCGTTCAGAAAAAAGCCAATAAAAAAGCTCATTAAAGCTAAAAAACACCCAGGTGTGCATGGACACCTAGGGTAACATAGAGTTCAGTTTATGGGCTTTTTTAAAAAAACGCCAAAACGACAATAAACTGCAGTTTATCAGCTTCAGTGTGCATGGAGCCTAAATGTCCTTAAAAAACAATGTACAAATTGTTTAGTTTGTCAAATCTTAATTTTTTTTTCAAGTTAACCAATGCATATTAATGCCTCTAAATTTGTCTCAGGCATCTAAGCATCAATAACACCTGGTCATGAAAGGGCTAATCAATAGAGAAAAAAAGAGTTTGATATTTGGCTAAACCGATGTTAGCAGCAAATCCCTATCCTGTTAGTGGATTCTTGCCATATTTACTGCTAACAGGCAAACTGTTGATAGAAGGCATGTGAAACTGGGCACTGACATAGGGAACACATACCAATGCAAACTTTTTTTTAATACTGTACAGCGGGGAACATTATTCAGCTTCAAGTGCAACATTGAAAAAACAAAGGGGTGCCGTAAAGAGTGACTCCACTTTTGTTGAGAAATAATCCCCTCTGGGTGATCAATATACACTACAAGGATGTTAAGAAAGTTTGTTGCAGATTCCTACCCGTTTCTGCTCTGAAGAAAAAGCTGTTTTTCTATGCCAATGTGCAAAGTGAATCATTATCAATAAGCTGTTGCACTTGCAAGGTTCTAATGAGGAAAATTGCTGGACTTGAATCCCTTTAGAAGTGACTAACCCTTTGGCAGTATCTCACCAAAAATAAAAAAATTGTTGCAGAGGATGCCTAAAATCTGACTTGTATCTTACAGAAGAACTATGTATGTGGTGGGACTTTAAATATACCTCCAATGATTATAACCACAGCTACTACAAAGAAAATCCATAGAAAATATTACAAGTTTATTCACATATTTAAAACATATCTCATAACATTAGCAATATATAGTCAGACAACAATTCAACCACTGATTCGGCATAAAAATAGTGGAAGAAGATACATTTAAAATACTCAGAGATCATATTTTGTAGGTCAACACATTTTTTGGGATGACCCACTTCTTCAGGACCTTGTATCTCACATAAACATAGTCGCTAAAATGATAGCATTAGATTTTACAGAAATTGTCTTGTGTTAACCACTTACGGGCATGCCCGCTGCAGGAATAAGTCACGACTTTGAAGAGGAATACTGTTGTTATGGTAGCAGCTAGCTTCCATAACCCCGGTATCTCCTTCTTCAGCGAGCGGTCCGCTTCAAGATAAAAGTGGACTCTGCGGCAGATTCCACATATGGGGTTATTTACTAGAGGCAAATCTACTTTGTACTACAAGTGCAAAGTGCACTTGAAATTGCACTGAAAGCTAAAATTATGTTTTTTTATTTTCCTTGCATGTCACCCTCAGATCTACAGCAACTGCACTTCCAAGTGCACTTTCAGTGCATTTTCAAGTGCACTTTGCACTTGTAGTGCATGGTGGATTTGCCTTTAGTTAATAACCCCCATAGTATCATAAGTTAGCCTGCAGTTTCCTGCTTGTGTATTCTTACCTCCTTGCAGTAGTGCTTCTCTACCCTGATTCCTTTCTCATTTATGGTTTGGCTTTTCTCACCTATGGGTGTCGCCTGCTTTTCTTTTGGCTTTTGTTTCCTTCCTTTTCCATCATTTCCTGGCTCGCTTCCTAGTTTGCTTGCCTATATAAGACATGCTCAGTGTATCTCACATTGCCTGAGCATCTTCACAGTTCTCTGGGCTCCCGGTCGCCTGTTTGCATGTATCCTGTGCCTGACTACCCGTGTACTGACCCCAGCTTCCTTTACCATCTGTGCTTGTTTTCTGCCCATCCTGACCTCAGCTTGCCTCTTGGATTTCCTGTGGTCTCCTGCTACTTGTACTCTGCACAGGCGAGTGGTCTCTGCATCCCCAGCTCAGTGTACCTGATTCCAGCTTGCTGCAATCCACTCCTACCATCAGGGGCTCTGGTGAAGAAGCAGGCTGGGGCCTAGACTCCAAGCCCTGGGGAACCCTATAGCCTATGTATTGGCTATGTATAATCCACAATGTGTGGCAAGTGACAATCCGCAACGTGTGGCATGTAACATTATGACAATCCGCAATGTGTGGCAAGTGACAATCCGCAACGTGTGGCAAGTGACAATCCGCAACGTGTGGCATGTAACGTTGTGACAATCCGCAATGTGTGGCAAGTGACAATCCGCAACATTTGGCAAGTGACAACCCGCAGGTGACATAAGTGACCATCCACAACGTGTGGCATGTAACGTTGTGACAATCCGCAATGTGTGGCAAGTGACAATCCGCAACATTTGGCAAGTGACAACCCGCAGGTGACATAAGTGACCATCCACAACGTGTGGCAACCCACAATGTGGGGCAAGTGACAATCCGCAATGTGTGGCAAGTGACAACCCGCAGGTGACGTAAGTGACCATCCGCAACGGGTGGCAACCCGCAACGCGTGGCAAGTGACAACCTGCAACGTGTGGCAAGTGACAATCTGCAATGTGTGGCATGTGACGTTGTGACAATCCGCAATGTGTGGCAAGTGACAATGCGCGACGTGTGGCAAGTAAAGTTGTGGCAAGTGACAACCCGCAGGTGGCATAAGCGACCAACCGCAACATGTGGCAAGTGACAACCCTCAACGTGTGGCAAGTGACAACCCGCAGGTGACGTAAATGACTATCTGCAACATGTGGCAAGTGACAACCTGCAACATGTGGCAAGTGACAACCCGCATTGTGTGGTTGGTGAAAACTCGCATCTGGTGGTGGAGTCCGAATCAAAACTGTAAGTACAAACACACATCACAAGTTGTATGAGACATGAGAGCCTGAGAGGGACTTGCCTTGCCCAGCCCTGATTAACCACTTAAGGACCGGAAGGATTTGCCCACTTAAAGGGGTTGCATGGGTTTGTTTTTTTGTTTTTTTAAATAACAAACATGGTATACTTACCTCCACTCTGCAGTTCGTTTTGCACAGAGTGGCCTCGATCCTGCTATTCTCGAGTCCCTCGACGGCTGTCTTGGCTCCTCCCCGCATCAGCTAACCCCCTTCTGGAAAGCTCTCTCCCAAAGGGGTTAGCTTGCGGGTGCACTCCCTGTCATACACGCTGTGTCCATAGACACAGCGTGTATGACTCGTTCCCGCCCCCCCCTCCACAGGCCGCGTCATTGGATGTGGCTGCGCTGCTATCAATTTATCCAATCTAGCAAATCAACGGCCAGATTCCGTGGAGAAGAGGATGCCAGGGGATGCGCACAGTAGGTGAACGGGCTCAGGTAAGTAAAACAGGGGGGCTGGGGGGCCGTCATTGCCAGGTGGCTTTTAACCTTAATGCATAGGATGCATTAAGGTGAAAATACACAAAACATTACAACCCCCTTAATGACCGGGCCATGACAGGTCCTCTTTATACATGTATAGAGCCATGACAAGTACTCTTTATACTCCTATACATGTATAGAGCCATGACAGGTCCTCTATATACATGTATAGAACCATGACAGGTCCTCTATATACTCCTCCGTACATGTATAGAGCCATGACAGGTCCTCTTTATACTCCTATATACATGTATAAAGCCATGACAGGTCCTCTTTATACTCCTATATACATGTATAGAGCCATGACAGGTCCTCTTTATACTCCTATATACATGTATAGAGCCATGACAGGTCCTATTTATACTCCTACGTACATGTATAGAGCCATGACAGGTCCTCTTTATACTCCTTTATGCATGACATGTATAAAGGAGTATAAAGAGGACCTGTCATGGCTCTATACATGTATAAAGAGGACCTGTCATGGCTCTATACATGTATAAAGAGGACCTGTCATGGTTCTATACATGTATTACATGTATAGAACCATGACAGGTCCTCTTTTTACTTCTTTACATGTATACCACTTCACATGGGTCCCCTTTAGTCATCATGATAAAAAATAATGAATTTTGGGGGCCTTTTGGTGGGCGTGATTTTTTTTTTGGGGGGGGGGCAGCATTTCATTCTTGGTCCCAGGCAGCACAATGTCTTGGGCTGGCACTGTTGACATGGATAATGTGCCTTGTTCCTTTGTAGCACATATAATGGAGAAAATTCCAGGAAGGAGTATCTTAATGTTTTATAGGAAGTTAAAGGAGTTGTAAAGGAAAAAAGATTTTTTGCCTAAAATTAATGTCTGCAAAGTAGACAGACAGAATAGTGTAATGATTCTGTTAACAAACAAGTAAATACCTATTAAATTCCTTCATCTATATCACCTCCAGTGTTCTAGTTTCTGTTCTCTCATTCACTTCCTGGTTTGCATCGTTAGTTCATGTAAGAACTACATTTCCCAGTAAGAATTGTGGCACGCCCAGTAGTTCACACCTCCTTGAAGTCTCTAACACGTAGAGAGCGTCCTGCCGCACAGATGTAGTTCCCAGGAGGGGGCGAGCATGTTACTGACCACCTCAGTAAAGTCTCCCATCATGGTGGTCAGTAAGATCAGACAAGCAGGAAGTGAACAGAACAGAGAAGAAATAGAGCAACTTCTGAGCAAAAACGAACAATGAGGAAGTGAAAAGAGGAATGTCTGCAGGTAAAGGATGCTTATTATGAAAAAAAAAATTCCTTTACAACCCCTTTAAATACTTCCAGATGCCTTGTTATTAGGGAAATCCGAGATCGTTAATTGTACGTTTTCCAAAGTAAATGTGGCATTAAGCATTTCCATATCTGTTTCCTTTACTTATGGGTTATGACCTGTAAAAAGTTAAGAAGGTGGTCATCCTCAAATCTAACTTTTGTGGCATAGATATTCTCATGGAATATCCTAAAACCATGCAAAATTAAAGAAGTGCCCTTAACAAAATGGGTTATGGTCATTGCTAAATAAAATATGTCATCTGAAAGTTTACAATTAATGCCAACAAGTGGCCAGTTTTTCACCCTCCTTAGAATAGGTTAGAGAATTGAGGCCTGATTCACACTTATTCAGGTTGCAGTTTGCATATTGCAGGTGCATTTTGCGTTTTTCAATACACGCTTTTGATCCACTGAAGTCTATGGAACCAAAAACCAGGAAAAAGTCGCTGGCCCTTTCCATAAAATGCACAGATGTGAACTACATCCATAGAAACCATTTTAAATAAACTGTAGTGTGTTTCTGCAAAACTGAAAATGCACTTACAAAATGCATACAGTGCCTTGCAAATGTATTCATACCCCTTGAAATTTTCCACATTTTGTCATGTTACAGCCAAAAACATAAATGTATTGTTGGGATTTTATGAGATAGACCAACACAAAGTGACACATAATTGTGAAGTGGAAGGAAAATGGTAAATGGTTTTCAATATTTTTTTACAAATAAATATATGAGGCCGCGTACACACGGCAGAGAACCTCGACGGGCAGAACACATCGTTCCGCCCGTCGAGGTTCTCTGCCGGCCGTCGAAATCGGCGACCCGCCCGTCGGGAATGGCAACCAGCCATTCATCCAGGCGGGCCGTCGAGCAAATAGAGAGCGTGCTCTCTATTTCTGCTCGACGGGCTTCCCGACGGGATGCTCGCCGAGAGCGTACACACGGCCGAGGTCCTCGCTGGAATGCAGCTTCCAGCGAGGTTCTCGCTGGTTTCCAGCGAGAACCTCGGTCGTGTGTACGCCGCCTGAAAAGTGTGGCCTGAATTTGTATTCAGCCCCCTTTACTCTGATACCCCTAACTAAAATCTAGTAATACCAATTGTCCTCTGAAGTCACCTGATTAATAAATATAGTGCACTAATTAGTAAATAGAGTGTAATTTAATCGCTGTATAAATACAGCTGTTATGCAAAGCCCTCAGCGGTTTGTTAGAGAACCTAAGTGAACAAACAGCATCATGAAGGCCAGGGAACACACCAGACAGGTTAGGGATAAAGTTGTAAAGAAGTTAAAAAAAGGGTTAGGTTATAAAAAAATATCCCAAGCTTTGAACATCTCACGGAGCACTGTTCAATTAACCATCTGAAAATGGAAAGAGTATGACAAAACTGAAAACCTTCCAAGACATGGCCATACACCCAAACTGACAGTCTGGGCCAGGAGAATATTAATCAGAGAAGCAGCCAAGAGGCCCATTGTAACTCTGGAGGAGCTGCAGAGATCCACAGCTCAGATGGAAGAATCTGTTCTCATGACAACTGTTAGGCCTCGTACACACAACCGTTTTCTCGACAAGCCTATTAACCTCCCTGGCGGTCTTCCCGTGTGTGGCACGGGGTGAGATTTTAAAGCTACGATCGGTAACCCCGTGCCACACACGGACTTGCCTCGCTGGATGCAGAAAAAAGTTTACTTACCTTTTCTCTGCGATCCAGCGATGAATCCCCGCAGTACACGGCGGGCGGATGTCCGCCTGATGCTGTGTGTTCCGCCGATTCCCTTCCCTGCGAGCGTCGCGACGTAGGGGGGGGAACGGCACCAAATTTAAAAAAGTAAACAAACACTATACATACAGTACACTGTAATCTTATAGATTACAGTACTGTATGTAAAAAATACACACCCCCCATGTCCCTAGTGGTCTGCCCTGTATACTACATGTCCTTTTATATAATAAAAACTGTTCTTTCTCCCTGCAAACTGTAGATTGCCCATAGCAACCAAAAGTGTCCCTTTATGGCAAAAATTGTTTTAGAGCAGCTAAAAAACAGCGATAATAAATCAGAATCACTTGCAGAATTTAGCGATAGCGATTTATGGGGAAATTCGTCATAAAAAAAAAAATAATGACAGCAAAAATTCTGCAACTGAGCAAATTTCAGTGATTTTGATTTGATTACATTATTGAATAATTTTTACTATAATTATATTATTATTTGTTATAATTTTTTATAATTATTTATTATATTATAATTTTTAATAAGAAAAAAAATAAAAAATCATACCCAGGATGCCTATTAGACTCTTGTTTGGATAGATTTCAGTGAGTTATTCCTAAGAATTACAAGCCTACAGTATAAAACGCCAAATTCCCTTGCAAATAATGGTACCGCTTTTAGCACCTAAAATCTGAAAGAATCATACCGCCAGGGAGGTTAAGGAATTCGTCGAGGAAAATGATGTTTAATTTATGACGAGTTCCTTAGTTGTGTGTACGAGGTCTACGTCGTGTACTCCACAAATCTGGCCTTTATGGAAGAGTGGCAAGAAGAAAACCATTATTAAAAGAAAGCCATAAGATGTCCCGTTTGCGGTTTACGAGAAGTCTTGTGGGGGACACAGCAAATATGTGGAAGAAGGTGATCTGGTCAGATGAGACCAAAATTCAACTTTGTGGCCTAAAAGCAAAACACTATGTGTGGTGGAAAATGAACACTGTACATCACCCTGAACACACCATCCTCAACGTGAAACATGGTGGTGGCAGCATCAAGTTGTGGGGATGCTTATCTTAAGCAGGGAATGGGAAGATAGTCAGAGTTGATAGGAAGATGGATACAGCCAAATACTATCTTTTTAGAAAATCTGCAAAAGACTTGAGACTGGGTCGGAGGTTCACCTTCCAGCAGGACAACGACCCTAAACTTGCAGCCGGAGCTACAATGGAATGGTTTAGATCAAAGCATATTCATGTGTTAGAATGTCCCAGTCAACATCCAGACCTAAATATAATTGAGAATTTGCGGAAAGACTTGAAAATTGCTGTTCACAGATGCTTTCCATCCAATCTGACAGAGCTTGAGCTATTTTGCTAAGAAGAATGGGCAAAAATGTCACTCTCTAGCTGTGAAAATCTGGTAGAGCCATCCCCCCAAAAAATTGCAGCTGTAATTGCAGGGAAAGGTGGTTCTACAAAGTATTGACTCTGAACATTTATGATTTTCCTTCCACTTCACAATTTTTTGCACTTTGAGCTGGTCTATCCCAAAATCCCAATAAAATACATTTACGTTTTTGTTTGTAACATGACAAAATGTGGACATTTTCAAGGGTATGGATACTGTTTCTAGTTTCATTGACTGGAGTTCAATGTAAAATTGGATTACAATTTCAGGCCAAGTTTCCAAAATTCTGATGAATTTAGTTATGTTATTTGGAGCATTTGGTAAAAATTTGTTTATATCGTAATTTGGGTATGCGGATATGTCCCTAATCTCTGAATAATGAAAAATGTGTCTGAATATTACCGTAATTCGGAACGAAACTAACCGCACGCGTCTAGCACTGATAGGCACTGACAGGATGCACTGATGGGCACTGACAGGATGCACTGATGGGCACTGATGATGTTGCACCGGTAAGGCAGCACTGATATGCTGCACTAATGGGCACTGATAGGCTGCACTGATGGGCACTGATAGCTGCACTGATGGGGTTGAAGTGTTGGGTACTGAAGAGTATAGACCAAAGGATTTACCACAAGAATTAAGAAACAGCAGTGAAAAATTGACCAGCATTAGGACAGTTTTAAATAAGAAGACTTATTTGCACACTTATTTCATTCTATTTTCACCATACACCGTTGTCTCAGTCAACTATATTCACAGTTTTCCACACTTCATTTCACTCATCATCACAGTCACATTCTACATGCACTACCTCCACACTTATATTCTTCTTTGCACCCCACACTCACCTACCTTGATACCTTACTGGGTTTCTTCATCAATTATATTTTCCATTGCAAATTCCATTTTTTCTGTTTGCTATGGCATTTAATTATGGCTTTAATTACTTCTTTCATATATTTTAGTTTATCATTAATATATCAGTATTACATTTTTCCAACTATTTTTGTTTACTTTATATTATTACTTTTACAGCTTGGGGTGCCCCTTTTCGGTTCCATTCTTTGATGGCCACCATTTTGGTCTTTTGGGTCTCTCCCTCCGGATCCCCCCTCGCCCCCCCCCCCCACACGTGGGGTATCAGTGCAGCCCCTCGCAGGCTCTGAGCCTTTTTTGGTCTGCCCACTTAGTCGAGCCTTTTCCATCCTAGCTCCCCCGCCTCCACGAGGGTCGGGTGGTGTACTGGCGGCAGTTACATGGTTCCTAGTCGGTCCACAGTTGCAGCACATGGTAAAAGTGCTCTTGTCCTTTACCTTAGCCGTTAAAGGGTAAAAATATTCATCATTTACAATATTGTCAATATGGTAGATGTTTCTTTGTTGAGAGTATTTTTGTGTTCGTTTTTTAACAATCTCATCTATACACCTATACAATGTATTTCATTCTAGAGCATCTCCTTCTTACCCCCTGAAGCTGAAACGCGTCAGTGTTTTATCATATTTATCATGTTCATCATGTGCTTTTGCAGGTTCGCCCTTTCGGCCCAATCAATATTCTGTTAATTTCTTATGAACATGTTTTTATTGCCATTACTTGACTATGTTTTGGTTAAAATATATCAGATAAAACTACAATAAAACTTTTGTATAAACTAAATAATATTTATTTATTTTTTCCTGCAATACAAAGCCCCTCAGGGTAACTTTTCCTTTTTTCCTTCTACAACAATTTGGGGTGTGCAGCACCTTACCCACTTTTCAGTATCACCGTTTCCTTGTTGCATTAGAAGACTAGGCTCAAATTTACTAGAGGCAAAAAGCACAGCCTGTGGCTTTACTACAATATTTAGGATCCTGCAGGGGATACAGCAGTGAAAATTGCTCAGCAGCAGGACAGTTTTAGTGAGAAATAATAGGGCTAACTGGTGTATGCCTAATTTGTCCAAGGAGATAGAGGGGTGCAGTAAATGTGAGGGATATAATGTTGGGTACTTTAGATGCACACTGTTCTTGATCAGTTTTTTTTTTTAAACATTGCAGCTTCATACTGAAAACAAATGGTAGTTCCAAGCACAGATGAACAGTGAATACTGCATTTTGAGCACCCCAAACTTAAAAAAGGTTCTATCAACATAAAATAAAATCCAAAAGGAACCCAAATGAAATGAAAAAAACTGCAAAATACCAGCTCCGAAACAAAAGCCCACTTCTATATAAGTGACAAAAAAACTGTTTAATCTAACAAATAAAGGTCCTATCAGCATAAAATATTAAACAACATACTCCAAAAATCAACTAGAAAACCAAATTCCACCCCATTAAACAACACAGGGCTCTACACAGATTGAATGATCACTTTGCTTCTTTTGCAGGGAAAAATGTCGATCTGTAGTAAAAAGCAGCCTAGTCCCCTCCCCTGTGATTTGACACAGCAGGAGTTTGTCACCAGATGCAGGTCAAAGATTCATGGAAAAAAACAAGTGGTGACCAAATAATACCAAAAGAAAGTTCTATTTGTGTGAACCCTCAAACCCGAGTCTGTATGTATAATGGATCGATCAAGTATGATACATGAGAAGGACAGCAATAGAGAAGAGAGGAAGAAAAAAGGGGGAGAACAAAGGTAACATGTGGTTAAGGAGACAAACGGATGGACCCCCATCATGGGATCAAATGAAGGCTATGAGGAAAATAAATAAAATTAAGGTGGTGTGTACACAGTTGTGTTGCAAATATTCAATACACATAAAAGCTGATATCTTTTGCGGCTAAGAAGTTATTTTTCATTATTTGCTAATAATCTGAGGTTAAACTACAACAGCGATAAATGAGCGGATTCGTCTCAATTATATCTAGAGCACCGCTAGATGACACATTATGTATTATGAGTAATTAACATGGAGCATCAAATGTGCAATGTAACAATATGGTGAGGAAAAGCAAATTCATGTGTTTGAGCAAAACTACAGTACATTCATTGTATCCTGCAGCTGTGAGGGTTTTTTTATTTTTTATTTGCCCCAACTACTTTATTTATTAAAGGGTCTGAAATACAAAGTGTCAGTATTGTCAAACAACAACCAGATTAAGCTGCTCTCCTCATTTAATTACTTTGTGGAATTCTGTTACTAAAAATGAAAGCAAAACTTCACTCCTCCCTCCCTCCTCTTCTTCTTTTGGATTTTTTTTTAGGGGGGAGCAGGTATGTAGTTTTGGTAGGTACAGAAAGCCATAAATCTGGCGCATGGAGTATAAACAAATGATAGTTCAGGCAACAATACAGCAATAACTGCTGAGATGGTAAATACAGTCTCTGATGCCGGGGGATAAGTTGTGAAGCACTGTGGGGCTGCTATCCTCACAGTTGAGCCAGCTCTGTAAGTGAGAAAAGAAGATGGAAGGAAGGGGGAAGCACCACCTAAGTGCAGTATTACAAGGGGGTTTATTGAAACAACGGGTAACCATTTGCGGACCGCCGCATGTACATTTACGTCGGCAGAATGGCACCGACAGGCACATCAACGTATATATACGTTGGTGCCTTGAGGGGGTTCGGGGGTCCGATCGCCCCCCCCGTACATACGGCGGTCCGGTTACCTGGCCGAGCGATCCGTGCAGAGGGGGCGGTGGTTGGTTTTTCTCCCCCCCCTCCGGATCGCTCTCAGCCAATGCGCGCGCTCCCCCTGTGTCTCATTTCCTCCTCTTGTGTAAACACAGGAAGGAGGAAGTGATGTGATTGCTCCCTCGGCGTTTTTTTCGACCACCGCTGAGGAGAGATCACATCACATAGTAAGTCTACACAACAGCACACTGACACACAGACACATAGGAACATTTAACCCCCCCGATCAAATACCACCAAAAGAAAGCTCTATTTGTGGGAAGAAAAGGATGCAAATTTTGTTTGGGAGCCACGTCGCACGACCGCGCAATTGTCTGTTAAAGCGACGCAGTGCCGAATTGTAAAAACCCCTTGGGTCATTTACCAGTATATTGGTCCGGTCCTTAAGTGGTTAAAAACACTTACAAGATGCAAAAACAAAACAAGCTTATCGTGTGATGGCTCGTCCACCAAAAGTCCTCAATCCTGCATGGTCCACTGGCTTCAGGCTCTCTGAAAAAGGTTGGAAAAGGAATGGACATTCTTGCGAGGCAAAGGAAGTCTGCGCCAACCAGCGTGGAATGCTCCGACGGAAGTGACATCACCAGGAGAGGAAGAAGTGGCTGGAAAAGAACAGGCTATGTGCTCAGAGCTCTCTGCTCCTTCTGAAAGCCTGGAGTGGTAATGCATGCAACTTCTAAACGTAGGGAGAGAAGCAACCTGACTATCTAACTATCTGTAACTATATGTAACTATATGCGACACTTGCAAATTTACAATAAAAACAAGAGGCGATGTAGATAGTATATATGTATGCTGTTGAAATGTAACTGTTCTTATTATATCAGGAGGTTAGATGTTTTTCAGATGTATTTCCAAGGTATTAATACCATCTCATTTGCTCATTGTTGTCTCAGGACAATCATCTACATCATATCAGGGATAGCCATAAGTGGAAATACCTCTGAAAAATATCTAACCTCCAGATATAAGACCACTGGGAGATTCAACCTTAATTATTCGTCCTAGTAACCACTCTCTTCATCACAGAAAATGACTTGAAGATTTGACCTGTCACAAAAACACAGGGTAAAGGGAAATTTCTAAGGTATTAGTTAATTTCCCAAAGTAGGGGATCTTATATTTATATTACATATATTTAAGCCTGTGTTATGTAACATATTCCCTCTGCTTCCTGTGAAGCATATTCAAACTCCCACAGAAGGTTTGGAAATGATCGATGTAACAAACTTTTTATCACTGCAATTTTTTTTACATTAGCTTTACATATATGAAAGACAGAAGCCTGCGTCATAAGTAGCAGTTCTCCCTGATTACAGATAAAAGGGAATTGAACTACAACAAATATGGGTGACAACTGAAGTATTTTCACAGGTAGGGTGTGCTTAATGTATGTGTTTCAGGGATCCTATTATAGTTTTGACTTTATTGAACTTTACAAATGACCCATAGTTTTTCCCAGGAACTAAAATTGCCTATATTTTGTGTTTCCTAAACTATGGGTAAGGACCCAATTAGGGTCTTAAATGTGTTTAGAATTGGTTCACACTTGACTGTGTGTTCTATTACAATAAGTTTTGTTGATGGATAGCAACAGAAAAAAAAAATACAAAAACTGAACTTACTCAAAGAGTATCAAAACACAAATAAAAAGGATACAAGAGAATGAAATTGGGTACACAATGGGTAGATAAAAATCCACATATAAAGCAAGTAGAAACATAAGGTGAAAGTTGTCCAACAGTAAAAAGGACAAAGGACCAAAAAAGGCCAGCCAAGAAGGACCACTATGCATAATGGATAATCCAGAGGGGAAAAACCCAGGAGGAGGAGAAATAGAAAAAGAAAAGAGCGAAAAAAAGGAAAAGAAGAGAGAGCAGAAGAAAACAGGAGAAGTAACAAGAGCATCCCAAGGTTCAGGGGTGCAGGCGTATCAAATGTCCAACAACTAATGATCAAAATGCGAAGGGTGAGAATACAATATCCAAGGTTGCCAAACTCTAAGAAATTTCTTGACTGTGTGTTCAAGCATGAAATTAACAGATCATTGGTGATTGATAGCAAACTAACAATAATTGACAGCTTAAACACTTATGGGGAGCTAGAAAGCCTGTGAGATGGGGGGCAAGGGCAATTACGCAAACAAGACCGGGAGACTAGGTATTAATTGGAAATGTCTACTACTGAAATTACAATTAAAATGTTATTTCTCCTTGTTTTTCTGAGGCTTAAAGTAATGGAGAATATCAGTGTAGCGCCCCCTTGCTTTTTGCATGGGCGCTGTGTTAAAACTAGTTGAACTAGGAGAGTTAAGTTGCTCCTAGTTGTGATTTGTTTAGGTTGTTGTCCTATGTCATTCTGGAAGGGTCCACTGGCTCGGACTGCATTCTGGGGATGTCATTTCATCCTTGGCCGGCAGTGGGAGCCAGCAGGATTTGTGGCGGATGGAGTCTTCCTTAGCAGCCAATGGGAGAGGGTTTTTCCTCGCTGGGCATGCTGGGGAGGGTTATATCTGGGACTGAGGTCGGGTCTTCGGGGTTCTTCTTCACGTGTGCGGGGTCCCGGTCTCGGGGTGCGGCAGCCACCTTCAGGGTGTGCGCGCCCATGGACCCCGCCGGTGCGGCCCGCCTGGCCAGGTTCCTGGGCCTTCCTGAGACTCAGCCAGAGACAAGAAGCAAGGGACCTCAGTGACCTACTGAGTTCCCGAAGCTTAAGGGAATCCCAAACGGGGATTCGGTGACCGAGTTGCTGGCAGGTATGCTTTGCTGCCACCTGGTGACTTATGCTGAGAAATTACTGGGAGGATTCGCTCTGTTCGTACATTTAGTCTATACAAATTAACTGGCTTTTGGCAGAGACCTAGAGTCGGGCCTGTGAGAGAGACCCGTTTCTCCCAGCTAAGATTCAAGGTGGCGCCTTGGCTGCCAGGATTGTGTGAGAGATACCTGTCCGGGAGCACCTTACCCACTCAGTCTCATAGGAGTGGCGACGTGTGAAAATTTGTGTTACTAAGGGCTGATCTGCCTTGTGTAAATCCAGGCCTGACATCGAAAGTTTCTCTTCTCTCATCAACCTATTCTTCCTTCACCAAAGTTGATGTTTGGCTAATGTTGGCCTGGAATTAAAGCATTGAGAAAATCTTTATTGACTGTGTGGACCTCCGTTTACTACTTAGTTCTTCTGGTGCATCCCTGGACCAAGCTGGGGTAACTTAATTTGCTGTTCCCAAATCAAACCAGCGGCTCCTTCGGGGGTAGCGCTACATCAGGTTTTGAGATAAAAATTTCTAAGAATTCCTACTCTTGACAATGGCCCATAATTGAAGCATCCCTGTATACAAGATTCTAAAAATGTTTTGGGGGTCACCAAAAAAAGGGAAGGAAGAGACAGGGAGAAAAACAGGATAAACAGCACTATAGTGTAGAATTTCTGTCTCAAAATATTGAAACAATATAACCTACAGGTTATGGTGAGAAAGGACCAAAGGGATACAAAAATCCTCTAACCGAATCACTGTGTAGCACAGTAAAGACTCCTTAGGCCGCGTAAACACGATTGAATTTATCTGCTGGAAACGATCCGACGGACCGTTTCAGCAGACAAATTCGATCGTGTGTACGGGCGGACAGACAGGTTTTTCCAGCAGACAAATTTTAAAGCATGCTTTAAAATCTGTCTGCTGGGAACCCGTCCGTCCGACATGTCTGCTGGTTAGTACACTAACCAGCGGACATATCTGCCCGCACATGCGTCGACGCATGCGTGGACGTTTTTTACTTCCTGTCAGACCGATTTAATCGGATTTATTTAGTCGTGTGTACACGGCCTTAGGCTTCATTTCCATGGACGTTTTTACAGCCACTTTTTTACAGCTTAAAAACGCCTGTCCATGTTTATTTTAGAAAAAAAAATATTGGTTTTTTTTTTTGAGCCGGAGCTTTTTGAGTGTTTTTTAATGTCTGCCGTTTTTACAGCCCTATTGCTGGAGCTTCAAAACGCACTGGCCCTGGGTTTTTTTTGCAGCTTAAAAACGGCTCAGCCATCTACAGCTCAAAAACGTCATGGTGGGCATGAGGCCATAGACTAACATGGAGAGCTGTTTTTAAGCTGCAAAAAAACGCTCAGAAAAGTGGCTGTAAAAATGTCCATGGAAATTAAGCCTTAAAACCCAAAGTATTCACATGTCTCATACTTTCACATATCCCAAAATATGGGATTCATTCCCCGTTTTTTGTTATTTTTGTTTAATCCAACAAGCTTTTTTTATCTGCTAGCAGAAAGGATTGACTATGGCCCAACCCTAACCCTTTCCTAGCAATCACTTAGTCTACAGTCAGTCAGTCTGTTCCGTGGTGCTAGCAGGACGCTCTCACATGAGTCGGCTCACCAGGGATAGATCAGCTAGGCAGGCAGGTTTGTTCTCCCAGCTCCAGCTGCTTCCAGGACTCACGGATCGCAGCTCTCCTTCCACCCTCTGGCCTCCATATTTCCCCACCACCAGCTCGCTTCCTTCCCCCAGGGGTCTCACAGGTAAGCCGAGCACTGGTGTTTCCCCCGCCTCCCCTGGGACAGCGCGGCCGTCCTTCTAAGGATAAGCCGCAGCTCTGCCCAGCAATTCACTGCCTCCTATTTCTCCTCCTGGCCACCCGGCCATCTGGCCAAAAAAACACAGACAATCGAGGCACCCCGCCGCCACCTCCCCGCCTCTGTTCCTCGTGTTTTCCAACATCCGCGCCGACCTGTAGAGATTCGCGGCAGCCGCATTTAGGAAAGGCCGCGGCTTCATCCACGGCCTAGCGGCGCGCCGCTCTCCACCTCCCAACAGTCGGCACTACCCAATTAATCGGGCCACAAAGCCCCCCCCCCTACCCCTCATAACAATAACATTGTGTGAGGATAACTGGCTATATTGTGACCGGGCAACTTGACACTGATAGTCAGGGCACTGATTATAAGTGCAGCCCCAGTTCTAGCTGCTGTCTGTCAGTCAGTGTGCAGTCAGACACCGAGAGAGCAGGACGCTCTCAAACGAGTCAAAGCCCCCTCCCTACCCTAGTAGAGCCCCCTTGCCCTCCGATAATTTCCCTTAGCCCCTCAGGCGCCACTTAGCCTGGTACCCCCCAGGTCGGCGGCCATCTTGCTCCACCCTGCCCTATCCCTCTCATTATAACTTGATCCAGGGCTTAACCCGATCGCCTCTTTAGGGGTCAGGAAGGAATTTTTTTCCCTACCACAGCATATTGGCGCAGCGTGGTCAGGGTTTTTTTGCCTTCCTCTGGACCAAGCCAGGATCAGAGGATTCAGTTATCCTTGTGAATCCACCCCCCCTCCCCCCCGCCCTTGGTTCCACGGCGGCCATGGTTAATCGGCAATACTCGGCGGAGATCATTTGGGATCTGGGTCGATCTGCTGCAATTCTGCCGGCCGCCACCAAAAAAGCCCTAAGAAATCTGCGACTTTTGAGGATCGATCGACGATCGACTGCCAGAAGTCGCAGCCATTTACCCCAGCCTAAGCACATATCATGTGCTTTGATCAACACTAGATCGGCAGTAAAACACAGATTAGAAATCCATGATTTCTTATTGCAACATGACTTAGACTGCCTCTTCATTACAGAGAGCTGGCTCACAGCCGACTGTAACACCATTCTAGGAGAATTGGTGCCAGAAAACTACCGTATTATAACGGAAAACAGAATAGGGCAAAGAGGAGGAGGACTGGCGGTGATCCATAAGACGCGTCTTGCGATCACAAAACCAAGCCTCCAAAACCCTCTTCCATTCATGGAAACCCTTACTCTTCAACTGCAAGTAAACGGTCAGGAGACCGTCCGGATTCTACTCTGCTATAGGCCACCTGGCCCCAAGTCGCAGCTGCTCCCATCTTTGACGGACTTTGTCTCCACCTATACCCTGAACAGCAAACACCTTTTGCTGCTCGGGGACTTCAACCTTTGGGCCAACTCCCCGCAAGACCCTATTGCCGACGCCTGCATCGACCACCTGGAAGGATTAGGGCTTCAGCAACTAGTATGTGGGCCCACACATGCTTCAGGTCATACGCTCGATCTTATTTTCAGACAAGATCTGGAAATAAAAATCTTGGAAAATGAACCATTGCCATGGACAGATCACCATGCAATTAAATTCATTATTTCCGAATTCCCCCCCTTAACAAAAACATCAAATCTAGTGACAACACACTGGACCAGATGTCAGAAGAAGCTCCACTCGGAACTCTTCAAAGCCACGTTAGGGGAAAAAATAAACACAATTCAGCCGCACCAAACAGCGGAAGAAACACTGGAGGCCATAAACACAGCACTATTGCAGTCAGCTGACTTGATAGCGCCGAAACGAAAGACCCAGATCAGGAAAAATAACTCCGGCTGGTTCAACAACCAGCTGGCGTTACTGAAGCAAGAGCGCAGAAGGGCAGAAGCAGCCTGGAAAATAAACTCTTCAGATGAGAACCTCTTGATCTACAAGGTAATAACTAGAAAATACTACAAGCAAATCTTCGAAGCCAAGAAAAACTATTTTTCTGAGGCTATCAACGGTGCCCTAAATCGCCCCCGCAAACTCTTCAAGCTGGTCACTCAGACCATGAATCCAGGATGTCTTGAAGCCCCCAACTTGGATACACAAGAATTTTGCGATGAGTTATCGGATTGCTTCATTAACAAAATTGAGGCAATCCGGCAAAGCATTCAGCAAAACAATTTCTCTCCTAGCCCCCCCCCGTAGTTACTTACACAGCACCGGCAGTAATTCACCACAGTTAGGTGAGTTCACGCTGGAACCCATCTCCATTCAGACCACAAAAAATATCATCGGCACTCTGCGCAACAGCACTGCGCCAAATGATATTATCCCCACCAAACTGCTGCAGGAATGCGCCGACATCTTGGCACCTCCTGTCACGCAGCTTATCAACCAATCCTTCAGGGAGGGCATAATGCCCTCCCAGTTGAAGGAGGGCTTCATTCAACCCATCTTGAAGAAAACCACCCTGGATCCTAAGGATCCACTCAACTGGCGCCCCATAACAGGCCTAAATGTTCTCTCCAAGGTAATGGAGAAAGCAGTGGTACAGCAGCTGCAACAGCATCTAGATACCCACAACTTACTCGACCCATTTCAATCAGGATTCCGTCCCGGACACGGGACAGAAACAGCATTGCTTAAGATATGGGACGATGTTCTCGAGGCCGCAGACGAAGGAGAATCTTCTCTTCTGGTTCTGCTGGACCTAAGCGCAGCCTTTGATACAGTTGATCACAAGCTGTTATTGACTCGGCTGGCTAAAATAGCTAAAGTCGCAGAAAGCGATCTATCCTGGTTCTCCTCTTTTTTGGAAAACCGATCGCAAATAGTGAAGCTAGGACTCTTCACTTCTGAACAACGCACATTATCGTGCGGGGTCCCTCAAGGATCTCCCCTGTCGCCGATGTTATTCAACATCTATGTGCGTCCTCTGTTCGAAATCATCAGCAGCCAAAAACTGCTATATCACTCTTATGCAGACGACACGCAACTGTACTTCCGCATTTGCAATAAAAAGGATCACCACCTCAACCTAGAGACATGCCTCTCTTTGATAGAGGACTGGATGACAAAGAGTTATCTCAAACTCAACGGAGCGAAAACAGAACTTCTTCTGTTTCACGCCAAGCGTAGGAATCAATCGACAACAACCTGGATCCCGCCGCCCATTCTGGGCAAAATCATCACCCCTAGCGCCAAAGTCAAAAGTCTTGGGGTCATCTTTGACTCAGACATGACAATGAACGCACAAATAGGGTCAGTAGTCAGTGGATCTCACCATCTGCTGCGCCTACTACGCAGACTCATGCCTTTTATTCCCAAGAAAGACATAGCGGTCGTGGTGGGAGCGATTGTAAACTCCAGACTGGACTATGCAAATGCCCTTTACCTCGGACTCCCCAAGTACCAAATCGCTCGTCTTCAAGTCGTTCAAAATACGGCCGCCAGACTTGTGACTGGGAAAAAACCCTGGGAATCAATCTCATCTTCACTGAGATCCCTTCACTGGCAACCAGTTAAAGACAGAATCTCCTTTAAAGCTCTCTGTCTAACGCATAGATGTATCCATGGGAATGCTCCCCATTATCTATGCGAAAAATTAAAAGTTCACAATCCCAATCGTATTCTACGATCCACCAATCAAAATCGGCTTCAGATACCGAAAGCCAGATACAAGTCCAAAGGTGACAGGAGATTCGCTGTCCAAGGTCCCAGACTATGGAACGCCTTACCAGCCAGCATTCGGCTGGAGGAGAACTACTTAGTCTTCAGGAGAAAGATTAAGACGCATCTCTTTTGATCTCAAAGGAGACAGGAACAACAAGCGCCCAGAGGCGATTTACTTCGCATGTGCTGCGCTATATAAGTTCTTCATTCATTCATTCAAGCCTTTATTAATAAAAATTAGGTATAAAAAATTAAGAGCATTGCATAACCTCCATGGTGAACAAAGAATATCATTACATAGATCGTTCACAATAAACATGTTATAGCAAACAATGATGATCAATAGATGGTTACACATAACCCACATTATTATACCTGAGTCAGGGTATAATGAAATGTCATTTAGGTTGAAGATACTTAAACATATGCATGAGAACCTAACGTATGTTGATAATGTTCAGTTAACCCCAAGTTCCAGCTCTGTGAATGTAGATGCCACTTCTAACCAGCAAGCTCAAATGTTATGGTGTTTCTGTATATCATCTTTTCATATGGGACTGGTTGACATTCGCCATCCATTCCTGAAGAGTCGGTACATCAACCCGCAGCCATTTTCTAGCTATTAACAGTCTAGCCATGTATAGTGTTTCCTGCGTGAAAATGTGGTGGTGTCTATTTTGTTCTTGTTCGGGGAGTACCCCTAGCAGACATTGTTTGGGGCAAAGGGTTAATGGGGAGCCCATTACATCATGTAAGAACTTGATTGTTCCCAGTAGCACTGAATGGCCAGCCAAGACCAGATTAGGTGAACGAAGCAGGAACTGTTATGTTCCTCACACTTAAGGCAGCAAGGATTCCATAGAGGTTTGTATCTAGTTAAGTGAGCTTGGGGTCAGGTAAGATCTGTGCAATATGTATAATTGCATCAGTCTGTCGGAGAGTTTTGGGGAAACCATGTTGCAGGATATTAACACATCTGACCACTCATCGTCCTCCAACCCCCCCATGTACAGTACATCACCCATCTGGTTTTCAGCCTGAAAGCCAAGTCTGATGCTGCAGGTGAGAGAAGATTGGTGTAGCAAATAGATGTCAGTTTTTTAGGGTCTGCTCCCAGGAGGACATCCAATAAATATAGAGAGGTTAAATCAGGGATAGTATCCCCAAGTTGGGAGTGCAGTGTATGGCGAAGCTGGAGGAAGCGGAAGAACATGGAACTGGTTAAGTCAAAAGTTGATATATAGAGATATATAGCCCTCGATCCTTCCAGAGGTTGACTTCAGGCAGTGTGATCAATTCGATTTCCCACATAGCGATGTGTGGTCATGAATGGGGGGCTCTCCATCAATTGCCAATTCCCAGATCTTACAGTGGTTGTACACCATACCCTTGCATTCACCCATTTTGTTTAGATTCCGTGTGTCACTAAGTAGAACCTGAAAAGGGTGTGCAGATCGAGTAGGGGCTCCTGAGCATGCCAGAGTAAGATGCCTGAGTTTATCCTCCTTATCAAAATAAAAAAGTGAGACAATTAAGCAGCTAGATATTAAACGTTATGATCGGGGAGGGCAGTACCACTTACTGTAGGTCTGTGGGATTCTTTAGGTTGTTGCTAGAGTTACCCCAAACAAATGAGTTGAGGATGGAGTCCATAGTTTTAAATACCCGGAGTGGTAAATAGATTGGGAAATATCAGAAAATATACAGAAGTTTAAGTAGCAGAATCATCTTTACCAGATTTATGCGACCCATGAACCAGAGGGGTAAGCTTGTCCAGGTTTGAGTCTTAGCTTTAAGTAGCATGAAAAGAGGTTCTATGTTTAATCTGGTGTATTCTTCGGGGAACGGAATGATTTGAATTCCAAGGTACGTAACCTGGCTTGCTAGTAGCAATGGAAGATGGGCTTGGTTAACATTTGGGGCACCCGAGTCTAGGGGGTTATCTGTTTATTAACTCTTTCCATTAACATTATCTGTTAATGGAAAGAGTATGGCACAACTGCAAACCTACCAAGACATAGCTATCCACTTAAACTGACAAGCGGTGTAAAGAGAGCATTAATCAGAGACGCAGCCAAGAGTATTGTGTAATGGTAACTCTGGAGGAGTAGCAGGGATCCACAGCAAACATGTAGAAGAAGGCGCTTTGGTCAGATGGGACCAAAATTGAAATTTTTGCCCTGAAAGCAAAACGCTATTTGTGGCCGAAAACTAACACTGCACATCACCCTGAACACACCATTCTCACCGCAAAGCACGTGGTGGGAGTATTTGTTGTGGGGATGCTTTTTATTATACCAATGAAATTTACTGGTGTATAGGGATGAGCTTCGAGTTTGAGTCGAACCCATGTTCGACTCAAACATCGGTTGTTCGACCATTCGTCGAATTTTCGAACATTATGGGTCGTTTGTGCCAAATTCGAGTGACACGTCACGGCCCATAATTCACTGCGGCATGGCAGTGCATTGCTGAGTGATGATTGGCCAAGCATGCACTATGACCCGCATGCTGTGGCCAATCACAGCACAGAAAAAACGGAGAGCCATAATTGGCCAAAGCCAGGGTGGCTTTGGCCAATTATGTCTCAGGGGGTTTAATACACACCCCACACTATATAAGGCCACCTGTGTGGCGGCCTTGTGTAGTGTGTTGCAGCGGTGGTTAAAGACAGACAGAGAGAGAAAGAGAGTGTCATTTAATTTGAGTTAGAGCAGGCAGGCGAGTCAGTTAGCTTCAGTTACAGTGTATAGAGGATATATATGCATCCCAGGTTTTGTATATATATTTATACATTGTATTCAGTTTAGCTAGATCCGTTCCTGTTATTCTCTTCATAATATACTGACAGGCAGGCAGGTGATTGTGCTATCTGCAGTATTTTCACTTAGTGTACGGTGTCTTTTGCACAGTGTGTACCTAATGCTTACCTGAATACAATTGCTGGTATTCTCATACAAATACAGGCAGGGACCTGCAGTATGTTGATTTAGTGTCCTTTGCAGTTTTAAATTACTTTTTTTCCTATAGAAATGTCATTTTGTGCAGGGACAGTTCTAAACACGGGAAACACGTGCCACTTCACAGGCATACTAGAACCTTCAGAGAAATGGACAGCCGCTCTCCAAAAAAAAACTCTTGAGTTGTCTTTATTGTAAAATCAATGGAAAATGCACTACAAAAAGCAGCAAAAATAGGGAAAACAGCCAGGCTGTACATCAGGATTGATCAATTCTCAGATATATATACCATCGTTTGTGGACTCTATAACTTTCCTACAAACTAAATAATAAACACAGATTTGGATTATTTTCACCAAGGAAATGTAGCAGAATACATTTTGACCTAAATATATGAAGAAATATTATTTATTTGTAACATTTTATAATAGAAACAAAAGAAACGTTTCTGATTTTCTCTTTTCTCATTTATTTATCAAAAATGTAAAAAACCTAGTGCTCTGTGTAAATTTTTTTTTTCTTATGGGTATAGTGTTGCATGGCCGCGCAATTGTCATTAAAAGTGTGACAGCGCTGAAAGCTGAAAGTGCCCGTTATTAAAGTGGCTAAAATAACGTTCTATGCTAGAAGTGAATGTCAATAAATGGTTAAAATAAAGTTCTATGCTAGAAGTGAATCTCAATAAATGTTTCCATGGCTCTGGAAAAAATAGAAGCTTCTAAAACAAAGAAATCTTTCAAAAATGCGCCTTGCTAATTATTTCCAATTTTTTAATAAATACACATAAAAGATCATAGTTTTGAAATCGGTATGGCATTTAGACATAAAGAGATAAAGGTGTAGGTAGGCTGCACTCCTGGATCTGGAAAGTAAATGAATTTGTAACTCAGTGTACAGGAAGCCATATATTTAAATGTGTAGTTGTAGAATTTAATTGTGCAGATGGTTATATTTCTAGAAACGTATAACCTGCCCTCCTGTGATATCTACAGATTTAGACATGAAATGAAAGGGCTGAACTCTATGCTGCTTTCAAATAGAGATCTTGCTCGGGTTTAACAGTGTGAAATAAAATGAACATTCATTTCATTTGTTGAATTCATATATTGAATAGTTCTTTACCTTAGAAGTAAATTTGTGCGCTTTGCCCTTCAGTGATTCTCTCAGCTCTGCAATCTCTTCAGCAATAATATGCTCGGATATTACTGAACTGTGACTGAATCATCATTTGTGCTAAATGTGACAGGGCAGAATGATAATCTTCAATAAACCGCTAAACTGCATTAATCTTCCATGGAGGATCAGATGCTGAGCAATATTCAAAAGATCTTTTTTTTTGCCTTTGGTTTGTACAGCTAATTTATAGATGACACCTTGTTTCCAGGTTTTCTATTGTGTTTTTGTTACAATTTCCAGTTTAATACAAAAAAAAAAAATCATAAAAACAAACATAACGGAGCTTTGTAATGTATTCTATTGGGTAAAACATCAATTTTATGAGGTTAAATTAAAGTGTATCTATTGTTGAAATATAAAATAATATATTTCTTTCCACATTATGTTTTAGATATTTCTGGGCTACTCCTATTAATCAGAACAATCTTAAAGCGTTTGTTAACCCCAAAACAACATATCCTGTTCCCTTAAAGCATGTTATACAGCACAGTGCTGTGTGTTTTGGCCCCCTGTATCACCTGAAATACCTGCCTGATCCTGCCTGGCTGTACCCTTCCCCCACTGTAGGCTGACTCTGATATATCAGGGTTGCTGAGCCTTGACACCATTGTCAACATACGTGCCTCTGTCATACACTGCCCTGCTTTCCTGTGTTTCCTCTGTCCTCACCCCCCCTCCCCCTGTCTGCTCATACCAGTGCCTGCCACCCCCCCTCGCTCCTTCTGCTCTCATATCTAAATGCTTCCATCCTCTTTGTACTATAATAATAAGTGTCCCTGTGCCTGTGAAATGTAAAAAAAATCTGCCGATCTGAATCTATATGACCGCGGCTCCCGGTGCTTAGCTGACTGTCAGCTCTCCCTCAGCAAGAGGGCTCGGCCTCGCCAACTGGAACTGTGAGCCGAGAGAGAAGAGAGCTGACAAGTCAGTTGAGCGCTGGAAGCCAAGCTTCTTTAGGTACAATCCAAAAGATTTTTTATATAATACAGGCACAGGGACACTTATTATTATGGTACAAAGGGGACGGAAGGATTTGAAAGAAGTGGGTTAACAACCACTTTAAAGTTTGTAAAAGTACTTTGTGAAGCTTCCCACATATTCTGTGGCATGTGAAATTCTGTATTTTTAAATCTGTCTGACTGTTTTGATGTTAAATTTTCAAATCATCTCATCTCGCAGGTTTACTATTCTGACAGAACAGCGCTGCTTTAAAAATTCTACAAGAAAACAGTCAGACTGATTTCAAAATACTGAATTTCACTATACAGTAAAACCTTGGATTATGAGCACAATTCATTCTGGAAGCATGCTTGTAATCCAAAGTACTTGTATATCAAAGCAAGTTTCCCCATAAGAAATAACCGAAACTCAGATGATTTGTTCTACAACCATTTGTTCATAAGTCCTTCAGTTTATAGTACATTTAAAAAAATTATAGCAGTGGAAATGGAACCATTTATAATTTTCCTTTCACTTCACTATTACAGTCATTGTCAAAATAGTTGGCACCCCAGAAATATTTCCAGAAAATCAAGTATTTCTCACAGAAAAGTATTGCAGTTACACATGTTTTCCTATACACACGTTTATTCCTTTTGTGTGTATTGGAACAAAACAAAAAAAGGGAGGAAAAAAAGCAAATTGGACATAATGTTACACAAAGCATGGACAACAGAAAGAGGAGAAGAGAACTGTCTGAGGACTTGAGAGCCAAAATTGAGGAAAAATATCAACAATCTCAAGGTTACAAGTCAATCTCCAGAGGTCTAGATTTGCCTTTGTTCACAGTGCACAATATTATCAAGAAGTTTGCAACCCATGGTACTGTAGCTAATCTCTCTGGGTGTGGACAGAATAGAGAAATTGATGAAAGGTTGCAACACAGGATAGTCTGGATCAGGGATCCTCAAACTACGGCCCCCCAGCTGTTGCAGAACTACACATCCCATGAGGCATTGTAAAACTCTGACATTCACAGACATGACTGGGCATGATGGGAATTGTAGTTCCTGAACAACTGGAGGGCCATAGTTTGAAGACCCATGGTCTGGATGGTGGATAAGCAGCCCCAAACAACTTCCAAAGAAATTCAAGCTGTCTTGCAGGCTCAGGGAGCATCAGTGTCAGCGTGAACTACTATGTCAGCTATGTCAGTTCCTCTATGTCAGCGTTTAAAAAATCTTTTTCCAGTCAGGGCACCCTTGAAGTATACCCCTAGGTGAATGGGGCTACACTGCATAGTGATTAGTGATGATGCATTTAAGAGGTTAAAACAAGGCGGTCAGTAGGCAACATATTGCCTCTTTACCAGCTGTCAAATGCCTCTGAAAAGCGATCTGAGCATGGATTGCTTTTCGGAGGCACAACATTTATTTGCTGGTACTATGAACTATAGAATTTTTTTTTCTGATTGTACATATATAGGGGGTCAGGTTTAAAAGTGCATACATACATGTAAAAAAAACACACACACACACACACACACGCACACATAAAAACACACACATAAATAAATGAAAATATGCACGCACATATAAACCAGTGGCGGCTGGTGCTCCAAATTGCAGCACTGTGCCCATCAATTGCAGCCACTGTGCCCATCATTTACAGCCACTGTGCCCATCAAAAGCTGCCACTGTGCCATCAAACACCACCACTGTTTCCATCAAATTCAGCCACTGTGCCCATCAAACTCTGCCACTGTGCCATCAAACGCTGCCACTGTGCCCATTAAATGCCGCCAGTGTGCCCATCAAATGCCTATGTGCCCATTAAATGCTGCCAGTGTGCCATCAAATGCTGCAACTATGCCCCAACCGAATGTTACCACTGGGAATCCCCCCCGCCTGTTTGCCTGACACTTACCCTGTCTCGGTGGGGCAGCGGGTGAAGGCCACGAGTGGGGTCCTCCATGCATCTCCTGTCCTCTCCTCCTGATAGGCGTCCAATAGCCACGCCTATCATTTCAGCCAATCAGGTGATGGGTAACAGACCCGCACACCTGACTATATATAGATGGTATATATATATATATATATATATATATATATATATATATATATATATATATATATATTCCAACGCACAGACAGCCTTTCTTTATTTCAGTCACTTACCTGTGATCCCACCAGTCCCCCCAGCGTCCACCTCTCCAGCACAGAGACTGACTGCTGACTGAGCTGTCATAGTATGGTCGTAGTATGAGTTAACCTCACACAAGAAGGAAAGGAGATCCTAACCACACACTTGTATTTACAACACAGACTGTGCAAAAAAAAAAAAAAAGAAGAAGCAAGATTTGACACTAGTGTTCCGATGAAAGAGTAAAAGTTTTCTGGAAGCATGGCAAGCCCCTATTAGTCATGTGCCTCTCCCTGCACTCACTCACTCACTCCCCCACCTCTCCCTGTATGTACTGCTCTTACTTTCACTGGACCCCTGTCTTTGTTATTCTGCATGTCTGATTAGCGGTAGCCTGGTTGGCCGGCTGCCTGCACACAGAGAGATTCCATTGAGCCCTCCAACACATGCCCCTTGGCTAAGGAAATGTGAGCAGAGCCGGTGTGTGTGGAAGCTGATAGGCAGTGTAAGCCCCAGTGCTGGATGTGACAGCAGCTCAGTCCTAGCAGATCAGTGTCTGTCCTAACAGTCCTATCATCATTCCCATCGGCCACCGGCAAGAATGCAACTATGGAATGCTGTCCTGGGCCACTCACTACCACTCTGCTACTGTCTGTGGCTGGTCTCCTCCTGGTAAATACCCTCCTTTTATATATTCACACATTACAACTTCACTTCACTTTACTCTACTTGGGATGCTCGCTGCTGACACCGGTGCAGCTTTGGGAACATATCAGCTTGGGTACCTGGTCTGTTCATAGTCTGTCTATGGGATGCACAAGCTGCAGTCATAACGTTGTTTTAATATTGCTTGTCACTTGTCACAGCTGCAGGTGGGATCCTCTCTAATGGTTATCCCTAGTGATCCTCTGTAGTGATCCTCTGCAACGATCCAATCATCCACTCTAATAATCTACTATGATCTCTGTAATAAACCTCTCGATAGTCATAAAAAAGGGCAGACCTTTACGCTGGCTCTTCCTGCCGGGTACTGCACTCTAGGGGGAGACAAAGAGCACAGCACTCACTACTTTCTCTTTAGGTTAATGTGACGAGCTCCCTGCACAGTTCGGCTGACGATCGGGGAGCTCATCTCAGCCGCCTCTGCCGCTCCTCCTATCAAAGTGTACAGGGGGCCCTCGAGGGCCCCCTGCAGAAAGGGGCCCGGTCGCCATGGCGATCTCAGCGACCCCTATAATTCCGCCACTGCAGGAGGACCCCACTGCTGACAAGTGACATAAAAAATCAAGACTACAGTTTGACAAAAGGTACTTGAGTAAGCCAAAATCCTTCTGGGAAAACGTCTTGTGGACAGATGAGACCAAGATAGAGCTTTTTTGTAAAGCACATCATTCTACTGTTTATCAAAAACAGAATGAGGCCTACAAAGAAAAGAACACAGTACCTACAGTGAAATATGGTGGAGGTTCAATTATGTTTTGGGGTTGTTTTGCTGCCTCTGGCACTGGGTGCCTTGAATGTGTGCAAGGAATCATGAAATCTGAGGATTACCAAAGGATTTTGGGTCGCACTGTAGAGCCCAGTTTCAGAAAGCTGGGTTTGAGTCCGAGATCTTGGGTCTTCCAGCAGGACAATGACCCCAAACATACGTCAAAAAGCATCCAGAAATGGATGGCAACAAAGCGCTACAGAGTTCTAAACTGGCCAGCAATGAGTCCAGATCAAAATCCCATTGAACACCTGTGGAGAGATCTTAAAACTGCTGTTGGGAAAAGGTGCCCTTCTAATAAGAGAGACCTGGAGCAGTTTGCAAACTAAGGGTGGTCCAAAATTCCAGGTGAGAGGTGTAAGAAGCTTATTGATGGTTATTTTTTCCAAAGGGTGTGCAACCAAATATTAAGTTAAGGGTGCCAAGAATTTTGACCAGCCCATTTTTGGAGTTTTGTGTGACATAATGTCCAATTTCTTTTTTTTCCTCCCTTTTTTTGTTTTGTTCCAATACACACAAAGGGAATAAACATGTGTATAGCATGTGTATATGATTTGGTGTTTTATAAACTGACAACTGTATAGTCTTCATCTGAGATACAGACATACCCATGACCTTATTGGCTTGGGTGGGAATTGCTGACTTTTACTAAGGGCCCTTTCACACGTCCGTTCAGTTCGTCCGTTTTTTGGACGTCCGTTAACGGACCTCAATGCTTCCCTATAGGCTCTTTCACACGTCCGTTCAGTTTTTTGGATCAGTTTTTTCCCCCTTCAGTTGATCCGTTTTTTCATCAGTTTTTCGTCAGTTTTCCGTCCGTTTACATCCGTTTCCGTTCCGTTTTTCATCAGTTTTTCATCAGTTTTTTTCATCCGTTTTTTTTTTTTTTTAGAACTTTTTTTTTTTTTACATATTTTGATGAAAAACTGACGTTAGCGGATGGGATGGTAAACGGATCATCCGCTAACGTCCGTTTTTCGTCCGTTCCGTTTTTTTGACGGAAGAAAAATAGGGTTTTCTTCCGTCCAAAAAAACGGAGCTTACCGCAGACGGATGTTAACGGACGTTAGCGGATGCTCATCCGCTAACGGACGCTAACCCATAGGGAAGCATTGAGGTCCGTTAACGGACGTCCAAAAAACGGACGAACTGAACGGACGTGTGAAAGGGCCCTATGGGTTAGCGTCCGTTAGCGGATGAGCATCCGCTAACGTCCGTTAACATCCGTCTGCGGTAAGCTCCGTTTTTTTGGACGGAAGAAAACCCTATTTTTCTTCCGTCAAAAAAAAACGGAACGGACGAAAAACGGACGTTAGCGGATGATCCGTTTACCATCCGATCCGCTAACGTCAGTTTTTCATCAAAATATGTAAAAAAAAAAAAAGTTCTAAAAAAAAAAAAAAAATGGATGAAAAAACGGATGAAAAAAACTGATGAAAAACGGACAGAAAACGGAACGGAAACGGATGTAAACGGACGGAAAACTGACGAAAAACTGATGAAAAAACGGATCAACTGAAGGGGGAAAAAACTGAACTAAAAAACTGAACGGACGTGTGAAAGAGCCCTAATGCCGCGTACACACGGTCGTTTTTTGCGATGAAAAAAAAAACGACGTTTTTTAAAACGTCATTTAAATTGATCGTGTGTGGGCAAAACGTCGTTTTTTGTCTTCAAAAAAACGACCAAAAAAAAATTCCAACATGCTTGAATTTTTTGTGTCGTTTTTCAAAACGTCGTTTTTTGTTTCACAAAAAGTCACCGTGTGTAGCAAAAACGTCTTTTAAAACGACGTTTTTCAACCCGCGCATGCCCAGAAGCTAGTTATGAAGCGAGCTTCAATGGAAAAGAGTGGTGAACGTAACCTCGCTTTTTGTGAAAAAACTATGGTGTGTATGCAAAATTGTCTTTGAAAAGTGACGTTTTAAAAACGTCGTTTTTTACTTCACAGAAAACGTCGTTTTTTTCATCGCAAAAAACGACCGTGTGTACGCGGCATAAGTGTTGCTGACTCTCTGGATTAAAACCTAAAATCTCCAGCCTGTTGCATGTTTATAAACAGTGCATGCGGATCTCCCACTTGGATGGCGGGAAATGCAGTGCAGGATGTCTTTACTTGTATTGCACATGGAGTTGAAGAGATGTGGCATGCTGCCCACATGCTGGCTGGCAGAGTATCTATACCAATAAATGTGGTCAGGCTAAAGCAAAAAAGGGACATAATAAGTTATTTGCAAGCTTTATGTCTACTCATGATTACATAGTATAGGAAATATGATCTCAGTCTGCTTTCCAGATGGCATATGAAAATATAACATCACAGGGTACGATCTAATGGCTGTATTGTTTATAGACTTTATGTGGGCCAATGACTGGCTGATAGCCGTGTACTGGTATATACAATGTTTGATAGTATTTGATAACACATTTCTTCACTATATCGATAAGTTGCAGTGTATGTTTATCTAAGCGTTCTGCTATAGCTTTGAATCAAGCCAGGACCATTTTGTATATATCAACACGACCAAAAGGTCTATATATAAAAATTTCTAGGAGAGGGTAATGCAAATACCTCAATAGTAACTTATAGCATTTTGTATATGCTGCTTATGTTGTTAGTTTGTCAGTTAAACTGTTATATTGATATTGATGATGAACTGCAACCAAATTGAAAATGATGACCAAGTTCCCAGGTATGGATACCGGGTAACCTCATCTGAACCCAAATAGTGTCAGTGGCTTCAGGTGATTGGAGTTGTGACCCCTATGATTCACAGGGTAAGACAGTGCAATTGTCCTGCAGCACAAGGTCTTCAAATGACATAATGGTTTGTCAGTTTTTTCAGTCAGGCGGTTACAGGAGAAGCCCTTCAGGGAAATTAGTCGTTCGGGAGCAAAGGGACAAAACCCTTGAAAAAGCACAAAAGCAGGTCAATAGGGACTTTGCACATCACTGTAAAGGGGGAGCCATTTATCACTGAGAGAATGGCTGATGTCAAAGAACAGGTTAGGGAAAGGACACGCCAATGCAAGGAGAAAGGTGTAGTTCTGCACTAGGGGAGAGCTAATGGGTCTCTTCTGAGCCCTCATAAAACTTATGGTGAATTTAACCATCGCATGGCAGCATCCATGCTTGTATATATTTTCACATACATACTGTACATGCCATGAATCTACATGAAAAACTATTGGAGGGAACAGGCATCTTTTATTTTCACAGAAGCTGTCTAAACTCACAGATAGGGTGCTGGTGATATGCTAATGATTTTAAAGGGCATTTCTGTTCTACAGGGTATAGAAAAAAAATCAGGGGCAATATGAAGCATTCAGGGACTGTGACAATGTTAACTGAACATACCTATGAGATGCATAAAAGGCTAAATAGAAAAAAAAAAAATGAAGCCTTGAAATGCATGTGGTGAGCACAGTTTACATGCTCAGAATTTTTTTTTTTTCAGGTATTTCTGAAGTGCACCAATTAACCAAGCCTCCTTTTTGGTAGTATTATGACGATCTAAAACACACAGTCAAACAACAACTTTCCTAATGTCTCACATACAGAAAGCCTGATGGAAAAAATGTTGGCACAAGTGCTCATCCCTTTAAATTCTCTGTTAAGCCCTGTACACACGATCGGATATCTGATGGAATCTAATCTGATGGATTTTTTCTCCGGATATCCGATGAAGCTGACCTTCATCAGTCTTGCCTACACACCATCAGTCAAAAATCTGACCGTGCCAAAACGCAGTGACATAAAACACTACAACGTGACGAAAAAAAAATAAGTTTAATGCTTCCGAGCATGCGTCGACTTGATTCTGAGCATGCGTGGATTTTTATCCAATCATATTTTTCTATCGTTTTTTTTATCCATAGGAAAAATGTAAAACATGTTCTATTTTTTTAACACCGATGGAAAAAAGACCAATGGGGCCCACACACGATCAGATTGTCCAATGAAAACAGTCCATCGGTCTGTTTTCATCGGACAAACCGATCGTGTGTACACGGCTTTAGTCCCCTAATGAGCATATATTGCGTGTAAATAACTATGCTATGATCACTTGGGTATCATAAGGTAGAGAGTGGTTACTAGAATAACAAAGCCATAGAAGCCAGGAGTGAAGTATTTTTTTGATTAAAGATGATCACAGTTCTATCTAAAAAAAATTGCAACAGGGGTGTTACACTAAATTTTTATAGTTTGGTATGAAATTTTGCAAACAAGTAATTTTCCTCCTTCATTGATGTGCACTGATAACGCTGCACTGATGGACACTGATAGGCTTCACTGATGGGCACTGGTAAGGTAGCACTGGTGGGCACTGATAGGTGGCACTAATAGGTTGCACTGATGGGTGGCACTGATGAGTGGCACTGAAGGGCACTGATAGGTTTGCACTGATGAGCACTGAAAGGCACTGGTAGGTGACACTGATAGGCAGCACTGATGATGAGGCACTGATTGGCAGCACTAATAGGTGGCACTGGTGGGCATTGATAGGTGGTACTGGGGGGCACTGATAGATGGCACTGGTGGGCACAGATGAGGTGGTGGCAGCTCTTCGTGTTTGGGACCGATGTCCCTCTGTCAGAAGCCAGTGATCAGGTTTTTTTTTTCTTCTCACGCTGTCAGTATGAGGAAAAAAATAGGCAATTGCTGACTCTGTTTACATCATGTGATCAGCTGTCATTGGCTGACAGCTGATCACGTGGTAAGGGGTTGGAATTGGCCCCTTACTCCGATCTATGATCAGCCAAGTCTCATTGATTTTCTGATCACAGAGCATGCCATGTGCACCCCACAGGGGACATGCAGGCAGCTCATGCACTGGAGGACATACATGGGCACCCTTCCGGCAATTGAGGCCCGTGCTATAGCCATCTTTTGACTATAGCATGGGTGCAAAGGGGTTAAAAAACATATCAGGTGACAATATATTAAGTTTGCCTTTGCTAACTGATTCAGTATCTGTTTCCTTTGATATAGTACTACTACTGGTATCACTCTTATGCCCTGTACACACAATCAGTCCATCCGATAAGAACGGTCTGATGGACCGTTTTCATCGGTTAACCGATGAAGCTGACTGATGGACCATCGCGCCCACACACCATCGGTAAATAACCGATCGTGTCAGAACGCAGTGACGTAAAACACAATGACGTGCTGAGAAAAATGAAGTTCAATGCTTCCAAGCATGCGTCGACTTGATTCTGAGCGTGCGTGGATTTTTAACCGATGGTCGTGCCTACTAACGATCAGTTTTGACCAATCGGTTAGGAATCCATCGGTTAAATTTAAAAAAAGTTCCCTTTTTTTAACCGATGGATAACTAACCGATGACGCCCACACATGATCGGTTTAGTTGGATGAAAACGGTCCATCAGACCGTTCTCATTGGTTTAACCTATTGTGTGTACACGGCCTTAGTGATTTTCTGTGATATTGTATACTTTGTACACTACACCTAGTGTGTTAGAGGGGCTGAAGTTCTTAAAAGCTTGAAGCAAAGAACAGAGGACCCATCCTAGACAGCGACTCCTAAAGGTAGCGCTTCAAAAGCAACCTCCTTGTGGTTGGTTGCAGGCATAAAATTCCTGATAAACAACTCCTCCCACCCCTGAAATGCACGAGATAAACTCAATCACCTACCTAGGGTTCTAGACATGGGGAGACCTGTGTGGCCTTACACACATGCTTCCTACCAGATGCGGGAGGGGAGGGCTGTGACCCATGCGTCAATAACAATCAGAGTTTTTCCTACCCCTGGTTGATCCGACAGGGCTGCAGCTTCAGATCTGGAACCCGCCCCCCTCCTCCGTCCACAGATTGTTCCCGATAGGGGTGGACGGGCTGAGGGAGGCCCTCTATTAGCTTACATCTGTGGTTCAGAAGCCCACCCTAGACGCTACCGTAGGAGTTGAAGGGAGAGAGTCAAGACAGCCCCACTCCCCCCCCCCATACCCCCGCACTTAAGATGTTTATACTGTCTCCTACTCCGAGCATCATTCAATAGAAAGGTTTTATTTTTGATGACTAATGTGCTTCTCATTTCTCTTTCTGTCTGTTGGATATGCTGATACAGATGTATATTTATGCACCGTTCACTGTGCATCTTTGTCATGTTACCCCTGTTTTGCATTACTGTTTGTAACTCATTTTCTTATATACTCAATAAAATTGTTTTAAAAAAAAAAAAAAAAAAAATCCTGATAAACAAAAGTCTTGTCTGAATCTCAGCTCAGGCTTTACTGCAAGGGGGTAATAAAACATACAGTAGTCTGTTGACCTAATCTGTTTAAAATATAATTTATGAACATTGTGATAAAGATATATAGGTTTTTTTTAACAGTAGGCTTAATAATCTTAGAGTAGTGACTGTTGAGTGCAAAATGCTCCTAATGTTATGTATTTAACAGACCAATAGAGAGAAAATAAGAGAATATTATTTTAGGGGTCCTGGTACACTTCAAGGGACAACAGAAATGTGCAGGCTCTTTGCTTACTGTGCACGCACTCCAATGGCAGAATTATTAGGGTCGCAGCAGTCGCACTCACCACTTTAGGGGGGCCCGCCGACTGCCTGTGTGAGGGGCCCACCTGACTGTTCTGTGTCCATTCTGGCTGCTGTGGTGAGGGTGGCATGTGTCAGTTCGTTCCGCTGCGGGAACTGTTCCAGACCACAAAAAGAAAAAGACCCTAAAGTGTTTAGAAACATTTGAAATATTTTTTGCGTTGCTATTAAGAGTGTCATTGTAGAGTTTTTTTTTTTTTCTTGTCATTGTAGTGTTCTGATATTCTAATATGTAGATTGCGGATAGTGCATCCCACATACTACACTCTACAAATACTGCAATCAATTATTGCTCAACAAAGATTTAAGGAGAAGCAATCGAGCTGCCAGCATTTTTTTTGCTATCTAGCAGACTATGGCTCAACTCTAGAAATAAATGGGTCCATCATGCTTGCGTATTAAGAAGTGGAACTGGTGGGAACATTTTCATTACAAAGGCTGTAACACAGGGCAGGGCCACACTATAAGGATTGATGAAATGGGGAGGAAGGTAAGTATTTGACCAGGTGGTCTGCACTCATGGGCTAGGGAAATTATATAAAGGGCAACTGTATTTAACTGTAACACAAAGCCTTATGCCTTGTACACACGATTGGGCTTTTGCCCGGCAAAATCACATCGGAATACCGACGGAATTCCATCGAAGTAAAATAGAACATGTTCTATATCTAAACTCTATATCTAATAGAATTCATCGGAATATCCGATGAAAAAACTCAGATGGGGCTACGCACGATTGGAATATCCGATGGAAAAGGTCAGACAGACTTTTTTCATCGTAAATTCCGATTGTGTGTACAAGGCATAACACATAACTCTCTAAAAGCGTATCCACAATCACTATCCCTTATTAGCCCCTAATTATGACCTAACCTCCTTTAATTAATTCCATATATTACCAACCTGTGATTTAATTAGTGCATAAACCAACAGCTCCTTCACAACAAAACAGCCAGCAGCAAAGATCAGTGTTTACCACTTTTACTACATGTTAGAGCAGGAACCTCACTGGAAAAGACCTCTTCCTCTTGTACTTTTTGCCACATGACATGTTTTAATCTCCGTCACGAGGCTCATTATATATCGGTGACAGATGGGTGATTGTGATATCTGAGCTCCAAAGTAAGTCCCTGGTGTTGGTTACAAAGATATTCAGGCATGCATTAAAAGCCCTGTACAGTTTATCAAGCAAAACAGCTATCAGGGCAAATATCTGAACCAGGGATTGAACCGTAGTGCTGAGAATATACTGAGTATAAACTCATAATAAATCCTTTGTTATATGTGATAAAAGATCTATGCATGAATGGCTGGTTAGTAAAAAATGGACAAGGACAGTAAATAGGAATCACATTTTTGCATATATTGTGATTACTAAGGATTTGTATCTACTGTAATGGACACAGAAAAAATGGACAAGGACAGTAAATAGGAATCAAATTGAGAATTTTGGCATGTAGATATATTGATAAAATTATTGGTTTGTCTTATATCTCCAGATAAACGCTATATGACAAGGTACATCCTCATCTCCTGCCCTGCTTCAATCATCTCATAATTTTCTATTTGTTTTTAAATAAGTGAGACACTTGGTGCTTTGTACAAGCACTAAATTTGGTCCATTTCAATTAACTTTATATTCATCTTCTTGTCATTCAAATGACATCTCTTTCAGCCTTTCCCCAGTAGTGTCCTATGCGGTAGGCTTGGCTCTCCATCCCCACTGTGGGATTTCACTTTGATCCAGCGTTACAGGTGTTTGGCGATTTTTGATCAAAATAAGCATTAGGGTAAGCATGACAAACCTGATCTCTGCAATATTTAAAAATATTTTGTTGTTTCTTTGCATTTTTTTGTGTATTTTTTTTTTTTGTATTTATGTAATACTAATTTATATATTTTCTTATTTATGTAGTCATAGCTGTAAGCCCGGATTGTTACTGTTTACCCCTGGGGAAGCTTTACAAGCGAAACATGTTGGGACAGTGCAATTCACTTCATCTCGGCTTGACTACAATGTGCTAATTTGTGACCGCCAATTATTTTCACCTTTATGTTACACATTCAATAGTTTTGTGGATCTATTTTAAAGTGGTTTATACTTTATTAAAATGTTCTTTATATTTTTTGTAGCCATGTGGTCCAATAATGTTTTCTTTCTTATCTTTATATGAACATTTATTGCACCGCTAAGAAAATCCCACCCCTTTTCTCCTTTCTTTTTCATTAATTCTAAATGGGATGTGGTGCCTAAACTTCAGAGTGTATTATCTTTGATTGGACCATCTTTACATAGGAATCAAATGTTTGCATATATTTTGATTACTGAGTATTTTTATTTACTGTAATGGACACAGAAAAATGCATTCTGTTACATTATAATACACCTCTTTCTGCATCCTACACATACCTAGGGGCCAATGAGGCAGTCAATCATAGTGACAGAGAAATAAGAATGTGTGGGTGTTTGGGAGGCAATGGCAATGTATTTTACACTGTTCATTGCACCAGTTCAGTGTTTTCACTCACCTGTTTGAAATCACATTGATGGACTCCATGCACCATTACTCATATGCTATGTGATGTTTTGATTTCCTTATTATCTAACATCGTTTGTTGTCCTGTTGGACTATACCTTTGCATGTCTTATGCTCATGACAGCACCTTTATATATCCTAGCGCTGCACTTTCTATTTTCCGGTTTATTTTATGCATTAAAGCCAAGCAAAACCATTTAATACAATTTTGGGCCTTACAAGGACCCCTATTTTTTTTTCGAAAGCACATGGCGTGTGAAACACATTTAAAAAACTTCACCCGGTGCCAAAAAAATGTGCACAACATGAAGAGGTGACAAAAAACATGCAACGGGTGTACACAAGCCCTCTAAAATCAGAGGGTCTTGCCCTGAATCCACTGGGGCGTTAGGCTCCAGATAGGGAAAAGGGTACTTACACTTTGGTCCATCTGGCCGAAAACCAGACGGACCCCGCTCTCTGGAGGGTATGCCGAAACAGACCCACCCAAGTACTAGGTGGGGCTCCCCTGAAAGGAGACCCCATGAGAGAGGGCGAACTAAGCCAGAAGGTCATGTCCACTCACTTCCAAGACTTTCAGGGCAGGCCCGAGGCCCTACACCCTACCAGTCACACAGTGTAAAACCGTGTACAAACATAAAAATACAAAAAGTGACAAACAAAGGATAAATAATAAGAAAAAAATAAATAATGACTCACATACAGAAAGCCTGATGTAAAAAAAATGTCAGTACAATTTGTTGGTGAATTTGCTACCTGTCAGACTGGTCTGTGGTTAGTTATGGTGGTACGGCCAGCATATTTTGTGTTTAAGCAGAGATGTACACTAATATGTAGAGGATGGGGGAACCAGCCTTGTGCAAAGATGCTGGCAAATGTGGTCATCTAAGATCACTTTAATGTAGAGATTTTTATTTTATTTTTTTATCAAATAAGGTTTTAAATGCAAATGCCTATACTCCAGAAAACAATGGTCTTTGCTGTAATCTCAGGTGTAATGAAGAGATGCTTGAATAGGAAGCAAGGGCTCTGTCTGCCCATCCAGTAATGAAATGCATGAGTACCGGAGATAATAATCATTGCCGCAGTGCCTCTTTACAGCTCCCAGATGATTTGGTGCTGTCACCAGTGCACTGTCCTCTGACATCCAGAGAGGCGAGCAGCATCACTGACTGCATTCCCTGATTGGTGCAATGAAATATTGCTGGCGAAAATTAAAAGGTCTCCATGTCAAAATAATTCATGATATGCATATCTTCCGTTCTGATGAAACGGCTGATATCTGGATTAGCAAGATAATAAAACTGATCAGGCTACAGTTAAACAATTTAAACCAGAGAGCTGTTCATTTTGTCGGTGTCAGTTGTCAGATCATGGGGTCAGGAGAGAATAAAAGGCTCTCCTCAGTAACCTTCTGATGATGGCGACCAGGAATATTCCTCATGATTTGCCCAAAGCGCCCATCAAAGCCCTGCCGCACAGCATTATGGCTGTCAGCTGTATTGTGACATTCAAATGCTTGAAATGACAGGTTATTAGGAATCAGTAACTAACTGTACATACATTAAAAGTATGAGACTGACCTGTAAATCCACCTCATATTCAATCTCTGAAACAAAAATCTCAAAACATGGGGAGGCTAATAGACGTTATATAAGAAATGTGCTGTGTTTGATATACATTTAAAGATGAAGATAAATATAACAATCTACATGTATACATATAGTTGACGAAAAAAATTGCTACTCTAAAAATTGTATACTATACTTTGTAAAATTACATGTAACCCTTCTTTATATGGAAATTCCTTCATTCTTGGCACAGTGGCTGTAATTTAATATTAGAGTAACAATGGAAATCATATCGACCTGTGACACTCTGTGCATGGCTACGATGGTATGGGACTTCTTACAAAATCTGCTGCAACAAACCTTACTTAAAGAGGTTTTAACCCTGAAAAAAGAAAAAATCCTGTTCCTTTAAAACAGGTTAAAGCGCAAAGTGCTTGTGCGGTGTCATTTGTCCCTTTTCTATGCTGTAAAAAACCTAGTTGTTCCTGCATGTTCCTGTGTCCCCCTTAGTGTGTTGACCACGGTAATCATGGCTGCTGATCCATTCTACCGTGGTCAGTTTACATGCCTCCGTCAGCCCCCAGTGTCTCCCTCTCCCCCTTCTTCTCTGTCTGTCAGCTCCTGTGTGTGAGCCGATATATCCAAACCTGTCAGTCCCCTCTCCTTCTGCCACTATTCCGTGTGGCAGTAAAGTTAGTGCTTACATTTACTGCCAGCCCTTCTGTTATAACAATATATAATACACTTGTGTATGTGTTTTTTTTATTCTGCTGCTAAATACATTATTGCTCATCGCCAATGTGTGGTCAAGTGACCGCCTGGCTAATGTCAGAATGGGATCCCAGCCCCTCCCTCGGTAGTCCTTATATCGAGGAAGGAGAGTGGCAGGTGGTCACATGACCGCACATCGGTGATGTGAAAAAAGTATTTAGCAGCAGAATTTTAAAAAACAAATACACTGTGTAGTATAGCTTGTTATAACAGAGGAGCTGACAGTAATTGTGAGCACGGTCTTAACAACCACTTTAAGTCCATCAGGTGTTATATACATATTTACTATCTATTACTGTACCTGTTTGTTAAGATAACAAAATAATAATTGCTTTGCAGTTTGGTCTTGAACTCACACCTGACCATCCTATGTCTTTGACCAGCTTTAGGAGATCTGCCTGTGCCTACATATCAGTTTTGCATAGTTGTAGGCAGGTTGAATTGTATAAATATAGCACGCTGGACCCAAGCAGGGGATGAGGTTAAACAGTTATAACTCAATTTCTGGGCTTTTAATTTTGGTGGGCCCATCTGTTATATAAAGAGCTGAGATTAAGGGCATAAGCAGCGGGTCTCTGGAGAACGGAGTGAAGACACCTGTGAGAGTAAGGACTGTGCTGAAGTTACCTTGAGTCACAGGCAACATCTAAGTAATAGACAATGCCTACATGAATTTTCACCTCACTGCGTTATGCCTGGGCCACTATACTACGTATTTTACTTGGATTCAAGGACAGGACATTATTCCTTCTGTATTGACATGCTGCATTTCAAAAGTAAAGTTACTTATTAACTGTTCTGATCCTGGACTGAAGTTATTCAAAGGGGTGTGTTTAGTTTCTGACATATTCCATTGTACATGGTTCTGTATTTGCATTATGGGGTATGAAATACCAGCACTGCAAAGGGTTAACCTGTCAAGACAACTAGAATAGGATTGTAGTTGCTATGGGTCACCAAGTGAAGGAACAAGCTACAACCAACCAGTCGTTAGGCGTGATACTTGGTAAGATGACAGGTCCTCCAGTATCAAGGGGGTCGATGTTCTGGCCTCTCCCCGGCAGTCCATTTCCCATGGCAACCAGGAGTAGACTAGCAACTAGCAACCAGGAGATATACAGTCTGGTCACATGGTACGGAATGGACAAAGTTTGGTGAGAACATGTATGAAGTCCACGCTAGTTGCTTGGTGGGACGCCATTCTGTTACTGGGAGGGAGGTAACAGAGGTACGCTGGATGGGTGGAGCTTGTCCCCCCTAATGTAAACATACAAGTTACAGTGTGCAGTGAGATAGGACAAGTCATTTCTCAGAGTAATTCTGCACATTAATACTGAATATAGTGAAGGCTCACCTCTAAGTCAGGGAACTGGTGGGCCTGGTCCTGCAATTTGTATTTTAGGATTGGATTATTCACTACAGATGGCAGGCTAGATGTGAAATAGTAAAGGGGTCTATTCCAGAGGCAGACTGACAACTTATGGGGCCCTCGACCGATAGAAGATTATGGGACCACACAGTACTGTATATGCACATACAATATACATACACAGTATACACACACAGACACACAATATACACACACAGTATACATACACACAGAATATATACACACACACACACACTATACATACACACACTGAGAAGGTACTGGAGAGGCATGGCAGCTATAATCTTGGAGTTTAAGGAGCAAAAGGATGTCGGTAAGGTACATTTCAGGGAAAGATGTAAAAAAACACAGATTTTTACATACTGTCCCTGGTTTTACTGAGGCTGGTACCCCCTGATGGGGCCCTAGTGACATGGGGCCCTTATTTAGACTTTTGGGAGGAGAATTTGCTTTCACTCTCTATAATGCATAAGGCAGGCCCTAAATGGGTAATTTTTTGATTGATTTGATTTCCCCATCCCAACATTCGATCTGGATGGGGGAATTATCCCCACTGTTCTATTGTATTCTGACAGCAGGGAGACTTCCCTGTCATCAAAAACATTAATCAGTGCTGCAGTCTATAGACTGTGGCGCTGAATGAGCAGAGAAAATCTGACAGGGTGGTTGTAGAGAGGTCAATCAGTAGATCAACTTCTGTACAACCTCCCTGTCCATATATGGTTGGAAATTCAGCCGGTCCTTTCGGATGCATGTAAGGCCAGCTTAAGTTAATTGATTATGAATCCAAAAGTCCTATTTACCAGTTCCACGCATAGCAAACTGGAGATCTGTAACAAACATCTGTTTGCCACACAAGACACAATTTGCACCAAATCCCTGTGTAGTGGAGTAAAGTCTGATCTGTCACTGTGATATGGGGACCAGTAGATCTCATTAGAACACAAGTGCAGTGACATTACTGCACTTGTTGTCTATTATTTACTTTCTCCAGTCCAATAACAGTAAGTTCATACCTCTGTATAGACCTAGGGCTGGAGGAAGAGTATAGGAGCATGTGTATTGCACATGTGATGTACTTATGGTGGTTGCAATGCTCTGCAGGCTCCAATGCAAACATTTAATAAATGCACTTACAAAAAAAAAATGTTTGTGCATTTATAAAATGTTGGCAAAAGGTGGACTATGCCTTTAATCTTCCCTAAATTAGACAAATCTTCATTTGTGTCTCACATGCTCATCCTCCTAGACATTGCAGCCTGCATTGGATACATTTTGGCAACAGATACAGTGCTGTCATTTTAGAAAACAGTAGGCAGGACTAGGTATGGCCAAGTGAGAATGGTTGGAAGCACTTGGAGGGAAGGTGGTGAGTCAAGTAGTTAAATCAGTTGTATGGCCAAAAAAAAAAAAACCTGTAAGGCAAAGTCTCAAGGAGCTAGTATGCACCGCATACTAGCTAATCATGAAATACTTACCTTAGAACAAAGCTCCCATAGGGCCACCCAGTCACCGCTGAGGAAGCTGACATGTTGCCTCTGCGTTTCTTCCGGGTTCGCGGCTCAGACGCTGTAAGTGGCTAGAGCCCCGATGACGTCACTCCTGCGCATGCACGCGGGAGCCCTCCGTCCTGACAAGGAACGATACGCCAGACTTTCCCCTGACCTTCACAGCTCCTGCGCTGCTGACGTCAGCAGCTGCATGCAAGGTGAATATCACCTAAGGAGATATTAGGAGATATTAATTTTACCAACCGATAAGCCTTATTATAGACTTTCCTGTAGGTAAAAATGACCAAGCATACAATATAACCGCTTTAAGAGGTAGAGGAAAATGGGGGAGGCCTCAGTCAATAGATTACAAAACATACTATGGTTTAAGTGGGGGGTAAGAAGTCAATGGGAAGGTCGATGGTAATAATCTACTTTGGTACCACTGGGCCATAGTTCTCCTTTAATCTAAACTGATATTAGTGAATGTATAAACAATAACATGTGAAAAACATAAAACCATGTAATGTAATTAACACCAGACACATCTGCATTTTAAATGCTTGCAGTAAATGAGAAAAATAACATGCAAGAATATAAATCGCACTACAAACTTTTGATATGTAAACTAGCATGTTATATTTAGTATTAAATAAGGTTTAGAATTGATAGATAGAATGTGAGGATGCCTGAGCCTCATTGATGAGATCTCCCCTTGCTTCCAGTCAAAGAAAGTACATTGTTACCCTGACAGCAAGTGAAATTAAACTTCCAATGGGGTCATAGACAGTATGGACACTATGGACTTTGTATCTAGCTGAGCAGCAGGAAGCCTGTTCATTGTTTGGCAACACACTTTAATCTCCATGATGACAGGGATATGTATGCAGACCTCTTTATCTACCAGGTCATCTTAAGCTATTTTGTATGTGAATGTGGAAGCTTACTTACACCTATACTTACCTGTCATATGGTCATCATTTTTGGCAGTCTCCAGGATTTATCTATGACCATACTGCCTTGATGATTGGTTTGAAAAAATTGTGAAAAAAAAATCCATGCATGCTCAGAAGTAAGTCAACGCATGCTCGGAAGCATTGAACTTTATTTTTCTCAGCACGTCGTAGTGTTTTACGTCACCACGTTTTGGAACGGTCGGATTTTTGACTGATGGTGTGTAGGCAAGACTGATGAAAGTCAGCTTCATCGGATATCCGACTAAAAAATCTATCGGATTAGATTTTATCAGATATTCGACCGTGTGTACGAGGCTTCAGATGACCCTAAAGGCCCTGGCAGGGTATTTAGCCAAAAGCGAGATTGACCTTCTGTTATAGGAGGTCTGTATGAGCTGGTAAGCAAGCATTCCATCTATTTTGGTGGCGGTTCTTTTAAAGGATTTTACACTCTACGATGGTGGATGGTGAAAATATGGACTAAGAACACTTTTCATTATATTAGGTGTAGATTGCATCAGATCATGCTTTGTTTTGGTATATGCGGATAAACTCAATATAGCGCAACTCTTTTAAAGTATATAGTATGTTATGTGTCCATGTTGAATTATGTGAGTACGTGCCATTTTTTTTTTTTTTAATTACGCCATGTTTCTGACTATTTGACTCCTGTTGGAGAAGGGTTTATGCAGCACACATAAGGAAGGACATGGAGCATAGTGGGAGATTTTAATGTATGAAAAAAGCTATCAGATTAAAATATCTTTATATCTTAAGGAATGCTGATGGCCAACGTTGACTGCCCAATGATCTTAAATATGTGGCAGGACCAGTATGACTGCTAAAATATTGTTTTTCTTTTTTGACTGAAGATTATCCTCTTTATTACATTATCTTCACTGCTTGCTGATAGGTAAAACAGTAATGAGAATATACTGCATGGATCACAGCACATATTAAATATACATAGAGCTCCAGGGTAAGTAATGTACTGTACTCCCTGTGGTGGCTTGTTTAAAACACCCTTCTTTTCTTATTTATATGCTTAATATAAGCTCATGAACACAAAAGGTCCCCAGTCATATGCTCAGAGACTCCAGAAAAGCTTTTTGCTGTTTGTTTAATTGGCTGCTGTATGGAAGGGTTTTACACTCCATTAAACTAATTACCCAAGTGTGTATTTAAGTTACTGATATCTGGGATTTTATAGAGCAACTACGTGGGTAGAGGGCGACCTATGACAAGTGTACTGGACCTGCATGTCTAGAGCTCCCTGTGCTATAAACAGCTGGAGCACAAATACACTGGATGTATCCAATCATCATGTCACATCCTTTCCTGAATTTAGATCTGAATGTTTATAAATGTTCAAAAAAATACTTTTTAAAGAATATATTGGTTTGGCCTAATTTAGGCAATAACATATATCATAACAAGAACGTACACCAACACGGGTTGATATTGATGGACTATTGTATTTATTCAACCTTACCTACTATTTTACTATGTAACTGTCTATTTAGAAGGAAATGGGGGAAATATTGCGCTGATCTAAATAAAAAGTGACAATAAAAAGAAATAAGCTGCTACACTACAATATGACAAATATTGAACAGTAATGGGGGAAAAAATATAGCGCTAAGTGAAATAGAGACAATGATATCTCGAAATAGAAAAATGCAAATCGCTGTAATAAATAGTGATAAACCAATGAAGGCGAAATGGATGAAAGAACCAAGTAACAATGTAAAGTCCATCAAACACTGGATAAATGAAGGGATGGCGGAATGACCACGTGGATCCTCAAAGGCAGGCAAACATTTCAAGAATTGAATGAAGATAAAATTGTGCTTACCAGAAGGCGTGGATCTGTCTGTCAGCGACAGAAGATCGATCAGGCATGAGCACTCTCAGGGCACAATCTGCTCGGCTTCCTCAAACTGGATCAACGAGTGGAGTAAATCTTCAGTGGAGGGCCATAGGTACACAACGTCCTGGAATGATGTCCCAAAAGATCCAAAGTATCCAACCCCAAATTAATGGGGGGGGGGGGTTATGGTATGACCCCTGAGGGGGTGGGACAGGGCAGAGATGGAAGGCTCCAAACAACATGTGGGTAAGAGAAAAAAACAACGCAGCCCCAATGGTGCAGGTCAAAAAATATAGGTTTTATTATAATAAAACCACAGGTTACATAAAAAGTGATCACAATTATTAAAAGGGGCAATATGAGAAATGGTAAAAACCAAGCCCTACGCGTTTCGTCCAAGGGGGACTTCAACTGGGGCATCAACGAATGCCCCAGTTGTATGTAGGCAAATTAGGCGGTCGCCTTAGGCCTCGCGATCAGAGGGGCCTCGCAGCCACCTAGTTTACCTTATAACAGAGTCGCCTCTTCTAGCAGCAGAGATCCCCACCACCAGCACAGCCCCTCCTCCAAGTGCCACAGAGAGAACCGGGACAGATAGGCGGGTGATCGGAGCTCACTGAGAGCTCCAGATAGATAGAGATGAGCTGGGATTATCATAGCCAGCTCTGACACTTCTCCCCTCCCCCTGCTGCCCACACAGCCAGACAGAGGAGAGAGCTGCTTCTACTCCTCCCCCACCTCCCGTCCTCTCCTCCTGTGCCCCGCCCACTCTCCCCGACAGACACTGTTCTGCTCTCTTACAGAAGGGGATATGTGCGGGAAGATTCAAGCTAAAACCCAGCAAACAGAAAAGAAAGATGGAGTCTGATCCATCCATCCATCCATCCATCCATCCAGTCCCTCCTGCCTCTGAGTTAGTACACTGTACACTGATGTAGGGGGGCCTCATGTCTTAGTTTTGCCTAAGGCCTCACAAAGCCTAGAGCCGCCACCGCCTGTAGATATCCTCTGGACAGGTGGTTGGATATGGTAAATAATCCTCAATTATGCCAATAATTTGCCAATAATTTGAAGCAATGAATAACCTAGTCCTCTTTCTGTAAAAACATGGACTCACAGCAACCATATTGACAGCGTTGGTTGGACTGTTAAGCTGGCTACTCATTATACAACGTTCTTGTTCAATTTTCTTTAGAATTACCTTCAACTACTATATGTAGTACAAGGTCCTGCCTGATTGCATACAAATTGAAAGTGTTTTTTTTTTTTTAAAGTTTGCTATTGTTACATGTCAGTGCCAGGTTTCCCATGACTATTGTTTGACACTAGCTTGGTAATTAGCCCTACAATGGTCAGAATTATATAACAACATTCGCTCCACATAGTTTCCATTGGTGTTTGCAAAGATTAATAAAGGTGTTCCCAAACTGAATTTAGGCAGATTCCCTCATAAGAGGCAGCGTGTACTGCCATTGCTCAGTAAAGATAAGTACCTGTTATACTGGGTGGCACAGTGGTGCAGTGGATAGCACTTTTGACTAGCAGTAAAAAGGGTCGCTGGTTCCAACCATGACACTACCTGCCGGGAGTTTGAATGTTCTCCCTGTGCCTGTGTGGGCTTCCTCCAGGTACTCTGGTTTCTTTGTAGCTATGAGTAAGCACTGATTGATAGTGCGAAACTTCAGCAGTATGCCCCTATTTTTTCTGTGATGTGCAGTGTTTTGATTACTTTTACCAAATTAAGGCAACCAAGAAGGTTTTTCCAGAGTGCGGCTGTCAAAACATTTTCTTTCTACAATTGCTTCGTGCATTGCCGGAACCTGGGTTTCTCTGAGAGGAAACGGATCCATCCCTATACCTTATTGGAGCGGTGACTATCATCTCCCTACTCTGGTTTCTTCCCTCACTCCAAAGACATGCTGGTAGGTTAATTGGACTCTGTCTAAATTGTCTCTAGTATGTGTATGCATGTATGAATGTGAGTTAGGGATATTAGGATTGTAAGCTCCTTGAGGGATGTGTATGTACAATGTATATGTAAAAGCGCTATATAAGTACCTGTAATAATAATACTGTATGTGCCATGGGTTTTCCAATAGTAACAACAGAAGCCACATTATTTTGGTGAAAGGACTTTTAAAATTTAACAGGAAATAGAGACTATGGTCACACAACTGTCAATTTGTGAAAAAAAGACATAGAGAAAGACCTGAGATAACAACAGCAAATCATTTTCAAGGTGATCCTAAGCATTAGACATTACGCCAGTCATTCTGCAATAAGAACGTTTTTTAGCACTAGAAATAACTTTTGAATGAAGCAAAGGGTGTATATTTCACATAAAGTGCTCTTTTTCAATTTAAAGGACTTGCTTTCAGACAAGCTGTTTGACTTGACGAAGTGCAGAGAGCAGCTGTGGAAAGCACCAAGCGGAACAGTTATTGACCTGGAGTCAGCTGAGCTTCAGCCACCTTATCTAAAGTGAAGGTGATAGTCACTTAAAGGAGATCTCTCTATTTAGCGTAAAAATGACCAGTAAAATTTCTATAATGAAGGTTATAGGTGGCAGTGTTTTTTTTTCTTTTTACATTGTGAAAAACAGAAAAACAATTAAAATGTATCTATACTTAAAAATATTATAGAATAAAAAATAACTTGCCCTTTTCTTGATCTAATATCTATCTTATTTACTTTCCGTTACCTCTTATTCATTTTGACCTGGTCATCTTGTGAGTTTTAGCCTGCATATGGCACTTCCTGTCCTAGGGTAACAATGCTGTCCAAGTGGCTTAAAGAGGAAGTAAACCCTCTCGTTAAAAAAAAATACACTCTGCAAGGCAAAAGCATAATGAATTACTTACTTCAGATCGAAGCCCCCGCATCGGCCTTCGTTCACCTCCTCTGATGCCGCCATTTCTCTCGGAGTGACTTCTGGGTATCACGTCTCCAACGCTGTGACTAGCCGGAGCCATGATGATGTCACTCCCGCGCTTGCACGCGGGTGTCGCCATTAACAGCATGATCGCCATTAGAAACGGCACGCTCAGTGCGCTTGTGCCATAGACGTCGGTGCCGCTATTTCTGTAAATATCTCCTAAACCTTTTAGGTTTGGGAGATATTTCTTGCACCTACAGGTAAGCCTTAATCTAGGCTTACCTGTAGGTAAAGTGGTTGTAATGGCCCGTACACACAATCAGACCTTTTGACCTGTTTTAGTGGACAAACACTCTCAGGGCTGTAATAATCAACAAATGGAAGGGGGGGACACAGGAGCATAATAAAACATAATAATTGTTTAACCACTTCAGCCCCGAAACCATATTGCTGGTCAATGACTGGGCCCCTTTTTGCGATTCGGCACTGCGTCGCTTTAACTGACAATTGAGCGGTCGTGCGACGTGGCTCCCAAACAAGATTGGCGTCCTTTTTTTTCTCACAAATAGAGCTTTTTTTTGGTGGTTTGATCACCTCTGCGGTTTTTATTTTTTGCACAATAAACAAAAAAAATGCATTGATTACTATAAAAATGCCACTGGCAGGGAAGGGGTTAACACTAGGGGGGCGAGGAAGGGGTTAATTATGTTCCCTAGGTGTGTTCTAACTAAAGGGGGGGTGGGACTGACTAGGGGAAATGACTGATCGCTGTTCATACATTGTACGTCATTTCTCCCCCTGACAGGACCGAGAGCGTGTGTGTTTACACACACAGCTCCCAGGTTCTCACCCTGTAACGAGCGATCGCAGGTGCCCATCGGTGATCACGCCTGTTGGGCATGCGCGTCGGCACCAGGTGTGAGCGGGGGCCCCTATTGGCTGAAACGCGAGGTGACGTATAGCTATGCGATCTTGCGCAGCTGAGCCGACCTGCCGCGGTATAACTGCGGTGGCTGGTCCGCAAGTAGTTAAAAAAAAGGTACTGTCGCAGAACAATCGCCCCATAAAACTATTAAGTGGTTTAACTCTCCAGGGTGGTTTTGCCCTTAAAGTAAAATTCCAATGTAAAACCTACTCTTAAAATTATTATTATTATTTAGGTACTTATATAGCGCTGTCAATTTACGCAGCGCTTTGCATATACATTGTACATTCACATCGGTCCCTACCCTCAAGGGGCTTACAATCTAAGGTCTCTAACTTACATTGATACAGGGACAATTTTAGACAGAAGCCAATTAACCTATCAGCATGTCTTTTAAAATGGTCCCTCTCCCCTCCTAACACCTATGCTGACTAACCTGTATAAGAAAGATATTTATACTTACCTATTTTAAGCAGGGGTGAAGTCCTGGGGAAAAAGTGTGGGAACTTCCACCCAAGATCCACTCCCCCACCAAAAAAAAAAATGATACGCGCATAATTAGTAAACCGCATGTTTTTTTTTTCCGAACCACTGTACCTTAGTAATCCTTTATGTTACTGGCTGCTTCCTGTATATGGATTCATCGGGTAGTGTGCGGGTATTCCGTCACTTCCTCGATGGCCGCAATGTCTCCTGGGAGCTTTTGTCATTGTTCCCAGGAGACATTGTGGAGGTCTGCCGCGAGTTATCGCGGGATTTAGAAAAAAGCAAGTTCTACCCCATGAATCCATATACAGGAAGCAGCCAGTAACACAAAGGATTACTAAGGTTCGCCTGCCCCTGACAGTGACTCGAGCTGGGCATCGCCGATTAGTGAAGGATTGGCTCGGGCGGCTCGGCTGCTCTAGTCCTGCAAAGGGAACTGAGTTCCTGCTGGAAAAAAAGTGAAGGAACTCCGTTCCCACGTGTTCCCGCAGGACTTGAGCCCTGATTTTAAGGCCTCTCTGGTCCAGTCACATGATCTGGCTCTCCTGTGTCAGTCAGGGGCTGCTGCAGGGGAAAAGAAGAAGTGCCAACAACAGATGGGTCATAGGAGCCTATGGGTAACTTCAGCATTCCCAGATATTACCAGCCAATGTTGAGTACTCTGTCCTCTCCCCTACAGCAGGTGCTTATTGACACAGGGGAGATAAAGTGACCAGACTAAAGCTGCAGGGAAATAGGCAAGTATACAGATCTTTCCTATGCAGGTTAGTCAGAATAGGGGTTAGGAGAAGAGAACATTTTTAGAAGTAGTTTTTCACAAAGTTCTACTTTAATAGCTATTTTTTGAGTTTGTTTCCTCATGTTTTTCACATAAAAACATTACTGAATTAAATGAGCTATGAAGAGATGTGCGCCCTGGTGTCACTACACTTGCCATATACTTTAAATGCAGCACTTACTGTAAGTATTGTCATTGCTGGATTCCTATTTTGCTAACACAGATGCTTTTGCATCAATCTTCCTCCGGCCCAGTCTCTGTCTTGTTCTTCCTGTCTCATCTGTGCTTTTTTAATTTTTTTTAAATTCGACAGATGGCCTCCTGATGAATCCTTGCTAATACTGTCACGTAAGTCTGCTAAGACTAGAAATCATTTCTAAACAATAATTTCCAGCACAAAATATGAAAAATTTGACAAACAGACAAATAGCAGTGAGACCATCGGTGTCACAGGGACCGCATGTAAATAAACAAATTAAATAGGCACTCTTTTTCAGAAGACCTCATTTTAAAATGTTTCTGTCTCCTTGCCGACTCTCATTATTTTATCCTATTAGTAAATTAGGTGTTTTATATTCATGACATTTGATGTGTTCTCTGCTCCCCTCCTGATTTTTCCCCTTTAGGTTTTGGTAAATGTGGATCAGGTGATGTTTGTTCCGTTCATTTCAAGGTCATGCACCGCTAGGACCATTTTTGTGACTGAGAGGGCACGTAATTTCACAGTTATGTACTTCTCATTAATCCACCCTAAATGGGTGATCAGAAAGTTCCAGATCACAGGTTTGTTTTGTCTTCTTCACTGTTTTGCAAAAAAGAAAAAAAAATAGATTAACCCTATTCCTTTTTTTTTTTTTTTAAACAAAGCTTTGCGTAAAGTCAAACATCAAACTGTTTTTCTCTTCTTTCTTATTTTTGACTGAGGAACAAAATAGAAAAGAATCACAATTATTCCCTTGTCACAGGTTCAAGAAGTTATGGCCTGCAGCAGGTGCTAGATATGTCTGGATATGTCACGTCATCGTTGACGTGACATGATGGGAATTTGTCATGGCAGAAAAGGGGAAGTGCACACTGTGGAATGGCACTTCAGATGTGATACAAAATGGCAGATGAGGTCAGAGTCTGACATATGTCAATGTTGCATGTAACTCACAGCTGCTGTTACTTTAAGTAGCAATGGTAGAAAATAGATTTAAAAGAAGGAAATTGTGACAACTACGACTACACACATTTTAAAGAACATCTCATAAATTTGTAAAAGCAATAAATTAGTGTTTAACTAAATGTTCAACTAAATACGACAGTATACTGCCTAAAACCAGTAAAGGCATTAACAAACTTCAACTAACAATACACACTATCTATTTATATCAATTTAATATGGATTATTTTATGTCACATGGCTGTCTCTTTAAGTGAGACTGCTGATAAATACCTAAATACACAATTGAAATTCATATAGGTTTACCTGCTAAATTATTTGTAATTTTGTCCAGCCATTCCCTTGGTATTCATATGTCTGGTAGTAATGATGGTCAGGAATAATAAATCAGATCATCACAGAGTGGGGCTGTGGATATGAGGAGATATTAAAGTGCCACGTCCCGAATTACAAGAAAAAATATATACACATATGTATAGAGGAAAATACATACGTGCATAGGGTAGATAATGGACTTTGGAGGCGTAGTATGTTTAAAAGTATGGATATTTAATATAAAATACAAAATTGATAAGAAACAAAAATTACATTAAAAAGTGCCATAGATAAGGCCTAAAATTGCAAACACATTGGCATGACAGACCATCTATTAACTAAAAATACAATTACAAAGGATCGACAAAAAGTGGGAGACTCGCAGCCACTTAATTATAGAAATTGAAGACCATTGAAGTTTGTCATACCAATGTGTTTGCAATTTTAGGCCTTATCTATGCCACTCTCTTATGTTATTTTTGTTTCTTATCAATTTTGTATTTTATATTAAATATCCATACTTTTAAACATACTACGCCTCCAAAGTCCATTATCTACCCTATGCACGTATGTATTTTACTCTATACATATGAGTAATGATGGTTACTCCACTACTTCCTAGGTTAGCAGTACTGATTAAACTCTAAACACTAAACTTTGGTTTAAAAAATATAGTCTATTCAAGTATTCCTAACTCAAAAATGTACTTCCTGGTGTGTTTCACCCTCATGGACATAAGATTAAAACTGGCCATGTTGTTTAAAATATTTAATTTACTTTTAACATTTTATTTTGTAATGAATTGACTTTACTGAATGAACACCACATACAGTATTCAAAATTTGTTTTGCTCCTTTGAATCTTCTTATCACTGAAGTAAAAAAGGAACGTTAACTTGATTCACTAATAATTTTAAAAAGAAATGAAATTTCTTAGAACATTTTCTTAAAGCTGAGTTCCATCCGTTTTTTTTTTTTTTTACTTGGGATTACTTGGCATTGAGCCCATCCTCCTCTATTTTTAAAAATTGCAAATTTAGTTTTTTGTTTTAAATACATTTTTTTCCTTAGAGTACGGAGCACTTCTGCTTCAGCGTCATCTATCCCAGGAGTCCATGGGAATCGCCTAATACTGAAATCTTGCAAAATTTCTGGACTGGGATTTTCTTTAATTAACAGGGCGGGAACTTTCGCCGCCATTGCTATAGCAACATGTAAGGACGAAAGAGCGTTGCGCAAGGGCATTACCGCACATGCGCCAGATCGGGAGGTGCATGCTGGGTAGCCAGCTGCACCGAATCCTGAAAGTAAATACAAGACGGCTTCAGATGCCCACAGCAGACATGGACCCTGTCTGCTCCCAAGATCAGGTTAGTTTCTAGACATTTGAACATTAAATAAAAGGACAGCATTAACATCATTATCTTAATATTGCATTTGAAGTGGACCCAATTATAGATTATAAAAAAAAGAGAATTAGGGAACTGGAACTCGGCTTTAAGAATTTTATTTGAAAATTCTACCCATCTACGACTAGCTTAAATCCTTAAAGGTTGAAAGGCATTAGACAGGGGATCTGTGGTGGGTACCTGTTGCAACTATTATATGGCTGAATAACATTTTCTAAAGCAAATTATGTCATCAGTGTGTGGCCCTTCCTTACTGGCATGCTACATGCTGAGTTATCTCCCTCCATAGTGATCAGAGGTGATGATGTTTGAAGCAGAGAGGTGACATATGAAGCTGAATTGCTGAATTATGAACTACATGCGTTAGAACTAGAAACCATTTGGTAGGTCTGTAGGACCACCAAAAAGGTGTTCCTTACTGGGGACAGCTCCAAATCTGGAACTCATTTTAAAGTTAGGCTAGTTGGCACAGACTGGGTGCCTAATGACTAGCGAGTGGTAAAAGATACTCCATGAAAGATATAGCTAGTGATGCCAAGCTAACAGCACATGTACCAGCTTGAATAATTAGCTGGCTCACCTCCAATATTATGGATATCCAGAGTTGTTTCTAATGTGCATGGGGTGGGGGGTGAAGAATGTGCCACAGGTTAGAAAACAGAAACACATACTTTTTGGTTCAAGAATTTCTCTGATTCTTTACCTGAAAACATACTTTTTTCCCCAGTCTTATTATATGGGCTTTATGCCTTTCATTTCACCCAGAACACTAATGTCAGCCATCGTTCTCTGTAAGATGAGAATTACAAAGGGGGCAACTATTATGCTCTGAGAAATCAGGAGCCCCATACTGTCATTGCCACTTACTGCAAACTTATGTAACCATCTTTCACTCACACCATAGGTTCACCCTCTCTCTTCTAAAGATGTGGGTAATTAAGAGCTGGACTGCTCTGGGTTCACTTCAAGCAGAGTTTGGCAAACTTCAAAAAAGTTTAAAGGCCAAACTCGAACCCTATTGACATCAATGGGAACTTATTCTGTCAAATTATAAATGCCTATTTTCTGGGCTGATAGGCAAGTGTGCATCAAAAAATAGCATGGGGTGGGCACTGCCCTGTACCAATGCAAAAAAAAAATATTAAATTAAAAAATTAAATCTTTTTGGCCAGGAGCAATGATTTTTTATATGCTGATAGTGAAACATCAATAATGTCTAACTCCTTTAAATAACATGCATCTCTTCTGTATTTATAAAGTAATTTTTTTTTAAATTGCTGGCAAATGACTTGTTAAAAACAGAACAGAAAAACAAAGAACATAGACCTCTGCAATGGTCTACTATGTATTTTGGGGGACCTTTGGAGGGGTTTGTGTACTGTTTACAAAAAACTGTCAATGAATACCATTTGTTGGTAATTCAAACTGTTGGGCTGCATACACACGATAGGTTAGCCAGAGGACAACGGTCTGATGCACCCCTTTTCATCGGTCAAAACCAATCGTGTGTAGGCCGTATCGTTTTTTTTAACCTTTGGTTAAAAAAGGCCAACTTGCTTTAAAATTTAACCGATGAACGCCTAACCGATAGGTCAAAACCGATCGTTAGTAGGCACGACCATCGGTTAAAAATCCACGCATGCTCAGAATCAAGTGGACGCATGATTGGAAGCACTGAACTTCATTTTTTTCTGCACGTCGTTGTGTTTTACATCACCATGTTCTAACACGATCGTTTTTTTAGCCTATGGTGTGTAGGCACATCAGACCATCAGTCAGCTTCATCGGTTAAGCGATGACAATGGTCCTTCGGACCGTTCTCATCGGATGGATTGATTGTGTGTACGAGGCTTTAAAGGTTTTTCTTTGTCTCTATGTCATTCTTGCTATAGCACATCCTATAGCAAGAACGAACGAACCCTCCTCCCATAATACATACCAGACCCTTTGAGCCTGGCCTGGATTTTCTGGGTGTACCTCACACACACAAAAAATGTGCGAGGTTCCTGAAAAATCCATATCAGAAGTGTGAAGCCCCTAAAAAGCCATACCAGACAAAAATACTTTTTTGCTCCCAAACTTCCCCCTTGGTCTCCACTTCTCATTTACCCCTCTAGGGTAAAGCTTCTAAAATTAAAACTCCTCTCTGGGACCAATTTCTACATGCCAATTGATATTCCACAGTTGTAAAGTGGTAGTAAAATTTTCCTCTGCAAGTTAATATTGTGCTAGTATGCATTGCGGTACGGCACAGTGCTTTGAATGGATGAAGTGTTGTCCCTTTAAAGTGCAGTGTGTGGGACGGTGACGTCACTAGCTGCAGAAGTAGAAAATATGGTGCACATTCAGGGGATATTCCTTTCTACCTTTAGCTAAGGTTTATTATAAGCCAGTGGCGGCTGGTGAAGTTTTAGGATGGGGGGGCGCAAGACCCCGCCCCTCCACATTTGGTCCCTCCCACATCTCATAAGCCACACCCCTTATATAATCCACCCATTCCGTCCCCTGTATTCCACTTGCTTCCACTCATAGTGTCAGGAGTATATAGCTCAGCATCACAGGACAGAGTTTACAGCCCCAGCATCACAAATCATGGTTAATAGCGCAGCCTTACAGATCGGCACAAACAAACTAAAAAATTACACTGTTAGTAATGAAGGACTCTAAATGGGCACAAGATTACCAGAGACTGCGGACATACTGGACAAGATTACCAGAGACTGTGGACATACTGCACAAGATGACCAGAGACTGCGGACATACTGCACAAGATGACCAGAGACTGTGGACATATTGCACAAGATTACCAGAGACTGTGGACATACTGCACAAGATGACCAGAGACTGTGGACATACTGCACAAGATTACCAGATACTGCGGGCATACTGCACAAGATTACCAGAGACTGTGGACATACTGCACAAGATTACCAGAGACTGCGGACATACTGCACAAGATTACCAGATACTGCGGACATACTGCACGAGATTACCAGAGACTGCAGACATACTTCACAAGATTACCAGAGACTGCAGACATACTGCATTACTTGTCTTGCGACTTGGGACTTCAACGTTGCATGACAAGTCGTACCCCATGATTTCCAATGAGAACCGTTCATATCTGTGTGACTTCAAGTCACAGCGACTTCAACGTAGTCCCTGCACTACTTTGGTCCTACTTTGATGCAACTTGAGGTCCATAGACCTCCAAAATACACAAGCATTGCTTTAAGTCGCATCAAAATTGTGGCAGAATTGTGCAACTTTCAGACTGCGTTAGCCTGAAAGTCGCAAGATTCTGCCGCAATTTTTTGCTGCGATTTTGCAGCGAATTGAAACAGTGCCTATGTATTCTGGAGGTCTATGGACTCAAGTCACATCAAAGTGGGACAAAAGTAATGCAGGGACTACTTTGAAGTCGCTGTGACTTGAAGTAGCACAGATATGAATGGTTCTCATCGGCTCGGACTTATCCTGCAACTTTCCAGTCCCAAGTTGCAGGACACTTTGCAAATTTTTTTTTGTTGACGGTCGCTATTTCCCCCGCACATTAAGTATAATTTTTTTTTATTAACTGGGGGGGGGGGGGTGGGGTAGTGTTGACGCCTGCTATCTGTGCTGTAATTCATTTTTACATATAAAAAAAATGTTGTTAATAAGTGTGTAAACGGGGGGGGGGGGTGTTGACGCCCACTAATTTTGTTGCAAATGAAGTATAAAAACTTTTTTTTAATAACCGCGGGGGGGGGGGGGGGGGTTGACACCCGCTACTATCCTCGCAAATGTAGCAGAAAAAATTCTAACGTATTACAGATATTTTTGTTAATAAGCTAATAAGTGTGGGGGGTGGTTGAATTCCCTGCCTTTTGTGCAGAATATTAAATATAAAAAAAACTTTGGAACATTGGAATAAGAGGGGGGGGGGGGTGGTTTTGCCGTGATTTCGGCCGAATATTCACTATAAGAAAAAACTTTGGAAGTTCCAAAGTTTTTTTTATAGTGAATATTCGGCCGAAATCGCAGCATTCCAACCCCCCCCCCCCACCGCCACCTATTCCAATGTTCCAGAGTTTAATATTGAATATTCGGCCAAAATCGCGGCACCCCCATCCCCCTTTATTACTTTATTCCTATGTTCCAATTTTTTTTCTATAGAAAACATTCGGCCGAAATCGCGGCACCCCCACCCGTCCATTACAGAGGGGCAGAGGCAGACGGCATAGCTCAGCTTACCTGTACCGCACTGAGCATCCCGAGTCCTGACGTCACTTCCTGTTCTTCCAGGGATGTCGGGACGGAACTAGCACAGATAGTGGATGCACCCGCCCGGCCATAACAATGCAGTCCATCGTGCCAGAAGCAAGTGGCGCGATAGACTGCGCCACAAAGGCATTTTTGGGCTGCCAATGTAGCGCCTTGTCTGCAATCTCATGATTGCACAGACGTGGCGCTACCCATACTGCACTGTGCCCGGCGCCCGACGCCCGGACTCAGTGCACACAAGATTTTTTTTTACTGACTGGGGGAGGGGCCGCCACTGTTATAAGCTTACTTGTAGGTACAAGTCAGCAAGCAGAGTTTACTACCACTTTAAAATTCATATCTTCAGAAAGGTACTGTATATTACCTTGATTAACAAAATCCCTTTTCCATTTACATTACATTACCTTTTTCCACCAGAAAACTATTATATAAACACAACTGATGCCAATTTCTATGGGTATGTCCTCATTCCTTGAGTATGTTTCAGCCTTACTGCTATAGCTAGGAAATAGAATATACTGGCTCAGCCTAAACCAGAATTCACACTAGTTTGGGCTGCTCTGTGGTAATCCATTCTTTTGGATAAATATTTTTATTTTTTCTGGAAAGTAATCCACCATTAAAAGAGAATTTTTCCTTATTAGGACATCACAGGAAATATGTTCGTTCCATGCTGCAAAGGGCAGTTATAGGTAGGGGCAGTTGCCATTTGTTTGCACCCTCACAGGAAGTTCCAAACTATCTATCAGGAACTGAATTTGGGGGTCACCAAATTGTTTAGTAAGCGTCAAATCCCCTCCTGCCAGTGGAAAGGATTTTGTGATTTTTAATCCATTGCTAGCTATAGCTATAGCACCTGCATTTCTTAATTTTCTGCTGAAGATGCTGGTGCTATAAAAAATTATAATATTAATAATAGCCTCTCAGGTCTCACTAATCAGTTTTACACCCCCTTTATTCCAGAATAAGTGTTGCTTCATAACATTATTTAATCAAAATACGTAAAATATACCTATATGTGTCACTTTCATTACATTAAGTTTTAGTTTGATTCTTTTTTTTTTTTAAACTGTCTTTCAAGTATGCATTCTCAAGGTCACTCTGTGGTAGTTTTATTTCTTCATCAAATATTTTAAAATCCTTGATTCTCACTTACATTAAGTATTCCATCAAATTTAATAGTCATACATTTCAATATTCTTGCTGTTTTAATAAATTAAGGCTAGAAAATGGATATAGACATTATAATATTAAGTTATGAAATAATGAGTCCTTTCAGACTTGGTTGTTATATAGAAAAAGCTAGACAGCATGTCCGGTTTTTGGGGTACTAAGTAACCCCATTTATGGCATATATCTGGTTGTTAAACTTCTGCCACGTCAATACATTTAGCTTTTATCAGGCTAGAGAATTAACCTTAGAACCCAAAACGGGATGAACTTGACTTTTTGCAGAAATATTGTACTTACTAGTAGTGCATCAGGCTGCTAAAAAGCTGAAAGATGTACTGTACTGACTGTTTTGGGGGACAATGTTCAAATCTCATTGTTAAATTCTGGTCTGTGTGCTGTCAAACTAAGCTATGGGAAATTTAGAGCTGTCATAGGGGGGGGGGCATGTACCAGTGCAAAAAAAAAACATAAATCGAGAGTGGGGCTTTTTATGGGGCTTTGAGGGCAACATTAAATATACACAAATACTTTAAGTAAAATGATTGGGGAATGCTTTTGCTGTACATGATGTTACTCAACAGTATGATTGCATGTATAACTGTCCAAGGAACAGCAAATTGCCTCTGAATTTTTTTCTTTTTATTCACAATTACATCACAAACAGCACCTAAATCTGACTTATTTAAGCTTGTGAAAAAAAAGTTTTTTTTTCAGGTAGCCTTACCTGCAACATATGTGCTTTTTTATCAAACGGTAATCGGCTGCTTGGCTTGGCAGAGAGAAATGGGCTAATACTTTGCTGTCTGTGGCTGTCCCTGTTCTCGCTGATTGAAAACTATGCTGCTGCAGGCCAATTTCTATGAGGCCAAAATGTACTAGAGAAAAAGAATACATGCAGGTGTTTTATTATAAGAATTAGAAGACTGCAGATGACACAGTAATGTCAAATTGGCCAGCAGTAGGACAATTTTAAACAGCAAGGGTAGGCCCAAATTTACTAAAGACAAAGAGCACAAACACAGTCTTTCAGGAATTAGCCTGCTGCCCAGGATACAGCAGTGATAAATTGGTTGTAATCAGGGATACTGATGTACATGCAACTTTCTTTTATCTACAGTAGGTGACTGGGATATTGTGTCAATCTCGCTCCCTTTCTCGGCGAGATTGACCACCTACGAGCCCCATCGCGGGAGCCAGTGCCGAGCTGGCTTGCCGCGATGGAGACAAAGCCGTCATAGAAGCGACGGGGATCCGACTTGGATTCCCGCCAATTCTACACGTGGGCGGAGTTTGTTATGAATCCTGAAGGAGAAATCCCCGCCGGATTTTTAAAGAAAAATCCGGCATGGGTTCCCCCCTCAGGAGCATAACGGGCCCTTAGGTCTGTTATGGGTTGTAAGGAGACCCCCTACGCCGAAAAAACGGCGTGGGGGTCCCCCCACAATCCATAACAGACCCGTATCCAAAGCACGCCGGCCGGCCGGTCAGGAAGGGAGTGGGGGCGAGCGAGCGCCCCCCCCTCCTGAGCCGTACCGGGCAGCATGCCCTCAACATGGGGGGGTTAGGTGCTCTGGGGCAGGGGGCGTACTGCGGCCCCCCACCCCAGAGCACCCTGTCCCCATGTTGATGAGGACAGGGCCCCTTCCCGACAACCCTGGCCGTTGGTTGTCGGGGTATGCGGGCGGGAGGCTTATCGGAATCTGGAAGCCCCCTTTAATAAGGGGGCCCCCAGATACCGGCCCCCCACCCTAAGTGAATGAGTATGGGGTACATTGTACCCCTACCCATTCACCTGCAAATAAAAAGTGTAAACACAAATAAACCACACAGGGTATTGAAATATTTTATTAGTTGGCCGCCGGGGGGGGGGTGTGTATGATCGCTTTTATAAAAGCGCCCCCCTCCGGCGGGCTTCTGTGGGGGGTGGGTGCCGCCGTCTGGTTCTCTTCCGCCGCCGGGGGGGGCGCTTTGATAAAAGCGCCCACCACCCGGCGGGCTTCTTTCGACGTCTTCGGCGGCTGGGGGGTCTTCTCCCACTCTCCGGGGTCTTCTCCTGCTCTCCGGGGGTCTTCTCCGCTCTCCGGGGGTCTTCTCCTCTCTCCGGGGGTCTTCTTCTTCTTCAGGACTCGCCGCCGCTAACTTTGTGTGTTAGCTCAATTACTAGCGGCGGCGAGTCCCCTCCTCTGTGACGTCGTCTTCTTCTTCTCCAGATGTTGACGCGACGCTTCCTTCCGCTGTTATGGCTGGCGCGCGGCTCGCAGCGAGTTATATAGGCCTGTCTTGTGACGTCGCAGTCCCATCATGCTCCGGTAGGTACCACGTGCTACCTACCGGAGCATGATGGGACTGCGACGTCACAAGACAGGCCTATATAACTCGCTGCGAGCCGCGCGCCAGCCATAACAGCGGAAGGAAGCGTCGCGTCAACATCTGGAGAAGAAGAAGAAGACGACGTCACAGAGGAGGGGACTCGCCGCCGCTAGTAATTGAGCTAACACACAAAGTTAGCGGCGGCGAGTCCTGAAGAAGAAGAAGACCCCCGGAGAGCGGAGAAGACCCCCGGAGAGCGGAGAAGACCCCCGGAGAGCAGGAGAAGACCCCGGAGAGTGGGAGAAGACCCCCCAGCCGCCGAAGACGTCGAAAGAAGCCCGCCGGGTGGTGGGCGCTTTTATCAAAGCGCCCCCCCCGGCGGCGGAAGAGAACCAGACGGCGGCACCCACCCCCCACAGAAGCCCGCCGGAGGGGGGCGCTTTTATAAAAGCGATCATACACACCCCCCCCGGCGGCCAACTAATAAAATATTTCAATACCCTGTGTGGTTTATTTGTGTTTACACTTTTTATTTGCAGGTGAATGGGTAGGGGTACAATGTACCCCATACTCATTCACTTAGGGTGGGGGGCCGGTATCTGGGGGCCCCCTTATTAAAGGGGGCTTCCAGATTCCGATAAGCCTCCCGCCCGCATACCCCGACAACCAACGGCCAGGGTTGTCGGGAAGGGGCCCTGTCCTCATCAACATGGGGACAGGGTGCTCTGGGGTGGGGGGCCGCAGTGCGCCCCCTGCCCCAGAGCACCTAACCCCCCCATGTTGAGGGCATGCTGCCCGGTACGGCTCAGGAGGGGGGGGGCGCTCGCTCACCCCCACTCCCTTCCTGACCGGCCGGCCGGCGTGCTTTGGATACGGGTCTGTTATGGATTGTGGGGGGACCCCCACGCCGTTTTTTCGGCGTAGGGGGTCTCCTTACAACCCATAACAGACCTAAGGGCCCGTTATGCTCCTGAGGGGGGAACCCATGCCGGATTTTTCTTTAAAAATCCGGCGGGGATTTCTCCTTCAGGATTCATAACAAACTCCGCCCACGTGTAGAATTGGCGGGAATCCAAGTCGGATCCCCGTCGCTTCTATGACGCACTCGCTGGAATGTGCTTTTACTATTCCAGCGAGTGCGAGATATCGGCAGCCTGTCGCCGAGATTCAGCGCGATGCTGGCGTGTTAAAAACACATTCTCGGCGGCAGGCACTGTATGGTGATAGGGAGCACATTGAGGTGTCTGTTTAATAAACTGTGAAGTTTTTTCTCAGTTCAGTTCACGGCAGTTCTCAGGAGGAAAATTATCTCCTCTGCAGCCAGTTTAATAAACGGAGAACTCCAGTTCTCAGATGATGAACAGAGGTTTTTCTCTGAAAACAGCTGAGATCTGTGTAAAAGTGGGTGGACTGCCTGCAATCTCGTGAGATTTTGTGAGATTATGGTGCAGTCGAGTTCAAAAAGTGAAACTAAAGTTTAAAAGAACATGTAATTAATGTTTTCAGACATGTGATAACATATATATATATATATATATATATATATTCTGTATATATACACACACACATATATACCGTATTTATATATACATACATGTATATATACACAAATACATGAATATATATATATATATATATTCATATGTTTGTGTATAAATGTGTGAGTATACATACATATAAATACTGTATATATATGTGTGTGTATATACATATTTATAAATACTGTATATATGTGTATGTGTATACATATATATAAATACTGTATATATGTGTGTATACATACATATATATATATATGTGTATATATATATAAATATATATAAATACATACACACATGTTATATAGATACTGTATGTGTGTGTATATATATATATATATATATATATACACACAGTAACAGTAGGAGCTACTGTCACCGTAAAATGGACACAGGGTATGCACATTTAAGAGGTGCAAGACTACAGAGCGTAGATGTGGACTGGAGAAGACTGCTCTTGCAGGTTTCTCCAGGTTTTAGCAGTCTGACATGGGGCGCTGTAGTGTGGAGATTCCATAGTGTCTTGGGAGGGACGGAATCTCCAACCCTGTATCCAGATTTTGTGGATGATCAGCAGGGTGTGTGCTCAGGTGTATATTGTTGTTAATATAAATTTTTAACCCACTGGTGTTGATATTAGGAAGAAATAAGCCTTCTTCCTCTTATCACACCAGCTTCTCTCCCAGATTCTCCAACTCTGAGCTGGTGAATCTGGAAGGGACATATTTCAGTGGAAGAGCTGTGAAATCTTCAGATCACATGTGCTGTGATGAGAAGTCGAGAATGTGTTCTCTGCTCCTTATTAGAGTTGAGCGGACACCTGGATGTTCGGGTTCGGCGGGTTCGGCCGAACTTTGGAAAAAAGTCCGGGTTCAGGACCCCGAACTTGACCCGAACCCGAATCCGAACCCCATTGAAGTCAATGGGGACCCACATTTTTGACTACTAAAATGTCTCTAAAAAACTAAGGGAAAGGGCTAGAGGGCTGCAAATGGCAGCAAAATGTTGGTAAGAGTAAGAGTTGGCAAGTACTGTGGATAGGGAAATAACATAAAATACCTACAAATAAAAAATAATAATCTTGACAAGCAGGAACCTTCCCCAATTAAGGGACACTATTCCTCCCACTGATACCAATGATGGGGCACTATTTCTCCCACTGACACAAATGATGGGGCACTATTCCTCCCAATGATGGGACACTATTTCTCCCACTGACACAAATGATGGGACACTATTCCTCCCAATGATACCAATGATGGGAGACTATTCCTTACACTGATACCAATGATGCGGTACTATTTCTCCCACTGACACAAATGATGGGACACTATTCCTCCCACTGATACCAATGATGCAGCACTATTTCTCCCACTGACACAAATGATGGGACACTATTCCTCCCAATGATACCAATGATGGGGCACTATTTCTCCCCCTGACACAAATGATGGGGCACCATTCCTCCCAATGATACCAATGATGGGGCACTATTTCTCCCACTGACACAAATGATGGGGCACTGTTCCTCCCACTGATAACAATGATGGGACACTATTCCTCCCACTGATACCAATGATGGGGAACTATTTCTCCCACTGACACAAATGATGGGACACTATTCCTGCCAATGATACCAATGATGGGACACTATTCTGGTGCAATTAGATTTGTTAAGTAGGACTGACTCCTAACTAATTCTCTTCCTATAAGCACAATCAGGAACCTTTCCCTACAGTAGCTAATGCAGAGTATGTTACAGGAACATATGCAATGCTGGTGCAATATGCAGAGTATCTGACAGGAACATATGCAATGCTGGTACAATATGCAGAGTATCTGACAGGAACACATGCAATGCTGGTGCAATATGCAGAGTATCTGACAGGAACATATGCAATGCTGGTGCAATATGCAGAGTATGTCACAGGAACATATGCAATGCTGGTGCAATATGCAGAGTATCTGACAGGAACATATGCAGTGCTGGTGCAATATGCAGAGTATGTCACAGGAACATATGCAATGCAGCTGCAATATGCAGAGTATGTCACAGGAACATATGCAATGCAGCTGCAATTAGGTTTGTGAAGTAGGACTGACTCCTATATATTTCTCTGCCTATACGCACAATCAGGAACCTTCACCCTAAATTATCTAATGCAGAGTATCTGACAGGAACATATGCAATGCAGCTGCAATTAGGTTTGTGAAGTAGGACAGACTCCTATCTAATTCTCTCCCTGTAAGAACATCAGGAACCTTTCCCTACAGTACCTAATGCTATGTAGATCGCTGAGTATTGTAATTCGATTTCTGAAGCAGCACAATCCTATCTAAATCTGTCCCTGAGAGCAGCCTGCAGCCTTTCCCTACCCTAGCTAAAGCAGAGTAACGAGCTGTGCTGTGTGCCTCTAGCTTATATAGAGGCTGGGTCATATGCTCGGTCACATGCTGCACTGGCCAATCACAGCCATGCCATTAGTAGGCATGGCTGTGATGGCTTCTAGGTCACACAAGTAAAACAAACGGTGATTGGCTGCCGTGCAGCACGCCGTTACATAGCTGAACTCCGAACCCGAACCCAAACTTTCAGCAAATTATTCGGGTTCGGGTAACAGTTTGGCAATGCTCTGTGATAAGCCGTGATCATCATGATCTCGGCTTATCACAGTTTATTAAACGTACACCTGAATGTGAGTATAATGTGAGGTGGTTTTGGTGCGCATTGTTCTTGCACTTATTTTTTTCTTTTGAAATGATAATTACATAGGGCCAGATTCAGCAAGACTTGTGCTGGAGTAATTCGATATGCGCCGCGTAACTGTGAAGATGCGCCGTCGTTTCTATGTGGCCGTACCCACCAAACTAGATGCGACAGAAAACGGGCCATTTCCGATCGGCTTAACTTTCCGACGCCAGAGTCTTGTCAGCGCATAATTTCGCTTGGCGCATCAGTCGCGCCTATTGATTTCCCCTGCAAATATGCAAATTAGGGAGATTTCCCGATTCGCGAACGGATTAACACCATACGCCGGCTACATGCGCCGCGCGTATCTCGTCCGTCCGACGCAAAGTTATTTCTACAAATAGCTGCTTTATCTTTACTCCAGACGGCCACAGGTCAGCAGGAGAGCAGCTACAGCAGCAGCGTTACCGACGAAACTAGCAAGCTGAACAAACACACTTGCAAGGACAACACCTCTGTGTGCCAACATGCCAGGGGCAGTCGCGGTCCTAGCACTAGTACTGGGTCCCCCGGAACGGAGTAGGCGGGCACGTGAAAGGATATACCGCACGCGCATGAGCCTCTTTGGCATGGGGGATGAGGAGGTGTATCGCCTCTTCAGATTCTGCCCAGATGCAATACTTGAACTAACCACAACCCTGCAGGGTGACATCACCAGCCCAACACACCGCTCACAAGCAGTGCAGCCACTGGTGAAGGTACTGGCAACACTTCATTTCCTTGCCAGTGGATCATTCCAGCGTACAAGTGGAGTGGTGGCTGGGATGTCACAATCCTCCATAAGCAGATGTGTGCACCAGGTTGTCCCTGCAATCCTCAGACGCATGTCCAACCAGTTCATCAGACCAACCACTGAGGAGCTGCGGCTGAAGGCAATGACAGATTTCTACAGCATTGCCAGATTCCCACGCACTGTGGGGGCCATTGATTGCACACATGTGGCCCTACAGCCCCCCATTGCCACAGAGCACATATACCGCAATCGGAAGCATTGGCATTCCATCAACGTACAGGTGATAGCCGATGCCCAACGCCTCATATGGCACGTCCGTGCCAAACACCCAGGGTCCAGCCATGACAGCTTCATATACCGTCAGAGCCCCATCCCAGCAGAATTCGAGCAGAACATGTATGGGGACAGCTGGCTGGTTGGTGAGTGACATGGGTGGCAGGCATGACTATCCCCTCCCATGATGCACATCACAAGGGGCACATGCATGACTAACATCCTCCTGTCTTTTCCCTTACAGGTGACTCTGCATATGCACTGGGACCCCATCTCATGACTCCTTTCCGGAACCCCCAAATCAGAGGAGAGAGAAAATACAATGAAGCACACATCAAAACCCGTGCAGTGGTGGAGCAAACATTTGGGCTCCTGAAGTCCCGTTTCCGCTGCCTGGATAAGTCCGGGGGGACCCTATTGTATTCCCCTACCTTCGTGTGTCAGATCATCGGTGCATGTTGCATTCTGCACAACTTTGCTATGAGAAAAGGCCTGCAGATTGACATGCGTGATGACCTGACCCCCCAACCAGACAATCCCCCCCTGCCAGAGGAGAACCAGTCTGCTGATGGAAGAGCAGTCAGGAGGGTCCTCGCCGTAGGCATCTTTGGACACTAAACCCAAACATTAATCACACAGACAATGCACGCGTGTACACCACTGATGTCCCTAGATCACACACACCACATGCACATCACATTGGATTAGCCCAAGTCCAGCATGTAGGACTTGGGAGCAGCAACGCCAGCGTCAAGGCCCCAATGATGTCGCTGTCCATTCATACACCTTTCACACGTCATTCATACAGCCGTGGGGTTAACTTCACCACCACGGCCGAGGGTGACACCCCTTACTGGCAGGAGTGTCACCCCCTCACATTCACACACCATTCACACTGCAACGTGTGCAGTATCAAAAAATAAAAATCTCATAACCTGAGCATAATCACAAATAAAATAACTCATAACTTGAGTATTAATAATAAAATAAAAATCTCATAACCTGAGCATTCCCAAAAAATAATAAAAAAAAACTCATGTCCTGAGCATCAATCAAAAAAATAAAAATAAAAATTATCTGGGATGCCGGGGGCTTCTTCTGGCGGCCCCTCTCTGGCTCCTCAGCTGCCTGGATGGAGTGGGTGGGGGTGGGGGGGCATCTGGAGGTGGCTGATCCCCGGGTGGGCCACTCCTGGCAGGTGTGGCCTGCCTGCCCTCCAAGGCCACGGCAATTCGGCCGAGGTACGCACTGGTCTGGGCCTGCACCCTGAGCTGCTGGGCCTGCATCCTGAGCTGCCGGGTGACCTGATAATGCTGGGCCCGCCGACTCAGCCTCCCCTGGTCCCAGATGGCAGCACTGTTTCCCTGGATGGCAGCAGTGTTTGCCTGGACGGCTGCAGTGAGGTCCCTTATCTCACCCTGCACCTCCCCCAGGCTGGTCACCACTGCAGCGCAGTTACAGCTCACATCCTGCACTGCTGAAGACATCTGGGCCACGGAGCACAGGCTGTCAGCCACTCTGTCCAGGTGCCCAGCAATCTCCCCCATTTGCTGGGTCTGCCTGGCGTGATCCCTCGCCACCTGGTCCTGGACCAGATCAGACACCCCCCTGGTCTTATGGGTGTCCTTCCTGGGGCCAGTAGATGTTTGTCCCCGGGGGGATGGAGTCGCCCTTGAGGGGCTTCCTATAATGGGGGAGGGGATCTGAGAGGGTCCTGCAGAAGAGGAGGATTCCTCTAACAATAAAACAAAGTCCTGCTCTGCCCCAACAGGCTCCTCCTCAACGACCTCTGCATGTGTGGTGTGGGCACTCTCCTCCTCCACCTCGGTGTCTTCACCACCCAGGGGCACAGGCACTGGGTGCCGATGGGGGGATGGGGTGGACTGGCCGCCGACAGATGATGGCCCAGCTCCGTCATCTGTGGATGACACAAAGCAGACACATGTTGGTGGTCCCACACACTTGGCACATGTACCCTCCCCCCCCACATGCAAAACACCAAATAGGGGATAAAAAACACTTACCTGTCCTGGAGCCTTCCTCCACAGAATCATAGCCTGGTACCCCCTCCAATTGCTCCCTCTCCAGGCAGCGGGCGACCACCTCCTCCTCTGTGGTCCGGCTGACCGGTCATGGGGGTCCACCACCTGTGCCCCTCTCATGCCTCCTGATGGTGGCCACCTTGCCACGGACCTTGCGCCGCAGGTCATTGATTTTTTTTGGATATCCCCAGCAGTCCGGGTGGAGTACCCCAAGACATTAACCCGGCCAGCAATGGTGTCCAGGATGGCCTGCTTCCTCTCCCTGCTGGTCTTCCTACTTTTTTCCCATGCAGGAAATCATTATAACTCTCCATAGCGGAGATGACCACAGAGACCTCCTGGGCATTAAAATTGAGGTTCCTCCTCTCTTTGGGGGTAGCGGGAGCAGCCATAATCGAGCAAAAGTAAATTCCCTGGGGTGGGGGGAAACGGAAATACTTTTGCGCCGGAATGCCGCTTCCGCTGGCGCTTTTATACGCGTTTCCCGTGAAGTGGTGCCGACGGAAGTTGTGAGCATGCGCACAGGGGGCCGAGTGAAGCCTCACTTACTGCGTATGCTCCGTGGATGATGCGCTGAACGTAAGCCTCTGCGCTGGGCTCCGCCCATCATTTACATATGATCACACCCACTTCCACTTGCGTTGGATTACGCCAGCGCATTATCGTTACTCTGGCGCAAGTTTACGCGCAACTGCTATGTGAATAACAGTACTTGCGCCGAAAGTGTCGGCGGAGTAACGTAAATGAGAAACGTTACTCCAAAGTAAAGAAGCGCCCATCTACCTGAATCTGGCCCATAGTGTGTGGATAAGTGTTTCACAGGGAAATATTTTACAAAAAAAGCACAAAATAGTGAACCTCACTAGAGCCAGAATGTAAACCTATATTATAAAATACAAACCTACCCTTTAACCCTATATTAACCTATACATGTACTACAAAAATACAAAAAATACAAAAATACAAGTAATATATTTGCTCTTCACTAATAAATATAAATGCAAAGAAAAGGTAAAACGCGACATGTTAATCAACTGAAACCTACAGTATACTAAAACATTACATTAAAATAAAAGTAAGATTCCAGAGACTCATAAGCTAAACAACACATTCCTATGTATTTCTAATAGAGCAATTAATATCTAGCTTTATATTCAGTCCATTAAGGTACAGGCAATCTGTCTCAAAAATCTATTTAATCTTTGATATATTACTATCACTCCATTGAAGTGGGGTGAAATACCCTATATTAATTCTGTGAATGAGTTCAACTACCCTGTTTTTCAGACACCTTTTAGTGTGGCCTAAATACTGCAGTCCTTAGGAGCACTCCAACCTGGCATCACACAAACAATAATCTCTTATTGTAAATTTTTAACAGTTGTCACCAATGTGAACATTTTTCTCCTGTTATTATTCTTAATCTTATTACATCCTCTACATCTCCCACTGGCAAAAAAACGATTTTTCACAAAAAATAAAATAAAAAAAAAATATTGTTTTTTAGTTGGAGGGTCAGTAACATTTTTTACCACCGTATTCCTAATAGTAGGAGCCTTTCTATAAATACAGTTTGTTTTATAGGAAGGTTTTTATTAGATATGTGATCTTTCTTCAGAATACTTTTAAAAAAAAATGAGGGCAGTTTCAGTCCCTATGTTACCTAGAGTTACTTGCATTTTATTAATTTTATCAATTTCTCTTTCAATATTCAAATTTTTTGTATCCCTTTTTAAAAGTATTTTTCCTTTGTGCAGTTGCACTTTATCTTCTTTATTTGAAGGAATATTCTTAAAGAGTATTTTTACTTTTGCAGTAAAATTTGAGAAAACTTCACTGTATATTTGTGTAGCCATGCCCCCCCCCGTAGGGGTTGCTGAATGTAGTGGTTCACCTGTCACCCTGTCCAGTCAGTCATTTAGAGACATAGGGCCAGATTCAGGAACAGTTAGGCTGGCGGATCCAGTGATCCGCCAGCCTAACTGTGACTTTAAGCCGGCGTTTCTGTTTTCTGTAACCAGAAAACAAGAAACGCCGGGTTGAAGCTCCGATGCGAGGAGCGTAACTGAGTTTCGCCATCGCATCGTTACTTCAACTTAAAAATGGCGCCGGGGGCGTTCCCGCCGATTTCCGCTCAAAAAATATGTTAATGAGCGGAAATCGGCAATTCACGATCGCATTCCGGCGCGACGCAGTGACGTTACGACGTTTCCGGACGGGATACGCGGCGCATAGTTATACCTACATGGGGTTGGAATATCCTATGTTAGGTATAGGCGTCGTCATCGCGTCGGAAAAAAAAAAAAAAAACGTTGCTTGCGTAAAACATTCATGAATGGGAATGTGACGTCATTGACGTTCATTCACAAAATTTGGAGCATGCGCACGGGGATGTTTTAACACTCGACGCATGCGCAGTACGTTCGCGGCGGGAACGCGCTTCGTTTAAATACTACACGCCCCGTACCCGCCCAATTTGAATTCCGCCGGCTCATTTGCGATGCGCTGCCGCAACTTTAGGAGCAAGTGCTTCGTGAATGACAGCACTTGCTCCTAAAATTTCTGCAGCGTAACGCAAATGAGAAGCGTTACTCCGGAGCAAAGATGCTCCCATCTACCTGAATCTGGCCCATAGAGTGTTCCATAGCTTTGTTTTTTTATTTAGGATTAAACTTGCATAGGAAATTTGGAATTATGGGATGCCCAGAAATGTGTACCCATTCACGCAGCATACCTAAAAACATGTTTCTTATATTTGTTTCTCAGTAGCAAATCTTTGAGCAGACTTTAAGCTACTGTGAACAATTTCAAAGTAAGTCTATCCCCAGACAAAGTGGGGATAGACTATGGCCCAGATTCACAGAGAGCAAGGCACACATTACGCCGCCGTAGCACACACGCTGTATGGCACTCCAACGTAGCGCGGAGAGGCAAGCATTGCATTCAGCAAGTCAGTGCTCCCAACACTGCGACAGCGTGGAGTAGGTTTCGAAGGCGCACGTGACCCCATGCAAATGATGGTCCAAGCGTGGTGCAGTGTTTTACGCCCGGCGTATCACGAACTGGGCATGCGTTGTGACGTCGCCGTGATGTGGACGCATGCACAGCACCCTCCTGCGCCTGCTCACAACCACGTTGGCACAACTGCCTAAGTTACGCCGGATCACCACGTACACCGCGAACTTAACGCACGCCCATCCAGACACACGTCCAACGCACAATACGTCGGCTTGTGTTCCTTGGTGCAGACCTTTGCATGTCTATTGCCGGGTTGCACCTCATCTATGGGGAATAACTTTACCACGGACATACAACTTACACGCATCTCGCGTTGCATGCGTAGGGCGCACGCACGTTTGTGAATCGCCGTATTTCCCTCATATGCATGTTTGAATGGCTAATTAATGGGAGCAGCACCATGCGTCAAGCCCATATGTGCCCATATGTGCGGGTGTAGCCTGTTTTTAGGCGCATGTTGGTTTGTGGGTCTGGCGCACACATACGCCCGCACACATTTACACTTACATCGCCGTAATGTGCTATACTTCGGCGTAAGTGCTTTGTGAATCTGGGCCTCTATTTCCTCATTAACATGCAACTATTTGAGTTTTTTCATTATTCTATGTGAATGTGAACATGTAACAAATGTAAAGTACTTAAATCAACCACATAATAAAAACTCTAAGGCCGCGTACACACGATCGGACCGGTCCGATGAAACCAGTTCAATGGTGTATGGCCTATCGGACCGTTGTCCGTCGGATCAAAGTTTTAAAACTTGCTTTAAAATCTGTCTGATGGACACCTGTACGTCGGACAGGTTCGATGGTTAGTACACAAAAGCATCGGACCAAAAACCCGTGCATGCTCAGAATCAAGTCGACGCATGCTTGGAAGCATTGAACTTCGTTTTTTCAGCACGTCGTTGTGTTCTACGTCACCGCGTTCTTGTCTGATCGGATGGTGTGTACACACATCAGACCATCAGACCACTTCAGCCTGGTCCGATGAAAACGGTCCATCGGACAAGTTTCATCGGACCGGTCCGATCGTGTGTACAGGGCCTAATGCTGCATACACACGATAGGTTAGTCTGATGAAAACAGTCTGATGGACCGTTTTCATCAGACCAAACCGATCGTGTGTGAGCCCCATCGGTTATTTATCCATAGGTTAAAAAAATAGGAACTTGTTTGAAAATTATCTAATGGATAAAAAACCTATAGAAAAAAACGATCGTCTGTGGGTACGTCCATCAGTTAAAAATCCATGCATGCTCAGAATCAAGTCGACGCATGCTTGGAAGCATTGAACTTCATTTTTTTCAGCATGTCGTCGTGTTTTACGTCACCACGTTTTGACACAATCGGTTTTTTAACTGATGGCATGTAGGCACGACTGATCATCAGTCAGATCAGTCAGATCCATCGGATAACTGATTGAAAAATCCATCAGACCGTTTTCATCAGACTAACCTCATCAGACTAACCTATCGTGTGTACAGGGCATAAAAGCAAGAACAAAAAAAGTGCATAAAGGGGTTGATTGCTCAAAGAACTAACAATTTGAATTAAAGTACACTTCTTTTTAACTGATCCTAATCTCTCCTTATGCAGTTTGTCAGCTTTCACTACACCAGCTTCCAATACACTGACGCTATGGCTGCTCGGCTGCTCTGTACTTTTTGCCTCTCCTAAGCCTGCTGGCCATGATTCAAAGTGCACTATGGTTTTAAAAACAAATTCCAGGCATATGTGCCAGACTGCATAATCTCAAAATGGTAGCGGTGAACCCAAACTTTATCCTCAGTTACCTTATTCTTTGCTCCTGCAGACTGTCCAGCTTCAAGACCAGTCCCCTGAAGTTATTACTGTTTGCATTCTCTCAATTGCAGACACTCTGACGTACAGTGCAGGACCAGCAGCACTATATTGTAAGTGAGTACACCAGGCCTCGCCCATAACTCAGGGTGTCCTAGTGAGATAAAAAGTGCTGTCTGCTGGGGGAGCAAGCAATATGTATGGTTGCTTTTATATTATTGTATGTAGCATCAGCAATGCAATATGCAATGCTGTGTCCTGGCACAGATCAGGCTTAAAGGGGTGTTCCAGCCAATATTTGTGTTTATTAAAAGTCAGCAGCTACAAAAAGTGTAGCTGCTGGCTTTTAATAAACAGACACTTACCTGCTCCAGCGTTCCACCGACGCGCCGACCGGGGCTCCGCTCATCTCCCCCTCTCCACGGCCGGCGTCCTCTTCACAACTGTGGGCACCCAGCCGTGACAGCCTTCAGCTTCACGGCCGGGCACCCACTGCACATGCGCGAGCGGCACTGCACATGCGCGAGTGGTGCGGCCCGCCGCTGATTGGACAGGCGATCGCATGGGACCTGTCATGTGTCCCATGCGATCGCTTACAGGGAGGGGCTGCTGTAGGCGATTAAGCTTAATCGCCTAACCAGCCCATCGGCGGAAGGAGGAAGTGGGACAGGAAGTCCCACTCCTCCTGAAGCCCCCACTCCCCCCCAAAAAAATTACATGCCAAATGTGGCATGTAAGGGGGTGAGGAGTGGGATTAGCGGAAGTTCCATTTTTCTTTAAATACAAAGAATAGTGCCAGCAACTCCAAACATCGTTGTTGCTTCTTTATTGGTGCATAAAAGGAAGTAAGTCAAAATATACAGGGGCTCGCGTGTTCCAGCTTACAAGCCTTGATCACAGATCAGGCTTAGTGCTGCTCAGCAATTCACAGAAAGCCTATTATTTTATGAATGAGTGCAAGGCTTCCTCTAAATTGCGGAGACACAGGCAGATGAGGGCACAGTCTCTACCTCAGCCATCAGTGGAAGCCTTGTATTCATTCATAATTCTATAATTATTGGCTTCCTCTGAATGGCTGAGCAGCACCTAGCCCAACTTGATTTTGTTTTGGGTACACAGCATTGTATATTGTTTGCAGCCAATGCTGACAGTTTGTACTGTCAGCTTTTATCCCCATTTGGCAGATTTCCTCTTGCTTTCTGTGTGTTCTTGTGTACAAAAAAATACCCACTTTATTTGACAGCTGTCACACGTATCAGGAAGTAATGGTGAATCCCCCCGAACATGGATGCAACAACAATTAGTTAAATGTTTTTGTGAAATAAAGAAGTTTTTAAACTTCTGTAATGAGGATTAGCCCTGTCTGTGTCCCCATGAGGGAGATTTTGGATGAACCCTCTGCATACTGCTATATACCCTTTCTAGCAAACTTTGCAGAGAAACAGAGTTTTTTGTTCACATTCATTGCAATACATTTTTTAAGCCTACAAACTGTGTCAAAATAATCTCTCTCTGCCCAGTCCCTACTCTGCTCTGCAAAATGAAAATGCTCCAGTAGATATAGTGCCAATATGGGACAAATAAATGCAAAATGTAAGGGAGCTACAAGGTTCAGGTCTGGTCACTGGTGAAATCTGGTCACCGACCTGCACTACAGTATAAATAAAATATACCTGGGTATATCTGTGGATATAGTGCCATAATGGGGCAAATATAGACAAGTTGTAGGAGAACTACAAGGTTCAGGTCTAGTCACTGACCAGATACAAGTTGTAGCGGTCACCACCGTTTACGTCCTTCCATCCACCCACGACAAGTGTATCCGACACACTCCGACAATCCTGCATACACGATCCATTCCCCAGAATCATGAGACTGACAGCTCTGTGCTCTGAGTCAAATGTATGAACACTTTAATGGTATCTTCTCAGCTTTTTATGCAGTTACAAGCATGTGACAGTAATCAAAGGGACAGTGAAATCTCCACCCCCATCTTCACACACTGGGACTAATTACTAATTAGTATCCAGACATTTTGTCACCAGGCTATAATTAACATGAGCTAATTACTAATTGTAACAGAATGACATTATCCAGATAGCCTGGCTTGACAATTTCCCCTTAACATAATTGACATGCTAATTTAATACACCTGACAGAGGAGACTGCTAACTACAACACACATAGAATGAACTTCAATCACATTCTAAAAGACATTTAGTTGAGGTAATTATCTCCCAGAGAAGTCCCGTCTCTGACAACAGCTATTCACCTGCAGAACACCATAAAAAGGTATTTCACAAGCCGGCTCAAAGGGGCACAGGGTGGACTAGCATTTCAATAGCCTGAGCTAAGCATTGTATCCCCCATCCTTCCAAAAGGGTCATTGTCCTGTTGATCTCTGCCCCTGGGAGTGACACAGGAAAGAATAAACCACTTGTAATATGTCCAGTATCTCCTGCAATGAACTGTCAGTAATGTCCCATCTTCTGCAATACATGAAGTATGATTCACTAGCCACCCCATGCCCAAAGGGGCACAGGGTGGACTCAGACCCAAGAGTTATCAGTGACGCTGACACAGGAGTATCCCCCATCCTTCCAAAGTCTCTGGTTGTCACGGGTCATTCCGTTACATCTCTGCCCTTTCGGTGGGAGACTGACACAGGAGGGAACCCCAAACGGGTTGACTCCGAAGTTTGTGTGGAGAAATTTTTTTACTTTTTAGGCACTAATTTAGAAAAAATTAAAAATAATTTTAATATAATTTACATAAATACATAAATACAGTTCATCAATGACCACAATTATTGATGAATCCTGTATAATTAAAATCGTGACATACACATAAATGCACACATTTGTCAAGATATAGTATTGAACACAGTGTTTTTTATATACAATCTAGAGAAAGCTATGGGTTTAATCAAATCAAACCAAAACGTGGCTGCTTGGTATAGCGCTAGATGATTTCAGTTCAAATCTTGGCATTGATTTTCATTCCTCATGGAGTAGCTCTACATGTTTCGTGGTAAACCACTTCCTCAGGAGCATTGAGAAATATACTGTGCAAATAGAATAAACATACAATAAATACCAATATAATATAGCTCATCATTAATCCAACACAACAAGGACCAAATAACGTGCTGATAAACTCACCAAATTGGTGATATAAAAAAAGGAAAGAGAAGCTGGCTGCGATTGCCCAATGAAACCAGGGAAAAAGAATGGCTGCGGTGCCTCAAAGGGATGGGGCTGGATAGAAATGGTGGTCTAGCGTGGGCACGATAGATACCTCACCACCACCAAACAAGGAGGCCAATGCCCGAAGGCATACAAACGCACAATGTGGGCAACCCAACTGTCTCTCCCCATCACGGCGAGCTGAAGGAGGTATACTAATACCTCAAGGGTCTAATCTGCATCACCCTAGATCAGTAGCTACACAAGATGTCCCTTTAGGGGAAACTCCAATGAAGGCTTCATCAAGGAAGAATTAAGCATAATTAACTTAACCCTGTTGTCAGTACTGGATCCCTCTAGGACCCAGCGCACTCACCTGACACAGCCTTGGCTGGGAAACACTGATTGGCCAGCTCTCCTTTAAAACACCTGTGTTTTCACCCAATCAGTGCTCGTGATAGAGTTACTCTGCTTGCCTTGTGAGATCCAGCCTGACCTGTTTATCTGTAAACTTTGTGAATGACCCGGCTTGTTTGACCCTGCTTGTTGCTTCTGATTTGGTACCTTTCGAACTCTGATTATCTGTGTATGACCCGGCTTGCCTAGACCACATCCATTGCAGTGGTGCACTACTAGCACCAGCAACACCACCAACATCCACACCTGCGGTGAACTACAAGTTCCAGCTTTCCTGCTCATCAAAACACCTACTTCAGCAGTGAACTATAAGTGCCAGCTGTCCCGCTCGTCTCAACCCTGCATCCGTGGTGAACTACAAGTCCCAGCGCTGACCTGCTTCTCAAGACCTGCTCATGGTATGTGCTCTTGTTATTGAACTATAAGCATATTAGCACACCTGAACTGTTGTCTGCTGCTAGCCTGATATGAAACCTGACATTATCACGAGCCATACATAAAAAGGGAAAACCCATCATGGATTCTGAGCAGGCTCAGATGTTTGCACAAGAACTTTGCCGTTTATCCCATCAAGTTCAGCAAATGGCCACAGAGCTCACCAAGGTGCAATCCCCTACTACAACTGTTACAAAAACTTTATCTGAACCAAAAATTCCTTTGCCTGACCGTTTTTCTGGCGACCGTAAGGGATTCTGCAACTTTAAAAACAGCTGCAAATTATATTTCAAATTAAGGCCATCCTCTTCTGGCTCTGAAACTCAGAGAGTTCAGATCATTATCTCTCTGCTACAGGGTGACCCCCAGGCTTGGGCCTTTAACCTTGAACCAAACCATCCAGCCCTGCTAACTGTAGATGCCTTCTTTGAAGCCCTTGGATTGCTGTACGATGATCCAGATCGTATGGCTACTGCAGAATCAACCCTGCATAACTTAAAGCAAGGAACCACCACAGCTGAAATGTACTGCTCAGAGTTTCGCAGGTGGGCCCCAGAATCTGGCTGGAATGATGCAGCTCTCCGCAGCCAGTTCAGAATAGGTCTTTCAGATGCAATTAAGGATGCTCTGGTCAACTTCTCCTATCCACCCTCACTGGAGGAAGCTATGTGTCTAGCCATTAGAATTGATCGCCGTCAGCGAGAGAGGGGGCGAGAAAAAAATATGGCTGTGGCAAACTGTATACCTCCCTTACCACCTGACCATCCAACCTCCAGTGCCAGTTCAGTGGAAGAACCTATGCAGCTAGGCTCCACCCGGCTATCTGCCCAGGAACACACACACCGGCGTAATATGGGACTTTGCCTGTATTGTGGCCTCAGGGGTCACATGCTCCGTTCGTGCCCTACACGTCCGGGAAACTCCCGGACCTAGGTGATTATGGGGAGGTCACCTTAGGTCTGCTTTCATCTCCCCAGGGGGACAGTCGTATACTTCTACCCAGTGTTATTCACTTTGGGACAGGGACTCATGAACTGCTGGCCTTGGTAGATTCTGGAGCTGCTGAGAATTTTATTGATAAGACTTTGATTACCTCCTTGTCCCTGGAAACTCATATGCTAGATTGCCCAGTCCGCCTATTTTCTGTGGATAACCGGCCTCTCTCACAAGACCTTGTGCTTCAGTCCACCAATCCCTTCCAGTTACAATTGGGGGCCCTGCACTGGGAGAAGATTTCATGTCTTGTCATTGACTCTCCATCCACTCCTTTGATCCTAGGCCTTCCTTGGCTTCAGAAGCACAATCCTGTAATTGACTGGCGAACAGGAAATATTCTGGCTTGGTCCAATCAGTGTAAAGAAAGTTGCATCCAGCACCCTGTTCGACTTGCTGCTTGTCAAGTGGGAATGGAACAGATTCTGCTTTGTTATAAGGACTTTCAGGATGTGTTTTCTAAAGGGAGTGCTGACACCTTACCACCTCATCGCAGTTATGACTGTCCCATTGACCTTTTGCCTGACACTACACCTCCGCGAGGGAGAGTCTTTCCATTGTCCGAACCAGAGAACCTTGCTTTGCAAGAATACATCCAGGAAAACCTAGCTAAAAGTTTCATCCGTCCCTCTACTTCTCCCGCAGGCGCAGGTTGCTTCTTTGTCCCAAAGAAGGATGGGGTCTAAGACTTTGTGTTGACTACAGAGGTCTAAATAAAATAACCGTTCCCAATCGGTACCCTCTCCCTCTCATCACAGAGTTGTTCTCCCAAATCCAGGGAGCAAAGATTTTCTCCAAACTAGACCTAAGGGGAGCCTATAATCTAGTGCGCATCCGTGAAGGAGATGAGTGGAAGACAGCCTTTAACACCAAGGATGGCCACTACGAATGTCTTGTCATGCCTTTCGGTCTCAGGAATGCACCAGCTGTTTTTCAAAACTTTATGAATGACATTTTCCGTGACCTGTTGGGTCGCTTTATGCTTGTATACTTGGATGATATTTTGATATATCCTCCCAATCTTGAAACGCATCAGAGGCACGTCCGCTCAGTGTTGGCCCGATTAAAGGCTCATTCCCTTTTTGTTAAGCCTGAAAAATGTTCATTTCATGTCAAACAAGTACCTTTTCTGGGCTACCTAATCTCTGACACAGGCCTAACCATGGATCCAGCCAAGATTCAGGCCATTCTAGACTGGGCATCACCTTCAGACCTGAAAGCAGTTCAGCGCTTCCTGGGCTTTGCAAATTTCTATCGGAAATTCATTAGGAATTTTGCCACCATTGCACATCCCATCACCTCTCTCACCAGGAAGTCTCAGTCTAAGTTTAAATGGACTACTGAAGCCCAGACAGCCTTCACTCAGTTGAAGAAAGCCTTTACCTCTGCACCAATTCTACGCCATCCTGTTCCTGAGCTGCCTTTTATTGTGGAGGTAGATGCATCCGAAGTAGGGGTGGGGGCGCTTCTGTCACAAAAGGACCCTGTAACTGCTGCCATCCACCCCTGTGCCTTCCTGTCCCGTAAATATTCCCCAGCAGAGCGCAACTATGATATAGGCAACAGAGAACTGTTAGCCATAAAGCTAGCTTTGGAGGAATGGAGACATTGGCTGGAGGGAGGGAGCTCGCTATCCATTCATAGTTCTGACTGACCACAAAAACCTTGAATACATCCGTTCTGCTAAAAGACTGAACTCACGTCAGGCCAGGTGGTCATTGTTCTTCTCCAGATTTGACTTCACAATTTCTTATTTACCAGGGCCAAAAAATGTTAAGGCCGATGCCTTGTCTCGCAGTTTTTTATCAGAATCCCCACCTCCGCTTCCTCCACAATCCATTATCTCTGAGGACAGGATTTTGGCTTTCACCCAGACTGACATCTCTGAGGCCTTATTACCTGCACAGGCTGAAGCCCCCCCTTCCACTCCCTCTGGTATGCTTTTTGTGCCCTTGGCTCTTCGTTTGCAGGTTTTGCAGCAGGTACATGCGTCAAAGCCTGCAGCGCATCCGGGGTTTAGACAAACTTATGAGATTATCTCTCGCAACCTCTGGTGGCCATCGATTAGGCATGATGTGCTAGCCTTTGTCCAGGCTTGTGAGGTTTGTGCCAGAAGCAAGGGCAGTACCTCTAAGCCCTCCGGTCTTCTACGTCCTCTACCAATACCTACTTGTCCCTGGACCCATTTATCTATGGACTTTATCACTGACTTGCCTCTGTCCCAGGGATGTTCCACGATCTGGGTGGTGGTAGACAGGTTCAGTAAGATGGCCCACTTTGTTCCACTTCCGAAACTGCCGTCTGCTAGAGATCTGGCATCTTTATTCATTAAACATGTTTTCAGGCTCCATGGGGCACCAATTAACATTGTCTCAGACCGCGGCTCTCAGTTTATAGCCCAGTTTTGGAAGGCCCTTTGTTCTCAGCTAGGGATTAAGTTATCGTATTCTTCAGCCTATCATCCCGAGACAAATGGCCAAACAGAAAGAACTAATCAGACTCTGGAGAAGATGGTACGTTGTCTGATGGCCAATGATGAGGTGGAGTGGGTCAACATCCTTCCATGGGCAGAGTTTGCCTTTAATAATTGTGCCAGCTCTTCTACAGGGACCTCTCCCTTCTTCTGTGTTTACGGGTTGCATCCTCGTGTGTGCTCCTTTGATCTTCCACCCTCTGATGTTCCAGATGCCAACACCACGATTGAAAATTTCTCCAAAATCTGGTCTGACGTCAAACGTGCTATTTCTCGTTCGGTGCAGGCATTTAAGAAAACGGCTGATAAGAGGCGCTCAAAGGCCCCTGGATATAAAGTTGGTGACAAAGTGTGGCTATCATCCAGGAATCTGTCCCTGCATGTTCCATCCAAGAAACTTGGCCCAAAATTCATCGGGCCCTATGAGATTTCGGAGATTGTTAATCCTGTGTCCTATAGATTAAAACTCCCCCCGTCCATACGCATTCCTAATGTCTTCCATGTTTCTTTATTGAAACCTGTTCACTCTAGTCTCCAAGTAAATGAACCAGAACCTGTAGATGTGTCAGATAGCCAGGAATATGAAGTGGCATATATTCTTGACTCCAGACGAGTACGCAATTCCTTACAATATCTAGTTCATTGGAAAGGTTTTGGCCCAGAGGATCGATCCTGGATCCCAGCTCGCGATCTCCATGCTGATCGCCTTAAGAAGAAGTTCCATCTTCGATATCCAAGTAAGCCTGGGGGTGCAGGAGCAACCCCTCGAGAAGGGGGGGGTACTGTCAGTACTGGATCCCTCTAGGACCCAGCGCACTCACCTGACACAGCCTTGGCTGGGAAACACTGATTGGCCAGCTCTCCTTTAAAACACCTGTGTTTTCACCCAATCAGTGCTCGTGATAGAGTTACTCTGCTTGCCTTGTGAGATCCAGCCTGACCTGTTTATCTGTAAACTTTGTGTATGACCCGGCTTGTTTAACCCTGCTTGTTGCTTCCGATTTGGTACCTTTCGAACTCTGATTATCCGTGTATGACCCGGCTTGCCTAGACCACATCCATTGCAGTGGTGCACTACTAGCACCAGCAACACCACCAACATCCACACCTGCGGTGAACTACAAGTTCCAGCTTTCCTGCTCATCAAAACACCTACTTCAGCAGTGAACTATAAGTGCCAGCTGTCCCGCTCATCTCAACCCTGCATCCGTGGTGAACTACAAGTCCCAGCGCTGACCTGCTTCTCAAGACCTGCTCATGGTATGTGCTCTTGTTATTGAACTATAAGCATATTAGCACACCTGAACTGTTGTCTGCTGCTAGCCTGATATGAAACCTGACACCTGTATCCCCTATCGGAGGAGGAGCTAACAGTCCTCAAACTTGGGCTTAGCTTCTGTCCATATGCAAATCTGGACAAGTATGAGGTCATCAAAGACCTATATTTGTTCGCACGCAAATTAACGTACAAATATATATTTGATTCCGATAGGAAAAGGTTACGAGAGGAAAAGGAATTATCTGAGCAAATTAAGAAATATACAATGATAGAATTCAGAGCATTGAAAGATCTCATGCTTCTTCTTGATGAGAACTCAGATGATTCAGCAACACAAACTATATGTCCACAACAAAGAGAGGAATTTGCAAAAAAAACACAGTTTAAAAAGAAATCAGATCAATTCCCTGACCTTAACTCTAATCTGCAAATTATGGCCTTCCTAATTGCTACTATTCATGAAATAAAAAAAAAATTATCTAAACAACAATTCAAAGCCCTCAAGGGACGTCAAACAAGAAAAGATACTGTTATAAAGGCCTCTGACAAGGGGAGTAACATTGTCTTGCAGACCTGTAAGCAATATGAAACAATGTGCTTTAAGATTCTACAAAATAGGGAATGGTACATACCAATCACTGCTGAAATCACAGCGCAATTCAAACTAGAATTCAAGATGCTAATTTATTCAGCATATACTGAGACGCTAATTGATAAATCAACTTATGAATTGTTCAATGTTTCTTTCCCAAGGGAACCAATTTTCTACGCAATTCACAAAATTCACAAAAACCAGGAAGATCCACCGGGAAGACCAATCATATCTGGGATTGGCTCCCTGATGGAAAATTCAAGCCATTTCGTGGACTTCTTTCTAATGCTATATGTTATGAGGTTGCCATCCTATATCAAAGATACTTTAGACCTCCTTAAAAAACTAGATGGACTCTCTATCCCCACCCAAGCTCTTTTGGTCACAATAGATGTTGAAGCTCTCTACTCAAGTATCCCACATGACAAAGGCCTCCAAATTGTTAAAACCTTCCTGATGGAAGAGGATCATAGACAATGGAAATTCCAGCACTTTATTGTGTCATTGTTATCCTTCATATTGAAACAATTATTTCTCGTTTTTCGGCTCCCACTACCTCCAGGTACAGGGCGTTGCAATGGGCACATGTTGTGCCCCTGCATACGCTAACCTGTACCTGGGGGGGTGGGAGCGAGAATTTTTTGCCGATCTGTGTTATCAACCATTCCTGAGTCATGTTTTATGCTGGTACAGATATATCGATGACATTTTTGTCATTTGGACAGGACCCATATCTATGCTTCATGAGTTTTTGGTTTTATTAAACTCCAATGAGTTTAACCTCAAATTTACATATGAATGGCAACACAACTCAGTACCCTTTTTAGATGTCACCATCTATAGAGATTCTAAGGATAACATTGGCACTAAACTCTTTCAGAAAAGTACAGCGGGGAACACTCTCCTTCATGCAGACAGTGCCCAACCCCAATCCCTAGTTCATAGCATTCCATACGCGCAGTACCTGCGGTTACGCAGGAACTGCACTTACGATGCAGACTTCAGACAACAAGCCAATGAACTTCGGGATAGATTACTGCAAAGAGGCTATAATAAAAGCCTTCTTAGAAGGGCCTATAATAAATCAATCACCAAAGAAAGGCTGTCTCTGATCTACACAAAACCAAAAATTAAGGGAGGTCAGCATACTACTAAATTCATCACAAAGTATGCAGCTCAACACAGTATACTTAGAAACTGTCTTGATAAGCATTGGTATCTGCTAAGTGAGGATCCGGTTCTAGGTAAATACGTCAGAGAGAGGCCCGAAATCGTTTTCCGTAGGTGTCCCTCTATAGGAAACAAACTGACGGCCAGCGAATATAAACCACCAAACAAAGATATTAAACAGAATAGAGGACTCGAAATTTGTGGACAATGCACATATACAACCAGGCACTATGTTTCATCTACCAAATGGTGAAATATTTAGACCCAGATTTCATGCTACATGTAATACTGAGGGGGTAGTATACCTTATGTAGATGTAAAGCCTTTTATGTAGGCAAAACTATATGTCAATTCAAGCAACGTATATACGATCACATTTATTACTCACAGTTCGCTAAAATGATTACACCGGTCAGTAGGCACCTAGGGTTGTACCATAAATTCGATACCTCATTGATTAAATTTATTGTGTTGGAGGTTATTCCAAAAGACCCGAGAGGGGGAAATTGGGACAAAAGGATATTGCAAAAAGAAACGACCTGGATCGAACGATTAGGAGCTACACGCCCACCAGGTATCAATGAAGTGTTAACATACCGACCATTCCTATGAGACCTGCAGGATTGCAATCCATTCAACTAGCAACAATAGACAGCCACTTGCATAGATCTAATGGTGGTGGCATGTGACTATACTGCACTATATATTTATTATATTTGACTAATTTTGTCTATAGGTTTCATATTATAACAATATCGGCTCACATGTGAGCAAGGAGACACACATCAATTTAACTTCTTTATACCCTTTTTGGGTCAAACTTTATAGGCAGTTTAAACTAGTATGCAATTGCAAACACTAAGCAATGCATTACATTCCACAAACATATATTTGTTTTGGTCTTTTTGAGATTAATTATATTATGTTGATAAGCTTGCGTGTAATATTAACCAATGTTTCTAACCGCATTTTTGCAAATTTCTATTTTAGGAGGAGGGCTGTGCGATTGACCAGTGTCCCCAGTGATGGCTTGGCCGTATATTCTATCTCAGGTGGGCGTGTCCAGTGGGCGCGTTGCCACCCTTACAACGCAGGGTAGACCATATGCCTGTGGGCCGCGTAAGCCATTGGTTGTCGGGACAGGCACTCCTCTCTATAACCAAGCAGCGAGCAGCACTCTTCAGCTGTCTGTAAGAGTGGAGCCGCATCCAGGACTTTTTGCGTTTGGCAATAGGACAGGTAAGCCAGCATTTTTAAAAAATCGTTTAGACAATATACACAGAGCCTATAATGACATCCCCCCCTCTTACTTACCTTAGATGCAACTATACTGTCCATTATTCTTTTTGAGATGTACAGAGAGCCTTGAGGACGCTTAAATAGTAGCAATTCCATGCAAGTTGTTATTTTTATATTTATTTTTATTTTTTGTTTGGCAAACATTTCATATACAGATGGATGCCGGAGATAAAATAGTCTTAATATATACATTCTTTATACGCTTATATGAGTCCTAGCACACCCTTAGATGGCACCAATAGTAACAGGAATAGATCTAGGGTTTTAGTTGTGAAAAAGTCCATTGCCTTGACAACTCTGTCTTTCATTATTCAGTAAGCTACTACGTTTATTTATCTTTCACTGCTCCATAGACAGACAAGTCCAACGTAATATCTATTTACATATGTTTCTCTATGGTTGTATCTCCCTACCTGTGAGTGCCATTAAAACATCAATGTTAATATATAAAAATATATATATATATTTTTTTTAAATATACATATATATTTAACAACAATAACTTTTATATAGGTTTTGTTTGCATCCCCTTCGGGCAGTGGCCTCCTTGTTTGATGGTGGTGAGGTATCCATCGAGACCACGCCAGACCACCATTTCCATCCAGCCCCATCCCTTTGAGGCACTGGTAGCCATTCTTTTTCCCTGGTTTCATTGGGCAATTGCAGCCAGCTTCTCTTTCCTTTTTTTATATCACCAATTTGGTGAGTTTATCAGCACATTATTTGGTCCTTGTTGTGTTGGATTAATGATGAGCTATATTATATTGGTATTTATTGTATGTTTATTCTATTTGCACAGTATATTTCTCAATGCTCCTGAGGAAGTGGTTTACCAAGAAACATGTAGAGCTACTCCATGAGGAATGAAAATCAATGTCAAGATTTGAACTGAAATCATCTAGCGCTATACCAAGCAGCCACGTTTTGGTTTGATTTGATTAAACCCATAGCTTGCTCTAGATTGTATATAAAAAATACTGTGTTCAATACTATATCTTGACAAATGTGTGCATTTATGTGTATGTCACGATTTTAATAATACAGGATTCATCAATAATTGTGGTCATTGATGAACTGTATTTATGTAAATTATATTAAAATTATTTTTTATTTTTTATAAATTAGTGCCTAAAAAGTCAATTTTTTTCTCCACATAAGCTTCTCTAATATTGTAGGATGTGGCACAGTTACTATTAAGGGTGTCGATTGCCACCCAGGGGCAAAGCAATCAAACTCCAAAATGACTCCGAAGTTAGTCAGCAGTTCCAGTCCTCCAATGCTGGTATCCATACTGTACCCCAAATAAATGGCTCCAAACTGAGCATTACTGACCCCTCCAACCTCTGCCTCTCTCAGAGAACACGCCTGCTGCTGGGGAAAGGCCTGGACTGGCCCTTCTCCCTGTAGTCCTTTCAGCCGCTGGAGAGAAGAGAGGGCTGGGCTCAGTCCATCATGCTGTTGGGGATCTGGGCCAACTGCCCCCCATTCCTGGGGTATACCAGTGGAGACTGAAGTCCCATCCACTGGTGATAGGTGAAAATCCCCCGGTGCTTGCAAAGAAAAGCCGACATCCTCCTGTCCCAGTAGCACACTATTTTCTGGGGTTGTGTCAGTGGAGACTGAAGTCCCACCCACTACCCCAGGAACCCCCTCTTCCGTTAGTGGAGAGCAGAGGCCCGGGGCACTCTGCTCTGTTTCCAGTTTTTCCGCTGAGTTGCTGTGAGTGGAGACCACAGTCCCATCCACTACCACAGGGACCCCCTCTTCTGTTAGTGGGGAGCAGAGGCCCATGACACTCTGCTCTGTGGCCAGCTCTTCTGCTGGGTTGCTGTGAGTGGAGACCACAGTTACATCCACTATCACAAGAACTCCCTCTCCTGCTAGTTGGGAGCAGAGGCCTGGGGCACTCTCCTCTGTTGCCAGTGATTCAGCTGGGAGTAAAAGCTTTACCACCTCAGCTTGTTGCTGGAGAGAGGAGCCAACTGCCCCGGCTCCCTGGAATGCCACATCATCCGCTTCAGCTTTAGGGATGGCAATCTTCAGATTTCCCACTGCCGATTCATCAGCCAGGATTTCATAGTTGTCATATGAAATTTCCTCATAGTCCCAGGCAACGGGAGCCCCACCCTGCTGCTGAGCCGAGTCTAGCAACTGTCTGTAGGCGATTTCCAGCTCCCATTCCTTAATGGCCAGAAATTCCAAATCTTCCTGTAACCAGTGCCCTTCCGAGATATTCAATTTTTCCTCTCTGTGATCCATTATGTCCTCCAAGCGCCACTCCCGATCATCCCCGAAGTCTGGATCACTGGATATCCTCCAAAATAACAATCCCAGGCCATCATAGTCATAGCCTTCCGTGGGGCTGTCATCCGCTGACCACGGGCACTCTTGGGCTACATACCACCGGAGGGCTCTGTAGCTCTCGTCCAGCTGCATCTCTGCCCGGATCAGCATGCTTAACTCCGCTATCCACTCCTGCTTCGGTTGTTCCCCCAACAACAACATTCGTACGTTATACTGCGGTCAGTACCTTACATAGATGGAGGGCAGGACCTTTCCTTGGTGTTGCTGCTCCAGAGCTGGTGCTTCCTTCCAGAGCTGGCAACGAATCACATCCGACCATCCCAGCAGGGCTTCCTCTGATACTGGTCCTCTGTGCTGTATCCGCATCTCTTGTAACCTCCTCCTGAATTCCTCTTCCATGGAGACTGGTATCTGCACCTCTCCTCTCTCCATAGTTGGTGCTGCTGTGACTTCAGCTGCTGCAGCACTTCTTTGCTGTAGCAAGGTGGCATCCACAGCTGCTATAACCCGGTCTATGATCTCCGGTGGAGGATTAGGACCATATTGTGCCAGTCCACGTTTAACAGCCCGATCAAAAAAATCTTCCTCGGGTGTCCTGTCAGTTACGCTGGGCCTCTCAGCTCTATCCATTTTGACAAGTTCTGCGATAATGTCCCCTTTCTTATGGTTGCTGGCCGGTCTGCCCCGGCTCTCCAGTAAGTCTTTGAGGGTAGAGAGCTTCAGCCATTCATACTGTGTCTCCATTGTCCTTTGCGCTTGTAGCCGTCCTTCTGAAGATGGAATCATCCCACTGCTGCCACCAATTGTAACGCTTACCACCGTTTATGACCTTCCATCCACCCACGACAAGCTTATCCGACATACTCCGACAATCCTGCATACACGATCAATTACCCAGAATCACGAGACTGACAGCTCTGTGCTCTGAGTCAAATGTATGAACACTTTAATGGTATCTTCTCAGCTTTTTATGCAGTTACAAGCATGTGACAGTAATCAAAGGGACAGTGAAATCTCCACCCCCTCTTCACACACTGGGGCTAATTACCATCCAGACATTTCGTCACTGGGCTATAATTAACATGAGCTAATTACTAATTGTAACACAATGACATTATCCAGATAGCCTGGCTTGACAAGTTCCCCTTAACATAATTGACATGCTAATTCAATACACCTGACAGAAGACTGCTAACTACAACACACATACAATGAACTTCAATCACATTCTAAAAGACATTTAGTTGGGGTAATTATCTCCCAGAGGCGTCCCGTCTCTGACAACAGCTATCACCTGCAGAACACAATAAAAAGGTATTTCACAAGCCGGCTCCACTTAGCATTTCAATAGCCTGAGCTAAGCACTGAAGGGTCATTGTCCTGTTGACCTAGTCCAGTATCTCCTGCAATGAACTGTCAGTAATGTCCCATCTTCTGCAATACATGAAGTATGATTCACTAGCCACCCCATGCCCAAAGGGGCACAGGGTGGACTCAGACCCAAGAGTTATCAGTGACGCTGACACAGGAGTATCCCCCATCCTTCCAAAGTCTCTGGTTGTCACGGGTCAATCCGTTACACATGTTATAACTGTGTCTATTAGCACTCTATTTACTTGAGCAGAGAGAGATTACTTTGACTCAGTTGGCCAGTTTAATCACATATTGCAATGTATGTGAACAAAAAATCCCTTTTTTTTGTACAACGTTTGCTAGAAAGGGTGTACAGAGGATTCATACAGAATTTTTAATGTTAACATGTGGTCACACCTCTTTAGCACATGATGGTTTATAAATATGTGTAAGCTTTTGGGATTTGAGCACAGGTATATCTTATTTCCCATGAGGGAACTTCCTGTCCAGGTGATACCTGTCAGAACAAACAGGTAGAAATAAATCTTTTATAGGGACACATACAGAATAAAAAATGATCCCTTAATGAGGAATTTTAAAACCTGACAGATTTTCTAACCTTTTCCACTGCACCCAAAACTGAACAAATATTTTGGCTGGAGCTGGGAAATATTTAATATTAATATTTAAATGTAATATTACAATTTTGGGAGAATAGCAGTATAGCTGTGTAGATATATATGTATAAAACAAATCAATAAAACCACGTGCAAGGCAACAAATTACACATATATCTACATGTTTACTGGTTTGTGTCATCTCCCTATAATGCATTGAATTATTCATCTCAAACAAGTAAAATGTATCATTTACATAAAATAATACTTTGCAAATTTATGGTAAGTACTAATTACTTGCCTTATTTGCCATGACTATGATATTAAATATTCATAAAAATCTGATTATTTCTTTGATTTGGCAGGCATTTATATTTCTCTACAGCTTTTCACACTGCTAATTTTAATCCGGCAAATTATCTGGAAGAAAACAGTAGGCAGCCTAAAAACTGCTCAAAATTCAGTCCAACATTGAGCATATTAGAAAAGTAATGACCCATTTTAACCAAAACTTTGGGAATGTCTTGCACGAAATAAAGAATCGGCCAACTTTCATTATAGGCGTTTCTGCTACACTTTTGTAATTATCCAAATAAATTAGACTTCTAGCTTTTCATTTTAAAAGATAAAGAAATATGTATACTTGCTTTATGACCTTTTAGCCCCATACATACAAGTGTAACAATTAAATACTGGTAATCCTTAGTAAGAAAATAAACAGGGACTGAGTAATAGGGATGATCTAGGAGTATGCTCTGAACCGAGTTAAGACTGAATTTAAAAATTTTCAAACAAAATCTGAACTTTTTTGGATGTTTGGTGAGAATTGCTCCACAGAATGTTCCATAATGCATTAAAAATAGTTGTTTAGGTGGAAGACTATGCGATGATGACTTTGCGCAAAGTTGCTGCCCCAGCCAGTTTGTGCGAATTTAGTGTGAGAGATGGCTGACAGTATTGTAGGGGAAGAGAACTGCCAGTGTAGTATCATACTACAGCTATACAGTGCTATACAGTATACAGCACTATATTCGGTGCTGTATATTGTCATTGATATTTTGCAGTGAATTGCAGTTATTGGGCCAGATTCAGGTACATCTGCGCATTATTGGACCGGCGTAGCGCACCGCCTTTACGTTAGACTTGCGCAATGTAGCCGCGTAATCACCCTATTCTCGTAGCTTTTGCGCAGAAAATTGCGCATGCGTAACGTTATTTCAGAGGCGTAAGGCGGAGTAATACAAATTGGGAAGGACGTGGGCATGTTACATTGAAATGAACCGTGACCCCATGCAAATGAAGGGCCGGCCGGCTCGCGCATGTGCGCTTGAAGGAGACCATGGTCAGCACCTCTCTGCGCATGCTCACAACTCAGGAACGGCGCAATCAGTGAAATTGGAAATGGACTAGGGACTACGCAGACAGCATAAATAGACAGACACAAACGCACTTCCATTGCAAAAGTACATCCCTTTGTCCCTTCCCATTTAACAAAGTGCTTTTGTCCCGTTGTTCATTGCGTTGTGTTTTGTATTTGTCAGATTAGTGTACTGTGTGATCAAGTGTTTGTTAGTAGATCTTTGAAAGTGTTTTTTGATAAGTGTTTGAGAGACTGTTTGTTTGATATATTTCTGGTCGTTTGTTTTCTTGCTTAATTGTTGCTGTTTGTTTTTGTGACTGATTTTTGCTGAGTGCTTGTGTTATTTTTTGGGTGTTAGTTTTCTCTTTGTGTGTGTTCTTGCTTGATTGGTTGTGCTTGTTTTTGTGACTGATTTTTGTTGACTGGGAGTGAGTTTTTGTATGAGTATGACAGAGAGAAAGCGAAAACTAAATTTCACTTTGGGTGAGAAACGAATTCTTGCCCGGGCCATTAGCGATTATGGGCGTTTCCTCCACGGCCCGGACAGTGCCAACACCACCCCGGCCAGGAGGAGAGAGATTTTGGACATCATCACTGAGCAGGTCAATTCTCCCCTTTTTTTTTTGCTGGAAATTTTTTGATTTTGCTGGTCATTTTTTTTTTTTGGGTTGTGAATGCTGTTTGAATGTGGGGGTGACATTCCTGCCGGAAAAGGGCTGTCACCCTCAATTTTGGTGGAGTAGGGTTCCCCAGGACCAGGGAGAAGTGATCCCCAGGTCCGTGTGAATGGTGTATGAATGTACAGTGACATAATTGGAGCCTTGGCGTGGCGTTGCTGCTCACAAGTCCTGCATGGTGGACTGGTGCCAATTCCATATTGATGAGGATGTGGGGTGTGTGTGCTAGGGACCACAGTGGTGTGCATGCATGCATTCTCATTGTGCCATGATTAATGTGTTTGTTTAACGTGCAAAGATGCCCAATGTGAGCTGTCTCCTGGCTGCTCTTCCCTCAGAAGACGGGGGACCCTCGGTTAGGGGGGGGTTGTCTGGTTCAGGGGTCAGGTCATCACGTAGGTCAATCTGCAGGCCCTTTTTTCACTGCGAAGTTGTGCAGCATGCAACAGGCACCGATGATATGGCACACAAAGTTTGGGGAATACAAGAGGGTACCCCCAGACTTATCCAGGCATCGGAAACGTGACTTCAGGAGGCCAAAGGTGCGCTCCACCACTGCACTTGTTTGGGCATGTGCTTGATTGTATCTTTCCTCTCCTGGGGTTTGGGTGTTCCGGATAGGAGTCATGAGATGGGGTCCCAGTGCATATGCAGAGTCACCTGTAAGGGAAAAGACAGGAGGATGTTAGTCATGCATGTGCCCCTTGTGCATCATGGGGGGGGGGGGACATTCATGCCTGCCACCCATGTCACTCACCAACCAGCCAGGTGTCCCCATACACGTTCTGATCGAATTCCATTCGGATGTGGCTTTGATTGTAGATGTAGCTGTCATGGCTGGACCCTGGGTGTTTGGCACGGACGTGCCATATTGGGCCTTGGGTATCGACTATCAACTGTACGTTGATGGAGTGCCAATGCTTCCGATTGCGGTACATGTGCTCTGTCTCCTGGGGGGGCTGGAGTGCCACATGTGTGCAATCAATGGCTCGGATGGTGCGTGGGAATCTGGCAATTCTGTAGAAATCTGTCATTGCCTTCAGCCGCAGCTCCTCAGTGGTGGGTTTGATGATTTGGTTGGCCATGCGTCTGAGGATTGCAGGGACAACCTGGTGCACACATCTGCTCATGGAGGATTGTGACATCCCAGCCACCACTCCACTTGTACGCTGAAAAGAGCCACTGGCAAGGACATGGAGTGTTGCCATGACCTTGACCAGTGGCTGCACTGCATGTGAGCGTTGTGTTGGGCTGGTGATGTCCTCCTGCAGGGTTGTGGTTAATTCCATGATGGCATGAGGGGTGAATCTGAAGATGCGATACACCTCAGAATCACTCATGCCAAACTGGTCTATGCGTGTGCGGTATATCCTCTCCCGTGCCCTCCTCCGTGCCATCCTCAGTGCCCTCCTCCTTCTTTGTTCATCTAAAGTCAGTAGTATAGCTATGCGCGACGATGCCCCTGGCATGTTGGCATACAGATTGTTGTGCAACACGTGTGACTGCTGAGCTCCTCACTAACAGTGTTGCTTTATCTAACATGTAGACTTTTTTTCTCTTTTTAGACCAGCTTTTATATGGTCTAATTTTAGACAGGACATTTTGCTGTTGCGCACACTGCGTAGCCTGCGCTGCCCCAACGTTCTTTTGTGGATCCCCGTAAGTCCCTCATTAGCATATTTGACTAGCAAATCAATGGTCTGTCTAGCGCAGTTTTGCGCGGACGGATGCGCCTGTCTAACAAAATTACACTGGACCAAAAAAAGTAGATTTCTTGCGTATCTCGTTTTGGGGATGCCGTGCATCGAAACGCACGCGTACATTTAGACTTACGCACGCGCATCTCCTCTTGTGCAGGCGTAATCGCTCTGTGAATCTGGGCCTTTGTGTTTAAGGATAGTAGAGTGTAAGTCTATCTGCATACTCTGTGCTTTCTTAAGACACAATATTCCTTTTTAAGACTTCCTTGCATGTGATAGTATGTTGCTGCTGTTTCCTCTTTTTTATTTGTTGTTTTTGGGGTATTTATGTTTTTTTGTCTTTAGTTTCATTTCATAAAAGGGGGGGTGGTATTTTACTTGCAGTGTTTTATGCTTTCTGCTTTTTAAAACAATTTCCCATAGTTTGTATTTTATTTGTGTTTAAATTTTATGAAGGTTTTTTATTCACTTCCCTCCTGTCCTGATTAACCTGGTCTCTGTATCGGTGACTGTTTCCATCGCTACCATACACTAGTTGAGAATTAGAATAGGGTACAGAACAGCACAGTCCTAGAGCACACTTACACAAGGTCTCCAAAGATGTTGGATGGCCATTGCATTTTGGGAGACCCTAAACTGGAATGTTTATAGTTACAATAAATGTGTAAAAAAAAAAAAAAGCCCCATAAAAATAAATAGATAAAAAAGCCAAAAATAGTTGTCATTTTATTGTTATTTTCTCGCTATTGTTCTCTCTCTATTGTTCTTCTCTGTTTTACTGTATTTTATGCTTAATTGTAATGTTTTATTGTTACTGTGTTTTAGAGTGTTTGCTTTGCAGGTATGTCCTATTGTTATACTGTAATGTTACTGTGTTTTATTGTTAACCAATATTTACTTTGCAGGTACTCCATTCAGCTGAAGCATGGGTTTATTTATTTTGACAGCAACAGGGTTTGCTCTCACGATACTCCAGCGCTGTAGGAGGTGATTTCACCACCACAGTTAAAAAAAAAAACATATATGCCGAAGCATGGGGTCAGAGGTGGACATTAGGGGCAGTTTGCCCCTTATGCTTTTGCATATATTTTTTACTCTTTTTTGGGCACAGATTGCAATAAAAAAAATATTTTATTGAGTTATTGTTTTATTGATACTGTGATTTATTGTTACCATTGTTTGCTTTGCAGGTACACCATTCATCTGCAGCACTCATGATACGTAAATCAGCGACTCCGGTACTTTAAGAGCGTATATGCCAAAGCATAGGGGCAGGGGTGGACATTAGGGGCAGATTGCCCCTATGCTTTGGCATGTATTTTTATTTACCTTTCTTGGCAGAGGTTTGTTCATCCACATCGATCAATGTGAATGGAGGAATCTGTTAGGTTCTTTTTTTTTTGCTCAGCCCAAAAAAAAAGAATGGTTCATGTATGCCCATCATTAGAAGTGGGTGGATTCAGGGCAGTATTCTAATGGTGGGCATGGAATGGAGGAATCTGTTAGGTTCTCTTTTTTCATTTAACCCACAGTCTGCATGAAAAAAAAAGAACATTACAATATATGCCCAACAAGGACCAGCGACTTACCTCCCGCCGTCTTCCGTGGTTTTCTTCTATCCCACCGATGAACCCCGAGAATGCAATCTGTGGTTCCGCCAGCTGACCATAGAGTTCATCTTAGACCTTAATGGTTTCAATCATCTCTATGACCTAAGAAACCGGAAGCTACAAGCATTTCATGACTTCGGTTTCGCCAATATAAACAGCGCCATTGGGAAATAGGGAAAGCATCTTATCATACCGATTTTTATTGTGGTTAGATGCTTTAAGGGCTAAGGAGAGATGTAGAGTCTAATAGACCCCACATTTTTCAAAAAAGAGTACCTGACACTGCATTTTGCTATTATAGGGGATATTTACATTCCCTGTGATAACAATTAAAATTATAAAAAATAAATAAAAGAAAGGGACAGTGTAAAAAAATGTATAATTAAAAATAAAAATACAGCACCCCTGTTTTCCCGTGCACGTGCGCAAAGGTGGACGCAAGCATCAGTCTTGTGTCATATGTAGACAGTGATTGCACCATGCATGTGAGGTATCACCATGAACATCAGATCGAGGGCAGTAAGTATGGCAGTAGACTGCCCCTGTAAATTAGAAAGTGGTAACCTGTAAAGGCTTTTAAAAATGTAAATAGTTTGTCGCCGCTGCACGAGTGTGCATAATTTTAAAGCATGTCCTGTTTGGTATCTATGTACTTGGCATAAGATCATCTTTTTTATTTAATCAAACATTTGGGCAATATAGTGTGTTTTTGTGCATTACAATTCAAAAAAGTGTTTTTTAATTCCAAAAAAATGCTGCTCAAATACTTTGTAAAAATAAAATTGCAACACCCATCATTTTAATTTATAGGGCCTCTGCTTTAAAAAAAAATATATCATGTTTGGGTGGTTAAAAGTAATTTTCTAGAATTTTTTTTTCATGCAAATAAAAAGTGTCAGAAAGGACTTGGTGGTTTAAGTGGTTAGAAGAGTGGGTGATGTGTGGCATAAGCTCCTAATGTTGGGCATAAAATGCCAGGACAGTTCAAACACCCCCAAATGACCTATTTTTGGAAAGCAGAGACCCCAAGCTTTTTGCTCATAGGCATGTTGAGCCCATGGAATATTTTGCCACGAGTTTTGGGAAAATTACATTTTTTATTTTATTTACACAAAGTTGTCACTAAATGATATATTGCGCAAACATGCCATGGGTATATGTGAAATTACACCCCAAAATACATTCTGCTGATTTTCTTGAGTATGAGGATACCACATGTGTGAGACTTTTTTGGAGCTTAGCAGGCTACAGGACCCCAACAACCAATCACCGCCTTCAGGCTTTCTAAGGGCATAAAATTGTGATTTTATTCCTCACTACCTATCACATTTACGGTAGCACTGAAATGCCAAGGGAGCACAACCCCCCCCCCAATTACCCTATTTTGAAAAGTAGACACACCAAGCTATTTGCTGAGAGGCATGTTGAGTCCATGGAATATTTTATATTTTAGCACAAGTTTCAGGATTTTTTTTTTTTTACACAAAGTTCTTACTAAATGATATATTTCTCACACATGGCATGGGTGTATGTGAAATTACACCCCAAAATACTTTCTGCTGCTTCAGCCGAGTACGAGGATACCACATGTGTGAGACTTTTTTGGGAGCCTAGCCGCATACAAAACCCCAAAAAACAATCACTGCATTCAGGCTTTCTAAGGGCACCGACTGATGTCTCTTCGCTTTGACAGCACTTATATAGGCAAGGGCGGAGCCACCCTGTGAGGTACCTGGGTGACCCTGCCCCCTTATGGCATCATGTGACATCATGTGCCCTCCGTCGGGTGGCATGATTGAAGGTAGATTTACATCTCGGACACTCTTTTTTTTTTAAAGGACTTTAAAGGTCAAAATCTGTCTCTTGTGGTTTTTACTTTTTGACACTTTTTTGGTGAATGGGTAGGGGTACAATGTACCCCATACCCATTCACATAGGTGGGGCAGGATCTGCGAGCCCACATGTTAAAGGGGGCTTCCAGAGCCCGATAAGCCCCCCTGCCTGCAGACCTCAAAAACCACTGGCCAGGGTTGTTGGGAAGAGGCCCAAGATGCTTTGGAATGTTTATTTTTTTTATTTTTTTATATTTTTTGTAGCAAAAAGCAAAAAATATTGCTTTTTTTTTCAAAATTGTCACGCTTTTTTTGTTTCTAGCGCAAACACTAAACACCAGAGAGGTGATCAAATGCCACCAAAAGAAAGCTTGATTTGTGGGGAAAAAAGGACCTCAATTTAGTTTGGGTACAACTTTGCACAACAGCACAATTGTCAGTAAAAGTAACGCAGTGCAGTATCACAAAAAATGGTCTGGTCATTAATCAGGTAAATCCTTCCGGGGCTTAAGTGGTTAAACAATATTTATCTTCAGTGTGGTGCCCGTAAAGTCCCAAACTTTCTCTTTTTTTTCTATATATTCTGACATTAGGGACGAGGCACTGTATGTGTCCACAGTAACACTCTGCGATGACATAGCTTCTTAATGATGCATTGACCATTAATGTTTGCCTTTCATTATGGTGTATCGATCATCATTAAAAATTAACAACATGTTCTCCTTAGATTCCAAATTGTTTGGCTTTCATGCAGACTATATTGCGCTGTCTGTATTGATCTTTTGGCTCTACTTAAGCACGCTGTCACAATACAGAATTATTTTGGATACACAATCTTTAAAGCCTAACTTCAGGTTTCTTGTGACTTTAACTAGTTCTTTTGAATAATGCTGGTCCAAACAAACTATTCACTATACAAGCGCACCCACTGGGAGTGCTGCATAAACTGTATGTAGCATCAGCTGTGTTCTTGGAAAAACTGCTGAGCCATTCACAGGAAACATTGTGTCACGTTCACTGGTCCAGCTCGGAGGACAGTAGCTATTAGCAGTATAGGTTCACAAAAAAACAGCAGGATAATGCCCAAGCAGCGCCCCCCCTCCTGGCTGGTTACACATTCTCACTTGAGGCGTGGGGTCTAAGCACTAGCCAGTCTTCACTAGAGCTCCCGATGGTCATGGTCCTTAGGATTGCTCCCAGGAGGTGAGCAAGCCGAGGGGTCTGGCAGATATAGTAGGTAGGGATCAAGCAGAAGCGTAAACAGTAAACAAGCCAAAAGGTTGGTAAAAAGTGGTTGTAGGTTGGGATCAAGCAGAAGTCAAGAAATAAGCCATAGGTCGGTAACGAGTGAATGACATTTTACCATGTATTTATGTATTTATTTTAAATAAACTGTGCTACGCTATCTGTGGCTTAGTACCTCTCTTTCCCTCTCCATAAATTTTCATGAGCTTGACAGTAAGGGAGCAGAGTCCAGGGTCCAGTCACCAGGAAAGGACAACTGTGCTGAAGAGGGGGAGAGAACAGGAGAGAGCTAGTGGAAGGGAGATAGAGCCGCTAAAGTCTCACACCCTCTCCAGCTTCAGTTAGGTTTAGTTGGAGCCATCATGATAGTCAAGATCTGGGCCTGTATAGCAGGAAGCAGCCTCTTGGACCTCAGGATTTCACCAAGGAGGGACTAAAGTGAGTAACCTCTTTTCATCACACCCCTAACCTGGATAGAGGGGGGGGGGGGGGGCGGCAAGGTGCAATATTTTGTATACCCATATCCAAGGGACCGCTTGAAATTCTATTTCATAGTCATTAACCCCCTAAATTCACAAAAACAAAAAAACAAAAATCTAAAATCTTGAGTCTGTAATAAAGCTGAAAAATTCCTGTTGCCTGGCTGTGTGTAAAGGGAAGGCACAAAAAATCCAGCGGCTCATATGGGAGTAAGCGCTATACAACTTTGAAATACAAAAAGCTGGCCCAACAGATCGCAGGACATCATTGATGGAATGCTGAAAAGTTGTGGGAGCATTGCAAAGACCAAAAAGCATGACCAAAGACTCAAAATATCCATATCTAGTCTCCTTGACAAATGTGGACAAGGTTATATGCTCCCTGTAAACCTAGTTTGGTAAATACTTATACTTTATTTAAAAAAAAAAAATGCTTACTCCCTGCCTACCAAATTGCCTCCTAATAAAAATATGTGATTCTATGCCTCAAATGTGTACAATGTTTATACAGTGTCGTGTAAAAGTAAAGTCTAACTTAATATTTCTGGCTGAAACATGCCTACTCTTAACCTGCAAGACAATCTCCCATCATAAACAATAAACATTAAGTTTGTTTTATAACATGCTTTTAAAAACAGTACCGTTTAATTTAATATTTATGATTGAACTACTTTATGCCAAATCCCTGTCTCCCACACCGTCTCCCATCTATATATCTGTAAATAAATTACACGTGGTGTTTTAAAAAAAGCACTTTCACAATATTTGTTTATCCTGAAATAGGACTAATCTTTCATTAACCACTTAAGGACCGGACCAATATGCTGCTAAATGACCAAAGGTGTTTTTACAATTCGGCACTGCGTCGCTTTAACAGACAATTGCGCGGTCATGCGACATGGCTCCCAAACAAAATTTGCGTCCCTTTCTTCCTACAAATAGAGCTTTCTTTTGATGGTATTTGATCACCTCTGCAATTTTTATTTTTTGCGCTATAAACAAAAATAGAGCGACATTTTTGAAAAAAAATCAATATTTTTGAATTTTTGAGAGAAATCAAATAAACTAAATTTTAGTCAAAACATTTAGGCCAAAATGTATTCAGCCACATGTCTTTAGTAAAAAAAAATTGCAATAAAAAGAAAATTAGCTACCTAGCGGCAGCAGTGACACTAATACAGCGATCAGAAAAATGATCGCTTAGTGACACTGGCAATAGGGAGTGAAAGGGTTAACTAGGGCAGTGATCAAGGGGTTAAAACTTTATTAGGGGGTACGGGGCTACCCTGAACCTAACACTAACTGCCTGCCACACTAACTGTCACACTGACACTAAATGCAGTGATCAGTACATATATGATCACTGCATTCAGTGTCACTGTGACAGGGTTGATCGGGGGGGGGTTAATGTGCCCATGTGTACTGGTGTCAGTGTAGTGTTGTGCAGACTTACTGTGATGTCTTCTCTCCTCAGCGGCGGTTGAAAATACCGCAGAGAGAAGAGATTACATCACTTCCCCCTTACTGTGTTTACACAGGAAGAGGGCGGGTGGCGGACGCGCATTGGCTGGGAGAGATCCTGAGGGGGCGGACAAAAATGAACAGCCGCCCCCCTCGTCCCGGATCGCTCCTGAAGCCATGGGAACTGCCGCATGTACCGGGGGGGGGGGGGTGGGGTCCCGATCGGACCCCTGACCCACGTCTAGGCAGGGACGTACAGGTACGCCAATGTGCCTGTACGTGCCATTCTGTCGACGTAAATGTACATGCGGCGGTCCTTAAGTGGTTAAAATAGACACGGTTCTTTTTAGCCAATCTATACAATTTTCATATAATGTCTTTCTAGAAAATACATTTAATAATTTAATATTCATATTTCAGGCTGAAAGAAGCCATATTTCTGCTTCCGAATGTGTCTCCTTTTAATAAGGATGAGATTCTGTTCCTCAAAACCCGTGTCTGAAACAATGCAGTTTCAGGTAATATTTCTTAGTGAAAAATGCCTACTCTCTGACTTAAAATTATTCTCCTGCTAACAAGTAGGGATGCGCTCCGTGTTCGAAACGAACGTATGTTCGACTCGAACATTGTCTGTTCATACGTTCGACGAATTTCGAACAAATGGGTCGTTCGTGCCAAATTCGAGTGACAAGCAACGGCCCATAATTAACTGCGGCATTGCGCGCTGATGATTGGCCAAACATGCACTATGACCCTGCATGCTTGGCCAATCACAGCGCGCAAAAAACGGAGAGCCATAATTGGCCAAAGCCAGGGTGGTTTTGGCCAATTATGGCTCAGGGCTTTAGCACACGCCCCACACTATATAAGGCCGCCTGCTGGGCGGCCTCGTGTAGTGTGTTGCGGTTGTTAATGAGAGCAGTCAGAGAGACAGAGAGATTGTCTTTTTAGATGGCAGGCCAGTCAGTTTAGCTTAATTTACAGTGTGTAGAGGATATATATACATCCCTAGGAGCTGTACATATATTTATACACTGTATAGCTTAGCTAGATCAGTTCTTCCTAATTTACTGGCAGGCAGGTGATTGTGCTGTTTAAAGACGTTATCACAGGTATAGACACCCAGCAGGTACAATATTTAAAGGAATTTTTTTATTTTTTTATTTAAGCATGAATAAAATCACTGCTCCTGGAGCAGTGATTTTATTCATGCTTAACTTAAAAAAAAAAAAAAATTCCTTTAAATATTGTACCTGCTGGGTGTCTATAGTTTGCCTGTGAAAATGTCTTTGAGAACCCGGGTCTTGCCCGAGTGAACATGTATCAATGGAATAAAAAGGTGGGCCAGATTCACGTACATCGGTGCATTTTTGGACCGGCATAATGCAACTCCTTTAAGTTAGACCGGCTTAATTTCGAGGCACAAGTACCGTATCCTCGTAGTATTTTCGGCCAAATTTGCACCGGTGCAATGTAAATTCCGAGGCGTAAGGCGGTGTAATTCAAAGTGGGAAGAACGTGGGCGTGTTCCATTGAAATGAGCCGTGACCCCATGCAAATGAAGGGCCGGCCAGACTGGGCATGTGCACATGAAGCAGACCATGGTCAGCACCTCTCGGAGCATGCTCAGAACTCGGCACGGTGCAATCAGTTAGATAGGAACTAGGCCCATCAGACTTAGGCCTCGTACACACGAGGGGATATGTCCGCTGAAAACGGTCCGATGGACCGTTTCAGCAGACATCTCCGCTCGTGTGTATGGGCTAGCGGACAGATTTCTCCACCCGACAGATTTCAAACCATGCTTTGAAATCTATCCGGTGGGAATCTGTCCGCCCGACATGTCTGCTGGTTAGTACACTTACCAGCAGACATGTCGTCCCCCACCGCCGCCGCGCCGCCGCCGAATGGATTCGGCGCATTCGCGCAAGTGTTTAACTTCCTGGTGCGGTGACGTGGCGGTGACGTGGCGGCGTCAACGTCACCGCCGCGTCACCGCCACGTCACCGCGCCGTCCGGCGGCGGGGAATTTGATCCGATGGTGTGTACACGCCATCGGATCAAACTCCCGATTGGACATATCCGATGGAAATGGTCCGCGGACCGTTTTCATCGGATATGTCCGATCGTGTGTACGAGGCCTTAGTGAGCTATGCACAGTGCTTAAATAGACCGAGAGAAATGCCCTTCCATTGCAAAAGTACATTCAATTTTTTTCCCTTCCTGAAGCAAGGTGCTTTTATTCCGTTGTCTCTGTGTGGATGTCTGTGCGTCCCAGGGGGAGGCAAACCCAATTCTGTGGTGCGCCTCCTTCCCTCTGTCAGAAATGACAGAGGGAATGCTCCGCATGCCTGGACATGATTGGCTTCCGAGCCGATCAGTCACGGTTGCGCGTCATGGCATGGGGCGAGATCTATGCTGCTGACGCGGACTATTTCCGGCTATGCGCGCGCATCCGTGGGGACGCACAAACCAGAAGTGAAGTCAGAGTTTATACATGGCCTTTCACTTCCGATGAGGGTTGGCGTTTATAAGACGGCGCTGACACTTTCCATGTCAGACGCCGTCTTGGATGCAGAAGGATTACCATACGTTAGGAGGACTATCTGTATCTGAAGTAGGGAGGACATATCAGCCATATTATTTCAACTAAAGGTAACTTATATCTAGGTAACCTTTATGCCATCTACAGTTTTATTAAACTGCTTTTCTACCTTATATCTCCTGGAGCTGAGACTTATAATATATTAATTTGTATTAGCTGAAAGTGAGGGAATTTTTTCCTATGCGGTAATACTCTGTTCCATCCAGCTCCTATATGTACTCTATGTACTCTATGGGCCAGATTCATGAAAGGTTACGCTGGCGGATCGAGTGATCCGCCAGCGTAACAGTGGCTTTGAGCCGGCGTTTCTGTTTTCTGTAACCAGAAAACAAGAAACGCCGGGTTGAAGTTCCGATGCGATGAGCGTAACTGAGTTTCGCCATCGCATCGTTACTTCAACTTAAAAATGGCGCCGGGGGCGTTCCCGCCGATTTACGCTCAAAAAATATGTTAATGAGCGGAAATCGGCAATTCACGATCGAAATCCGGCGCGACGCAGTGACGTTACGACGTTTCCGGATGGGATACGCGGCGCATAGATATACCTACATGGGGTTGGAGTATCCTATGTTAGGTATAGGCGTCGTCATCGCGTCGGGAAAAAAAAAAAAAAACGTCGCTTGCGTAAAACGGTCATGAATGGGAATGTGACGTCATTGACGTTCATTCACAGATTTTGGAGCATGCGCACGGGGATGTTTTGACACTCGACGCATGCGCAGTACGTCGGCGGCGGGATCGCGCGTAGTTAGCATACTACACGCCCCGTACCCGCGACATTTGAATTCCGCCGGCTCATTTGCGATGCGCTGCCGCAACTTTAGGAGCAAGTGCTTCGTGAATGACAGCACTTGCTCCTAAAAATTCGGCAGCGCAACGCAAATCAGAAGCGTTACTCCAGAGCAAAGATGCTCTGGAATACGTGAATCTGGCCCTATGTCATTTACTAGTCTATATAGCTTATCCACCTACTATGTCTACTCTATTACTCTCTAAATATCTGGGAGATATGATTATACTCCCTCTAGCATTACTGGAGGAAATTTAAGCCACGACTGCTTTACGGCAGTCCCAGCATGGTATACTAGGACCATCACTATACTATCCTTGCTACTTCTCCATGTTTAAGTAAACTATAATATATTTAGATACCCATTACAATGCTATTTATTTACTTAGACCACTAACTATTTATTAAATATTTATTGATTATTTAATAATTAATGAAACCACAATACCTTGTTTTTTACAAGTTTATTTAGTCTGTCTAAATTAATAAATTTCAGAACATATATCTGGTTTATGGTATAAACCTTACTACCCTGATATCCACACTATACAGCCAATCGGACCTGGCTTCCATTGGTTAAACCCGTCCCCGTCCCTCCTATGCAATCGGAATCCTTCTAGAGGCGTTCAGAATATTTGTATTATCCTAGTGATTGGCAGGATCGGTAAGCACACACATTTATATATTTATATATGTTTTTTGGTTTTATTACTACTTGTATATACTAATTATTAAAAATACTTTGTAAAACTGTATTATATAGTGTGTCATTGTTGTTATGCGCTACTAATGGCATCTATTGTTACTATATACAGATGACCGCTTTCAGAAAAGACAAAGCCATAAAGCCCTGAAGAAGCACGAAAGTGCGAAACTAGTTGGCAACCAGAATAGTAGAACCTTGTCTTCATTTTCTGTAACAAATGTGGTCACCCTCCAATCAATTTGTTTTATACTTATACTAACTTTTATGTAAATTAAACTTTCTAATTTTGATATATTTACAAAACTTGCATTTGGTGTGCTTACTACGATTGATTCCTCACATTAAAATCCCCATTATAGGTAAGAGGAGTTTCCTCTATCCTATCATTTTTCTGTGTTTTCTCTTATGTAAAGACGATATCTAATTTTGCTCCTATTGTTTTAATAATTAACATGAATAAGATCCTTCTCCCCCCCTATTTCGGCCAGTTTTTGAATCGATTCATTGCTAAAATTACAATTGCTCCATAGCTATAGTTCATATCATAATTATATCCGGTTCCATTTATATCACAATATTCTATAATATTTTATATGAGTTCAAATGCAATAGTTCGTTTTAACAAACGATAACGAAAGCGCAAGAAACGAAAACCGAAAGATCCGACATAAAAAATGCTTTATTTTCGTTTTCGTTGCGGTAAAAATTCGATATAGAGAGATTCGACATTATAGGGAAAAGATTCGACAGTATAGGGAAAAGATTCAATATTATAGAAATAATAGATTCGACATTACAGAGATTAGATTTCGATTTATGAGAAAATAGATTCGACATTATTACTAGTCACACAACATTAGAATTCTTGTAGGCGGAATATATTCGAACGGAAATGTACGATTCGACGTAAAGATTCGACGTTCCGTTGAATATTCTTTTGCCCATTCGACAGAAACCAAGTATTATTGGATTTTCGGATGAAAGCTTTTCCCCAACGAAAAACAAAATAAATCAAAACGATTTTCGGGAGTAACTAAATAATTTTTTTTCCAAATGAAAACGAAAAAACAAAACAAAATATTCCAATCTGCACATGTCTAGTAATCACAGACTTATATAGTAGTATAAAGCTCAGTCATAATACTGATGCAGTTACAGAGCAACTTGATTGTAGACTAAAAATAGTGAGTCAAAAAAACATGTAGATGTGGGTAGTGTTAGGTGAATTGGTGGGTTCTTAGCTGCCATGTACTCAAAAAACCAAAGGGTATTGTTATTGCCATCCACAAATGGATTGTGATCAGTCCCTTTTGGATTTTGAGTTGCTAGACAGATTAAACCTAGTGAAGCTAGGAAGTAATTATATTGAAGCTGAAATAATCAGGAGGAGCAGGCTTAGGCATAGAGTCCCCTTAACAGTGTGGATACATCTCCAAAGGTCATCAAATGGGGAGGCTGAAAACCATGGTCAGGAACAAACACAGCTGTGTAAATAGACTTAGTTCAAGACACTCTCACTATGTCATACATCCCAGTCGTTTCGCTGTACCTCTACCCATCAGTCCGGACTTAATACATGCTCAGGGTGAGCCGATATTCTGACGCCTTGAGGTTTTCCACTGTATATAAAGTGCAGTTCATGCCAGTTTTTTGGTTTCAATCACTGGATTACAAGCTGTTGTATCTTCCTGCTTCACATGTGCAGCAAAACAGGCAATCCCCCAAGCGACGTGCTGACGTCACGCTGACATGTTTCACTAGACAATCAATGCTAGTTTCCTCAGAGTTGCATCCCTTCCCTGCTGACCCCTGGATGGGAACAGGGGTATCATTTTCTGGAACTGTTCTGTATTTTCCTCCTGCAGCATCTGAAAGCCAGCTTCTCCTCCTCTCCCTACTGTTGGCATTTAGCTGTTTTAGGAGGAACATACAGGGGATCGGTTCCAGTAAATGCCACCCCTGCTTCCCCTCCTGTTCAGGTTCTGTATCCTTCTGCTGCCCATGCCCTCCAGTGTGCTTCCCTGGGTCACCCTGGATCATTTTTGTATGGAGGTTGGAGGAAGGGGCCAGAAAATATGTCATTTATTGGCCCCTTCCTTTTCTGAAAGTAATCGTACCGATAACTCACTGTGTTCACTCATACTTGAGGCATCGTAACCTGTGTATATTATTATTCTTCCACTTGTGAATGAACAGGGAGACTATGCAGAGCAATTCCTGTTCATTAACTACTTAAGACCCGGACCAAAATGCAGGTAAAGGACCTTGCCCCTTTTTGCGATTCGGCACTGCGTCGCTTTAACTGACAATTGCGCGGTCGTGCGACATGGCTCCCAAACAAAATTTGCGCCCTTTTCTTCCCACAAATAGAGCTTTCTTTTGGTGGTATTTGATCGCCTCTGCGATTTTTATTTTTTGCGCTATATACAAAAATAGAGCGACATTTTTAAAAAAAAAATCTATATTTTTTACTTTTTGTTATAAGAAAAATCAATAAACTACATTTTAGTCAAACATTTAGGCCAAAATTTATTTAGTCACATGTCTTTAGTAAAAAAAAATTTGCAATAAAAAAAAAATTAGCTACCTAGCGGGAACAGCGACACTAATACAGCGACACGAATACAATGATCGCTTAGTGATGCTGGCAATAGGGAGTGAAAGGGTTAACTAGGGCGGTGATCAAGGGGTTAAAACTTTATTAGGGGGGGTACGGGGGCTACCCTGGACCTAACACTAACTGACTGTCACACTGCCTGTCACACTGACACTAAATACAGTAATCATACATGTATGATTACTGCATTCAGTGACACTGTGACAGGGGAGGGGGGGATCGCGGGGGTTAAATGTGTTTATGTGTAGTGTTAGTGTAGTGTAGTGTTAATGCAGGACTGTGTGGTGATCTCTCCTCAGCGGTGGTTGAAAAAACCGCCGAGGGAGAGATCACATCGCTTCCTCCTTCCTGTGTTTACACAGGAGGAGGAAGTGACAGGGCGGGCGGGCGCGCGCGCATTGGCTGGGAGCGATCCGGAGGGGGCGGACAAAAATGAATAGCCGCCCCCTCTTGTCGGATCGCTCCTGCAGTCGCGCGGACCACCGCATGTATGGGGGGGGGGGCGATCTGACCCCCGAACCCCCCCAAGGCACCAACGTATATATATACGTTGATGTGCCTGTCGGTGCCTTTCTGCCGACGTAAATGTACATGCGGCGGTCCTTAAGTGGTTAATTCTGTGCAGCTGATGCTGTAGAGATAGAGATTGAGGACTGTCCTCAATCATCTTTCCTTGTCCTAAAAGTGAGACATCAGGGGTTTGTTTAAACCTCTGATATTTCACCAAAACCTCCCAACAGGGAAGCTAAAAATATAATAATACTGAATTAAACAAAAAAATTGTAAACAAAATAAAAATAATGTCTGAAACCATCCACTGCCCTACTGACACCAACCACTGCTCTACTGACACTGTTCTCTGCCCTACTGACAAAGTCCACTGCCCTACTGATACTGTCCAATACTCCACTGCCTTCTTCATGGTTCGTAGCAGTAACAACTGATTTAATCTTAAAATAGAAAGATGTCTCTAAGGAATTACAACCTGTACAAGGTGTAGATAGACTTTCTGGAAGTTTGGGTGTTGTGTTAAATGGACTCACATGTCCTATCCAGTCCTGCCATTTTTTTTAATGTGCTGCAATCTCAACTGTAAGGCCAATGGAAATCTATATAGAAATGATAGGGATATATAGTTGGCAGAACCCTACCATTTGTGCTCCCTTTGTCCTCTTATTGGACAAAGTGGAGTGGAAGGGACCAGTAGGGGGAAGAGCAGAAGGTGACCATGAGAGCTGTTTCTGTTTACAGAATACAGTTCTAAGGTGCTCTGGAAATAAAACAAACATGTCTAGACTAGGGTGACCACGTGTCCCAGATTGCCCAGGACAGTCCCGCATTTTGCAGGTCTGTCCCGGGCACATTTATTCCAAGACAATACAGTGTCCCGGAATGAAACTGACACAGCCACCCCTCCCCGGGCCAATCTGATGCCCCCAAAAAAGCCCGCCACATTACCGCTTTACTCACTGACAGTACTTACCCTGGCCGGGAATGCCTGGGGGAGCACAATCCCTGCCCCCTGCTTGTGATTAGAGAAATTATAAATCCCGCCTCTTGTGTCCAATCATTGTGCTGTGATTCGTTACAGCACAAGCTGATTTTTGGGAAGGGGGGGGGGTGTCCCTGAATGGTAGTTTGGAAATGTGGTCACCCTAGTCTAGACCTGCTTATCCTCAGCTTTGTCAGTAAATGTGAAAATCCTGTGGGATTACTTTGAGGCCTCAATTACATTATAGATTATAGACTTCCTGACATTGGTAGAGGCATTTGTGATAGCTCTTGTAGATGCCTGGTTATCTTCTGCTTTATTATCTGTCTTGTGCTCCTCATAAATGTGAGAAGTCCACACATTTGCTTTGAGGCCTCAAATACATTGTAGTTTATCTGCTGACTGACATTGGTAGAGAAATTTATGACACTATCACTGACAGGGCCAATTTTTTTTTTCATATTAACTTAATTGTAAATTAGCAGCTGTCTCTTTTGATTTTTTTCTCACTTTTTCTGGGTCAACTGCATGAAAATAGTATTAACGTTATAATAAAAAGGTTTACCTTTTTTCAACCTTATCAGGTTACTATAATAATAATAATTCAATAATTTTATGTTGCTAATACACAAAAACCAAAGTGAAAACTAACTTGTGATCCTAAAATGCTGTAATTATAAAATTGGGTTGGCATAGAAAAAGGTGTAGTACTTGGCAAAAATACAACATAAATCACAATCCTGAAGGCAGAAAATACAGGAAAAATATTTAATAGACCTTTATTGAAAAATTAGTTTGTCTGACACTTCACTGCAGACTGTTTCTAAAAAAAATAAAAAATAAAAATACGCAGCACCCCATTATTAATGAGAATGACACATGGTGAGAATGCCAAATTGTGGCAATTTACTTTCATTTTCACATTAACACAAGTCCACCTGTGATGAATTGGAGACTAAATAAGCGCATCAGTTTTAATTAGTTATTTGGGATGCTGGTTCTAGTTAAACATCACAATGCATTAGTTTCTCTATAGAGAATACAGCATTCTCACAAAGGGCATCTAGCAAGCATGCTGGAAACAATGCATATTTAGTTCGACCTTACATGGCAGATCCAGATCTAACTAACATACACTGAACCACTATCATTTTTTTCACCAACCGGTTCTTTGCATTTTTTTTTTTGGTGATTAGTTTAGTTTCTCACAGAAAACATGGCTAAGTATTCCAGTTTTAGGCAACATAGGTGAAATTGTGGATGTCTTTGGAGCTACAGCTGAGCTTTGATAGGAAAATAGTTTCAGAAACACTGGGAATTCCAATCATAGTCCCTTATTCCAAGCTTTCATGGTTGCAAGGAGAATAAGGGTAGAAGTTTTTCTTATCTCCAATTGCTGTCATATGGGCAGATTCAGGTAGACTTACGACGGCGTATCAGTAGATACGCCGTCGTAACTCAGAATCTGCGCCGTCGTATCTTTAACCACTTAAGGACCCCCGCACGCACATATACGGCCACAGAATGGCACGTACAGGCACAAGGGCGTAAATTTACGTCCCCGCCTAAGTGCGGTTCGGGGGTCCCATCGGGACCCCCTCCGCGGCGTGCGGGGGTCCCCCTGGCTCCGGGAGCGATCCGGGATGAGCGGGCGGATGTCGGCGTTTACCCGCCCCCCCGCGATCGCTCCCAGCCAATGCGCGCGCTCCCAGCTCCTGTCACTTCCTCCTCCTGTGTTTACACAGGAAGGAGGAAATTATGTAATCTCTCATTCCCACCGCTGCTGATGAGAGAAGACATCACAAGTAAGTGTGCACCAACACAACACTGACACACACTCACATAGGCACATTAACCCCTTGTGATCGCCCCCCCCCCCACCCCCCCTGTCACAGTGTCACTGAATGCAGTGATCTAATCACTGCATTTAGTGTCAGTGTGACAGGCAGTGTAAAAAACAGTTAGTGTTAGGTCCAGGGTAGCCCCCCCACCCCCCCTAATAAAGTTTTAACCCCCTGATCACCGCCCTAGTTAACCCTTTCACTCCCTATTGCCAGCATCACTAAGCGATCATTTTTCTGATCGCTGTATTAGTGTCGCTGTTCCCGCTAGGTAGCTTTTTTTTTTTATTGCGATTTTTTTTTTTTTACTAAAGACATGTGGCTAAATAAATTTTGGCCTAAATGTTTGACTAAAATTTAGTTTATTTGATTTTTTTTTTAACAAAAAGTAAAAAATAGTGTTTTTTTTTCAAAAATGTCGCTCTATTTTTGTATATAGCGCAAAAAATAAAAATCTCAGAGGTGATCAAATACCACCAAAAGAAAGCTCTATTTGTGGGAAGAAAAGGACGCAAATTTTGTTTGGGAGCCACGTCGCACGACCGCGCAATTGTCTGTTAAAGCGACGCAATGCCGAATCGCAAAAACACCTTGGGTCATTTACCAGCGTATTGGTCCGGGTCTTAAGTGGTTAAGCGTATTCTCAAAGTGAGATACAATGAAATGTTGCTAAGATACGACCGGCGTCGTATCTTAGCTGCCTATTTACGCTGGCCGCTAGGGGTGTGTACGCTGATTTACACCTAGAATATGTAAATCAGCAAAATACGCCTATTCACGAACGTATGCCCGGCCGTCGCAGTAAAGATACGCCGTTTACGCAAGGCGTTTTCAGGCGTAAAGATAAAGCTGCAACAAGATGGCGCAGCCAATGTTAAGTATGGACGTCGGGACCGTGTCGAATTTTTCAAATTTTACATCGTTTGCGTAACTCGTCTGTGAATGGGGCTTTCACGTCGAAACCAATGAGTCTTAGCGGCATTATTTGGAGCAATGCGCACTGGGATAGTCCACGGACGGCACATGCGCCGTAAGTAAAAAACGTCCTTTACGTGAGGTCACACTTAATTTAAATAAAACACGCCCACATCAAACACATTTGAATTTGGCGGGCTTACGCTGGCACATTTACGCTACGCCGCCGTAACGTAGCTTGGTGAATACAGCACTTGCCTCTCTACTTTACGGTGGGGTAGCGTATCTGAGATATGATACGCCCGCACAAAATTACGCCTCTCTACGTGAATCTAGCCAATAGAGTACTCAACCTCTTAAGGACCGCCGTATGTACATATACGTTGGCAGAATGGCACGTACAGGCACATTGGCGTACCTGTACGTCCCTGCCTAGACGTGGGTCCGGGGTCCCTGTGGCTTCAGGAGCGATCCGCGATGAGGGGGCGGCTGTTCGTTTTTGTCCGCCCCCTTCGGATCGCTCCCAGCCAATGCGCGTCCTCCCCCGCCCTCTTCCTGTGTAAACACAGGAAGGGGGAAGTGATGTAATCTCTCCTCTCGGCGGTATTTTCAACCGCCGCTGAGGAAAGAAGACATCACAAGTGAGTCTGCACAACACTACACTGACACCAGTACACATAGGCACATTTAACCCCCCCCCCCCCTGATCACCCCCACCCCCTGTCACACTGTCACTGAATGCAGTGATCATATATTTACTGATCACTGCATTTAGTGTCAGTGTGACAGCTAATGTGACAGGCAGTTAGTGTTAGGTCCAGTCCAGTGTTAGGTCCAGGAATAATAAATCGCAGAGGTGATCAAATACCACCAAAAGAAAGCTCTATTTGTGGGAAGAAAAGGACGCAAATTTTGTTTGGGAGCCACGTCGCGCAATTGTCTGTTAAAGCGACGCAGTGCCGAATTGTAAAAACGCCTCTGGGCATTTAGCAGCACATTGGTCCGGGGCTTAAGTGGTTAATGGCGGTGGTTATGTAGCAAACTAAAATGCATGTGTTCACAAGTAATATAACAGACTGCTAATAATAGTTAGTTACATTCAACTAGACTTGTTCTTTGATGCTGAAAAAATGTCAAGCCTCCTCAGCTCCAATGAGTATCGAGATAATATACCCACATTTACAGTGGGAGTCAAATAGAGTCCATTCACAGAAACACACAATCTCTAGGGTATGAAACTAGGAGGGTGCATGGCAGTGAATGCACCACAGACGACAAAATAGAAAGCCAACACTCCAATGTAATATACAAATAAACACATTGGTTGACTTGTAAGGTGTATCCAGCTTCTCTTTCTACTCTAATTGTAGCTAACAGGCAGGATCTGTGTGAAATTCCCTAATCCTGCTCCCTCACCCCCTCCCGGCATGGACTTGAGCCAATCAGGGAGCAGGAGAGTTGGGATCAATCAGAGGCAGGGAGAGGATTTGCATGCAGACACCAGAGGATATTGGGGAATGTGGCATTGTATAATATAATTGAAAGGCGCAGTGACGTCACCACGTAGGTGGACGGTATCGCTCCCATCGCTTGCTGCATTTAAACTTCTTTATTGTGAGTACAATTTGTTTTTTATTTTATTACATTTTATTACGGAATCACACTATGATGTATTCTTTGTTTTACTGTTCCCACGGATGATTCATGAGTTACGCCCATAAACATTCTGGTGGACTTATGCCGCGTACACACGATCATTTTTTGAGATGAAAAAAAAACGACGTTTCAAGTGATGAAACAAAACAAAGTTTTTCAAACTTCATTTTCCAAAACGACGTTGCATACACACCATCGTTTTTCCAAAATGCTCTAGCAAAGCGCGGTGATGTAAGACACGTTCGACGGCACTCTGTTCCATTGAAGCTCCGTCTCATAACTTGCCTCTGAGCATGCACGGCTTTAAAAACGTCGTTTTCAACATTGTTTTGCCCACACACCATCACTTTTTATGACACAAAAAACGACGTTTTGAAAAACGACACAAAAAATTCAAGCATGTTGGAATTTTTTTTTGGTCGTTTTTTTAAGACAAAAAACAAAGTTTTGCCCACACACGATCAATTTAAATGACGTTTTAAAAAACAACGTTTTTTTTCATCGCAAAAAACGACTGTGTGTACGCAGAATAAGAGTTTCCTTACGAGACTGTCAGGGCCCTGGCGCCGGCGCTCGGCGCGCCCCTGGTGTGCGCGCGCGTGTCCGCGCTCGGGCGCGTGCACCGGTGGTGCGCGCGCGTGCGCGGGTGGTGCGCGCGCGGCGGGAGCGCGCGCGTGCACGTTGGCGCGAGTCTTTGGCGCCAATATGCCTTTAAAAGGCAGTCAGATACAGCAGCCCCTTGCTGTCTGATCTGCCAAAATACCCTGTGATTTAAACCTGAATCTGCATCTGAAGTACCTGACCTGATCTTGACCCGGCTACGTTTGACTCTCCGTATCTCTCCAATCCTGACCTCGGCCTGTTTGGACTTACCTTCTGTTACCATTACCACCGCTGCCAGATCTTCTGCCTGAACACCCGACTACGCCTGCCTGTTTAACCCTTCGCCTGCTCTCGTGTTGACCTCGGCCTGCCTGACCCCGCTTACGTCTCATCCTCCTGTTACTTCGCTCTACACCAGTTCTGAAGTCACCTGCCAAGTCGCATCGGGATCGCAAACCTCTGCATCTGCATTCATACCACCAGTTCCCGTATCAGAGTGCCTGTTCCGTCCTTGTTCCTGTGACCCCGGAAGAACCTGCACCGAGCTGACCTGACCTGCACCATCATCCAGGCACCCTTACCCCGCTGCGCTCCCGAGTCGCTGTTCCCAAATCCAGCGTCTCCCGAACCAGCGCCGTACGAGAGGCCACCTCCTGCGACCAGGATCTGACAACCAGGTATTTACCATACATAACAGTATCAGACAGCCATTATGTCAGATCCTGCAGGAGTAGCCCCCGCTGTGGACGAGATTTGCAAACATCTGGCATCCCTCACACAAGCTGTCAAGAACCTGCAAGATGGATATATGAGGTTAGAGGGACAAGTCCAAAACCTGTCGGGCTCCAGCGATGCAACTTCCGCAAACCCCACTAGATCTTCTTCGGCGGGCTCCGCCCCCTCAGTGGTGATGCTCCCACCCGAACCCAGAGTTCCTATCCCAGAACGGTTCTCAGGGGATCGGGCGAAGTTCCGGGCCTTCCGCAATGCCTGTGAGCTGTATTTTGCCTTGCAACCTCGGACTTTCTCTTTGGAAGCTACCAAGGTGGGATTTGTGATCTCCCTCCTCCAAAATGAGCCGCAGACCTGGGCCCACCGACTGCTGCAAGAAGACAATGTTCAGACCCAGTCCCTGCAAGCCTTCTTTGAAGCCATGGCTCTGCTGTACGACGATCCTCAACGGACCGCCACTGCTGAATCTGCCCTACTCGCGCTCCAGCAAGGCCGTAGGGCAGTTGAGGACTATGTTTCAGACTTTAGACACTGGAGCACGGATACACTCTGGAATGACGCGGCCCTCAGACACCAATTCCGCTTGGGCCTTTCCGAAGGTCTCAAGGATGAGCTTGCCCGGGTAGGGGTGCCAGAGACTCTTGAAGACCTAATCACTAAAGCCATCCAGATTGACCGCAGACTCCGTGAACGTCGGGCCGAGCGTTCCTCTCAGCCAAACCGGCCTGTGTGGATGACCACTAGGGCACCGTTGCCCGCCTCCCGCTACTTACCTCCTACCAGCATGAATTCTTCCAGTGCCCCTCCAGACACCTCCGAACCCATGCAACTCGGCCTCATGCGGCCAACGCTGACACCTGAAGAACGGGCACGGCGCCGCCAACTAAACCTGTGCCTTTACTGCGGCGGGACCGGTCACTACGTGAGCAATTGTCCCACCAAAATGCGTAAGTGCCCTTCTCCGAATCCTGTTAATCTGTCAACCCTGCCTACCCGTACCTCCCACCTTGCTCTTCTTCTCTCGTTTCAGCTCCAGGAAAAGACAGTGCCAGTCAACGCCATCATTGACTCAGGGGCATGCAGCTGTTTCATCGACTCCGCCTTCGCTGACCTCCACCACATACCATTACGTAAAAAGGCCCATGAACTTACCGTCTTCCTGGCCGATGGCTCCCGCATAAATTCAGGACAAGTTACCCAAGAGACTCTTCCCTTGATCACCACGATTCTTCCCCTACATAAGGAACTACTCACTCTAGATGTTATCTCCTCACCTCTGTTCCCTGTGATCTTGGGCCTACCCTGGCTCCAGGCCCATGATCCTGTAATCAACTGGAGTTCTGGAAAGGTATCATTCGGTTCTTCCTACTGTCAACAATTCTGCATGCCGGCTCCCCCTGCTCTACTTTGTATGGACATTGACTCCAACTTGCTCCAATCCATCCCGGAGCCATACCATGAATTTGCCGATGTCTTCAGCAAGAAGGGAGCCGACTCCCTTCCGCCTCACCGTCCATACGATTGTCCAATCGAGCTCCTCCCAGGGGCTGCAATCCCCTTTGGACGCATCTTTCCGCTGTCTGAGAAGGAACAGGAGGCCCTGAAGGTGTATATCGATGAAAATCTGAGTAAAGGGTTCATTCGCCCGTCTACCTCCCCAGCAGGCGCAGGAATATTTTTCGTCAGTAAAAAGGACCAATCTCTCCGCCCATGCGTAGACTACCGGGAATTGAATAACATTACAATAAAAAACCGCTACCCATTGCCTCTGATACCGGAACTTTTTCATAAATTAAGATCTGCCACCATCTTCACCAAGCTGGACCTGAGGGGAGCGTACAATTTAATTCGCATTCGGGACGGGGATGAGTGGAAGACGGCTTTTCGTACCCGTTTTGGACATTATGAGTATCTGGTCATGCCTTTTGGTCTGTGCAATGCACCCGCGACGTTCCAACACTTCATCAACGATGTGCTTAGAGACTTTCTTGACATCTTCGTCATCGTCTACCTAGACGACATATTGGTCTTCTCCGGATCACTGGACAAACACCGCGAACACGTCTGCAGGGTCCTAAATCGCCTCCGTCTACATAGACTATATGCCAAAGTCGAAAAATGTGAATTCGAACAACAAACCATTCAGTTTCTTGGCCTGATCTTATCCCCTACAGGAATTAAGATGGATCCCAACAAAGTGTCCGCCATACTTGACTGGCCAGCACCCCTGGACAAGAAGGGGGTACAACGATTTGTGGGATTCGCAAATTTTTACAGAAGGTTCATCAGAAATTTTTCCGCGATCATCTCGCCAATCACGCAATTAACCAAACAGAACCAACGTTTCCAGTGGAATTCAGAAGCCCAAAAGGCCTTCGATACACTTAAAGGACTGTTTACATCTGCCCCGATTCTTAGCCACCCTGACCCGGCATTACCCTACCTCCTTGAAGTAGACGCATCCGAGGTAGCAGTGGGCGCTATTATCTCCCAACGCCAGGGGAACAAAGATCTGATGCATCCTGTGGGCTTCTTCTCCCGAAAACTCTCCCCAGCGGAGAGGAATTATGATGTTGGTGACCGGGAACTACTCGCCATCAAGGCTGCACTGGAGGAATGGAGGTACCTTCTGGAGGGCGCTGCACATCCGGTCTTGATCTATACGGATCACAAGAACTTAGAATACTTAAGATCCGCAAAACGCTTGAAACCCCGACAGGCCCGATGGGCATTATTCTTTTCTCGTTTTTCTTTCCACATCACGTATCGCCCCGGCTCAAAAAACATCAAGCCAGACGCATTATCACGGATGCACGACAATCCCAAGGACTTACCTGCCCCTGACACCATTCTTCCGGCCGGGAACTTTCTACTGCTGCACCATGATCTGCTTCCCCGACTTAGAGAAGCATCCACGGATTCTGCAAAACCCCCAGGTGTCACCCTGACCCCCAGAGACGGACTTTTTTGGAGAGGGAGCCAAATTTTTGTGCCAGCAGATATTCGGGTAGAGGTCCTAAAACTACTTCATGACCATCCATTGGCAGGACATTTCGGAGTCCGTAAAACCCTTGAACTGGTACGACGTACCTTCTGGTGGCCAGGCTTGGAGGAATTCTGCAAATCGTACATCAATACCTGTCCAACCTGCAATCAAAACAAGACTACAAGGAATCGAGCCTGGGGCTTACTAAAACCTCTGCCGGTACCCGATAGACCATGGCAGATGATCGCCATGGACTTTATAGTAGAGCTTCCATGTTCCGAGGGGTGCACAGCGATTTTTGTAGTCGTGGATCGCCTATCTAAGATGGCCCACTTTCTCCCACTAAAAAGTACTCCATCCGCTGCTGAGACTGCCCGTGTCTTCATCAGAGAAATTGTCAGACTCCATGGAATCCCTGCAAACATCGTGTCAGATAGGGGGGTCCAGTTTACATCTCGTTTCTGGAGAGCCCTGTGTGAGATTCTGAATATCAAACTTGCTTTCTCCTCGGCCTACCATCCTCAGACTAACGGACAGACTGAACGCACAAACCAGACCCTGGAGCAATATATTAGATGTTTCACTTCCTTCTCCCAGAACGATTGGGTCTCCCTGCTACCTCTGGCAGAATTTGCCTACAATAACGCCAGCCATTCGGCAACCGGACAATCCCCCTTTTTCGCCAATTATGGCTTTAATCTAACCTTCTTACCAGATTTTCTTCCAGAATCCCCAGTTCCGGCGGTGCAGAGCACGGTGGACTTCCTCAGTCGCAACAACCGGGTGCTACAAGAAGCAGTAACGAAAGCTCAAGCCGACAGCAAGAAAGCCTTCGATAGGAAAAGGAGAGGTGAGCTGGACCTGCAACCGGGAGATCAGGTATGGCTTTCTACTAGTAACCTCAGATTAGCTTGTCCTTCCAAGAAACTGGCACCCAGGTTTATGGGACCCTTTCCGGTAAGAAGAAAAATCAATGAGGTTTCCTATGAACTGTCTTTACCCGAGTCCCTTAAGGTTCACCCGGTATTTCACGTATCATTGCTGAAACCCGCAACTCCTGATCCCTTTCCTGACAGAGGGGCTGGTCCACCTGAACCTATTTCAGTTGATGGCTGCGAGGAGTATGTAGTAGAAGCCATCCTTGACTGCAGGAAACGGCAGGGGCAAAATCAATTTTTGATCAAGTGGAAGGGGTACGGGCCGGAGGACAATTCGTGGGAACCCGAGAACAATATCCACGCCCAAGAACTAATTCGTGCTTTTTTTTCTTCCCACCCTGAGAAACAGGCCCGCCTGGGCATCCGGAGGCTGCCCCTTGGGGGGGGGCAATGTCAGGGCCCTGGCGCCGGCGCTCGGCGCGCCCCTGGTGTGCGCGCGCGTGTCCGCGCTCGGGCGCGTGCACCGGTGGTGCGCGCGCGTGCGCGGGTGGTGCGCGCGCGGCGGGAGCGCGCGCGTGCACGTTGGCGCGAGTCTTTGGCGCCAATATGCCTTTAAAAGGCAGTCAGATACAGCAGCCCCTTGCTGTCTGATCTGCCAAAATACCCTGTGATTTAAACCTGAATCTGCATCTGAAGTACCTGACCTGATCTTGACCCGGCTACGTTTGACTCTCCGTATCTCTCCAATCCTGACCTCGGCCTGTTTGGACTTACCTTCTGTTACCATTACCACCGCTGCCAGATCTTCTGCCTGAACACCCGACTACGCCTGCCTGTTTAACCCTTCGCCTGCTCTCGTGTTGACCTCGGCCTGCCTGACCCCGCTTACGTCTCATCCTCCTGTTACTTCGCTCTACACCAGTTCTGAAGTCACCTGCCAAGTCGCATCGGGATCGCAAACCTCTGCATCTGCATTCATACCACCAGTTCCCGTATCAGAGTGCCTGTTCCGTCCTTGTTCCTGTGACCCCGGAAGAACCTGCACCGAGCTGACCTGACCTGCACCATCATCCAGGCACCCTTACCCCGCTGCGCTCCCGAGTCGCTGTTCCCAAATCCAGCGTCTCCCGAACCAGCGCCGTACGAGAGGCCACCTCCTGCGACCAGGATCTGACAACCAGGTATTTACCATACATAACAGAGACCAACCTGTGGGAATCCTCTTCACAATACATCCTCTGGACGCCAAGGCAGTGGCTGGGCTATAGCCAACCGCTCTATTTGGCTTGCCTCTGGTAAGCAGCCATTGCATTATCGGTGAAGGGATCACTTCTAGGCTAATATCCGTCACTGTGGTGGTGATTTAATGGACGTCTCTGCATGTATTGCTTCTATGCATAGATTACACTGAACTTTTAATACAGACTGGTGTGATATATCCCATTGTGCTGAACATCTATATAATATGGGATTTTTTTCCTTATTGCTTTTGTCATTATATAGTGTCTAGTATATATGGTGTCCTGGGTATAGAGGAGGAGAGCTTCACCTTTTTCCCAGGTAAATCTACAGAGAGTGAGTAAGCCTAGAGGGGAGAGCAAAAAATACAGTATGGTCAGGGTCTGTACTACACATCCTCTGAACAAGAGCTGAGTAGAGGAGCTAGCAGACACACTGCAGAGACTGGACTTAAGACGTAGAGTTGCTGTGCCTTGGAGCTGAGAAACTGTGCCTTGCATGAGGATCTGGAACCTGATGTCTTAAAACTTCTGATTGTCAAGCCATTGGGACTGAGCTAGTTTTCTGCCAGGAGTGGTGAGCTGAACTACACATCTTAAGCTCTTACACAATAAAGGCAATAGAGATTGCTCTTACCCAGCTGTTCGTACAGATTTACAGACAAAAATCTTGAAAGGACAGTCCATGTGCACCATTTAAAGAAGGGCCCCACCGAAGGCCAATATTAACTACTAGGCACCAGGTACTTCCAGCCACCGTAAAGAGGTACCCCATACATTAGGAATGCATAACCACACCCGCTGTGAAAGTCATATGCAGTGTGCACACATGGACCACAGACTCTTTTGAATTAGTTGACGCCATTACAGAAACCCTAGTTGTATCTGATATAGTTCACGTTAACTTGCTACTGTCCTTTAGGTGTTGGTGATTCATTACTCACTTTTCTGTTATAGTGCCTTGTATTCATACCCCTCATATCTACATGTCTACCTGCTTGTTGAGTTACACCATGTTGCATTGAACTGCCTCAGTACATTTAAATAATTTACCACCAAGTTGCTGTGGCTTAACTCCTGTGTATTATTATAAAGTGGTAGCTTGCTAACTCTTAAGTCATATGGGTTAAAACGGTATTTAGTCTACGAACAAGTGTGTCAGGTGAGATTGAGCAGTTAAGAGAGTTCTGGTAGAACAGAGAATCGGTCAGGAAAAACACTAATGTCACGTACACACGATCGGTTAAACCGCTGAGAATGGTCTGATGGACCGTTTTCATCGGTCAAAACTGATTGTGTGTGGGCGCTATCGGTTATTTAACCATCGGTTAAAAAAAAGTCAAGTTGTTTTAAATTTAACCGGTTAAAAATCCACGCATGCTCAGAATCAAGTCGACGCATGCTTGGAAGCATTGAACTTAATTTTTTTCAGCACGTCGTTGTGTTTTACGTCACCGCGTTCTGACACGATCGTTTTTTTAACTGATGGTGTGTAGGCGTGACGGACCATCTGTCAGCTTCATCGGTTAACCGATGAAAGCGGTCCATCGGACCGTTCTCATCGGATGGACTGATCGTGTGTACGCGTCATTACAGTGTTTTGGAGATACAGTATGCAGGGATCACTTTATCAAGATGACAATACAAAATGCTGTTGCTATTACCGTATAAATAAACCAAGGTTTCCCCAAATCATCTTCCAAAACAGCCTATGAGACATAGAGCTCCTCCCACCAGGATAGGAAACACATCCCCAGGTCAGAGGTTAAGAAGAAGTCCTCAGGCACTTACCTCAGTTTAAGTGTCTCCCCCATACGAAGGAGACACGTTGCCTATTGAACACAGTGAAAGGAGGCTAGTCTCAAGGCTGTCCTGTCTTTTTTGTATGATTTACCTTGCTGCTGTTCCTCAAAGGACCCCTCCATTGTATGGGCAGGTGGTGAAATTATTCTCATCTGCCTAAGAGCCTGGCAAAGGACAAAAGTTGGGCTGCAGCACCCCCTTGGCAGCTGGCTCTCTGCAGAGTGTCACCGCGTTGCATGGCAGGGTTTTCTTTGTTTTTCTGTATTATCCCTATAGTTAGCATTTATAGCCACATATTAACCCAGTCACCCTAATTCAGTCATTAGGAAATGTGGCAAGGCATATGCTAATTGTCTAAGAATGAGCAGATTTCATGGTGCTTTGGTGATTGGATTATGCAAATAGAACAGGGGGGTTTCACAAACTTTCTCAGCAACCATCATGTTTTTGGACAATCACCATCTGCCTTGACAATGACAAGGTATTACATGTGGCTATAAATGTTGGGGTATGCTCCTGACATTTAAAACTGAAAAAGTTGCTTAGATGCATAGAAAAAATCATTACAGAACAAGACCAGTTAAATATGACTAATTTCAAGCTATATCATGAGAACCTTTATAGACTATGCAACAGGTTTGTGATATCTGAGCAGGTACTGGGGTATAAAGGAATGGCAAACAAGCAATGGTGAGACAAGCATTGATAACATTACAAATCTCTAACAACATACACTTTATAGGTTGCTTTTTTATAATGGTTTCAGAAAAATAGAGTTTTGTGGGAGAAATATTTGAATAGGGATTTGAACTTAATATTGTTTCATGAAGTATTTTCCTATCTCTAATGGCAGATCTGTCCATATATGGTTAGCTTCACTCATAGTATACATTGTAGCCACATATCCCTTCATAAATCATTGGCAGTACTAAAGAGAATGAGAATCAATGAATATCTCCATGTAGCATACAATATGTTTCCCTACAGAAGGTCACAAAATACAGGCAGTGCAAATAAGCACATCCTCATTGATGTTTCCCATTTTTTGATCCAATAATTAATTATCAGGAGATTTGTGGAGAAGATTCCCTCCTGCTGTGCATGTTTATCTCCTCTGTATAACAGATGTTTCCTTTGTAACAGTTTTGAAAGATCAATTGGTCACCCTATGAATTGGCTGTGGATTACAATTTTGATACAATACATAAAAATTCTCTTCTGTTGTCTGGCAGAAATATGTGTTTACAATGCAGACTTTAGAGTACATTTATAGAACAGTCCACATACACAAGGGTGCTCGTTAGGTAGATGTATATGGGTGCCCAGTGATCAGGGCTGGTGGATGGGGCAGAGGATTGGGCATCCCTCAATCTAATGATCATCTGGACTTCAGAAATGATATGTATCTGCTTAAGGTTTGGGTCCATATAATACAGTGCCTTGTATTTATACCCCTTTTTCCACATTTTGTCATATTACAACCAAAAACGTAAATGTATTTTATTGGGATTTTAAATAATAGATCAACACAAATGGGCACATAATTGTAAAGTGGAAGGAAAATTATAAATGATTTTTAATTATTTTTTCAAATAAACATCCGAAAAGTGTGGCTTGCATTTGTATTCAGCCCCCTTTACTCTGATACCCCTAACTAAAATCTAGTGGAACCAATTGTCTTCAGAAGTCACCTAACTAGTAAATATAGTGCACCTGTGTGTATATTTATCTTAGTATAAATACAGGTGTTCTGTGAAGTCCTCAGGGGTGTGTTAGATAACCTTTGTGAACAAACAGCATCCCAAGCTTTGAACATCTCACAGAGCATTGTTCAATCCATCATCTGAAAATGGAAAGAGTATGGCACAACTGCAAACCTACCAAGACATGGCCATCCACCTAAACTGAAAGGCCAGGCAAGGAGAGCATTAATCCGGGAAGCAGCCAAGAGGCCCATGGTAACACTGGAGGAACTGCAGAGATCCACAGCTCAGGTAGGGGAATCTGTCCACAGGACAACTATTAGTCGTGCACTCCACAAATCTGGACTTTATGGAAGAGTGGCAAGAAGAAAGATATTGTTGAAAGAAAGGAATAAGAAGTCCCGTTTGCAGTTTGCGAGAAGCCATGTGGGGGACACAGCAAACATGTGGAAAAAGGTGCTCTGGTCCGATGAGTCCAAAATTTAACTTTCTGGCCTAAAAGCAAAATGTTATGTGTGGTGAAAAATTAACACTGCACATCACCCTGAACACACCTTCCCCACTGTGAAACATGGTGTGGCAGTATCATGTTTTGGGGATGCGTTTCTTCAACAGTAACAGGGAAGCTTGTCAGAGTTGATGGGAAGATGGAGTCAAAGTTACAATAGAATAGTTTAGATCATAGCATAATTATGTGTTACAATGGCCCAGTCAAAGTCCAGACCTAAATCCAATTGAGAATCTGTGGCAAGACTTGAATATTGCTGTTCACAGACGCTCTCCACCCAATCTGACAGAGCTTGAGCTATTTTGCAAAAAAGAATTGGCAAAAATGTCACTCTAGATGTGCAAAGCTGGTAGAAACATACTCAAAAAGACTTGCAACGAAAGGTGGTTCTACAAAGTATTGCTTTATACAAAAGCAGACCACACGTTTCACATATTTATTTGTAAGAAAAAGTGAAAAACATTTATAATTTTCCTTTCACTTCACAATTAAGTGCCACTTTGTGTTGGTTTATCATATAAAATCTCAATAAAATACAATTAAGTTTTTGGTTGTAATGTATCAAAATTTGGAAAATGTCAAGGGGTATGAATACTTTTTCAAGGCACTGTACATGGAACAGAGACAAGATGGAAATCTTCTCATGCAAGCACATTATACTGTAGGTGACTTGTAAGTTCCTGATGGACACCAACTGTAGACCCTGCACATGCAATGAGCAACATTGCTATTAACTGTACACTAGGGATGAGCTTCGAGTTCGAGTCGAACTCATGTTCGACTCGAACATTGCCTGTTCGCCTGTTCGGCGAACAACGAACAATTAGGGGTGTTCGCGGCAAATTCGAAAAACCACGGAACACCCTGTTAAAGTCTATGGGAGAAATCTAAAGTGCTAATTTTAAAGGCTAATATGCAAGTTATTGTCATAAAAAGTGTTTGGGGACCTGGGTCCTGTCCCAGGAAACATGTATCAATGCAAAAAAAGTTTTAAAAACTGCAGTTTTTTTGGGAGCAGTGAATTTAATAATGCTAAAAGTGAAACAAAAAAAGTGTAATATTACTTTAAATTTCGTACCTATGGGGGGGGGGGGGTGTAAAGTCAGCATGTAAAAAAGTGCATGTTTCCCGTACATAGAACTGCCCTGCACAAAGTGTCATTTCTGAAAGAAAAAAAGTCATTTAAAACCGGCTTTGTGGCTAAAATGAATTGTCGGCTCTGGCAATTCAGAGATGATTCATTCATAAAAATGTTAAAAAAAGCATGGGGGTCCCCTCAAATTCCATTAACAGGCCCTTCAGGTCTGATATGGATATTAAGGGGAACCCCGCCATCAATTTAAAAAAAATTATGCGGGGTTCCCCCCAAATATCCATACCAGACCCTTCAGGTCTGGTGTGGATTTTAAGGGGAACTCCACCCCAAATTAAAAAAAAAGTGCGTGGAGTGCCCCCAAAAATTCACACCAGACCCTTATCCGAGCACGTTAAACTGGCCGGCCGCAGAAAAGAGGGGGGGGACAGAGTGCGGCCCCCCCTCTCCTGAACCGCACCAGGCTACATGCCCTCAACATGGGGAGGATGTCCCCATGTTGATGGGGAAAAGGGCCTCATCCCCACAACCCTGGCCGGTGGTTGTGGGGGTCTGCAGGCGGGGGGCCTATCAGAATCTGGAAGATCCCTTTAACAAAGGGGACCCCCAGATCCTGGCCCCCCTCCTATGTGAATTGTTAATGGGGTACACTGTACCCCTACCATTTCACGAAGGAAGTGTAAATAGTTAAAAAAAAACACACAGACGCCGTAGAAAAAATTCCTGTATTAATAAAAAAATAAAAATCCAGCGGTGGTAATCCATTCTCGATGCGGCTCCCTGCTCCAACGTTGTCTTCTATCCAGCGACGGATGATCTCTCCAGCGACAGGTGATCAGCGGTCCGGTTCCACGATGAGAAGATCCATCCATCCAGAGCGCAGCAGGTGAGCTCCTCTCTCCGCTGGACACAGCCCAGCGGAATGACGCGGCGGAGCTTTGACATTTCTTATATAGGGGAGGCGGGGCCACCATCACGTGACCCTGCCCCCTCTGACGCACCCCCGGCTACGTCACTGGGAAAGACCGGCTTTCCCAGTGACGTAGCCGAGGGTGCGTCAGAGGGGGCGGGGTCACGTGACGGGTGGCCCGCTTCCCCTATATAAGAAATGTCAAAGCTCGTATCGGCCTAAACTGAGGTAAAATATTTTTTTATATATTTTTTGGGGATATTTATTATAGCAAAGAATGTTCCCAAATTTTCTCTCTATATTTGTTTATACTTAGCGCAAAAAATAAAAACCGCAGAGGTGATCAAATACCACCAATAGAAAGCTCTATTTGTGGGGGAAAAAAGGACGTCAATTTTGTTTGTGAGCCATGTCGCATGATTGCGCAATTATCAGTTAAATTGACGCAGTGCCGAATTGCAAAAAGTGCTCTGGTCTTTGGCCAGCCAAATGGGCTGAAGTGGTTAACTTAAAATGTTTTTCAAAAGTAGGGGCATTTTTATGAAGCAATGAATGTGACATTCACTAAACATTCATTGCTGTCATTTAAAAAATATGCACCACAAAGGTTCACCTGAAGTGAATGTTTGAATCATTGCTTTTATGACAGACCCCCATATTTTCTTCTGGGAGAGTTTATTCTTACTGTAAGGAAACATAAACCCAGGGAGAAAGTATAAGCTTCAAGCTGATAGTTTCCCCTCAAAATGTTTGATCCAAATTGTACAAGGACTTTGTTCTAATCATAGCTACAAATAACTAATTCTGCACATACTTGAAAACCACTTGCTTTTGGTGTGCATTATTTTCTATATTAGTATAATGAATCAAAATGAATTTGTTGTATCAAAAAATATTTTTTTTGAAAGATCTTCTGGACAAGTGTATAATGACTTATCATCAACATATGTTATCACTGTAATACTTTACAGGCAATAGATATGAATGACGTCACCATCTGGCCGACTAACTGCTTTCAGTATCTCCTATCATTTTACAAAATGTCTACTAAAAAAGACCATGAGAATCGAAAGTGTTATTCCCATTTGCATTTTATGATAAAGTAGGTACAGTTGCATTAACGTGATGTTCATTTAAAGGGAGGTCATTTTTGTACATCCAGGTCTCAAAGCAATTTTCCAATCTGTCACACACTACAGTGGCTGACCTTACAACTGAAAGCCACTAGATTGGGTAATCTCTAACATGTAATTACTTAACCACAGTGGCACCTGCTTTACTATTCTCATAGTTGTGGCTATGAGATCTGAGCAATTATGGCGACACATTAGAAACCACAGTGCGTGACTGTCCTGTCTATGGCATCGGTGATAAGGAGAATCCAAGTACAGCTAATGACCCCCGTCACTTTCTATTACAGAATGTGCCTGCATAGCAAGGAGGCAGAACTCAATCTAGACATGGCTGGACAGATCTAATAGTTAAGTAAAAGTAAACAGGCATTTGTCTTATTTTACCACATCATAGTACTGTATATAGTATTTATTTTGTGCAGCTTTTCTATAAAATTTTACAGCTACTGTATGTTTTTTTCAGAATAGAGCAGGGGGCTGAGTGTACCCTTAGACCTGAGTGAAGGGAAAAGACACTCCCCTTTTATATAGACTCAGGCATGGGCATCTGCAGAACTTTTTCCACGGGGGGGCATAATTTTACGGGCACCTATGCTCGACTTCTTTGACAATGTCATGAAGGGAAGGGGGTTAGTCATTATGCTATAAAGCACAGGCATGTGCCCATGATATGCAGCCTCACTGTTCTGATCAAATTAACAATACAGAGGGTGTACAGTATGTGTATATAGAAGGGGTGGATGGTATTGGTATATAGAGGAAGGAAGGTGGGTATATACTGCTCTATATACAAAACAGATGATGTATATCTGCAGTCAGTGATGATGGAGGAATACAGGAAGGAAGATGGGTGTATATAGCTGTATACAGGACAGGACAGATGATATGATCTTTCCTATATCTGGCACCCCCCTTCACTGATCATACCTGTATGCACTCAGCTGCCCCCCTCATCTGTATATATGTCAGCTCCCCCTTTACACAAACAGCCTCCTCCCTTCACTTGTACTCACACCACTTGTAAGGTCACGGTGGTCTTCCTTCTCCCAAGTGCTGTTTCCACATGTCCCTTTGAAAATACATTACAGGCAGCAAAGCAAACACGAGGGCGCACATACAGGAAGCGGCCAGAGGTGGCAGTAAAGAGCTCTGTAAGCTCCGTGACACTGATCTTGCAACAGCTGTGGAGCACAAACACAGACAGAGTCAGCACAGCAGATGCGAGCATGGCAGACCCTTGCCGATTCCAGGGGGGTTACTCGCCCCCCCTTAACCCTATGAGCAGACGCCCATGGACTCAGGCTTAATAGTCAATGGACGCGATGAATACAGCTGGTCCTGCTTCTGCTGATACCGACACCTGACTCCAGTCCAGAAGCAGAAGCAGGACCAGCTGTATTCATCAAGTCACATGCCGCGTACACATGGCTGTTTTTAATGTCATGGAAAAAACTGTGTTTTTCTCAACATGATTCTTGTCAAGCCTGCCTTGCATACACACGATCGTGAAAAAAAAAAAATGCTCCAGCAAAGTGCGGTGACGTACAACGGCACTATAAAGCGGAAGTTCCATTTGATTGGCGACACCCTTTGGGCTGATTAGTCAAATTTCCCTTCTCATAATCTGCTTCTGAGCATGCGCCTTTTTTCACCATCGTTAAAGCCTACGCACAACCGTTTTTCACGATGAGAAAGAATAGAGCAGGTTCTAAATTATTAATGGCCATTTTTCACGTCGAGAAAAATGCTCTGGAGCCTGCACACGATCGTTTTTAATGACCAATTTAAAATATGGCGATCAGCGATTTTTATATGTGTCCACCATATACAATATGGCGGACACATACGACACTTTTGGCGCTATTTTGGAACCATTCACATATATACAGCGAACAGTGCTATAAAAATGCACTGATTACTGTGTAAATGTGACTGGCAGTGAAGGGGTTAACCAGTAGGGGGGAAGGGGTTAAGTGTGTCCTAGGGATGTGTTCTAACTGTAGGGGGGATGGGCTACCTGTGACACGACACTGATAACTGCTCCCGATCACAGGGGGCTGTAATCAGTGTCCTGTCAGTAGGCAGAATGAGGGAAATGTTATTATGAAATTATATTTTTTACATTACTATATATGGTGGTGATCAGTGACTTATTATGGGACTGCGATAGTGCGGTGAGCAATCTGACACTAACTGACACTGAGTGGGAACTGACTAACTGCCACTGACATCCCGAGTGACACATACAGTGATCATTGCTAATGCTATACACTGTCACTGTACTAATGACACTAGGTAGGAAGGAGTTAACATCTTGGGTAGTCAAGGGGATCAATGTGTGCCTAACAATATGTAATGTTTGCTGATTTTTTCTAAAATCTCTTTGTTATTTATCCCTGCTTTGAAAGTTTAAGAAACAGAGAGATTGTTTCCTCTGTACAGATTGTCAACACAGGGATGTTGACAGACTTCCATCATCTACAAATACCGTGTGTTGGCTAAGTACCAATGACAGGCCCAGAAACAGGCGTACCAGTATGTCGCTTTGCCTGTGAAGGCCACTCATCCTCAGTACATTGAGGGCGGGTGGTCCGCAAGTGATTAATAAGAGTAGGCTATAAATAAATGAAATACAATGTATAATTTACAATAATATATGTTTTTACATTTTGACTATAGACATGCTTTGACAATAAAATACTGCAACTAACAACACTAACCTGTACACATGGCCCAGAATTTCATCAGGAAAAAAAAAATGTTTTTCCTGACGAGATTCTTGGGAAGATTCCCTTGCCGGCCGAGTGTACACGCCATTCAAAAGAACCACCATTCTTTTGAATGGCAGGAACGCGGTGACGTCATCGAGTATGACAAGCATGCTTCACCCTACCTATTCTTTGGAAGCTACTGTGCATGCGTCAAAGTCATTTCAAGCATGCAAGGGTTTCCATGGAGAGGTAAGTATACACACGCTCGGGTTTGATGTCAGAGGAAGCGAGACAAAAACCAGAATGGAACACAAACAAGGAAGTGTGTCATAGAAGCGTGTTTTCAGAACAGCTTATTGGTTCCTTCTTCAGGTCACTGGCTGAAGAAGGAACCAATGAGCTGTTTCCGAAACACATCCCACCTCTATGACACACTTCCTGTCCTCTTCCTGTTTGTGTTCCATGCTGGTTTTTGTCTCGCTTCCTCTGACATCATCCCCAGGCTCCAGCACTATTGTGTCCCCTGAACACTCACAGCACAAGTTGGCTGTTATCTTGTGGACTTCCCTGAAAGCTTTATCATCAGACTGGGACTGCCCTACCACTGGAACATCTCCTGGACGCACTTACCTGCTACATGCCTGTTTCATCCACCATCATGTAAGTGTTTTTAACCCCTTTAGGGGATAATAAAAGTTTTATACTTCTGCACTTAGAGGCGACTTGTTTCTTTTTCTGTTTCCATTAGAGATTGCTTGTCTCCCTGAGTGCTGCCTTAAGTGTGTGAAGATCTGCTACCCTCTCCAACACAGACTTTATCTGTCAGGAATTAAATGCTCGGAGCGCCCTGGATATACACATTTTTGTGCACTGCAATTAACCAGATGTAATTTAGCTCAGTAAAAACTGTACTGAGATTTTTTAGGCTGTAGTGTGCAAGAGGTCTAAAAATGTCACAAAAGCTGGAGAGGACATATGTTCCTTTACTGAACTGTCAAATGACCTTTCCTTTGAAAAAAATAAATAAAATGTAATTTGAATCACTGGCCCAGGAAGTGATAATGCTGTATTCAATAATTCCAGTTTTAGCAGACCGAGTAAAATACTCATTTTCTATATAGCATCCTTGATTTTTATGCCACAAAATGTGTTTCTCAAATTGTATCGTATAAAGTATAAACTCATATTGGAAATTTAAATATTCTTTTCAATTTCTTTGGGCAAAATCCAGTGGGCAGAAGGCCCAGACAACAGTCTGGTTCTCTGGTAATGCAGAATTAAAAAGGTTTTCAGCAAATTAACATCTAAGCGTTTTCACTGCAGTCTCATGATCAAAAATGGTATACATCACTTAATTTCTACCATTTGTTGTCTAATATACAGTATTGTTATTTGCATGAAAATAGCCATGGACAGAGTTCAACTTAATAATTGGAACAGGTTTCCCACTGAAAATTAAAAGCTGGCTTCCTGTATTAACTAGTTAAGGACGGGAAGGTTTTACCCCCTTAATGACCAGGCCATTTTTTTTGTGATACGGCACTGCGTTACTTTAACTGACAATTGCGCGGTGGTGTGACGATGTTGCCAAATCAAATTAATGTCCTTTTTTTCCCCACAAAAGCTTTATTTTGGTGGTATTTGATCACCTTTGCAGTTTTTATTTGCGCTATAAACAAAAACATTGCAACAATTTTGAAAAAAAAAAATATATATTTTTTTGCTTTCTGCTATACTATATATCCAATAAAAAAGTATAAAAAAATCTTCATCAATTGAGGCCGATATGTACTGCTTCATATTTTTAGTAAAAGAAAATAACAAAAAGCGTATATTGCTTGGTTTGCGCAAAAGTTATAGGGTTTACAAACTTTGTATTTATAATTTTTTTTTACTAGTAATGCCGGTGATCAGTGAGTTTTAGCAGGACTGCGACATTGCACTGGACCAATCGGACACCTTACTGACACTTTTGACACTTTTTTTTGGAACAGCGACATTTTTACAGTGATCAGTGCTATAAAAATGCACTGTTACTGTACTAATAAAACTGGCAGGGAAGGGGTTAACACCAGGGGTGATCAAGGGGTTAAGTGTGTTCATTGGGAGTGTTTTCTAACTGTGTGGGGGATGGATTGACTGGGACAACACAGAGATCTGTGCCCCTTGCTTAGCAGGAACACAAAATCTCCATGTTGTCCCCTGTCAGAACATCACTCTGCCTTGTTTACATAGGCAGATCACTGTTCCACCTCTGGGTGGAAAAATCGTGGGTGGCCAGCCGACATCACACCCACTGATTGGCTCCCCCACTGGGCAATTGGCACGCGCCCACATGGGCTAGTGCACAAAGTGACCTACAGGTAGGTCGTTTTGCGCCGCTGTGCCACCTTGCTGCAGTATATCTGCGTTGTGTGGTTGGCAAGGGGTTAAAGTGATTGTAAAGGTTTAATTTTATTTTTCTAAAATAACATACATGTTACACATACCTGTTCTGTGCAATGGTTTTTCATAGAACAGCCCTGATCCTCCTCTTCTGCAGTCCTCCGCCAGTGCTCCTGGATTTGCCTATCTTCTGAGTGACCACATAGTAAGCCGCTTGCTATGGGGGCACTCATGCAGGGTGGATCCTAAGCCTCAATGTGTTGACACACAAAGTGCAGATCAGCCCTCCCCCCGCTTTCTTCTCACAATATTTGATTGACATCAGAAGTAGCCAATGGCTTCTGCAGCTGCTGACCCTTCTGTGAGAAAAACAGTGAGAAGAGAAGTGCTCTTCGGGCACATTGGGCACAGCGCTGGATCAATTTTGGGTTCATGTAAGTATTTTTTGGGGGGGGGGCTGACATGGAAAGCAGACAATGCATTAAGGTAAAAACCTATTGGCCCGAATTTAGATAGCTTTTACGGCGGGGTATCTCCAGATACGCCGCCGTAATTTCAAATCTGCGCCGTCGCATCTTTACGGTGATTCAGAAAGGCAGTTACACCTGAATTTTTACAAGATATGACTGACGTAAGTCTCTTACGCCGTCGTATCTTGGGTGCATATTTCCACTGGCAGCTAGGGGCGCTTCCATAGATTTACGCGTTGAATATGCAAATGAGCTAGATACACCGATTCACAAACGTACTTACGTCCGGCGCATTGATATACGTCGTTTACGTAAGGCGTACGACCGGCGTAAAGTTACCCCTGCTATATGAGGCGCAGCCAATGTTAAGTATGGACGTCCGAACAGCTGTCAAATTTTACATTGTTTAAGTCGTTTGCATAAGTCGTACGCGGATAAGGCTGTGTGTAAGTTACGTTCACATCGTAGGCAATGTTTGGCGTATCTTAGGCATTCTATCCGACGTGATTCTGAGCATGCGCACTGGGTTACGTCCACGGACGGCGCATGCATCTACATGGGGTCACGCTTCATTATCAACCAACACACCCCCTACCTGCCTACTTTGAAATACGTGGGCTTACGCCGGCCCATTTACGCTACGCTGCCGTAACTTAGGGAGCAAGTTGTTTCTGAATACAGTACTCGTCTCTCTAAGTTACAGCGGTGTAGCGCATATGAGATGCGATACGCCCGCCGAAAGATACGCAAATGTATCTGAATCCGGGCCTTTACCTTTATAACCAATTTAAAGCTTAAAGGCTAAGTTCACCTTTTACATAAAATAAAAACTGTACATATTTTTGCAGGTAAAAAAAAATGCATTTTATTATTCTCTTTACTCACAGATCAGATCACAGATGCAATGCATGGATCCAACAGGCTCTCAGTACACTGTCTGCCCGCACCTCCAATGTGGGCATACAGTTACTAAGTGGCAGGAAGAATCAATTGACTACGAGAGTGCTCGCCAGCACCCTCAGGCCGCGTACACACGTCCGAGAACCTCAACTGGCGAAACTCATCGCCCGTCGAGGTTCCCGATGAGCGGTCGAAAAGGTCGTCAAGCCAAATTTCCTCATTGAACAACGAGGAAATAGAGAACATGCTCTCTATTTTGGCTTGACAAACTTCCCGCTCGTCGAAAGTGTACACAGGCCGGTTTTCTCGGCAGAATACGTCTTCCAGCGAGCTTCTCGCTGGATTCTGCCGAGAAACTCGGTCGTGTGTACGGGGCCTCACAGTTCATGAAGAACTTTAAGCTGTCATGTGCAGAGAACTCTGTAAACAAATGCTTTAGCCATGTGGGCAGAGCCCCACATGGCCGTGCTGTTTGTCAATTTTGACAGCGGGTGCGGGGAGAAGATCCCCTGCCTGCTGTCACATGAAGGGGGGATCGGGGGATGGAGAAGGCAGGGGGTGAAACATGTTACATACGGCTAAAAACGGGTGAAACATGTAGCATGTTCCAAATGTGAACTTTGCCTTTAAAGCTTTAATGAAAATCTAAAATATTCGTGATTCCTGGATAAAGACAGTTACAGATCTTGCAAAATATAAGGACCTATCATTAGGTTGTATCTAGGGTTTGTAACAGTTTGTAACATATATATGTCCTATGTAATTTAAATGTTTCATGTAGCATGCTGTTTTATCTGCTATAAATATAATACAAAGTATTCATTAAACTCAAGGAAATAAAAAATGCAAAAAACAACACACTGTTCCAAAGTTCTCAACCAAATCAGGTATAAAATGTAACACATGTGAGAGTTAAACTGTAGTGTAAAACAGTCTGCAGAGAAGAAAAGCCCTTTTCAATAATGAGAGAAACCACATATACCGTATATACTCGCGTATAAGCTGAGTTTTTTAGCACATTTTTTTTGTGCTGAAAATGCCCCCCTCGGCTTATACTCGAGTCACCTTTTTGCACCTGATCTCCTGGATTTTGGGGACCCGGTACCGGCCAGCTGCAGGTTCCCTGTACCCCAAACTCTTCCTCTACAAGTGTGCAAAGTTTGTTGTCCAGGGGACCTACGGCCGGGGAGCACCGATTTTTCAAATCTGGGCACCCCTTCCATAGACTCCCATGTTAAATGGGAATTTATCCAGTGACTTTGGGGACCCGGTACTGGCCGGTCGTAGGTCCCCTGGACCCAGAACTTGGCACACATGTAGCCCCATTTCTACAAGTGTGCAAAGTTTGTTGCCTGTGGGACCTACGGCTGGGGAGCACCAATTTTTCAAAGCCGGGCATCCCTTCCATAGACTCCCATGTTAAACGTCAGTCTAGTCATGGACACAGTGAGGCATGGGCATAGTGAGGCATGGGCACAGTGAGGCATAGGCACAGTGAGGCATGTACACAGTGAGTCATACACATGTACACAGTGAGGCATGGGCACTGTGATCTGTCCCCAATCCATTTGCTGATAGGAACAGAGTATTAGAGGCACTCTTCACATGCTGAGTTTGGTGTGTATTGCTAGAGTTTTTTTTTCTTTTTTGGGGAAGGGGTGTATATGATCGGCACAGAGAAAAATCTGCACTGTCCAGACAGAAAGTCAGAGATCCTGCAGCTTCATAGGACAGTCAGAGGAGAATGAAAACTCCTCCTACAAGCCTTAACCAGACACTAATGTAAGTCACAAGACTGCTATATACTGCTGATAAGAAAAAAGTATTTGGCAGTTTATATTCACTAAAATGATTGCATTTCCATGTTTTGTGTACTGTGGGAGACCAGATATAGCATATGCAGGGTCCTTTTTTTCCCACAAATAGAGCTTTCTTTTGGTGGTATTTGATCACCTCTGGGTTTTTTATTTTTTGCGCTATAAACAAAAATAGAGCAACAATTAAAAAAAAACTGCAATATTTTTTTCTCAGTTTAGGCCTATACGTATTCTTCTACCTATTTTTGGTAAAAAATCGCAATAAGCATTTATCGAATGGTTTGCGCAAAATTTATAGCGTTTACAAAATAGGAGATAGTTTTATTGAATTTGTATTAATATTTTTTTTTTACTACTAATGGCGGCGATCAGTGACATTATGGCGGACACATCGGACAATTTTGACACGTTTTTGGGACCATTGTCATTTTCACAGCAAAAAGTGCTATAAAAATGCATTGTTTACTGTGAAAATGACAATTGCAGTTTGGGAGTTAACCATTAGGGGGCGCTGAAGGGGTTAAGTGTGACCTCATATGTGTTTCTAACTGGAGGCGGGGTTGGACATCATTGATCGTGTTTCCCTATATCAGGGAACAGACGATCAATGACAGTGCCACTGTGAAGAACGGGGAAGGTGTGTTTACACACACGATCGTGGGACACCGGCAGTGATCGGGTTCCACGGGCGTGGTCACGGAGCTTCGGACCGGGTCACGTGCCCACGGCTGGGCTTGAAGGGCCACGTACAGGTACGTGGATGTGCCCAGCCATGCCATTTTGCCGACGTATATCGGTGTGAAGGGGTCCTTATAGCGGGGTTTTACCCTAAAAAAAATTATAACATTACATTGAGCTCACTTCAGAGATTGACAGTATGATTATCTTTTTTTTTTTTTGCCGTACATACCCTAGAATCGCTATTCTCCCCCCCGACTTCCGGGTAGTGAATCCCGTGGGACTGAGCGTTCCTATCCAGCAGGCAAGTGATTGACGTGATGACAAACACTACCCCCGTCGCATAAGGAGCGTCACACGTTGTCGAAAGAATCCGAACGGTGAGTCGGCGCTATACGGCGCCTGCGCACTGACGTTCAGCTTCTATCGGCAACTCGTGACGCTCCTTATGCGACGGGGGTAGTGTTTGTCATCACGTCAATCACTTGCCTGCTGGATAGGAACGCTCAGTCCCGCGGGATTCACTACCCGGAAGCCGGTGGGGGGAAAAAGTGATTCTACGGTATGTACGGCAAAAAAAATAAAATAAGATAATCATACTGTCAATCTCTGAAGTGAGCTCAATGTAATGTTATAATTTTTTTGTAGGGTGAACCCCCCGCTTTAAGGGGTTAAAGCATACATCAAATGTAGAAATATGACACCTGTCTACACAAGTCCTAAATCCAGAGGGCCAGATTCAGGTACAATTGCCCTGGCACAGACTATCAGAGATACACTACACCGCCGTATTTTACCTGGCTCTAAGACGAATTCTGGTAGATTTTGGCCCGTAAGTTACGGCGGCGTAGTGTATTTCTCGCGGCTGAATCGAAATACGCGATTAGGGGGCGTGAAGCATTTAAATTAGGCGCGTCCCCGCGGCGATCGAACTGCGCATGCTCTGTTCAGAAATTTCCCGCGGTGCATTGCGCGAAATAACGTTGTTACGTCAGATTTTTTTTGAGTAGCGTCGTTTACGTACATTCCTATTCCCGGACGACTTACGCAAAAAAAAAAAAAAAAATTTAAATTCGACAAGGGAACGACGGCCATACTTAACATGGGCTGTCTAACTATAGACCAGATTTTTCCTTCCCTAACTTTATGCAGCAAAAAGATGACTACATCTCGTGGATCGTCGGAAAAAGCTCATTTGCATACTCGATGTGGAAAACGACGAGAACTCCACCCAGCGGACTCCGAAGTATTGCATCTATGATCCGAAGGCGTACGCCTGTCGGATCGAACCCAGATGCCACCATATCTTGGTTTGGGGATTCAAACTAAAGATACAACGCGGGAACTTTGAAAGTACACCGGCGGCGGCGGCGTACGCCGGCGTACTCTCTCTGTGGATCTGGCCCATAGTAATCACACCTCTTTGATTATGGACCACAGTAAAAAGCTAGCATAAGTTTTTTCATAAGGAGCCAGACCAGCAGGAAGTGTGGAGATCAGAGAAGTATTACAGCTACTTCAAAGCAAAAACGAACAATGAGGACATGAAACCAGGACTGCAGTAAGGTACAGGAAGCTATTTAGCTTAAATTTTTTTTTCCTTTAGTGACCCTTTAAGTCTAATTTGTTATTATTAATACTACTCATTATTATATCAATAAACACATTTTGTATTTATAACTTGTAATAAACTATTATTTAAAAACTTAGTTTAATAGCCCACACATTTGCAAATAATAAAAATGTCCAGCTAGTGCACAATGCTGCAATACAACATCAACAAATACTTGCATTTTTTCTTGTTGCCACTAGATGTCAGCAGGCAATTTAATTACCGCAATGTCAAACACAACTCAGCATTGAACTTTATAATCACTTGCAGGGAATGATTAGGATCCTTAATTGCAAGCACTTAATCAACCCAGGCTTATTTCATGTATTGTAAATCAAATCAAAATATTTTGTGTAATTTAGAAATGGTTGTTGCAAGCACAAATTTATTTTAATTGCTTTGTTTGTACATAATAAAGAGATGCGACATAATACTGCTTTTTACTAAAATGCCAAAAGTAGTATGATCTGTGTGTTCACAAGTAGTATTCCAAAAAATATAACATCTACTAAAACCAATGCACAGAATAATAAAATATTATTGGTAAATGACAATCTAAGACAGAGCCTCATCAGTAAGTGCTGCAAATGCGATGTATACTAAGGAGCAAATATTCTCACTATGCAGCACTGAAAAAGATAAATGTCAGGTGTTCAAAATAAATAGTACCTAAAGTCTTCAGTTTCTGGATGTTCCAGCTTATTTGAACAATAATTGTTTAATAATAATAATATAATATATAATAATAATATAATATAAAATAATAATATGTCAAAAAAATTCTCATACGACAAAGGCTTTTTTTTGTTGCTTATTATTTTTGATCATGCACAGTCTTTCTTTTCTGATTTTTCTTGTACGGAAATCGCACAGAAACGGGAAAACATTCAATTAAAATCGTTTGCTCTGTTCCCGTGCAAGAAATGTTTTGGAGTTTGTCCCTTCTTGAATGTTCCAGCTTATTTGAACAATAATTGTTTAATAATTAGTAAACAAAGATATGTCAATTACTACACACAGAATCATGACCCCTGACCCCTGAAACCTTTGCAAACAGATGACATCAGAAGTTTGAAAAAACATAGCTGTACTCTTGAGCGCCTGTGGCGTAAGGCATACACACTATAGGAGAATCGGGCAAACGATCAATCCGATTTTCCTCATTGTTTCACATAAAATCGGAACCAATGACATAAAATTTGTACGAAAATTCTCAGGCTTTTTTGTTGTTTATTATTTCTGATCATGCGCAGTCTTTCTTTTCTGATTTTTCTTGTACGGAAATCGTACAAAAACGGGAAAACGGGAAAACATTAAATTAAAATTGTTTGCACTGTTCCCGTGCAAGAAATGTTTTGGAGTTTGTCCCTTCTGGAATTTTCGTACGAAAATTCTGAAATGGCTGTCAAAAGTTGTGTACACACTATATGAAAATCGTATGAGAATTCTTTGGATGAAAATGTTCGCCCTTATAGTGTGTATGAGCCTTTGTCTCAGAAAGATTTAAATTAATATAAATCTGCCCTCCAAAAATACAATTTCTGTCTCCTCACTGCCAAGCAGACCTATTTTATCACTCTCATTAAAAACTTATCATCCTGTCAACTCTTCTCTACCTTCAACTCCCTACTTCTTTCTCCACTGCCTCCACCTACTAACTCAGTGGTCTTCAACCATTCCTGCAGGGCCCACTAAAAGGCCAGGTTTTATGTATTACCTTGGGGAGATGCAGACTAGAATACTGCAATCACTAGAGCAGCAAATGATATCACCTGTGATGTATTTCAGTTATCTTGCAAACCTGGCCTGTTAGTGGGCCCTGCAGGACAAGGTTGATCACCACTGTACTAACTCACCCACTGCCCAGGAGATCACCAATCACTTCATACAATTTGTGAGGAGATCTCTGCTGTACAAATACCTTCTCTACCTAACGCTCCATGTCCACAGGTACAAACATTACTTCCCTCATTCAACTCAGCCACTATAGACAAGGGGCCAGATTCAGATACAATTACATTGGCGCAGAGTATCAGAGATACACTACGCAGCCGTATTTTACCAGGCTATACGCCGAATTCTGGTAGATTTTGTCCCTTACGGTACGGCGGCGTAGTGTATTTCTCGCCGCGTAATCGAAATACGCTATTAGGGGGCATGAAGCATTTAAAATAGGTGCGTCCCCGCGGCGATCGAACTGCGCATGCTCCGTTCAGAAATTTCCCGCCGTGCATTGCGCGAAATAACGTCGTTACGTAATTTTTTGTTTGAGTAGCGTCGTTTACGGACATTCCTATTCCCGGACGACTTACGTAAAACATAAAGAAAGACGTTGGAAAACGTTGAAATTCAACGCGGGAACGACGGCCATACTTAACATGGGCTGTCTAATATTAGACCAGCAAAAAGCTGGTATAATTTTACGCAGCAAAAAGATGACTAAAGATGCCGTAAGAGATTGCGATTGACGTTCGTAACTTCGTGGATCGTCGGCAAAAGCTCATTTGCATACCCCGACGCGGAAAACGACGGGAACTCCACCCAGCGGCCGCAAATTTATTGCAGCGTAGATCCGAAGGCGTACGAACACGTAAGCCAGTCGGATTGAAGCCCGCAGCCGTATTTTCATGGTTTGAGGTTTCAGAGTAGTGAAAAAACGTGCGTAATTTGAAAGTACTCCAGTCTAATGCGAGTTAGACAGGAGTAAGGGCTCTGTGAATCTGGCCCAAGGTTGCTAAACTTACTTCTTTCTAACATCCATCCAACACCTGCCCCCTGGACCCTGTTCCCTCACAACGCAACGTTCATCCTCTGGCTCTATTCTACACTCAGTAACTTACATCTATAATCTTTCCATCTTTTCTAGCATCCCCATCCCCAACTCTCTAAAACAGGCATCCTCAAACTACGGCCCTCCAGCTGTTGAGGAACTACACATCCCATGAGGCATTGTAAAACTCTGACATTCACACACATGACTAGGCATGATGGGAATTGTAGTTCCTCAACAACTGGAGGGCCATAGTTTGAAGACCCATGCTCTAAAACATGTACTAGTCACCCCCATACTTTAAAAGCCCTCACCAGACCCCACCAATATTAACAACCTATGCCCCATCTCCTTGCTCCCTTTTTATCCAAAATTCTTGAATGTCTGGACTGCAACGGACTAAGTGACCACCTCACCAAGAATTACCTTCTTAACCCCCTTCAGTCTGGATTTCGCCCTTAACATGCCACAGAAACTGCTCTCTTAAAACTCATAAACAGTCAACTAATGGTCAAAACCAATGGGCACTATTCTGTACTCCTACTTCTGGACCTTTTGGCTGCTTTTGATATGGTTGACCACCCCCTTCTCCTCAAACTCTATGCCTTTGGTCTCTGTGACTGTACTCTTTGATGGTTCTCTTCCTACTTATCAAACCGCACCTTTAGCGTTACTTACTTCTACTTCCCCCTTTCCCTTTCCTTTCTCTGTCAAGGGTCCCCCAAGGTTCTGTTCTTGGACCTTTTCTATTCTCAATCTACATCTCCTTCCTTTGTCAGCTGATGGCTTCCAATACCATCCCTATGCCAACGACACCCTAATTTATCTCTCTACCTCTCAGCTTACTCCTTCAGTCTCCTCACATATCACTAATTTACTAGCAGACATATTAGCCTGGATGTCTCAACACTTCCTCAAACTCAATCTACCCAAAACCAAGCTCATAATATTTCCTCCCACATGTGCCCCATCCCCTTATTTCTCTGTCAAGATTGATGGCACAACTATAAGCCCATCCGCATGCCAAGGTTCTAGGTGCAATCCTGGACTCTGAACTATCCAGTATTTTTTGCATTCATTCAATGAAGTCACTTGTGATCTCTGGCTATATCACAGGGAGAAGTGACAGGTCATCAAGTCACTGAGTCGATCCAAATTAATTATGATGAACAACACCCCATAGACAACCTGCACAACGACTATCTTATAGTGTCACACTCCTGCTGCAAATGATAGTTCCCTGCAGTTGAATAACAAGCTGTCTGGGGATACTGATGACACCATGGAATCTATATGTTCATGACTAGGGATGAGCTTAAGGTTCTGTCTGCACTGAACTTTGGCTGTTTGGGCATTTATCCTACTGCCAGGCTTTTTCCTTGTGTGGTGGGAGTAACATTATATGTAGTAGCAGGTATACGTGCAAGCAAAACACACCTCCACCACAGTAAAGCCCTTATGGGCAAAAAATATATAAAAAAGGGATCAGCGCTAGAACTGAAAATAGCTGCTTTTTTTGAGGAAACACCCACCCCTCAAACAAACAAAAAGACAAAACGTTGCAGTGCTAATTGTGCATGAAAAGTATTAGTGATCAACAGAAAAAAGAAAATGCAATAGTGATTGGAACAATCATAACAATAATTTAGAACCCACCAGTGTGTAAGATTAGTCCACAGGTAATAGTCCATAAAAAATGTGCAATAATCATTTAAGTGTATGGATATGAAAGGGTAAATGCTGTTTCAAGTAAGAGAACAGCTCTTTTGTTTTATGCACTACAAGTGCCAGTATGATTCTTCAAACTGAGTCTACTTATGATGCTGGATGTTAACGCCTCCTCCACAAAATCTCAGTAGTAGTAAATCATAAGAAACGTGATGTTTGCAGATGATGTCCTTTTGTTCCTCACAGATCCGCTTACCTCTATACCCAACTTACTTGACGATTTTGCTAATTTTAGAACCCTATCGAACTTTCAAATCAATTTCTCCAAATCCAATGCCCTTAACGTTTCATTGCCCACAACACTGTGCAATTTATGCCAGTCTGACTTCCCCTTCTCTTGGAGTACCCAAGCCATTAAATACTTAGGTATATTACTTCCAATTTGTCTTTCTGACTTGTACTCCCTTAACTATACTCCCCTATTACAAAAAATTCGATCTGATCTCTCAAAATGGTCTTCAGGCCTCTTTTCATGGTTTGGCAGGGCTGCGATCGTAAAAATTAATATTCTCCCGAGAATCCTGTATGTCTTACAGACTGTTCCTATTGCGATCCCCCAAGCCTTCTTTTCTTCATTTAAGAAAATGTGCATAGTGTTTATCTGGAATAAACTCCGCCCGCGATTCAGTTATGATAGGCTTACTGCCCCGAAACCATCAGGTGGTATAGGTCTACCTGACATGTACAAATATTACCAAGCTTGTATCCTAACCAGAATTGTTGATTGGAATATTTATTTTGACCACAAAGATTGGCTTAGATTGGAACATTTATTCTCACCTATTCCTCTCTCTCAAATCCCTTGGATTAAAACCACTGATATTCCCTTGGAGTGTAAACAACATCCTTTGATCCATCCAACTATCCTTACATTTCGTCGAGCTTGCAATAAACACAAGGTTTCCTCTCCGAATGGTCCAATGACTCCTATTACACTTAATCCTGGTTTTACACCAGGAATGCATGAAGATTTTTTACCTAAAAGTTGGCCCCATTCAAAAGTAAGGGCAGGACAGTTCTTCATTGGTTATGAGTTTATATCCCAATCCAAGTTGGCCGATAAATTGAAAGTGGAGTCATTTCCTTTTTGGACCTATGTTCAATTAAGGAATTTCTTCCTGAAACCTAACCCCAGACCGAATTGGTCGAGAGAAAAAAGTGACTTTGAAAAATGGTGTGAGAACGATGGACCTCTCAGGCACTTAGTCTCAGCTACATATTCTCTACTATTTTTTTCCGATCAGACACCTAAAATTAATTGGGCTAATCAACTTTGGGAAAGAGATCTCTCGCTTGATTTGTCAGACACAGAATATAGAAATATTTACAAATGTATTCACAAGGGATCTATTCATGTCCAAGCACAAGAAAATGCTTATAAGATTCTATCCAGGTGGTATATGACCCCCCCTTAAATTACATAGGATTAATAAATCTGTATCTAAAATGTGCTGGAGATGCAATAGCGAGACTGGTTCCTTTTTGCACATTTGGTGGTCCTGCAAAGACATCCAACCATATTGGAAAAAGGTCCACGAATATATATCCCATATAACTTCTCTCAATCTGGATTTCACCCCTACTCAATTTTTATTACATTATTCTCCCTCATTACCAAATGGCTACTACCGATCCGTGGCAATGCATCTGATCAATGCTGCCAGGATGTGTATTCCAACTAATTGGAAATCAACCAAACCCCCTTCAATAATTGACTGGTTTAACCGCACCATGAGAAACATGGAGATGGAGGAGTTGATACATCAGGCGAGAGATACTCAAAAAAGGTTCTTGGATATTTGGTCTGATTGGCTGAGTTTTATTTCATCTGATGAATACAAATCCGTCACCTTGGGGGATTAACCTCCACTTTATTTAATTCTCTTGATCCATTTATATAACGGCAGACCCCTTCTCTTCATTCCTTCCCCATTTACTTTCCCTTAGTTATATTCAGAATGTTGTTATTTACTTTGTTTGTTTCAATATTCTGGTTTAACCTGCGGCCTGGATTCATGGAAAAATCATGAATCTAGACTGTATGCTCTTCATTGATTTCTCTAATATATGCTCTAAATTGTTTGGTTCTCAACGTTTGATATGCTTACTTTATCCAAGCCATGTATTAAGATGTTACTTTACTGTTATCGTGTCTTTCTGACACTGCATTTTTCTGTTACATAACACAGCTGCGTCCGTGTTTCCATGTCTTTTTCACTGTATTATTTAAATTGTTCTTGTTTGAATTATTATTAATAAAAATCATTACAACGAAAAAAAAAAAAAAACGTGACGTAAAAAGGGGGGGTTCACCCGTGATAATGACAAACAATATTAATTCCTTGCATCACTCCAACTTCCCCACATGGAATGCAAACTCACCAGATGGAGGATGAGAATGGCCGCAAAAGCAGATTACTAATGCGTGCTATAGGCTACATATATAGGGCCACTCTGTTTTAAATAGTTTTAGTTACCTGCTCTGTTATTGCATCACAAATTATTGAACATTACTACACTACGATACCCTGTTTTTCTTGTGTAACTGGTATCATGACCTGATGTCATTACTTTGACATTATATACCATGGTTATTGCAGCGCCTAACTACCATAACCCTGGTATATTTTTACACAGCGAGTGATCCTCTATCACATAAAAGTGGTCCCGGCAGCAGATTCCCCACTAGATCACTTTTATGGACAGCGGGACCCCTCCCACCGCTTCCCGGTCATTTTCACTGCTAACCACTAACCTGTTGATAGCGGTGATAACGATCCGATCCAGTGGAGCGATGGGCAGTAAGTCAAGTGAGGGCAAGATGGCCCCCACTTGACTCTATGCCCCTGGAGGACCAGAGCGATGTCTGGTGTCACTTCTGCCTAAGGGCCTTAAAGGGCCAATTTTTTTTATTAGAAAATTTAAAATTATATATATATTTGTTTTGCTTTTAAGTGTAAATGTGAGATCTGGGGTCTTTTCGACCCCAGATCTCACAATAAAGAGGACCTGTCATGCTTAATTCTTTTACAAGGGATATTTACATTTCTTGAAATAGTTTTTTTGGGGGGGAAGGGACAGTGTAAAAATAAATAATAAAAAGTTAAATAAACGAGAAAAAAAAAATGAAAATTTCAATCACCCCGTCCCTTACAGCTCACGTGCAGAAACAAATGCATACATAAGTCACGTCCACATATGTAAATGGTGTTCATACCACACATGTGTGGTATCGTCACGATCGTTAGAGCATTAGACTTCCTCTGTAACTCTAAACAGGTAACCTGTAAACATTTTTAAAGCTTTGCCTATGGAGATTTTTAAGTACCGTAGTTTGTTGCCATTCCACGAACATGTGCAGTTTTTAACCCCCCTGGCGGTATTCCCGAGTCGGACTCGGGGTTACATTTTTATGCTGCGATCGGTAACCCCGAGTCAGACTCAGGCTCGCCTCGCAGAGTGCACAGACAGGGTTTACTTACCTTGTTCCTGGATCCAGCGATGCATCCGCGCTGTGTGAGCGGGTGCTCGCTCGATTCACACAGTGCCTCTGTGTGCCGCCGAGCTCCATTCCCTGCGACGTTAAGACGCACGGGGGCGGAGAACGACGCCATATTCAAAAAAGTAAACAAACACATTACATACAGTATACTGTAATCTTATAGATTACAGTACTGTATGTAAAAAATACACACCCCCTTGTCCCTAGTGGTCTGTCCAGTGACCTACATGTTCTTTTACGTAATAAAAACGGTTCTTTCTGCCTGAAAACTGTAGATTGCCCATAGCAACCAAAAGTGTCCCTTTATGTCAAAAATGGTTTTAGAGCAGCTATAAAACAACGATAATAAATTATAAACACTTGCAGAATTGAGCGATAGCGATTTGTGGGGAAATTCGTCATAAAAATAAATAAATAATGACAGCGACAATTCTGCAACTAACTAAGCAAATTTCAGTGATTTTGAGTTGATTACATTATTAAATAATTTTTAGTATAATTATATTATTATTTGTTATAATTATTTATAATTATTTATTATATTATAATTTATAATTTTGTTTTTAAAAAAAATGTCATACTCGGGATGCCTATTAGACTCTTGTTTGGTCAGATTTAAGTGAGTTATTCCTAAGAATTACAAGCCTACAGTATAAAACGCCAAATTTCCATGCAAATAATGGTACCGCTTTCAGCACCTAAAATCTGAAAGAATCATACGGCCAGGGAGGTTAAGCATGACATGTTAGGTATCTATTTACTCAGGGTAACATCATCTTTCACACTATAGAAAAATTGGGCTCATTTTACAGTATTTTTTTGAATTTACACTTGAAACACTGCTGCGCAAATATTGCAACAACTGCCTCTTTATTCTCTAGGGCAGGGGTGGCAAACTCAAATTCATCGAGGGCCACATCAACAGTGTGGTCGCCCTCAAAGGGCCAGTTGTATATGGGTCGCACTACATACAGAATGCAGAGTTCAGGATTATGCTACGTACACAGTGCAGGAATTCAGGGGTGCGCTACGTACACAGTGCAGGGATTCAGGGGTCCGCACAGACCCCCATTACATCAGAGTCTGCACAGACCCCCATTACATCAGAGTCCGCACAGACCCCCATTACATCAGAGTCCGCACTGACCCCCATTACATCAGAGTCCGCACAGACCCCCATTATATCAGAGTCCGCACAGACCCCCATTACATCAGAGTCCGCACAGACCCCCATTACATCAGAGTCCGCACAGACCCCCATTACATCAGAGTCCGCACAGACCCCCATTACATCAGAGTCCACACAGACCCCCATTACATCAGAGTCTGCACAGACCCCCATTACATCAGAGTCCGCACAGACCCCCATTACATCAGAGTCCTCACAGAGCACCATTACATCAGAGTCTGCACAGACCCCATTACATCAGAGTCTGCACAGACCCCATTACATCAAAGTCTGCACAGAGCACCATTACATCAGAGTCCGCACAGAGCACCATTACATCAGAGTGCGCACAGAGCACCATTACATCAGAGTGCGCACAGACCCCCATTACATTAGAGTGTGCACAGACCCCCATTACATTAGAGTGCGCACAGACCCCCATTACATCAGAGTGCGCACAGACCCCCATTACATCAGAGTGCGCACAGACCCCCATTACATCAGAGTGCGCACAGACCCCCATTACATCAGAGACCTCACAGACCCCCATTACATCAGAGTGCGCACAGACCCCCATTACATCAGAGTGCGCACAGACCCCCATTACATCAGAGTGCTCACAGACCCCCATTACATCAGAGTCCGCACAGACCCCCTTGTAATGCTGTGGACTTGGATGTAAAGGGGGAACTCTGATGTAAGGGGGGCTCTGCCCACCAAAGCCCCCCTCTTGCACCAGAGTCCACAGAGCACCTCTTAAATTCATTTAATATATACACTGGGAGGTGGGAGAGGGTGAGCTTACTCACCCCAGGATGGAGGGTCAGGGGCGGGCTGCCTGCATCTTCCTTCACATTTTCCCGGGGATGTGTGAGCGGGGAAGACACAGGGGGTGTGGGCGTGCCACAGAGTGTAGAGAGGCGGGAAGAGGAGGGGCAGTGTCCGAGCCGCGTCCAAACAGCCGAACTGTCAGCGTGAATTCTGAGCTCTGTGTGAGAGAGACACACAGCTCAGCCAATCAGCCGCGCCGGAGCCCGGAGATGACACAGGCACGGCCACATAGCGGCCGCGACCTGTGTTAACCCTATCCAGGCCGCGGGCGCCGCTTACCTCCCGCTGTGCGGCCTGAGCGGGCAGCACTGGAACAAGTGGTGGAGGCTGGCGGGCCACATGACAAGGCTTGGCGGGCCTTGTGTTTGCCACCCCTGCTCTCTGATGTGTGGGGGTGCTGAGTATTTTTTCTAGCAAAAAATACAAATTTAAACTTGTAAACAACAAATGTCAGAAAAAGGCCTGGTCCAGAAGTGGTTAAGCTTTGACAACAAAACAAGTAAGCTGTTTGGATTCTATGCAGAGCTACGCCAGATTTTGCACTCTCCAGGTTTTTTGTAAATAACCACCAATGTGTAAAGACCTGAAAAATGTTGAGTATAAGCGAGTAAATGTGTGTAAGTGTATAGACGAGTAAACATCAGTAAAATATGAGTAAACATGCAAATAGATAAGTGAAAAATTATCTACTTTTATTTTTAGTGGAGGCTGGTGGTTTCTTTTTGCGGGGCGCCAAACAACCCCCCGAGCGGCCAGCTGTATGTATGCTGGTCGGTCTAGCACTAACCCCATCTAGGCAGGTTGCGGGTGGGGGGCAGATTGCAGCGACTCCGTGTCCTCTTCTCTATTGGCGGCTTCCAGTGTGCGGCTCCTCTCCCCCTCATAGGCATCCAATAGGGTCCCCTGTCCTTTCAGCCAATCGGTGACGGGTGTCAAAATCCGCTTCCTGATTGGCCAAGAGGAGGATCAGTGTTACAACAGCGAATATTAATTTGCTGTTGTAACACACCTGGGTGTGCTCAGAGCGCATTCTCTGCGCCCCGAGCCCACCCTCTGGCTCTAATCAGTTTTTCAAATAAATACCCACCCCGCATTGGAATCCATGTGTTCAGCGTCCTAAAAGGGGTCGGATGCATAGATAGGGGGGCGGTGACGAATGGGGGGGGGCAGCGTCTTTGAACCCTAAATGGATGGTCCGCCCCTGCTGCTGAAAGCTTTTAATGCTTGTATTACTGACCTTTATTCTGTATTACTGACCTTTATTCTGTATTACTGATCTTTACTCTGTATTACTGATCTTTACTGGTATGTGCAATGTCCCATAGACAATGCATCTCATTTCAGATCAGTAGAAATCTCAGCATTTTTTACTCTCGTATGCAAGAGGCTTTGTGAATGAAGACACAGGAAGCAGAGTGAGAAGAAGTTACAGTGCACAGCCTTCAGGGTGTACACTCCCACTGACCCTGTGAGTTGCTTCCTAATATCTGGCTGTGATGGATTAAAGAGATTGGTAATCAAGGTAAATTTACTTCTTATGCCTTGTACACACGATCGGAATTTCCGATGAAAAAAGTCAGACGGAATTTTTTCATCGGATATTCCGAGTGTGTATGCCCCATCTGAGTTTTTCCTTTGGAAATTCTGATGGATTTAGAAAGAGAATGTCTGTATGGAACTCCAACACGCATGCTCAGAATCAAGTCGACGCATGCTCGAAAGCATTGAACTTCTTTTTTCTTGGCTCATCGTAGTGTTGTATGTCACCGCGTTCTTGATGGTCAGAATTTGGTGTGACCGTGTGTGTGCAAGACAGTTTAAACATAATTTCGTTGCAAAAATCAGTCAGAGTTTATCCTGGCGGAAATTCCGATTGTGTCAACAAGGCATTAGAATTGCTCATTATGGGAGGTCTTGCCTGCCAACAATGCAGCTGAATTGAAAATTTGTTGAAATAGTCAGGCAATATAGAATTTGAAAACAGAGTGATAAGCACTTCTTAACAAACTGAGATGTCTAAAATTAGATCCTTAAATGCTTGTGGTTTGTCACTTGTGTACTAAAATGCAATACAATATTGATGTCAGGGATCGGGTGGGAGATTTGATGAGGCTGGCCTCTCTTATATCTCCTGTCCTGGCTCCGCTGAAGGTAAGACAGAGGAAGCCGAAGGACAAGAGGGACACGAGTGCCTGGAGCAGGAGGTCCCAGGAGAACAGCTTGGCATGGTTCAGTGGCCTGGAGCAGACTGTGATGATCTGCACAGGAACAGATAACAGCCAGGCAGGTAAACGAGGGTTAACAGCAACCAGGGACATGGACAGGAGCAAGGTCTCAGGGATAGCCAGGTTTGTTAGCAAGCGGGCAGTGAGGTACCAAAGCATAGACAGAGCCAGAGTCAGGATTGGAGCCGGGTCAGGGATGGGCATCAGTACAGGAACAGAACACAGAGCCAAGGTCAAGAGCAAGCCGGGTCAGAATACTGGGAAGACACACAGGATCAGGGCACAATTCAGGAACACAGCTGAAGATCAGTCAGCAAAGCACAAGAGCCCGACTCCCTTTAAATAGGCTGTGTGGCGCCAAACGGGATTAGGCTCGTACGTGCGTGCGTGTGCTCGTATCTGTGCGCATACGTGCCCGCAATTGCGAGCTCTGGCGCACGTCTGTGTGCAAAACGTCCCACAGGAGTTCCCTGACAAATGATCTATAAAAGGTTCAGTAATGACCTAGAAGGGCAAACAATACTTTAATTTAACAAACTGTTTTTTAAACTGAAAATTATAAAACAAATCTAAAATAAACATTGCAACTGCTATTGGTGACCTCTCCCGAGGGCCATTTTAATGCAAGGGCACTCCTGGGCACTGCCCAGGGCCCCAAAAACATGGGGGCCCACAATAATCCTTCACTACATCATACTTGGTAACTGTCCCGGATTTGCTAAGTCAGTCATGCTTTTTTACTAAACTCAAGAAAGAAAGAAAAAAGCGGCGCCCTCTAAGCGTAGTATGAAATTTATTTAGAATAAATCAATAATACAATTCTTATGAGATGGGTACTCACTAGACTGCAGGGGGTCAAAGCGCATCAATATACAATATCATCCATGAGAGACATCCTCAGTTCGTGGGGTCCGCTGGAGCGATGGAGTGGTGACAGCTCTCTTTGCTAGAACAGGCACGGCATGCAGTTCCTACAGCCGTGAGGGTTTCAACCGCTGTGTGGGTCCCTAGATGAAAATTCGGTGCTGGTTCACCGGAGGAGGGAAGCAGGTGAACCGTGTTGTTTCCTTGTCCGGTCTGTGGAACGCAGCCTTGGAGCGCAAAACAGGGCGACGTCACATCCGGGATGAGTCACGGGGCGGTGCACGCGTTCGAGGCATGCGTGCCTCTTCGTCAGGCTCTGACGAAGGCATGCGTGCCTGACGAAGGGACCCACACAGCGGTTGAAACCCTCACTGTTTTGCGGAATGCTTTCCCGGATTCTCTCAATTTTATTGATGAAGAAATCCGGCAATTCATTGCAAAATTCTTGGGTGTCTGAGTTGGGGGCTTCAAGACAGTCTGGATTCATGGTCTGCGAGACCAGCTTGAAGAGTTCCCGGGGGCGGTTTAAGGCGCTGTTGATAGCCTTGGAAAAATAGTTTTTCTTGGCTTTGAAGATTTCTATGTGGTGTCTTCTTGTTGCTACTTTGTAGATGGCGAGGTTCTCCTCAGAAGCGTTTCTTTTCCAGGCGGCTTCTGCCCTTCTACGCTCTTGCTTCAGTAGCGATAGCTGGTTGTTGAACCAGCCTGCCTTGTTTTTCCGGGTAAGGACTTTGCGTTCTGGTGCTACTAAGTCGACTGACTGTAGTAGGGCTGCATTTATGGCATCCAGTGTGTCTGCGGCCGTTTGACCTGGTTGAATTGTTTTAATTTTATTAGTGGTCAGGTGGCGGCGGGGAGCGGATTACATGAATCCTCTCTCCAAGCTTTATTTTTAATTTGGTCCAGAGGAAGGCAAAAAAAACCTGGTTCAGCTAAGCCAATATGCTGGGCAGGGAAAAAAATTCCTTCCTGATCCCTCAGAGGCGATCAGTTGAGACCCTGGATCAAAGCTGTTGATTTGTGAGGGAATGGTGTGAAGGGTGTAGTTGCTGCTGGGGGGGAGTACCAAGCTGGCCGACGGCCTGGCCCAAGGCCTAAGCCGTGCTCCAACTGGCTGGAGTTAACCCCAGAAAAGGGGGGGGGGTGGTTGGCTGAGCCGGAGGTGGATGGGGACTTCCACGGGTAAGGGGGGGTGTGTTGGGCGAAACACTGGGGGCGATGCAGTGTGCTGGAGCGGCGCGCCGCTAGGCCGCAGTTGAAGCCGCGGTCTTTCCTAAGCCGCGGCTCCCGCGGACCTAGCGTGGCTGGCGTGGACCAGCGAAAATAGCCGAGAAACCAGCGGTGGGGAGGGGGGAACGAGGGGGGTGCCTCGGTTGAAGTCCGGGGCTGAGGCGAGCTGATTCCCCGAGTTGAAATGCCGCGGCGATCCTAAAAAGGACGGCCGCCCTTGATCCTGGGGGGGAGAGGCAGGATTTACCTGTAAGATGGAGCCAGAGCCAGATGGTGCACAAAGGAGGGGGGGAAGGAGTGCTGGAGACGGCTGGAGGTGGAGGAGATCCGGACAGATGTCTGCCTGCTAGCCTACACTCGCACGTTCCTACTCCTAGGAGACGTGTGGCGTTGTAATCTGTGCTGCTATCCGACTGCCTGGATCACTGACTCTGTGGACCTGAAGATCCCAGACGGAGTCAGACTCAGAAACTAGCTGCTTGGAGCGGCATGTATGGAGCGGTGAGAGGAGCGGCATGTATACCGCCTGCAATGCGCCTCTATAATACAGCATCACAATTTCCGGCGGTATAGCGCCGCTATTTTTGGCGGCGCTATACCGCCAGCGCACCTCCACTGCCCCATGTGAAAGGGGCCTGAGTGAATGAGATAAAGCCCTGCTGAATTCCATTACACAATCACATGCAGACAAAAATCCTTTATTTTTTATATTCCTTGCATGCGATTGGGTATTCTTTGCAAGCTGAATTATAACCACATTCACTAAGCTAAGGGAAAATTCCCTTGCAAATGAACACATTAATAGCCTTTATTAAATCAACCCCCTGCAGTTCTGATTTTTCTCTGACTTTCCAGAATGTTTTACATTTTCTAGGTCACTGCTTCAGGGTGTATTTAAGTGGGTTGGATTGACAACAAGGAAGCTATATAGTTTAGCAATAGCGGCCTTGTACAGGCACCAAAATGTTACCAAACTCTGATTTAAATTTATTTTATGCAAAGATGGACTATGGGATGTGTAGTGTGCACAGAGCAGTGCACATGACTGCAATACAGAGGACTATACAAGGAGGCAGACAAACACAGTAGGAAACTATTTCGTGAAAACTAGATCACAGACTATTAAAAAGTGGCTGTGCATGGATTATATTTGGAGAATAAGGATATTCTTTAGTGTAGCTTCTATTTAACTTTTTAACCACTTCAGCCCCGGAAGGTTTTACGTTGTTGCGTTGCTTACCCTGTACCCAAACAAAATTCACGTCCTTTTTCTCTCACAAATAGAGATTTCTTTTGGTGGTATTTGATCACCTTTGCGGTTTTTATTTTTGCGCTATTAACAAAAAAGGAACAACAATTTTGAATTTTTTTTTTTTTTTTTTAACTTCATCAGTGGAGGCCAATGAGTATTCTTCTACATATTTTTGGTAAAAAAAAATTGTAATAAGCGTCTATTGATTGGTTTGTGCAAAAGTTATAGGGCCATATTCACAGAGTGATTACGCCGGCGTAACACGAGATGCACGGCGTAAGTCTAAATGTGCGCATGCGTTTCGATGCTCCGCATCCCCAAAACGAGATACGCAAGAAATCTACTTTTTTTTGTCCAGGGTGTAATTTCGATAGACAGGTGCATCCGTCCGCGCAAAACTGCGCTAGACACACCATTGATTTGCTATTCAAATATGCTAATGAGGGAGTTACGGGGATCCACAAAAGAACGTTGGTGCAGGGCAGGCTACGCGCTGTGCGCAACAGCTGCACGGCCTGTCTAAAGTTAGACCATATAAAAGGTGGTATAAAATTAGACAATTCGTCTACATGTCAGAGAAAGCAACACTGTTAGTGAGGAGCTGAGCAGTCACACGTGTTGCACAACAATCTGTATGCCAACATGCCAGTGGCATCCATGCTCATAGCTATACTACTGACTTTAGATGAGCAAAGAAGGAGGAGGGCACGGAGGAGGGCACGGGAGAGGATTTTTTTTTTACAAAAACATTTTCTTTGCTTTAAGAAACATTTTTACAAAAAATATACATACATATATACATCAATACATAACATACATACAAATTGCAAACACGGTCTCACTATCTTTCAATAGCCCTTTAAAACCTTGATGGATATAATAATCTAATCTGATACAAGCCCCTCACTCTTCACTTGATATATCACACACGCATAGACATCTTTGGCATGAGAGATTCTGAGGTGTCTCGCATCTTCAGATTCACCCCTCATGCCATCATTGAATTAACCACAACCCTGCAGGAGCCCAACACATGACACCACCCATGACACCCATGACAGCTACATATGCAATCATAGCCCCATCCCCACAGATTTCGAAAAGAACATGTATGGGGACAGCTGGCTGGTTGGTGAGTGACATGGGTGGCAGGCATGACTGTCCCCCCCATGATGCTGAAATCACAAGGGGCACATGCACTACTAACATCCTCCTGTCTTATCCCTTCAGGGTGACTCTGCATATGCACTGGGACCCAATCTCATGACTCCTATACGGAACCCCCCTAACCAAGGCTACCCTGTCTTCTGAGGGAAGAGCAGCCAGGAGCCAGCTCACATTAGGCATCTTTGCACGTTAAACACACACATTAATCATAGCACAATGAGAATGCATGCATGCACACCACTGTGGTCCCTAGCACCGACACATCACATCCTCATCACATTGGATTGGCACAAGCCCACCATGCAGGACTTGTGAGCAGCAACGCCATGCCACGGCTCCAATTATGTCACTGTACATTCATACACCATTCACACGGACCTGGGGATCACTTCTCCACCACAAATGAGGGTGACACCCCTTTTCCGGCAGGAATGTCACCCCCACATTCCAAAATCATACACAAACAGAACCAAAAAAATAATAATTGACCAGCAAAAATATAATTTAAAAAAAAATAACAACAAAGAAAACACATAAAAGACAAAAATCACTCTGCAAAACAGTCCCCAAATATCTCAAAGACACGTCACAAACAAACAAACGCTAATAAACAACAGAACAAAAGCACCTTGCTGTATAGGAAGGGATACAAAGGGATGTACTTTTGCAAAGGAAGTGCGTTTGTCTCTGTCTATTTATGCTGTCTGCGTAGTTCACTAATTTGCCCTAGTCCACTTCCAATTTCACTGATTGCGCCGTTCCTGAGTTGTGAGCATGCGCACAGAGGTGCTGACCATGGTCTGCTTCAAGCGCGCATGCGCGAACTGGCCGGCCCTTCATTTGCATGGGGTCACGGCTCATTTCAATGTAACACGCCCACGTCCTTCCCAATTTGAATTACTTCGCCTTGCGCCTCTGAAATAACGTTGCGCAAAACCAACGAGAATAAGGTGATTGCGCCGCTACATTGGTTGAATGTGTTCCCTAGGTGTGTTTCTAACTGTGAGGGGATGTGACTGACTAGAGGAGGAGCCAGATCATTGTTCTTACTTAGTAGGAATAGACAATCTGTTTCTTCTCCCCTATCAGACACAAATACCCGTTCTGGCTCTCATGCCAGCGATCACAGGTGGCCGGCGGTGACCGCACCTGCCGGGCACACACATCACATCCCCCACCGTGCAGCAGGAGTGCCTACTATGGCTCTTAAAGAAGACACCATACATATACGACGATTCGTGCAGGAGAGCCATCCTGCCGCCGTATATGTACAGGAGCCAGTTGGTAAGGGGTTAAACATTGTAATATCTACTCTTTTATGTCCAGATAACATGACCTTATTAAAATATTACATAAACGTCAACCCAATCTGTGAAAAGAAATGTATTTTTCTGTTGTACCTAAGCGTTAAACAGAAATTCACTAGCAGAGATTTTAAGGCTGGATTCACACCTATGCATTTTTAGTGCTTTTTGCAATTTTGCAAATTTGCACTGCAGTCCATATAACATGTTTTCCTATGGAAAACGTTCTGTAGTACAAATCTGCAAAATGCAAAATCACTAAAAATGCATTGGTGTGAATCCAGTCTAATGCCGCGTACAAACAATCATTTTTTTCGGGTTGTAAAAAACTACATTTTTCAGGCTGTAGAAAAAAACAACTTGTTCATTAAAACTGCCTTGCCTACACACGATTGTGAAAAAAATAAATGCTCTAGCAAAGCGCAGTGATAAAACACGTACGATGGCACTATATAGGGAAAGTTCAATTTTGGATGACGCCACCCTTCGGGCTGCTTTAGCTAATGTTACAGCGTCATAAATGTGCTTACTCCATTACGAACGGTAGTTTTACCAGAACGAACGCTCCCATCTCATAACTTGCTTCTGAGCATGAGCGGATTTTTCAAGTCGTTAAAGCCCACACACAACCGTTTTTTCGTCCACAGACGATCGTTTTTAATTACATTTTTACAACCCGAAAAATGATTGTGTGTACACGGCATAATTAGTTGTAAACCCTTATACCCAGTGAAGTGACTGACCTCAGGTGATACACAGAGATTAAACAAATCCTCCTACATACATTGTATCTGTTTATCTGCAGTCTTCTCTTCTCCACATCCATTCAAAGTCCAGAATTCATAAAGTTTATTTGAGCGTTCAGAAAAAAAGGGGGTGGAGAGCTAAAGTTATACTCTGAAGAACGCAGTGAGCAGAGCTCTGAGAGCTGATTAGAGGGAAGGGACACATCCTCTTCACACACCACATTTTCTAGGTCACTGCTTCAGGGTGTATTTAAGTGGGTTGGATTGACAACAAGGAAGCTATATAGTTTAGCAATAGCGGCCTTGTACAGGCACCAAAATGTTCCCAAACTCTGATTTAAATTTATTTTATGCAAAGATGGACTATGGGATGTGTAGTGTGCACAGAGCAGTGCACATGACTGCAATACAGAGGACTATACAAGGAGGCAGACAAACACAGTAGGAAACTATTTCGTGAAAACTAGATCACAGACTATTAAAAAGTGGCTGTGCATGGATTATATTTGGAGAATAAGGATATTCTTTAGCGTAGCTTCTATTTAACTTTTTAACCACTTCAGCCCCGGAAGGTTTTACGTTGTTGCGTTGCTTACCCTGTACCCAAACAAAATTCACGTCCTTTTTCTCTCACAAATAGAGATTTCTTTTGGTGGTATTTGATCACCTTTGCGGTTTTTATTTTTGCGCTATTAACAAAAAAGGAACAACAATTTTGAATTTTTTTTTTTTTTTTTTAACTTCATCAGTGGAGGCCAATGAGTATTCTTCTACATATTTTTGGTAAAAAATAATTGTAATAAGCGTCTATTGATTGGTTTGTGCAAAAGTTATAGGGCCATATTCACAGAGTGATTACGCCGGCGTAACACGAGATGCACGGCGTAAGTCTAAATGTGCGCATGCGTTTCGATGCTCCGCATCCCCAAAACGAGATACGCAAGAAATCTACTTTTTTTTGTCCAGGGTGTAATTTCGATAGACAGGTGCATCCGTCCGCGCAAAACTGCGCTAGACACACCATTGATTTGCTATTCAAATATGCTAATGAGGGAGTTACGGGGATCCACAAAAGAACGTTGGTGCAGGGCAGGCTACGCGCTGTGCGCAACAGCTGCACGGCCTGTCTAAAGTTAGACCATATAAAAGGTGGTATAAAATTAGACAATTCGTCTACATGTCAGAGAAAGCAACACTGTTAGTGAGGAGCTGAGCAGTCACACGTGTTGCACAACAATCTGTATGCCAACATGCCAGTGGCATCCATGCTCATAGCTATACTACTGACTTTAGATGAGCAAAGAAGGAGGAGGGCACGGAGGAGGGCACGGGAGAGGATTTTTTTTTTACAAAAACATTTTCTTTGCTTTAAGAAACATTTTTACAAAAAATATACATACATATATACATCAATACATAACATACATACAAATTGCAAACACGGTCTCACTATCTTTCAATAGCCCTTTAAAACCTTGATGGATATAATAATCTAATCTGATACAAGCCCCTCACTCTTCACTTGATATATCACACACGCATAGACATCTTTGGCATGAGAGATTCTGAGGTGTCTCGCATCTTCAGATTCACCCCTCATGCCATCATTGAATTAACCACAACCCTGCAGGAGCCCAACACATGACACCACCCATGACACCCATGACAGCTACATATGCAATCATAGCCCCATCCCCACAGATTTCGAAAAGAACATGTATGGGGACAGCTGGCTGGTTGGTGAGTGACATGGGTGGCAGGCATGACTGTCCCCCCCATGATGCTAAAATCACAAGGGGCACATGCACTACTAACATCCTCCTGTCTTATCCCTTCAGGGTGACTCTGCATATGCACTGGGACCCAATCTCATGACTCCTATACGGAACCCCCCTAACCAAGGCTACCCTGTCTTCTGAGGGAAGAGCAGCCAGGAGCCAGCTCACATTAGGCATCTTTGCACGTTAAACACACACATTAATCATAGCACAATGAGAATGCATGCATGCACACCACTGTGGTCCCTAGCACCGACACATCACATCCTCATCACATTGGATTGGCACAAGCCCACCATGCAGGACTTGTGAGCAGCAACGCCATGCCACGGCTCCAATTATGTCACTGTACATTCATACACCATTCACACGGACCTGGGGATCACTTCTCCACCACAAATGAGGGTGACACCCCTTTTCCGGCAGGAATGTCACCCCCACATTCCAAAATCATACACAAACAGAACCAAAAAAATAATAATTGACCAGCAAAAATATAATTTAAAAAAAAATAACAACAAAGAAAACACATAAAAGACAAAAATCACTCTGCAAAACAGTCCCCAAATATCTCAAAGACACGTCACAAACAAACAAACGCTAATAAACAACAGAACAAAAGCACCTTGCTGTATAGGAAGGGATACAAAGGGATGTACTTTTGCAAAGGAAGTGCGTTTGTCTCTGTCTATTTATGCTGTCTGCGTAGTTCACTAATTTGCCCTAGTCCACTTCCAATTTCACTGATTGCGCCGTTCCTGAGTTGTGAGCATGCGCACAGAGGTGCTGACCATGGTCTGCTTCAAGCGCGCATGCGCGAACTGGCCGGCCCTTCATTTGCATGGGGTCACGGCTCATTTCAATGTAACACGCCCACGTCCTTCCCAATTTGAATTACTTCGCCTTGCGCCTCTGAAATAACGTTGCGCAAAACCAACGAGAATAAGGTGATTGCGCCGCTACATTGGTTGAATGTGTTCCCTAGGTGTGTTTCTAACTGTGAGGGGATGTGACTGACTAGAGGAGGAGCCAGATCATTGTTCTTACTTAGTAGGAATAGACAATCTGTTTCTTCTCCCCTATCAGACACAAATACCCGTTCTGGCTCTCATGCCAGTGATCACAGGTGGCCGGCGGTGACCGCACCTGCCGGGCACACACATCACATCCCCCACCGTGCAGCAGGAGTGCCTACTATGGCTCTTAAAGAAGACACCATACATATACGACGATTCGTGCAGGAGAGCCATCCTGCCGCCGTATATGTACAGGAGCCAGTTGGTAAGGGGTTAAACATTGTAATATCTACTCTTTTATGTCCAGATAACATGACCTTATTAAAATATTACATAAACGTCAACCCAATCTGTGAAAAGAAATGTATTTTTCTGTTGTACCTAAGCGTTAAACAGAAATTCACTAGCAGAGATTTTAAGGCTGGATTCACACCTATGCATTTTTAGTGCTTTTTGCAATTTTGCAAATTTGCACTGCAGTCCATATAACATGTTTTCCTATGTAAAACGTTCTGTAGTACAAATCTGCAAAATGCAAAATCACAAAAAATGCATTGGTGTGAATCCAGTCTAATGCCGCGTACACACAATCATTTTTTTCGGGTTGTAAAAAACTACATTTTTCAGGCTGTAGAAAAAAACAACTTGTTCATTAAAACTGCCTTGCCTACACACGATTGTGAAAAAAATAAATGCTCTAGCAAAGCGCGGTGATAAAACACGTACGATGGCACTATATAGGGAAAGTTCAATTTTGGATGACGCCACCCTTCGGGCTGCTTTAGCTAATGTTACAGCGTGATAAATGTGCTTACTCCATTACGAACGGTAGTTTTACCAGAACGAACGCTCCCATCTCATAACTTGCTTCTGAGCATGAGCGGATTTTTCAAGTCGTTAAAGCCCACACACAACCGTTTTTTCGTCCACAGACGATCGTTTTTAATTACATTTTTACAACCCGAAAAATGATTGTGTGTACACGGCATAATTAGTTGTAAACCCTTATACCCAGTGAAGTGACTGACCTCAGGTGATACACAGAGATTAAACAAATCCTCCTACATACATTGTATCTGTTTATCTGCAGTCTTCTCTTCTCCACATCCATTCAAAGTCCAGAATTCATAAAGTTTATTTGAGCGTTCAGAAAAAAAGGGGGTGGAGAGCTAAAGTTATACTCTGAAGAACGCAGTGAGCAGAGCTCTGAGAGCTGATTAGAGGGAAGGGACACATCCTCTTCACACACCACAGCTGAGCTGGAGCTCCCTCCCCTGTCACCTTTCTTCTTTTGGTGTCAGGGAAACTTGTCAGAAGTGATCCATGCTGATAACAGAGGAATGAAGCAGCAGACAGAAATTACACCCATGGCTCCTAAAACAAGTACACACAATAGCGGGGTATGCTTTGTTCTTATTTCACCTCTGAGGTTTACAATAAATTACATTTTTTAGCTCCCTTTTGAAGTCTTTTTTTTATTTTTTGATTTTTTCATAGCTTTTAGTATCACATAACTTTCAATGTTAGAAAAAAAAAGCTGCAGATATGCATGCCAGTTTTCTTGATTCTACTTAATGTAGATTTGCGCAAAGTGAATTATAGAGTAATGTAGAGACATTATAATATCTTATTATTATTAACCACTTAAGGACCGCCTCCTGCACATATACGTCGGCAGAATAACACGGCTGGGTACGTCCTGTGCTAGTGCCCAGCCGTGGGTCGCGGGCTGGGCAAATTGTCGCTCTATTTTTGTTTATAGAGCAAAAAATAAAAACCGCAGAGGTGATCAAATACCACCAAAAGAAAGCTCAATTTGTGTGAAAAAAAGGACGCCAATTTTGTTTGGGAGCCACATTGCATGACCGCGCAATTGTTTGTTAAAGCGACACAGTGCCGAATCGCAAAACCTGGCCGGGTACTTTAGCTGCCTAAAGGTCCGGGTCTTAAGTGGTTAATATTACAACAATGCTAACTTTTGATTTATGTGTAAACTTAACTGTGGACTCTAAGATATCAAAGCTTTTAAAACTTATTTTTAACCCTTTTCAGACCTGTTTTGGCAGGCCATATTACACGTCAATTTTTTTGTGAAAAGCAGATATTGAAAACTGTGCTTTTCTTTATGTAGTGAGGTAGACTAAACTTATTGGAATGTATGATTAGTTGATTGGGATACATGTCATTTATTAATCTCAATTTGAGGTCCCTAAACCTTTAATATGAATGACCTTAATTGTTTTTTTCTATAATGATATGGTTGTGATTGTAATTTAATATTGATTGATTGTGTGTGTTTTTAAATTTTTTAAATTTTTTATTATAACTTGAGAAATTAAATTTTAGGATCCATTGATGTAGAATCCTGATAAAGTCCTAAGGGGTCATTATCTTTTTCTTGCTACCATAGATAAAAGATGCATTTATATTTAATAGTCTTAAAAGCTCATAATTTTTCATAATATTCTGCTTTTCAGATAGAACTGATTTTTTCTTTAAGTGTGCTCATATCTTAATATTCTGCTTTTCAGATAGAACTGATTTTTTCTTTAAGTGTGCTCATATCTTATTATAAAACTAAGAAATAAAAAACTCAAAAACGTCATCACAAAATTGATGCTTAACCCCATCTTAGCTGTAATATCCATTAAAATGAAACGATATAGCTGAATTATATAAAAAAATAAATCCTCTCGTAATTTGTACAGCAATAATGAACAAAAAATTACAATTAGACTTGTTTCAAGAGAAAAGAAATGACTGTTCACAATGTAGCCATATTTTGTTCTCTGTAAAGAATCAGTGTCTTTCTCACTTTTCAATTACATCTTCTTGATTAGAAACAAGCAATCAATCATAATTAATTAGTTTAAAATGTTCAGCCATTAAAATCATTACCATTAATTAAAATAATCATCTCTATTTTGGCTTCACTTCATTATTGTTTCATGAAAATGTGCTACATTTCTCTAAGCGAATTCCATGTCAGGATTTTCTTGGATACAATAATACATGTTTAAATAAGCTCATGCCAAAGTCTTCCTAAGAAACTCACTCATGTTTCAGGAGTCCTTTTGTGTGTTTTTTTTTTTCATTTTTTTTTTTGTTATAAAAATCATTGATAAATGTTTCTGTACATTATATCTATTTAAAAAAAAAAAAAAAAAAAAACATGTTACTATTATCACAATATGTATTAGTAAATAATAAAAAGATTACAATTATTCAAAATTTGGAATTAAAATCATAATGAATACATTTTAATAATACAAATAATATAACATTTACAGGTATACAGTGCCTTGAAAAAGTATTATGTGATAGACCAACAGAAAGTGGCACATAATTGTGAAGTGGAAGGAAAATTATAAATGTTTTTCAAACTTTTTGGAAAATAAATATGTGAAAAGTGGGGTGTGCATTTGCATTCTGCCCCCTAAGTCAATACTCTGTATAACCACCTTTTGTGGAAAATTTCAAGGGGTATGAATACTTTTTAAGGCACTGTATACTGTATTTGTCAATATTATAGGTAGGCCAGAGAACTTAGAAATTGAACCATCTTTTATTTCACAAAAAATAATCTATTAATTATATATAAATGAAGAAACATTGCTGAAATAAGGAGAAACATTGAATTTGGCACAATAAACATTCTGGCCGGGATTCAGAAAGGACTTACGCCGACGTATGTATTGATACGCCACGTAAGTCCATGGATGCGCTGTCGTATCTATGCGCCCTATTCTTAAGTGAATATACGCCTGAATTTCGGCCTCATCCAACCGACGTAAGTCTCCTACGCCGTTGGATCTTGGGCGCATATTTACGCTGGCCGCAAGGGGCGCTTCCATTGATTTACTCGTTGAATATGTAAATTAACTATATACGCCGATTCACGAACGTACTTGCGCCCGTCGCAGTAATCTACTCTGTTTACGTAAGGCGTATGTCCGGCGTAACTTTACCCCTGCTATATGAGGCGCAGATAATGCAGGTATGGACGTCGGAACAGCCATCAAATTTTACGTAGTTTACGTAAGTCGTACGTGAATGGGGCTGGCCGTAGGTTACGTTGTAGGCATTGAGCCGTCGTATCTTAGGGAGTATGAGCGACGTGATTTGAGCATGCACGCGCATGCGCCGTTCGTGCGACCCTTCATTTACATGGGGTCACGCTTCATTTTAATACATCACGCCCACATCCTTGCTACTTTGAATTAGGCGGGCTTACGCCGGCCCATTTACGTTGCGCCGGCGCAACAAAAGGAGCAAGTGCTCTCTGAATACTGTTCTTGCCTCTCTATGTTACGTTGGCGTAGCGCATATCAGATGCGCTACGCCGCTTTAAAGATAAGCCGATGTATCTGAATCCGGCCCTCTTCTTCTAACACTGGACAAACAACAAGTGCTGTACATATAGTCTACGCAGCCAAATTTGTAGCCATCCAGGGTAAAGTTGCAGAGGTTATCTACAGGCATGGTGTCAAATAAAATGATAATGGGATTTAAAGCAGAACTAAACCCATCAATTTAACTGTTTCTCAAATGGAAGCTGAAGGCAGAAATGTTCAATACATTTTATTAACCCCTTAATGAGACTGTGGGCAGGGCTGATTTGCCTGGTGTACACGTGTGACTTTTTGCTCTCTCTCACTATTCTTCCTCTGATGTACATGCTCGGAACCAGGTGGGGCCGTGTTCACGTGACATCAACATTTTGTGGTATCCGAGACATACACCCTGGAGTCTCTGTATCATAACCTGAATCTGTCATACAGGTGTCTTCCGGTCTAACAATACATACACATGCTTAGGATGTGACATTTTGTAGGAAACACTACAGAGAAGTGTCCCGTTCCACCAGTCCAGTGTCAATCTGCCACCTCTCTCCCAGTGACAGGGCTCTCGACAGGCACCAATGCGGACCCCTTGGCACATAATAAACTCTTTCCTTTCTCCTAACATACAGCTAAGTGTCCATGACTCTCTACAACACAGTCCATACATACACAAAGATTCTGCAAAATCTCAGCATATAAACAAGGAAAAATAAACATTCCAAATTGTGCTCCACCAATGAGATATTAGGGTTAGTCACTTCTTGATTTCTACCTCCCTGAACTCCATATCAGATCTCATGTTTACATACCTCCCAACTTTTTGAGTTGGGAACAAGGGACACCTATTAGCAAAAATATGTAGGGCAGCACAGTGGTGCAGTGAGTAGCACTTTCGCCTAGCAGCAAAAGGGTCGCTGGTTCGAATCCTGACCACGACACCATCTGCCTGGAGTTTGCATGTTCTCCTTGTGTCTGCATGGGTTTCCTCTGGGTACTCCGGTTTCCTCCCACACTCCAAAGACATGCTGGTAGGTAAATTGGATCTCGTCCAAATTGACCCAGTATATATGTATATATGTGTGTATGACTGTGTGTCCCAAGCGTGTCAAGATCCTACGGGGTAAAAATGACTGCACCAGCCAAGCAGACATTGGCTGGAAAAAGCGCCCAGAGGCGATTCAGTTTGCATGCGTTGCGCTATACAAGTCATTGATTCATTCATTGGACATATCCCCTGCCACTCCACCTTAAAGGGGAATTATATTAAAAAAAATATTAGTTAAAGTCACAAATGCTTTTTTTTACCACTACTATGTCTTTATACTGGCTTTTGAAATCTACAAATGCAGCAATTTAGAAATTGGACGAAAGGTTTAGCGCTTTCTGAAAGATAAGTAGTGCATTTTATATACAACTATATAGATCAGACCAACATGAGGGACAAATGAGGAGAAAAGAGGGACAGAGGGACTGTCAACTCCAAAAATGATTCTTCTATGGCTGCCCCAGCACCAATGAAAGAAAAAACATACGCACAGCAGAGAGCAATGATTAAAATTCAGTCACAGTGCCCCCTGTGGTGGGATAACTATTACCAGAACTTGCAGCAGACTTGCAGAATGTTTGCAAAGAAAGTTGATCTGGAATCATGCAATTGTGCAACAAACTTGTGAAGCTTGGCAAGTCTAGCAAGAGTTTAGCAAGTCATTTTTAAACTTGCAGCACAATTACTTGATAGGGGTATCTGGGGGGATATATCTTTAAGTTGCCTGCACCGATGCATATGCATTTGGAAGGAGGATCATGTCCCTCTTCCTTTTCTTCAGCGTATATGTCCGTGCATGTATATTTTTTAACTTAATACATACATGTTTTATATATTGCACATAGATGTGTTTTGATTTATGCTTCATACTTCAAGGTTCTGGTATGTGTATTTTTTTGGGTTTCACATACATTTAAATGCTGATTTCCCTGTCAGAATGGTATTAACACTCTAATTGGTTGATGATTGATGACATCTGTAGTTAACGGGTGTTTTCCATCACAATCAGTGTTCTACATGCTTCAGTCCATTTGTCTTGATTTTTCTGATGCATGTGTGTGTGTGTGTATGTATGTATGTATGTATATATATATATATATATATATATATATATATATATATACTGTATATACCAGCATGTATGTGTAGCTCTTTAGCTATGATTAAGCACCTGTTGGTGTGAAAGTTTTCGCGTTGGTACATGTGTACATGGATGTTTTGGACCTCTATCTTTATGAAATAAAAAGTTAATTTTTGGACTTCAGCTGTTCAGCATACCTTTGTTTTAAATGTACAAATATTGGTCTAGGAAGGGTTTGGAACTCCAGTGAACCATGGGGAGAGCCATTATGCACAAATGGAGATAACTTGGAACAGTGGTGAACCTTCCCAGTCCCATTTCCAGCTTCTGCCTTTGGGCCACCTAGATGACTCCTCCTCTCCTCTTTGGTGGCCCCTCCCTCTTGGCAATTTTCTGGAAAATGTCCCAGAAGATTGCCTGTCCACTGGGAGAGTGCAACGTGACTCGCGCATTCACAGTGCGTGCCTGGCCATGAAGCCAAAAGCTGTCATGGCTGGGTGCACACACTGGCTATCACGGTGCCAGTGGAGAGGAGAGGGGGAGGAGCGGTGATCCGGGTGGCCGCATCGCTGAACCGTGGAACAGGTAAGTGTTGGTTTATTAAAAGTCAGCAGCTAAATGTTTTGTAGCTGCTGACTTTTAATAAACAAAAAAAAAAAAAAAGCTGGGATCTCCCCTTAAATTAAACCATCATTTAAAAACTGAATTTTGTATTTACTCGGGTTAACTTTGTGTAATAATAAAATAAGTTTGATGATCTGAGTCATTTAAGTGTGACAGATATGCAAAAAAAAAATCAGAAAAGGGCAAAAACTTTATTGTGTGTGTATTTATATATATATATATATATATATATATATATATATATATATATATATATTTACATACACAAATATACAGTATATATGTTACCATATTGGGGTCATTGTCAAGCCTAGAGATCCTCTTTAGCCTACCAGCCCAGTCCATTGAGGTTAAATTAAACTCTGGACTGTGAGATTGTTCACTGAGACATGTTGTTAAATCACATTCACTTATGTAATTTTTTTTATCTTTTTCCTAGTCCTTCTAATTACTGATTTGTAAAAATAAATATTGTTTTTCTAAAAAAAATTGCTTAAAAAGTCCACATTTTCTGCAAAATCTCAGCATATAAACAAAGAAAATTTTAATATTCCAATTTGTGCTACACCAATGAGATATTAGTGTTAGTCACTCCTTGATTTCGACCTCTCTGAACTCTGTATCGGATCTCATGGTTACTACTCACCTCTCTACACTCCACTGTTATTTTAAAATGGCTGCCAGCACCAATTAAATAAAAAGCAAAGATGAAAATTCAGCTCAGTGACTCCTGTGGTGGGATGACTATTGCACAACATAACTGAACCAGAATTAGAGCAGACTGACAGAATGTTTGCAAAAAAAAGAGTCATGCAATGTGAACTTGTTGGAAAACAAAATATGGTCAACCATGTATGGAGAAGGTAAACAGAAGAGGCACATAGCATAATACCGTAGGCACTACGTTTTAATGATGGCTATAAACACTTACATGAAAGTGGAAATAAAACAGCATATCGATCAATATGTGCGTGGCAGCAGTGGAATCACCCGATGCATTTAACAAAAACTTGCTTCGTCTCAAAAACGAAGTAACATTTTGTAAAACGCGTTGAGTTTGACCATTTGCAAGTGACCAACTTTAAACATTGAACATCTTCCTCCATCTTGGCGGTGTTGTCGTGTGAAGATCGAGTCCTATCCTGATACAGCCTGTGTATTTATCCAGCCCTTTAAGACCCTCTAGGCATAGGCTCATTTGGGTCCCGTACATCTGGTAAGCCTCTGCTTTATTGGTGGCGGGTTCATCACTTGTGTTCTTCATGTTCAAGAGATAATCACCATTGATTTGACGTCACTCACTGTGATCACACATCAGTCAAGTTTTCCTTTACCACATATATTTGGATTTTTCCTCTTTTGGTTTTATTTATCAGTCATTTGATATTTGAACTACACGTTTGATTCACAACTTATCCAGTTTTTAACTCTTATCCCTCCCCTTTTTTATCAACCATTTTATCAGTCATTTGATTTTCGTCATCACAATTTAGCGCTACTATTTGTATGTTGAATGTGGACTTGCTGCAATTGTACAACAAACTTGCAAAGCTTAAGGCCCCATACACACGTACGAGAACCTCGTCGGGCTAAACTCATTGTTCCGCACGACGAGGTTCTCGGCCGGCCGTCGAGTTCGTCGACCAGGCTGTCGAAAAAGGCGTCGAGCCATTAGTCCCGATGGCCCATCAAGGAAATAGAGAACCTGCTCTCTATTTTGGCTCGACGCCTTGCTCGACAGTTTTCTCGGCGAAAACGTACACACGATCGAGCTTCTCGGCAGAATATGGATCGCAGCGAGCTTCTCGCTGGATTGTGCTGAGAAGCTCGGACGTGTGTACGGGGCCTGACAAGTCTAGTAATAGCTTAGCAAGTCACTTTCAAATTAGCAGCTTAATTGCTTGCTATCTGGGATTGAAAAAGCTGAAGTTATAAGATGATTGGTTACCACACACAGCTGCACCAGATTTTGCACTCTCCAATTTTTAGTAAATCAATCACAATGCCTGGTACATAATCAGTCCAAACATTGAAAAAGTCTCAAAATAAGAAACGGCTGCACCTCACGTGGGCTCCAAGTAAAGTTTATTGGAATATGAAAATATCCAAAATGACACCAGGGGACACTAGCAGTGGTCAAGGTAGACGCAATTCACACAACAGAAATGTGCTTAATCATTACCAATAGTAATGATTGAGCACATTTCTGTTGTGTGAAATGCATCCACTGCTGGTGTCCTCTGATGTCATTTTGGATTTTCATATTCCAATAAACTTTACTTGGAGCCCGCGTGAGTTGCTTCGGTTTCTTATTTTGACTATTTACCACAGAGGCAAGCCGGGGCTAGCACTCAGGTATGTGTTCCAGTGGGCGTATCAGTTACTCCTGGAGTGTGTGAGTTTTTTTCATTTGGACATACCCATAGTCAAGAGGAGTAGCAGAATGTGTTTTGGGGTGAAATTCTAAGTATGCCCATACATGAATATTATCTTAATATATTGACAACATTATGTAAGAATATTTATTTTTTTATTACAAAAAACTTGTAGCAAAAAATAAGAAGTTTTCAAAAGAGTTACTGTGCCACTTCAAAACACCTTGATGTGTTTTTGCTCCAAAATGTGGTTATTTTGAGGGTGTATCTACTGTCCTGGTGTTTCAGGCCCTCCAAAAATGTGATAGATAGTCTGGAAATCAAATGCGTAATTTATGCCCCTAGAAAGCCCAAAGGTGTTCCTAGGCTTTTGGGCCCCTGTCTGTGACTATACTGTGTAAATGTCCCACACATGTGATATCGACATACTCACGATGAGTAGCAGAATGTGTTTTGGGGTGTAATTCTAATTATGCTATGTGTTTTAAATATCTTATTAATTGACAAATTTGTTTAAATGAAAATACATTTTCATTTTCATTCTGCATTTTCCAAAAACTTGTGGCAAAAGATAAAGTTTGTAAAGACTCCCTGGGGTGTTTACTTTCCATAATGTGGTCATTTTGTGGGTATTTCCACTGTCCTGGTGCTCCAGGGCCTCCAAATAGTGATAGGTAGTCAGGACATTCAATGTGTAACTTATACCCGTAGGACGTCTGAGAGTCGGTTCACACTGGGGCGACTTGGGATCCGACTTGAGGTCGCCTCAAGTCGTCCCAAGTCGCGCTGTAGAGAAAAACAATGTTAGTGAATGGGAGCGGTGTTAATACACACTACTCATGTCGCTCCGACTTCAGAAAAGGTTCCTGTATGACTTCAATCCGACTTGTCGCCTCAGAAGTCTGATCACTAGCTACTTTCCAGATAAGATAACATACATTTCTTAGGCAAACCTCTCCCTCCCCCTCCCTCTCCCAGAGCTGATTGCTGTTTTATTGGCCACTGGAATGTCTCCTGTCTTGGAGATGACTTCAAGTCGTGTTGTAAATCTCCCCAGATCGCCCTGTGGTTCATGCTCAAGTCGTGTCTGGGTCGCCTCTGAAAGTCGCGCTGGAAGTCGCGTCGACCCAGTGTGAACCGACTCTGAAGGTGCTCTTTGTTTTTTTGTTCTCTTCTATGTGGCTAGGCTGTGTAAAAATCCCACATATTTGGTACTGCCATGTGTTTTGGGGTGTAATCCAAAGTAGAACCAGTAGTGTGTGTTAGAACCATTGTATTGATTGTCAACTTTGTGAAAAAAATCTTTTTCTTTACGCATTTTCCAAAAAACGTTTTGTAAAAAAATTACATTTTCAAAAGACTTTCTTTGCCTTTTAGAAAATACTTTGGTTGCTTTGCTTGCTTTTCAAAAACATGGTCCTGTCATTATTTTAATTCATTTTCACATGCTACAGGGATTATGCTTCTAAAGATGGCATTCAATTAATTGTTTATATTTACATTTAGCTTTTCTAATACCCCTATTTAGTTCTCTCTGAGTCTTCCTGTAGGCCAGCAAGTATCTGATTTGAAGACCATATCCCATTCTTTGAATAGAGGTAGTACTTTTAGATTCTAGCCATGGATTGTGATTTGGAAATACCTTGTTGGTTTTAGTGGTTAGTACAGTCTTAGTACAGAAATGTATATAGGCCAAAGCAGATGAGACATATTTCTTTAAATATTCACTTTATTCCACTTTGTGATTTCAAAGCAGTACTGCAAGAGTGAGTTGGCTTCCTCACTCCAGACTTCCAGAGTTTTATTAACTGGTCTTGTTCTGCAGATTAGAGATTTGTAAAATCAAATCATCATCAGTAAAATGTAATCTAATAGACCAAGATGTTGTAACAAGGTAGCTTATGCATGCTCCAGAGATATTTCGATATACTAGGTCAAATATGTTGTTTTCCCTCTTTGGCAAATTTAGGTTTTTATAAAATTTAAACAATGCTGTCTTTGGATCTATGTGAATAGAGTCTTCAGCCACAATCACAAACCCCTCTGGATACCTGTTCAGCTTGAGGCAATTGCATTATTTATTTTCCCCAGAGGGGCTTAGCATTGGTATGTGGTTATATATGCACAGCAGTGATTATGATCGTAAAAAAAAAAAACTCCCTTACTATAAAAAAAATCTACATTTCACTTTTAGGTATTCAAAGTCTGGCAAGCAATGTGTCTCATCAATATCAGTACCTGTGCACCAGTCTATGTTTACACATGAAAGGGTCCCTGACTTTTGGACTTACTGGCGTCTGCAGTTCTATCTGATAACTAGACAGAGCAGGCTGTGAACTTTATAACCACATTGGGAATAGAGCTACCCAGACAAATGCCTGAAATAACTTGTGGTGGCTGGCTTAGCTTTTAGATCCCTTTCACACTGGGGCATTTTTCAGGGGCTTTTGAGCTAAAAATAGTGCAGGTAAAGCACCTGAATAATGCCTCCCCTGCAGCCCCAGTGTTTTCACACTGGGGTGGTGCGCTTGCAGAATGTTAGAAAAGGTCCTGCAAGCAGAACTTTTTGGAAGGTGCGCGATATACACTGCTCCTCCATTGCTCTTGTCATTGAAATCAATGGGCATCGCTGCCGAAGCGCCTGCAAAGCAGCGCTTTGCGGGCACATTAAACCTTTTATTCAGCCGATGGGGTGGGTTAAAAGCGCCCCTCTAGTGGCTGAAAAGCACCGCTATAACATCGTAAAGGGACGCTTAAATGTACTTTACTGATGCTGAAATTGGTACAATTGTTTTGCATGGAAATTTGGTGTTTTATATTTTAGGCCTAGTAAGTTTGAAACATGAAATCATTAATTATAATATAATAAATAACTAGAAGTGATTATAACAATTAATAATGTACTAATAATAATAACAATTATTTAATAATGTAATCAAACCAAAAACACAGAAATTTGCTCAGTTGCAGAATTGTCGCTGTCATTACTTTCAGTGTTTGATGACAAATGTCCCCACAAATCACTATTGCTCAATTCTGCAAGTGATTCTAATATTTTATCGCTGTTTTCTAGCTGATCTAAAAGCACTTTTGATGTAAAGGGATACTTTTTGGTTGCCATGGACAATCTCCAGTTTTCAGGCAAAAAGAAAAGTATTTAATATAATATTAATATAAAACTACATGCAGGGCACTGGACAAACCTCTAGGGACAAAGGGGATGTGTATTTATTTGATACAGTAGTGTAATCTTTAAAATTACAGTATACTGTATCTATACTGTGTTTTTTCCTCGCAGGGAACGGAGCTCTGCACTGTGAATCGAGCGAGACACAGCGGCTCGCAGATCACAGAGGGGAGACATTGCAGGATCCAGGGGACAAGGTAAGTAACATCTACATGGATCCTGCGAGGCAATCCTGAGTGTGGCTCGGGGTTTCTGCTTTTGGTATGAAAAATTCACCCCGACCACACAATGGAATACCATATAATAATCCCGGTGGGGAACAAAATAATGCGTTGGGGGTCATGACAATCTTGACCGGTTTCGCGGTATTGACCGCTTCATCAGAAGTATGTCTACAATTAGGTTAAAAAACAATTGGTTATACATAAATTAGGAATACAAAATTTAAATGGGGAGAGGGGGCTCAGCTGCTTACCTAGGTGTATCCCGCAGAGGAGGATCACCGAACGAGGTCCCATGTAGAGGCCAGAGGGCAAGAACATGGGGATGGATCTACTAGACAGGTATGTGGAGTGAAAGATAATAATTAATATAGGGGGGGCCTGGTTTTGAAAAAAGGGGGGAGGGGGGGGGTTAGTGCAAGACCACGCGTGTTAACTACACGTGATAAAAGGGTAAAAAATGAAGTGGGGATGTGGATGGAGGACATGGAAGAGGGGGAAAGGGAGAGGGGGCGGGAAAGTAGAGGGAAAGAAAGGAATGGGAAAGGGGTGGGGAGATAAGTGGGGGGGGGGCTAGAGGGGTGGTGAGAAAAGAGGAGAGGGGAGCAGGGGGAAAAGAAGGAAAGGAAAGGAAGAGATAAGGGTGGAGGAAAGAGGGGGGGGCGAAAGAGGGAGAAGAGAAGAGGGGGGAGGTGGTGGGAGGGATAGGGGGGGGGAAGGGGGTATATGTACCTAATGCAAAGAAGGATGGTGATTCATAGAAGGTGCCCCAAGGATAGGGGCCCAGCTTGGACATGTGCTGAAAACATATGTTGAGTTGGTGAAACATCCTCAACGGTAGTGAGTACGTATGAAGGAGGGGAGGCGCCACGGTAATGATGCCAGCCACTAACACCTAAAAGAAAAAACGTGTATAATAAAGGATTATGATCCATGGAAGGGGAAGGGGAAAGGGGGGAGAAGGCGGGAGGGGAGGGGGGGAGGTGGGGGGGGGGAGGCGACCAGGGCAGGTATGAACAGACAGCTATATGCAAGTAAATGGGTAACTTACTGTGGATTGGGTAGATCACACAGTGATCCCAAGAATCGGCATCCCTTTCGCTGTGAGTAAAAGCATCCACATGGAGTGTGCCTTAAATAGCCCCAGAACGGGAAACCAAGTGAAAGGTTACAGCTCCGGGGGCGGGGCTGTTGACCTCACCAGGGTGATTAACCATCGGAGGACTTGCCAGGGATGGCAAAACCTCACCTGGAGCTGACGGGGGATAGCAAGCAGCTGAGCCCTAATGAAGGGAATAATTACAATTAAACAACATAAGAGATAAAATAAACAATTTAAAAGGATAATACAATAGTTAGACGTAGCATATAAATACAGTACACATTGTATGATGGTGCCTCATGGATAATGGACACCAGGGTGGACCAGCAAAACGAATCTTGAGTGCTATAGTCATATGTGGGCAAGAACTTTAAATGGTGGCATACTGTAACCCATAGCGGTAACCGCTAGCCATAAGGGATAGCCCAAATGGGGGCAGAGGATTAGAGTTCGAGGTGGTAGGGAAAAAAGGGAAATGCTCAATGTGTCCTCGCAATGATAATTGGTGTTGGGCAAACTGAGCATGGGTCTGAAGGGGTTAAAGTTATCTAATCCAGTTTGATGGTGGTCAAACAATGGGTATAAAGGACAAACAGAAACCTAAACTACAGAAATTGCCACAGCAACTTGCAATTAAAGTCGCTTGAGTCGCACCGTAAGACGTAATAACATACTTATAATTGGGTTAATATGAAGTACATATAGAGGCTACTCCCCAGAAAAAATCAGGGGAGTGTTAAGTGCACTACTGGGGAGTAGCCTCTATATGTACTTCATATTAACACAATTATAAGTATGTTATTACGTCTTAGGGTGCGACTCAATCGACTTTAATTGCGAGTCCAACTGTGCCCCCCCTTTTTTGTTTGGTCTTAGGTTTGGGGACCTTAGACCCAAAGTTTCTATATCGTGCCTCTGATTAACCCCAAATACAGTTCAGCTGTTCTAGTAGGTCTTTTCTGACATTTTCTTAGTTGTATCCTACAGCAAAAGCCATGGTCCGCAGAGAGCTTCCAAAGCATCAGAGAGATCTCATTGTTATAAGGTATTAGTCAGGAAAAGGGTACAGAGTGGAACACAGTGAAGACAGTCATCATCAACTGGAGAAAATATAGCACAGCAGTGACAAGAACTGGATGTCCCTCCAAAATTAATGAAAGGGTGAGAAGAAAACTGGTCAAGGAGGCTGCCAAGAGGCCTACAACAACATTAACCACTTAAGGACCGCCTACTGCACATTTACGTCGGCAGAATGGCACGGCTGGGCACATCAACGTATATATACGTTGGTTTTAGTACCCAGCCGTGGGTCGCGGGCGCGCGCCCGCGACCCGGTCCGAAGCTCCAGGACCGGGACCGCGGGATTCGCGGACCCGATCGCCGCTGCAGTGCGGCGATCCGTCCCTGGAGCGGAAGAACAGGGAGAGCCGTGTGTACACACGGCTTCCCCGTGCTTCTCTGTGGCCGGAGCATCGATCGCGTCATCCCTGTAATAGGGGGACGCGATCGATGACGTCACACCTACAGCCACACCCCCCTACAGTTGTAAACACACACATTAGGGCACACATTCCCTACAGCGCCACCTGTGGTTAACTCCCAAACTGCAACTGTCATTTCCACAGTAAACAATGCAATTTAAATGCATTTTTTGCTGTGAAAATGACAATTGTCCCAAAAATGTGTCAAAATTGTCCGAAGTGTCCGCCATATTGTCGCAGTCACGAAAAAAATCGCTGATCGCCGCTATTAGTAGTAAAAAAAAAAAAAATTAATAAAAATGCAATAAAACTATCCCTTATTTTGTAAACGCTATAAATTTTGCGAAAACCAACCGATAAACGCTTATTGCGATTTTTTTTACCAAAAATATGTGGAAGAATACGTATCGGCCTAAACTGAGGAAAAAAAATGTTTTTTTATATATTTTTGGGGGATATTTATTATAGCAAAAAGTAAAAAATATTGCATTTTTTTTTAAAATTGTCGCTCTATTTTTGTTAATAGCGCAAAAAATAAAAACCGCAGAGGTGATCAAATACCACCAAAAGAAAGCTCTATTTGTGGGAAAAAAAGGACGCAAATTTTGTTTGGGAGCCACGTCGCACGACCGCGCAATTGTCTGTTAAAGCGACGCAGTGCCGAATCGCAAAAACCCCTTGGGTCATTTGCCAGCGTATTGGTCTGGGTCTTAAGTGGTTAAAGGAGCTGCAGGAATATCTGGGAAGTATTGGCTGTGTGGTACATGTGACAGCAATCTCTCATATTCTTCATATGTCTGGGCTATGGGGTAGAGTGGCAAGACGGAAGCCTTTTCTTAGGAAGAAAAACATTTAAGCCCAGCTAAATTTTGTAAAAACATATCTAAAGACTCCCAAAAGCAGTGGGAAAATGTGTTATGGTCTGATGAAAACCAAGGTTTAACTTTTTGCCCATAATTTCAAAAGATTTGTTCGGCGCAGTAACAATACTGCACATCACCAAAAAAACACCATACCTACAGTGAAGCATGGTGGTGGCAGCATCATGCTTTGGGGCTATTTTTCTTCAGCTGGAACAGGGGCCTTAGTCAAGGTAGAGGGAATTTTGAACAGTTCCATTACCAATACCAGTCAATATTGACACAAAACCTTCAGGCTTCTGCTAGAAAGCTGAACAGGAAAATGAACTTCATCTTTCAGCATGGCAACGATGCAAAGCATACATCGAAAACAACAAAGAAATGGCTTCACCAGAAAAAGATTACAGTTTTTGAATGGCCCAGCCAAAGCCCAGACCTGAATCCAATTGAAAATCTGTGGGGTTATCTGAAGAGGGCTGTGCATAGGAGATGCCCTCACAATCTGATTTGGAGATCTGGAGTGTTTCAGCAGAAGGAGGAGGCACGGCTTTTGAAAAATGGACGGCTGTGGTTAGGTTACCGGCGTATAAGACGACCCCCAACTTTTAAGAAAAATTTCAGGGGTTATAGAGTCATCTTATACACTGGAAAATACGGTAGACAAATTTGTTGATATCCTTCTACCAAAGATTGCACAATTTTCGAAATAACTTGAAACAGACCAAAATCGGCAGCCATCATTGCCTATTTAATATTTAATAATTAAAATCAAACTGTGATTTTGATTCAGCAGAATATTTCCAATAATACAACAAATGAAAATGGCATTGACAAAAATGATTGGTGCCTTAACCTGAATTTTATTATAACACAACCTTTAGAGGCAATTATTGCAAACAATCGATTTCTGTAGCTCTCAGTTGGTCTTCTGCAACTGCAAACGAGTAGTTTGGAACGATCTTCTCGAGCAAACTGCATATTTTAGATATTTTAATATATGTTCAATTGGATTCTGAGCACTTTAGATTAGTCAATGTTTTGTTCTTATCAATTCTTAAGTGTTTTATAACAGTGGGTGTTATTTACTAAAACTGAAAAGTGCAAAATCTGGTTCACAACTGTATGGAAACCAATCAGCTTCCAGGTTTTATTATTTACAATTGTATTCACAGGAACATCAAGCTGCTTGTAAATGGTCTAATAGCCTTTACCTTTGACAACGTCAGTTCAGAATAGATGTGTCTTAAGTGTTTTTCCGAAGGCCCGATGGTTCACTTCCATTTGAATGTCTGTAGGTAGAGCGTTCCATAGCCGTGGTTCTTGGACTCTGAATCTTCATTCTCCTTTAGATTTGTAGCGGGACTTGGGGATGTGGGGGAGGTTCTGATTAGTTGATCGTAGGGCACGATTTGAGGTGTGGTGTTTTATTTTCTCGCATAAGTATTGCGGCGCGATTCCTTGCGTGTATTTGTGGGTGAGGCAGACGGTCTTGAATGTCACCCGATCCTCTACGGCTAGCCAGTGGAGGGACCTCAAGACCGGGGAGATTGGTTCCCATGTTTTTTTTTTACCAGTAGGGATGAGCCGAACACCAGAACGTTTGAACGTACCGAACGTTCGTGCGAACATTTAGAACCCCATTGAAGTCTATGGGACTCGAACGTTCGAATTAAAATGTGCTAATTTTAAAGCCCAATATTCAAGTTATTGTTGGAAAACGTCTTTGAGAACCCGGGTCTTGCCCCAGGAAACATGTATCAATGGGAAAAAAAGTTTTAAAAACTGTAGTTTTTTCTGTAGCAGCGATTTTAATGATGCTTAAAGTGAAAAAAAAATATGAAAAATTCCTTTAAATATCGTACCTGCTGGGTGTCTATAGTAGTGGCACGTGTTTAGAACTGTCCCTGCACAAAATGAGATTACTATAATAAAAAAGTAAAGTGGCTTTAATGTATTGTTTGGTCCCTGGCCCTGCAATATGGATAAAAATCACTGATGAAAATAGCATGGGTTTCCCCGCCACCACTCCCCCCAGGTCATTACATGACCCTTTGGCCCTATATACTTTGAACAGCAGTATACTGGCGGTGCAAACAAGACAAGGATTGTAGGTTTGTTAAGTAGAATGTAAACCATGTCTTACTTTGCTGCTGCATATTGCACAATTTCCTAAAGAGACCCTCAACAAACTACATGACACTTGTGCCTGATGAGGCCATTAATGTTCCAGTGGTGGCCCGTGAGCCTGTGCATACAGGCTTGGCCCCCCAAAGCGCACGTGCTGTCTGGCAACAATATGTTGATTATTTTAGGGGTGGGGGAAATGGGGGAATACAATGCCAGATCTTGGCTGAATAAATATTTTTTTGGGAAAGAAAAATTCTAGAAAAAAAACCCCAAAGAAATGAAGGCCCAGATCCTGGAGAATGTTCAGAGGACTCTCCATCAGAAATTCGGGGTGCAGAGGTCAAGAGGACAGTTGCTTAAAAGGTGGTCTGACCTGAAAATAAGAGAGCCGGAGCAGATGGAGAGGATTAGAAAAGCCATCAGAAGAAGTGAGTGATTTTCATGTGTGTTTTTATTATTTTGCGGCATGTGCTTTTTCTTTTTAGGTTGTATATATACAGTTCAAGAATACATTTCTCAAGGTTCATGTTTGTGGGCATAATAATTGGTTGTTCATTCCATTTATGATCTTTTTATGTGAGACCAATTTTTTAGTTAATGTATTGTAGATGTGTTATTAACTAGATTTAAATAATTCAACTTAAGTCAATAGACAGTAAAAGGAGAGTATTCTCAGCAGTTGGTTACACATATGGACTCAGTAGCACAAGTGTTGGCATGGCTGATCTGCCCTATAGGCTCACTATGCAAGCCGCTTAGGGCCACGCAAAGCTGCGAAGGACCCCCCAAATTACTAGAGGCACCGTCTGATAAGAAGTCATTTTCACCCCCTCACCCCGCTTCTCAACTTGCTGGCTGCATGGGAGAAGAGGTAAGAAGTCAGCACCCCCTGCTTCTCAATTTAATGTAAGATGTCATTTCCGACAGCAGAACACCCCCTCTCCCCGCTTCGCAACTTTCTTTAATGTGACATGTCACTGTCGTCAGCGCCCCCCGCTTCTCATTTTTAATGTGCCATGTCATTTTGCTTAGGGCCCCAGGGAGGTCAGAATTGGCACTGAGTGTTGGCCACAAGAACAACCTAGTTAGGGTGTCACACAGAGGTGATCCAGTGGATACTTGGTGTTTTTCCATGTAGGAAACATGGCCAAAGATAGAGAAATGTTGCAGCTTTGGTAATGGATACAATCCTGTGTTAAGCTTAGAAGGATTGTAAAAACAGACAATTGTGCCACACGTTACAAAAAGAATGATTGATATTCCTCTTTCAGACCTGTAATCTTTTTGATTCATGTATCCCTTTTTTACAATCTCATAGGGCGCAATCAAGCTGTAGGAGTGGAGCAGACAAACCCCATACAGAGCCAAGCCCCACCCCCGCCGGATGTGCAGGAATTGGAAAATGCCACTACATCAGGTCAGTGTCATACAGCACAGCTTCAGGTAATAGATGTACGCCTGCATAATTGTAATACATGGTTTGTTTCCAAATTTCAGGAGGTATTCATGCTGTTGGAGACGGACTGGACACCTACAGCGCCCGGGTCTTAATTGGGGAGGTGTTGTCCTGCAGGTCTCAAATTGAGGACATAAATATCTGCGTACGGCAGATAAAAAAAGAAAACACAAGCGGTGGAGCAAACACTAAAGAATGTAATGGATGTTCTGGGGAGGGTTTAAAAAAACAAAAAAGTTTTTTCTTTTTTTTTTTCTCTGTATGTTTTTTTAGTTATTTTTTCTAATCTATCTCTAATTTTCTGGCAAAAACGCATGAATAAAAAGTTGGTCATTGTTCATGTGTTTTAACCAGATCTTTGTTAATTTTGTTTTTGTCAACAAAAACAAAAAAACAAAAAAAAGATATATAAGAAAAAAAATTGATGTAGACAAATATTTTAAAGCAAAAGTATAGTTCTTGACAATAAAAAAATAGTAATAAAAAAATAAAGAATTTCTATTAAGATATTTTTTGAAAAAATAAAAATTACACCTTTTGTCGTGTGAAACAATAAATATTTTTGGATACTCAACAATGTGTGGCTTATTATTAATTTTGACTTGCAGAAATAACGGAGGCCTTCAGAGAACAGGAGTTCTTCACAAAATTTGTTCAAAGGGGGCCCCCCCTTTTTTCTAGAATTTTTCTTTCCCAAAAAAATAATTTATTCAGCCAAGATCTGGCATTGTAATGGCCCCCCCACCCCTAAAATAATCAACATATTTTTGCCACACAGCACGTGCGCTTTGGGGGCCAAGCCTGTATGGACAGGCTCACGGGCCACCACTGGAACATCAATGGCCTCATCAGGAACAAGTGTCGTGTAGTTTGTTGAGGGTCTCTTTAGGAAATTGTGCAATATGCAGCAGCAAAGTATGACGTGGTTCAGATTCTACTTAACAAACCTACAATCCTTGTCTTGTTTGCACCGCCTGTATACTGCTGTTCAAAGTATATAGGACCAAAGGGTCTTGTCAGGGCAGATCCTCCCTATAGGCTCACTATGCAAGCTGCTTAGGGCCCCGCAAAGCTGCAAAGGGCCCCCAAAATTACTAGAGGCCCCGCCTGGTGAGAAGTCATTTTCGCCCCCTCACCCCGCTTCTAAACTCGCTGGCTGAGTCATTTCCATGTCATTTTGCTTAGGGCCCCAGGGAGGTCAGGATCGGCACTGGGTCTTGTAATGACCTGGTGGGAGTGGTGGCGGGGGAAACCCATGCTATTTTTTTCAATGATTTTTATCCATATTGCGGGGACCAAACATTACATTAAAGCCGCAAGCAGTATTAAATACATTTTTTCTGAGAGTAATTTCATTTTGTGCAGGGACAGTTGTAAACACGTGCCACCTCACAGGCATACTATAGACACCCAGCAGGTACAGTATTTAAAGGAATTTTGGATTTTTTTTCTCACTTTAAGCAACATTAAAATCGCTGCTCAACGTGATGGTGGTGGCTCAACGTGATTGGCACTGCGCTGACAAGCCGTTCACCTCTGCAGCCAAGGGTTCAGATCCCGGTCTCGGCTACATGTGAATTGAGTTTGGTGGTCTCAGCCCGGCTCCCGGTGGGTGTGCTATGCAAGGTACGCCTGTGCTTAGTACGCCCACCCCCCCCCCACAAAAAAAAACCACCGCACTTGCACGCACACAAAATTGGTTTAACACACATGCACTTTGGCCATGCGGTCTCCTAAAATAAAGAGAGGCGAAGGACCTACGGGGCTGGCTGGGTGGGCTAGGCCCCCTCACTCCCTCATAGGGGGAGTCCCTCTGCCCCGTTGGGGTCTCGTTGGGCCCCAGTTGGGCTCCCAAGAGGAGCAGGTAGGGCGGAGTGAGTGGGAGGCCCCCCCTCACACCCGCCATTGCCACCAGGGGCATGGAGAAGGATGGCGATTGCCTCCGGGGGGAGGGTCTGCCTACTCCCAACTCCTGCAGTCCGGCTCCTCTCACTCGAGTTCACGCACAAAAATACACTTTAAAAAAAAAAAAAAGAAAAAAAAAAAAATAAATCGCTGCTCCAGAAAAACTACAGTTTTTAAAAAAAAATATTCCATTGATACATGTTCCCTGGGGCAAGACCCGGGTTCTCAAAAAAGTTTTCCAACAATAACTTCAATATTGGGCTTTAAAATGAGCACTTTTGAATTCAAACGTTCGAGTCCCATAGACTTCAATGGGGTTCTAAATTTTCGCGCAAACGTTCGGTCCGTTCGACGGTTCTGGTGCGAACCAAACGCGGGGGTGTTTGGCTCATCCCTACCGCTGACCACTGATCCTAATTGAGCATCCATAGACATGTCTGAGTCAAAGATAACTCCTAGGCTTTTTACTTTCGTGCTTGGGGTTTGTCCCAAGATGATAGGAGGAGTCAATGTTGTTCTAGATTTTGTCTTCCGGTTTGCATAGAGAAAGAGAAGTTCTGTTTTTGATCCATTGAGTTTGAGGGCACTCTCCGTCATCCATTTATCTATCAATATCAGGCATTTTTCTGTAAGTACAAATAGAGATCAGTACAGCCATAGAACTTTTATAGCAACTGTAGGTAGAACTTACAAGCAAAGCAGGTGAGACAGTTTGAGAATAATAAAAACAGTGGAGTATGTACATGTAGGTACAGCAAACTAGACAATCAAAACCAACCATGGATGGTCTAAAAAAAATATTGGGTGCGCTACTTCCAAGAGTGCTGGTCAAATAGGGTGGAATCTTTTTTCTGTTCCATACTGCTCCGCAGGATGACTGAAACAAGAAAACTAACATGTTGCTGCATGACTCTCATCACAATTATATAAGGACATTGTGTCATATACATATTTTTATACATAAATCTTATGATCGTTCCGAATATGGAATTTTCCCTCCGATTATCATATAATGTGCAAACCCCATTAGTGATTGCCAAATCCGTTACAGGGTACACTTACCATTCCGTAGATATGGTCATCATTAACAGTTGTGCAAATTTGGGCCAAATGTGACATTTCCAACTCCAACAAAAAATGTTTGTTCCCTTTTGGTCACAGGGGAGGGGACAATATTAACTGAAAGGGCTTCCTCGGCTTTTGTATGATCACCAAAAAACATATCTGCATATCTGCATATAGCAAGAACCAGTTATGATATACAAATTAAAGTTATTTCTATTCATATTAATCAACTTGAAATAACCTTCCACTAATCTGCCTCTGTTTTTAATGTAATTTGGAATGGGTTAAGGTTATTTCTACTGCACCTTGTATGCTCATCTTAGCTCTTAGCACTAGCTTACCTAATAAAACTGTCACTTTTAATTTCATAGATTATATTACTTGATGATAAGGTGAGCTGCCTTTAAATACAGTGGAATGGATCTACTTTACATAAATTGTACCAAATATAAAATAGGAATCTATTGTACAGTAAATATCAAATCAATTTTCCATACCAGTATTTAACTCATTGGATCTTCTTAAATGGCATTTTATATGTATAATATACTAATTTTAATGTCCCCCCCGCAACCCTATTCTGGTGGCAATGGATGGTGTGTACAAGTGGAAGCCTAACATGCTTGTAATGACTATACTCAACTGAATTGTTATGCATGTGTGTCTTACGGTATACAAAAACATATCTTTGATCATGTGAGTTCCATGTTAGTAATAGTAATTACATTTTTATACACACATGTCTAATGGTGAACAGTTGTAAATGCATATTTAGAAGAGCTTTAAAATTGAAGTGAAGATTAAAAAATGGAGAGATTAGCATGCGCACATGTAAGTTGGACATAAATGAAGAGCCTATTAGGAATCCCTGTGAGGCCGCGTACACACGACCGAGGAACTCGTCGGGCGAAACACATTGTTTTCCTCGTCAAATTCCTTGTTCAGCTGTCGAGGAACTCGACGAGCCAATTTTCTCCATTCCCATTGAAGAAAAAGAAGACATGCTCTCTGTGGCAAACCTAGCCACTTCTGGAACGCTGGACATTACATGTCAAAAGGTTGTCTGTATTATATGCTATGTATTCTGCTGGGTCTTATGTGGGCATAGTTATTCGTATGCTGGCAGCCGTAAGCCACTAGCATTCAAGTACTTTGTTTTATGTTGCCCAATCGGTGTTCGGCAGTTTTAAACCAAACTCCCACAACACATAACCCCAGACCCCAGCTATCAACCGACTTTTCCCTCGTGCAGAAATGCCTGATGGGAGAATTATCCAAAATGTTAAGTTCCCCATGTGGTCCTCCCTGTATTACCCCTGCTAAATCTATTTGGCTGTTTGGAAACCCCTTGCATTGGGAATTATATAAATATGGAAGCCCGTGAATAAAAAGTCAGTTGACTCTCAGAGCTGTGTTTCGTCCGGTTAGTGGGGGGGATTTGGGACATTGCCTTACTTTTCAACGCTGACTGTGGATTAACCCTGGTTACCAGTGGAGATCGTGGAGTTTAATATTGTACTCCGCTACAATTGGTGGCAAGCGACGGGATCCAACCTTACAGCCGATAAGCGCAATTCGTGCAATGTGAACTACCGATGTAAATGGAGATGGATTATTCTAGGCTAAAGCGGCAGACATTAAAGGAACTGCTAGAAGCCAGGGGTAAGGTAGCCAGCAACACATCCAAAGCTGTACTAACTGCCGAGCTGATGGAGGGAGACAGAGCCCGCAGCGCTACACCACAGAAGCCATAGAAGAAACCCTCTACCAGAAATGAGGACCAGGCTGGAATTTTTGCCACAGCCTATATCAGATGCCATGCTGCACATGGTAATGGCGAATGTGCAGGAGTACGTGATGGCACACAGTCCGCAGTATACACAGTCTCGAGCAGAATCCACTACTGGGTCACTCTACAACCAGGTAAAACCCAAAATTCCCTATCATGCCTTTAAAATGTTTTGCGAGGAGAAGGATGAGATTGATGGGTATTTACAGGATTTTGAGAGACTGTGTGATTTACATGACTTGGAACGGACAGTATGGGTCCCATTGCTAGCAGGCAAGCTGGCAGGTCGGGCAGCAGAAGCATATCGCGCTGTACTCAGTGAGGACAGCAAGGATTATGATAAAGTGAAGCGAGCGATATTAGAGAGATACGCCATTACTCCAGAGGCATACCTGCGCAAGTTTAGAAATCTGCGCAAACCAGAGAAGGATTCACATGCTGAATGGGCACACAAGCTGGACCAAGCTTCCCAAGGGTGGATACAAGCCTGCCAAGCCACTAATATGGAGGAATTGCGACAGTTAATGCTGTTGGAGCAATTCTTCAACGGTTTGTGGCACAAGAATGGGTGCGAGACAGGAAACCTCTCACCCTAACCGAGGTGGCTCGATTAGCGGATCAGCATTTTGATGCAAGGAGACATCGTGGGCCCCTAACCAAGAGTTATCCTCGACCTGCACGACCACCTAGTACTCTACCATCCCCCGCTCTCACAGCCTCCCCTTTTCGTCAATCCCAAGGGACTTTACCACTTTACCACCACCCTCCAGATATAATGGACATGCCAACATCCAATGCCACACCTGCAAAGAGTGGGGACATATGGCACGGGACTGCACCCAAAACCGGGGCAGACCCACCTGGAACCAAGGCCGACCGAACCCGGCACCAAGGGCTGCTGCCCATCATTATCAACGGGAGCCGGCCACTCAAGAGATGTTGAGCATTCCAGCAGAAGAACCCCTGGGAATCGTGCATGAGGTGATGACAGTCCGAGCCACAGATAACCGGCAGCATCATCGACAGCTGGTGACCTTGGAGGGGAAAGAAGTCCAGGGACTTCGGGATTCAGGAGCTACTTTAACCTTGATAGCACCCCATTTGGTCCCTGACTCGGCACACACTGGCGGATCCGTGGCAGTACGAGTGGCAGGGGGAGCAGTGTACCGACTACCCACTGCCAAAGTACATTTGGATTGGGGTGTGGGAGGGGGGACGGTAGAATTGGGCCTCATGCAAAATTTACCAGCAGATGTTGTGCTGGGATATGACTTGGGCCAGATGACCTCTGCTTTTGTACCCCAGGCCCCATACCAGGAAGACCATCCAATGACCACACGGCAACAGGCTTGCGCCACGGTTCCACCGACACACTCTGAGGCTCCGGTAAGAGACCATGACCCCCACACGACACGTATGTCCTGGGATACCCCGACTAAGTTTGAGGCCGAGGTCAGACCCCATGCTACAGGTATACAGGGACAGGGTACACGCTGACCAGGCTGGGCTAGAGGGGGAGCGGTACACCTGGGAGAAAGGGCTACTTTACCGCATTGCTGAAAGAGGAGTGGGAGGGTCGGCCACAGTAACGACTAAAAAGTTAGTGGTTCCCCAGAAGTATAGGCAAGAACTGCTTCGGATTGCCCACGACATTCCCCTGTCTGGGCATCTGGGGATGACACGTACCCGATACAGGTTGACCCACGCTTTCTTCTGGCCAGGAATCTCCAAGGATGTGAGGCAATACTGCACCTCCTGTGACATTTGCCAGTGAGTAGGCAAGCGAGGTGACCGCCACAAAGCCAAGTTATGTCCTCTTCCCATTATTGAAGAACCCTTCAGTATGGTGGCCGTAGAAATAGTGGGGCCCTTACCAAAACCCAGTCCCTCCGGGAAAATATATATTTTAACTGTAGTGGACTATGCCACCCGGTACCCCGAGGCTATAGCCCTCACCAACATTCATGCCGAAACTGTGGCAGAGGCCTTAATGAAAATATTTTCCAGGGTGGTCTATGCGAAAGGTTTAATGGTACGCTGAAGCAGATGCTCCGTACATTTGAAGAGGCTCATAAAGACTGGGAGCGCTTTCTACCCCATCTGCTCTTGGCTTATAGAGAGGTACCCCAAGAGTCAACAGGGTTTTCCTCTTTTGAATTACTGTTTGGGAGAAGGGTGCGAGGGCCACTAGACCTAATTAGAGAGCATTGGGAGGGGGAGAGTAGCCCAGACGGAACCCCTATTGTATCCTACGTACTGGAGTTCAGGGGCCGTCTGGAGGTGCTAACCCAGGCTGTGCGCACCAACCTCCGGGCGGCCCAACAACGTCAGCGCCGCTGGTACGATAGGGGAGCCAGAGACCGCAGCTTTTAGGTGGGACAAAAGGTTTTGATTTTAAAACCAGTCCGCACAGACAAGCTGCAGGCCATCTGGCAAGGCCCATACCAGGTGGTGGAACAAAGATGTGACACCACCTATGTGATTGGCCCCTGCTCAGGGGTAGGGGAGAGACGCATGCTCCATGTGAATATGCTCAAACAATACCATGAGAGGATAGAGGACGTGGCCGCCATATGCGCTTCCGTCTCGTAGGATCAGGAGAATCTGCCACTACCTGACCTCTTAGAACAGGAGGGACAGATGGAGCCCTCCAAGGGGGTTCAGCTGGGGGAGCGGCTAAGCCCTCAGGAGAGTGCCCAGGTACAAGAGCTGATTGTAGCTAAAGGGGCTACCTTCTCCAATTTACCTGGGTACACTCCGCTGGCCACTCACCAAGTCCAGACCCCGGGACAGCTACCTATGCGGCAAACCCCATATCGTGTCCCTGAAGCAGTCAGGACGCATATGAAGACTGAGATTGACGAGATGTTGCAGCTGGGGGTTATCGAACCTTCCGATAGCCCCTGGGCATCGCCAGTAGTGCTGGTACTAAAGAAGGACGGCACGACACGTTTCTGTGTCAACTACCGGAGGCTAAATGACAAAACGGTGTCTGATGCCTATCCGATGCCCCGGATAGACGAGCTGCTGGATAAGATGGCACGGGGCCAGTATCTCACTACCATAGACTTATGTAAGGGATACTGGCAGATTCCACTGGCTGAGGAGGCCATCCCCAAGTCGGCGTTTGTCACCCCGTTTGGCCTGTATCAATTTCGGGTCATGCCATTCGGGATGAAGAACGCTCCGGCAAATTTTCAGCGGATGGTCGATCGGTTATTGGATGGATTCCAGGAATACGCATGTGCCTATTTAGACGACATCGCCATATTTAGCCAAACCTGGGCAGAGCACCTACAACACATAGGGGCCATTCTAGATCGTAATTGAAGAGGCAGGGTTAACACTGAAACCCAGCAAGTGTCATATAGGGATGGCCGAAGTGCAGTACTTGGGCCACCGGGTGGGGAGCGGGCGACAGAAACCCGAACCAGCTAAAGTTGAAGCCGTAGCTAAATGGCCCACCCCCAGGACGAAAACCCAAGTGCTAGCGTTTCTAGGTACCGTGGGGTACTATAGAAAATTCATACCCAATTATAGTGCCCTGGCCAAACCCTTAACTGACTTGACACGTAAGAACCTGCCCCGACAGGTTGTCTGGGCCCCAGGGTGTGATCAGGCATTCCAACAACTAAAGGCTGCTCTAACTAATGCCCCTGTACTTGCTGCTCCTGATCCAACTAAAAGATTTCTTGTCCACACGGACGCTTCAATGTTTGGATTGGGAGCAGTGCTGAGCCAAGTGGGAGCCGATGGCGGAGAACACCCCGTAGCTTACCTGAGCCGAAAGTAATTGCCACGAGAAGTAAGCTACGCCGCCATTGAGAAGGAATGCCTGGCTGTGGTGTGGGCCCTCAAAAAGTTGCAGCCGTATTTGTACGGACAACCTTTTTCGCTACTCACAGATCACAACCCGTTGGTGTGGCTAAACCGTGTGGCGGGAGACAATGCCCGGCTGCTGCGCTGGAGTTTGGCGCTGCAGCTGTTTGACTTTACAATCCACTACCGACCAGGGAAGCAAAACGGTAACGCCGACGGGTTATCTAGACAAACTGAACTTGAAAAGTGATCTGTGAGTACTTCCCCGGACATCCCCAAGCCGATCTGTTGGGATCAGACTGTGTCTGCCGGCTTGGTTCTGGGGGAGCATTGTGGCAAACCTAGCCACTTCTGGAACGCTGGACATTACATGTCAAAAGGTTGTCTGTATTATATGCTATGTATTCTGCTGGGTCTTATGTGGGCATAGTTATTCGTATGCTGGCAGCCGTAAGCCACTAGCATTCAAGTACTTCGTTTTATGTTGCCCAATCGGTGTTCGGCAGTTTTAAACCGAACTCCCACAACACATAACCCCAGACCCCAGCTATCAACCGACTTTTCCCTCGTGCAGCAATGCCTGATGGGAGAATTATCCAAAATGTTAAGTTCCCCATGTGGTCCTCCCTGTATTACCCCTGCTAAATCTATTTGGCTGTTTGGAAACCCCTTGCATGGGGAATTATATAAATATGGAAGCCTGTGAATAAAAAGTCAATTGACTCTCAGAGCTATGTTTCGTCCGGTTACTGGGGGGGATTGGGACATTGCCTTACTTTTCAACGCTGACTGTGGATTTACCCTGGTTACCAGCGGAGATCGTGGAGTTTAATATTGTACTCCGCTACACTCTATTTTTGGCTCGTCGAGTTCCTCAACAGTTTCTTCGATGAAAAACATACACACGACCGGTTTCCTCGGCAGAATACGTCTCCCAACAAGTTTCTTGCTGGATTCTGCCGAGGAAACCGGTTGTGTGTACGCGGCCTAAGGGTCCCAGCCGGGACTTCCAGAACACCTATTCTGAGCATCTCTGCCAGATTCCTGCTAGAAGTACCCGCAGAATCCCCACCAGGAGTTCTAACAGTACTTGCAGCATTTCCAATGGTACTAGAAGAAACCCTGTCAGGACTTCCAATGGTACTCACATAATTCCTGCCAGGACTTCCAATAGTACTCACAGAATCCCTGCAAAGACTTTCAATGGTGCTAGCAGAATTACTGCCACAGATTCCAAAGGTACTTACCAGGGGCGGACTGACCATTTGGGCACTCGGGCACTGCCCGAGGGCCCCATGCCACTAGGGGGCCCCATCAGGGTTGCCAGCCTCAGTAAAACCAGGGACAGTATGTAAAACTTATAGCTGCCCCGCCTCTCCAGTACCTTTTCAGTGTGTGTATTCTGTGTGTATTTATACTGTGTTTGTATATTGTGTGTGTGTGTATACTGTGTATGTATACTTTATGTGTTTACTGTATGTGTGTGTGTATATTGTGTGTGTGTGTGTGTGTGTGTATACTGTGTATGTATACTGTATGTGTGTGTGTATACTGTGTGACCCCATAATCTATTGCCTGGGGGCCCCATAATCTCCTATTGCTGGGGGCTCCATAATCTCCCATTGCCTGGGGGCACCATAATCTCCTATTGCCCGGGGGCCCCATGATTTTTCAGTCCGCCCCTGGTACTTACAGAATCCTGGCAAAGACTACCAATGCTACTTACATAATTCCTGCCAGAACGTCCAATTGGACGGCGGATCCTTAATGTGGTACAATAGTGGTGATCACAAAGTGATCATGGATATCACATCCAATCTTCAGTATGTACAAGTTAAAATATCAACATTAAAGGCATATACAAATGGTGAATTAAATATATTAGTCAAAAAATGAAAAACAAATATTCCCACATAAGAGTGTGAAGTGAATAGTCCCTATTCAAACACAAAGGAGCAGTCCTTATATTTTCATGGATGTATAGGCATACACCAACCCCTCTGTCAGATAGCAACACATCTTCAGGTAAGTAACTCTTGAAATAAGGTAGAATGAATACGCTTACCAACTGGAGTAGACCCACAGCTCACCGTATGGTGGGGGGTCCCAGAAGCTGTGTGGGCCGAATGCCCTCCCTGGTCACTATATTGGGTAGTTATCCTTAGGCAGGCCGCCCAGATGACATCCAGGTAGGGTCTTTGTAAAGAGGCCAAAAGGAATCCTCGATGGTGTTGTCTGGTGGTGAGTGATATTCACAAACGGTCCGATCAAAGGGAAAAAAAGAGGGTACAACTCCTCATAGCGTAAAAAGTTTTAATTTAAAATCAGAAAAAATACACTGTAAAAAATCCAAACAGGAAATCCGAAAGGGCATGCATGAACACTGTCCAAATGAAAAAAACTCCACAGATTCACAGCAACAATCCACATCAAAAAACAAATCCAATGCGCAGTAAGATGGTTAAGGTCCAGTAAACCTGGCCGGTTTCGTCTTATCAGACTTCAACAGGGGTGTATACTGAGCCCAAAGAGTCCCCTGCGCTTTAAATAGCCCCCAGGATTATCCTCATGAGACCTCGTTCTCCCACGCCTTAATTACTTCCAGCGTGCGTTCCAAATAACGTCACTGCCGCTCTGGATGCTCTCCAGATGCCAGGAAGTGACACATCCAAAGTTGCCTCCAATAGAATGGGTAGTTCCCCGTGCTCAGGATCTCCCCCAATCCAAATTCTCCTCTGGACTAATGGGAGGAGATTGGAATAGGTAGCATCGCCCTCAATCTGCCAACACGTCAGTGGGAAAGGGCGGGGCGTGCCACCGTCACACGCAATCCCCGCCCATCCTATACGCAATATGGCAAAGAGGCAAGGACGTTATAGCTTCATGCATCACTCACTAATGTCTCTCAGAGCGACGTGGGTGCGCATTGACGCAATGCGTGCCACCTGATGCGTTCCATTTGGGCTCATAGATCTTAAAGGAGTAGGGAATAAAAATTCAATTAAATTGCCAAAGAAGGATTATATAAGAAAAAACAGGCAAAGATGACTAAATGATAGTATGGGCCAGATTCACGTATTCCAGAGCATCTTTGCTCTGGAGTAACGCTTCTGATTTGCGTTGCGCTGCCGAATTTTTAGGAGCAAGTGCTGTCATTCACGAAACACTTGCTCCTAAAGTTGCGGCAGCGCATCGCAAATGAGCCGGCGGAATTCAAATGTCGCGGGTACGGGGCGTGTAGTATGCTAACTACGCGCGATCCCGCCGCCGACGTACTGCGCATGCGTCGAGTGTCAAAACATCCCCGTGCGCATGCTCCAAAATCTGTGAATGAACGTCAATGACGTCACATTCCCATTCATGACCGTTTTACGCAAGCGACGTTTTTTTTTTTTTTTTCCCGACGCGATGACGACGCCTATACCTAACATAGGATACTCCAACCCCATGTAGGTATATCTATGCGCCGCGTATCCCGTCCGGAAACGTCGTAACGTCACTGCGTCGCGCCGGATTTCGATCGTGAATTGCCGATTTCCGCTCATTAACATATTTTTTGAGCGTAAATCGGCGGGAACGCCCCCGGCGCCATTTTTAAGTTGAAGTAACGATGCGATGGCGAAACTCAGTTACGCTCATCGCATCGGAACTTCAACCCGGCGTTTCTTGTTTTCTGGTTACAGAAAACAGAAACGCCGGCTCAAAGCCACTGTTACGCTGGCGGATCACTCGATCCGCCAGCGTAACCTTTCATGAATCTGGCCCTATATATCTAATTGAGAGCATCCTATTGTAGAAAACAGCAGTCAAAAGGCCCGCCTTTCTACATACATTCATAGGCCACTTGGAATAGGGGATATCACTCTCCATAAGTGATATCAGCCTCCTACGAATAGCTCGGTATGAATCTTTATAAGTGAGATCGGTCCCATAAGGATATCTGGGTACAATCGAAAACAATCCCCAATTCTGAATTATTCAAATGAAAAAGTTCAAACAATCTCTGTGGGTGATGATTTAAAGTATGCATGTTGGTCAGGATTGATTAATAAAGGAATTTACATCCCATTCGACGTTGAGGCCATAAGGCACATAGCATTTCAATTGGTATATCCAGAAAACTTCTAATCTGGACACACCACGAACAATGGGTTCACCTCTCCAATGAGGGACGAAATGGTCGATGATCTGAAAAGTAGTCCCTTCTACCTGTTTGTTATGCTGTTCCAGGTAATGTCTGGGCACTGTATGTTTGGGATAGCCCTTTTTGATCTTAGCAATGTGTTCACCTACCCTTGTGGAAAAGCTCCGTATGGTACGACCTACGTACTGTTTTCCACAAGGGCAGGTGATGAGATAGACAATGGGCCAGATTCAGAAAGACTTGCGCTGGAGTATATCGATATGCGCCACGTAACTGTAAAGATGCGCCGTTGTATCTATGAGGCCGTACCCACCAAACTAGATGCGACAGAAAACAGGCTTTTTCCGACCGGCTTAACTTTCCTTCGCCAGAGTATCGTAAGCGCATATTTTCGCTTGGCGCATCCGTCGCGCCTATTGATTTCCCATTCAAATATGCAAATGAGGGAGATTTCCCGATTCGCGAACGGATTAGCACCAGACGCTGGCTACATGCGCCGCGCGTATGTCGTCCGTCTGTCGCAAAGTTATTCCTACAAATAGCTGCTTTATCTTTACTCCTGACGGCCACAGGTCAGCAGGAGAGCAGCTACAGCAGCAGCGTTACCGACGAAAATAGCAAGCTGAACAACCACACTTGCAAGGACAACACCTCTGTGTGCCAACATGCCAGGGGCAGCCGTGGTCCTAGCACTACTAATGGGTCCCCCGGTACGGAGGAGGCAGGCATATGAGAGGATATACCGCACGCACAAGAGCCTCTTTGGCATGGGTGATGAGGAGGTGTATCGCCTCTTCAGATTCAGCCCAGATGCAATCCTTGAACTAACCACAACCCTGCAGGATGACATCACCAGGAAGACACACCGCTCACAAGCAGTGCAGCCACTGGTGAAGGTCCTGGCAACACTTAATTTCCTTGCACGTGGATCATTCCATCGTACAAGTATAGTGGTGGCTGGGATGTCACAGTCCACCATGAGCAGATGTGTGCACCAGGTTATCCCTGCAATCCTCAGACGCATGTCCCACCACATCATCAGACCCACCAGTGAGGACCTGCGGCTGAAGGCAATGACAGATTTCTACAGCATTGCCAGATTCCCACGCACCGTGGGGGCCATTGATTGCACACATGTGGCACTCCAGCCCCCCAGTGCCACAGAGCACATATACCGCAATTGGAAGCATTGGCATTCCATCAACGTACAGGTGATAGCCGATGCCCAACGCCTCATATGGCACGTCCGTGCCAAACACCCCGGATCCAGCCATGACAGCTTCATATACAATCAGAGCCCCATCCCAATGGGATTCGAACAGAACATGTATGGGGACAGCTGGCTGGTTGGTGAGTGACATGGATGGCAGGCATGACTGTCCCCCCCCACGATGCTGACATCACAAGGGGCACATGCATGACTAACATCCTCCTGTCTTTTGCCTTACAGGTGACTCTGCATATGCACTGGGACCCCATCTAATGACTCCTTTCCGGAACCCCCAAACCAGAGGAGAGAGAAGATACAATGCGGCACATATCAAAACTCCTGCAGTGGTGGAGCAAACATTTGGGCTCCTGAAGTCCCGTTTCCGCTGCCTGGAAAAGTCTGGGGGGGCCCTATTGTATTCCCCTAACTTTGTGTGTCAGATCATCGGTGCATGTTGCATTCTGCACAACTTTGCCATGAGAAAGGGCCTGCAGATTGACATACGTGATGATCACACACACCACATCCACATCGCATTGGATTAGCCCAAGTCCAACATGCAGGACTTGGGAGCAGCAACGCCGCGTCAAGGCCCCAATGGTGTCGCTGTCCATTCATACACCATTCACACGTCATTCACACAGCCGTGGGGATAACTTCTCCCCAACGGCCGAGGGTGACACCCCTTACTGGCAGGAGTGCCACCCCCTCACATTCACACACCATTCACACTGTCCCCTGCACTACTGACCGTGTGCAGTTAAACTCAAAATAAACAGCTCATAACCTGAGCAACATTAAAAAAAAAAGCTCATAACATGAGCAACATTAAAATTAAAAAAAAAGCTCATAACCTGAGCAAAATTAAAATAAAAAAAAAAAACTCAAACCTGAGCCGATAAAAAAATAAAAATAAAAAAAAAGCCCTCATCTGGGCTGACAGGGGCTCCTTCTGGTGGGCCCTCTCTGGCTCCTCAGCTGCCTGGAGGGAGTGGGTGGGGGTGGGGGGGCTTCTGGAGGTGGCTGATCCCTGGGTGGGCCACTCCTGGCAGGTGTGGCCTGCATGCCCTCCAAGGCCATGGCTATCCGGCCGAGGTAGGAATTTGTGTGGGCCTGCATCCTCAGCTTCCGGGTCACTTGGTAATGTTGTGCCCGCTGCCTCTGCCTCCCCTGGTCCCGGATGGCAGCAGTGTTGGCCTGGAGAGCTGCAGTGAGATGCCGAAGATCAGCCTGCACCTCCCCCAGGCTGGTCACCACTGCAGCGCAGTTGCAGCTGACATCCTGCACTGCGTTGGACATCTGGGCCATGGAGCCCAGGCTGTCAGCTACCCGGCCCAGCAATCTCCCCCATCTGCTGGGTCTGCCTGGCCTGGTCCCTTGCCATCTGGTCATGGACCACATCAGACACCCCCCTGGTCTTCCGGGTGGCCTTCCTGGGGCCAGGAGATGGTAGTCCCGGGGGGATGGAGTCGCCCTTGAGGGGCTTCCTAGGATGGGGGAGGGGATTTGAGAGGGCCCTGCTGAAGGGGAGGACTCCTCCAAAAATAAAACAAACTCCTGCTTGGGGACAACAGGCTTCTCCTCAACCACCTCAGCAGGTGAGGTGTGGGCACTCCCCTCAGGCATGGACTGGCCATAGGGACTACAGGGAGTTTCCCGGTGGGCCGATGGCTCAGTGGGCCGTTTTCAATGACAGCCTGTCAAAGTAATGGCTGCGCAGCTCGCCCTCCACTTCATGTAGCGATGTGAGAAGAATGAGGAAAATACAGAGGAAATAAGTGAAATAATAAAAGAGGTGAGTGAGGACTCCATATGTTATGCTACTTATGTTTTTTTTGCACAATTGCGTATAGTTTATATACTGTTTTTGTTCTTGTTTGAAAACATAAAGTGGGCCGGTCTGGATAAAGTCCAGGGCCAAATTTTGGTCTCAGTCCATCCCTGACTCGCCTCCATCTCGGTGTCTTCACCACCCAGGGGTTCGGGCTCAGGATGCCGTTGGGGGATGGGGTGGACTGGCCGCAGACAGATGATGGCCCAGCTCCGTCATCTGTGGATGACACAAAGCAGACACATGTTGGGTGGTCCCACACACTTGGCACATGTACCCTCCCCCCCCCACATGCAACACACCAAATAGGGATAAAAAACACTTACGTGTCCTGGAGCCTTCCTCCACGGAATCATATCCCAGTACCCCCTCCAACTGCTCCCTCTCCAGGCAGCGGGCGACCACCTCCTCCTCCGTGGTCAGGCTGACCGCACATGGAGGTCCACCACCCGTGCCCCTCTCATGCCTCCTGATGGTGGCCACCTTGCCCCGGACTTTGCGCCTCAAATCATTGATTTTTTTGGCTATATCCGCAGCAGTCCGGGTGGAGTAGCCCAAATCACTACAGACAGCTCCTGGGCGTTGAAGTTGAGGTTTCTCCTCTCTTTGCGGGGAACGGGAGCAGCCATCGCACAGCAAAAGTTACTTCCCTGGGGTGGGGGGAAACGGATATACTTTTGCGCCGGAAAGGCGCATCTGCGGCCGCTTTTATACGCGCAACGGAACACATTGCGCTGCCGTTTCCCATGAAGTGGTGCCGACGGAAGTTGTGAGCATGCGCACAGGGGAGCGAGTGGAGCCCTCCCTCAATGCGCATGCTCCGTGGATGATGCGCTGAACGTAAGTCTCTGCGCTGGGCTCCACCCATCATTTACATATGATCACACCCACTTCCACTTGCGTCAGGTTGCGCCAGCGCATTTTCGTTACTCCGTCGCAAAGTAACGAACAAGTGCTTGGTGAATACTGTACTTGACTCACTAGTTCGCGTCAGCGTAACGTATATGCGCTGCGCTACGCTGGATAAAATATGCGCGCATCTACCTGAATCTGGCCCAGCGTGTCTGGTTGCACATGTGAAGTGCTTCATAGGAAATTCTAATCCCGTAACAGTTGACCTAAAATTAGTTGTTTTACTTTTGTTACAGTTATGTAGACATACCTTACATCTCCTACAGGGATAATATCCCTTGGAGAGAGGAAAGAAGGAAGGTTTGGTCGGTGGATCTGGTATATTTGGTGCAATTTGATTTTTGAGGGACATAGCTCCTCTATAAATCACACCAGCATCAAGGGGATGAGAAGGTCCCAATATGAAGTCACTTTTCAAGATCTTCCAGTGTCTCCGAATAATGGTTTTGATTTGTTTATGTTGGGTTGAGAAGGTAGTGAAGAAGGAATTTTTAAACTTATTGTCTTGAGCTGTTCTAGTTTTCTCCATTGTAAGTATTGACCTATCCATAGTCGAGATTTTTTCAATTTCCTCATCAATTGCGCGACCAAAGTATCCCTTATCAATGAATCTAATTCTAATGCCGCGTACACACGATCATTTTTTGTGATGAAAAAAAACGACGTTTTCTGTGAAGTAAAAAACGACGTTTTTGAAACGTCACTTTTCAAAGACGATGTTGCATACACCATCGTTTTTTTCACAAAAAGCGAGGTTACGTTCACCACTGTTTTCCATTGAAGCTCGCTTCATAACTAGCTTCTGGGCATGCGCGGGTTGAAAAACGTCATATTAAACGACGTTTTTGCTACACGACGTTTTGAAAAACGACACAAAAAATTTAAGCATGTTGGAATTTTTTTTTGGTCGTTTTTTTGAAGACAAAAAACGACGTTTTGCCCACACACGATCAATTTAAATGACGTTTTAAAAAACAATGTTTTTTTTAATCGCAAAAAACGACCGTGTGTACGCGGCATAAGGGTCTGTGCCTGAACCTTAAAGTCTTCCAAATCTGAACAGTTCTGTCGCACAGTTAGGGGCACAGAACTCAACCAGGACGGATGGTGACAGCTATCAACTGGGATAAATCCATTGCGGTCCGTACTTTTAAATTGGGTTTTGGTCCTCAATTGATTATCTTGTACAAAAATTTCCAGATCCAAAAAGTTTATGTTGGAAAAACTAGCCTCATATGAGAGACTGATCCCAAATTTTTGTACAAGATAATCAATTGAGGACCAAAATTGGACTCGTTTTTTGATGTGGATTGTTGCTGGGAATCTGTGGATTTTTTTTCATTTGGACAGTGTTCATGCATGCCCATTCGGATTTCCTGTTTGGATTTTTTACAGTGTATTTTTTCTGATTTTAAATTAAAACTTTTTACGCTATGAGGAGTTGTACCCTTTTTTTTTCCCTTTGATCGGACCGTTTGAGAATACCACTCACCACCAGACAACACCATCGAGGATTCCTTTTGGCCTCTTTACAAAGACCCTACCTGGATGTCGTCTGGGCGGCCTGCCTAAGGATACCTACCCGATATAGTGACCAGGGAGGGCATTCGGCCCACACAAGCTTCTGGGACCCCCCACCATACGGTGAGCTGTGGGTCTACTCCAGATGTCTGCTCGTGTGTACGCGGCCTTAGGCCCCACACACACGGGCAGACAGATTTGTTCAAATCGGTCGGGCAGACCGATTTGAACAAATCTGTCTGCTGGGGACGTTTTGGTTTGATCGTGTACACACGATCAAACCAAAATCCCCGCCGACAGACGGCGCGGTGACGTGGCGGTGACGTTGACACCGCCACGTCACCGCACCAGGAAGTAAATCACTTCCGCGCATGCGTCGAATCCATTCGACGCGTGTGCGAGAAGACATGTCTGCTGGTTAGTGTACTAACCAGCAGACATGTCGGGCGGACGAGTTCCCAGCCGACAGATTTGAAAGCATGCTTTCAAATCTGTCGGCTGGGCAAATCCGTCTGCTCGCTCGTACACACGATCGAATCTGTCTGCTGGGACGGTCGGGCCGACCGTTTCCAGCAGATAGGTTTGATCGTGTGTATGCGGCCTAAGAATCCCTGACTACTCTTTTGGCTGCTACCTGCCACAAACTCTGCGTGAACTTGGCTACTCTCTTTTCTATTGAATTATAAACAGTCTCCGTACTGAAGTCCTTCACTTCTGAGGGCTTTGACCTGGTGCCACTTTTAACCAAAAAATGGGGACCACTAGGGTTTATGGCCCATCTCTACGATCAGGAGCTCGAGGGAAAACCAGAGCCATAGATTATACATTGTAATTTATTGAAAGCATATGCCTTCAGACCAGTGTCCAGAAGCATGTTTAAAAACAAGATTCAGGGAAAGAAAACTTTTCCAGCAAACAAGATAGCCTCACAAAACAGGAATACTGAGGTGCTTTGTTTGACCTTACGTGTACATTACAGTGCTACCTAATATGTCTGAATATGAATAACAGAGTAAATATAAGAAAATTGTCAGGCCTCTCAGTGATCCTACTATAACTTTAACTTTTTAACCACTTCCCGACGGCCGTACGAATATGTGCGGCCTCGGGGTGGTTCTAAATCTCTAACAGGATGCATATATGCGTCCTGCGCTCTTCCAGGCCACTAGAGGGCGCGCAAGCACCGCCGGCGGCGCGCGTGCTCGCCACATTCCTGGAATACCGATGCGCATGCCTGGCGGCCTCGATGTCCGCCAGGCACTCAAATCAGCGGTTACAGGGACAAGATGCGGATCTCTGTGTGTAAACACAGAGATCCACGTCCTGTCAGGGGAGAGAGGAGACCGATCTGTGTCCCTTGTACATAGGGACACAGCATCGGTCACCTCCCCCAGTCACCCCCCTCCCCCCACAGTTAGAACACAATGCAGGGTACACATTAACCCCTTCCTCACCCCCCTAGTGTTAACCCCTTCACTGCCAGTCACATTTATACAGTAATCGGTGCATTTTTATAGCACTGATCGCAGTATAAATGTGAATGGCGCCAAAAATGTGTCAAAAGTGTCCAATGTGTCCGCCATAACGTCGTATTCACAATAAAAATCGCAGATCGCCGCCATTACTAGTAAAAAATTTTTTATAAAAATTAATAATAATTCTGTCCCCTATTTTGTAAGCGCTATAACTTTTGCGCAAACCAGACGCTTATTGCGATTTTTTTTTTACCAAAAATATGTAGAATAATACGTATCGGCCTAAACTGAGAAAAAACTGTTTTTTTTTTTTTTTAAATGGGCTATTTATTATAGTAACAAGTAAAAAATATTGACTTTTTTTCAAAATTGTTGCAATTTTTTTGTTTAAAGAGCAAAAAATAAAAACCGCAGAGATGATCAAATACCACCAACAGAAAGCTCTATTTGTGGGGAAAAAAGGACGACAATTTTGTTTGGGAGCCATGTCGCACGACCGCGCAATTGTCAGTTAAAGCGATGCAGTGCCAAAAGCTGAAATTTCACCTGGTCAGGAAGGGGTATACGTGCCCAGTAAGGAAGTGGTTAAATACTGAAAGAGTAAGAAAAAATAGATAAAATATTAGATTTGTAAACATACTTAGTTTTGTCTGAATATTTTAAAGGAGTTAATAAGGTTTAAAATGTGTTTATTAAAAACATAAAAATAAATAGAATAAATGTCAATCAGCACACCAGGGGTCCAAAGCTTTAATTTCAATATGAAAAAAATTCTAATTATATTGTGCAGATTATGACAATGGTCCTGAAGAAGCTATGCAGCTTAGCGAAACGCATTGACCAGCTGTGGTAGCCTGATATACAGAATATACCTTCTTCCTAATCAAAAGTTGTATCTATGGCTTGATGGGTATATGCGGGAGCCAGAATGTCATGTCACATCTTGATTTTAACTATTGCAATTATCCTCTTTGTCTCTAGTACATTAGCATGTTTTAAACTTTATAACAAAAAATATTGATGTTTTATTTATTTCAACAATGTCTTTTGGTCTTGTGTTTAGTGCTAGTAAAGTCCACCATTGCAAATCTTGCAAAAAACTTTTCTGTATAGACCCTATTTGGATGTGGCAAGGGTAGAGGTCCTCTATTTTTTTGGTCCAAAGCTTTATTTTTATGGTCACATGGTAAACATAAGGCAATGATTCAGAGCCACGCAGGGATCCTTTGTCAGGCAAATGTTAGTTTTTAAAAAAGGTGACCTTGTGGCAATGCATAATAAATTCAAAGATTTCTAATGTTTAGGAACACTGTTCTCCCAGAGAACCATAATTGTGATTAAGAAGTGAGGTAAGTCTCACTTTAATCATAATGTCCATAATTGTCCAGTAAAAGCTTTTTAAGGTCCTAGCGTTTACTTATGTGATGGCTGAGAACATTTTAATGACAAGTACCGTATTTATCGGCATATACCGCGCGCCGGCGTATAACGCGCACCCCAAGCTTAGAAGAGAAGTTTAACCACTAGGGTACCGCACGCCGTCAAATGACGGCGGGCGGAATACCCTGTTGTTCTGACATGATGTCATATGACATCCTGTCATTTAAAGCCGCTAGGGGGCGCGCGCGCTTCGGCGGCACGCGCCTTCGGCGGCACGCGCGTGCACCCGGCGCGTTACTGGGAACTCAATGCGCGTGCCCGGCGGCCGCGGTGGCCACCGGGCTCCCATGATTGCCCAGTAACTGAGCGGGATTGTGAAGCTCTGTGTGTAAACACAGGGCTCCACGTCCTCTCAGGGAGAGAGGAGACTGATCTGTGTCCCTTGTACATAGGGACACAATCGGTCACCTCCCCCAGTCACCCCCCTCACCCTACAGTTAGAACACTCACTAGGACAAACATTTAACCCCTTCCCTGCCCCTAATGGTTAACCCCTTTACTGCCAGTCACATTTATACAGTAATCAATGCATATTTATAGCATTGTTCACTGTTTAAATGTGAATGGTCCCAAAAATGTGTCAAAAGTGTCCGATGTGTCCGCTACAATGTCGTAGTCCCCAAAAAAATCGCAGATCGCCGCCATTCCTAGTAAAAAAAAAAAAATCATAATTATGTCCCCTATTTTGTAGGCAATATAACTTTTGCGGAAACCAATCACTAAACGGTTATTGCGATTTTTTTTTTTACCAAAAATATGTAGAAGAATATGTATCGGCCTAAACTGAGATAAAATTATATATATATATTTTTAAATGGGGTATTTATTATAGCAAAAAGCAAAAAATATTGTGTCTTTTTTCAAAATTGTCGCTCTATTTTTGTTTATAGCGCAAAAAATAAAAACCGCACGGGCGATCAAATACCACCAAAAGAAAGCTCTATTTGTGGGAAAAAAAGGACGTCAATTTTGTTTGGGAGCCACGTCGTACGACTGCGCAATTGTCAGTTAAAGCGACGCAGTGCCGGAAGCTAAAATTTTGTCCGAGCAGGAAGGTGGTGTAGGTGCACAGTAGGCAAGTGGTTAAGGAAAAAACTTACATTTTGGATGCTCAGCCTTCTTGGTGTCCCTCTGCTGTGTTGCCCGGCGTCCATCGGCGGCCTTGTCCGGCGTTGTGTGTTTGAGTTTGCCGCCTCGGTCGAGCTGTGCAGAGCCGGATTTTCTGTGGGTTCGGCTCCTCTCGGCTTCTCTCGGCTCCTCTCGCGTGGCTGTGGTTGGAGCCGAGCATGGCCGAGCCTAGCCGAGCCTAGCCGAGTGCGCAGTACACTCGGCTCGGTCTTTGTCAGCGGTGCTCAGAGACAGCGGGGATCGGCGTATAATGCGCACCCACGATTTCCCCCTGATCTTAAGGGGAAAAAAGTTTGCGTTATACGCCGATAAATACAGTATACATTTGTGTCTAGGAACATTGCTACATTCTGATTCAGCAAGGTTTCCCATGGATAATGCCTGAGGTTAAGGGCTACATTTATGAAATGGTACACTTTAAGCCACAGAGTATAGGTTTTAGGGCAACTCTACCAACTCTAAACTGAAAGAAAAAAGTGACATAGCATTCTATAGACAAGTATCATGTTCCTGCATATTATTAATATAGAATGGATAGACTGAGATTTTAACTATAGCTAAATTGATTTGGCCAAATATGAGTTTGCCAGTCATTTAATGATTGTAAATCAATGATTGCTCCTTACATATTGAAGGATGACCTTAATGTTCAAACTTCTTCCTCTGACTATAAAAGACAAACAGCTCCCATGATAAAAAAAAAACAAAAAAACTATTTTGATTTTAGGACAATAATTTGTCCTAATTGAAAATGTTAACACTGTTTTACTAAGAAGAACTAAGAAGGCATTAAAAAGCAAGGTTTATGAATTGGGGCTTGATCCAGGTCATGCAAATTTTTATGAATGTAAATTGCTATGACTGAATCAGTCCAACTGGATTTATGGCAGATTTTAGAGGGCATACATTTTTAAATGTTTTGACCTCTTCTAGCGAAACCTTTTTTTACATTTTGCCTCTACATGGTGCATGTTTTGTGGTACAAGGTGTCTTCACAATAATAACGTTGTTCTAAGTTCTAAGCTTATGTCGCCTGGGAATGGCATCCTTTTCCTAAAACTGTTGTTTGGTGACCAGTTTATATACTATATATTGCAACTTACCAATTCTTAGATGTGGTGGCTGCACTAGTATCTCTTTTTTTTCAGGTTTTCTTCCCCTGCTAGTAACTTCCTGTACTAGGGGACAATGCTCATTTATCTTTCTGCTTTTGTGAAGACGCAGGGTTGTCACCCTATCAGTGATGCCAACCTACCAGATTGAAATTTACTGGCACGACACCCAAAATTTACTGGCACAGCCAAGTTTTTACTGCCATTTCACAAAAGTTACTAAATTCAATTTTTAGGTGCAAATTTCAGTATTTAGGCTTTAAGCTAGGCAAATAGCAATGTGATTTAAGGTATATTTTAAGGTAAAAAAAAACAGATTTTTGTTATTTTCGATATAATAAGGGCAAATTATTTAGTCACATCACCCCCTGTCTCCATCCCCCTCTGCCACCAACACCCCCTGCCTTCACCCCCCTCTGCGGTGCCACAATCTCCCCCTGCCTCCAATCTCCCTCCGCCTCCAATTTCCCTCCGCCTCCAATCTCCCTCTGTCTCCAGTCTCCCCCTCCCTACAATCACCCCCTGACTCCATCCCCCTCTGCGGTGCCACCAACAACCCCTGTCTCCATCCCCCACCCTCTGCAGTGCCACCACCCCCCTCTGCGGTGCCACCAACACCCCCCGCCTCCAATCACCCCTTGCCACTAACACCCCCTGCATCCAATCTCCCCCTGCCTCCAATCTCCCCCTGCCTCCATTGCCCCCTGCCTCCACCCCTCTCTGCCGTGCCATCGCAGCCACCATCACCCCCTGCCTCTAATCACCCCCTGCCTCCAATCTCAATGCCCAGTTCCAAGCCGAACCAATCTCGGCTATTTTTACTGGCACATTCCAGCAACCACGGACATTTACGAACGGGGGAAAAAGTGCCAGTTTTTCTGAACTGTCCGTATAAATATGGACGGTTGGCAACACTGCACCCTATCACACGTTTACAGAACACCTCCCCTTCTCCTTTTTAACATAAAATAGATGGAAACAAAGTTATTGATAAGAGTGTAGCACAGGCAAAGAACAAATAAAATCAGTTGATTACATTTCTAGTAAGATAAACAGGTATTTTTGCCCTTATTAAACAGATGTAACACTGCTATTAATGTATATTAAACAGAGAACAAGGCAGAGAATGAGATACGTTCATTTTTAGGATTTGCATACACTTTGGGGTTGATTTACTGAAATTGGTGAATGTAAAATCTTGCCAAAGTGATGCTTCCTGATGACATTGTAAAACGAAGCATACAGTACGTCAAGGCGCATTCTGGTCACGTTACTTCCAGGTACCGAACTTCTGGTTTCATCTCAACCACGGCAGTGAAACTCACACCGACCCACGAGCGCGAGCCGGACAGTGATGGTTCCTGCCTAGTGATACATGTGGGCAGTATGTGATACACGATGGTTCCTTCCTTCTCTTATTTTTATGGGTATCATGGAGGAGAGGTGGATTTAAATTTAAAGGCTCTTGTTATATCTCCATTGACATCCAAGCATGTTTAAAGACCCTACCTATTAATCATTGTTTGACCTTCTTTTTGCTGCTTCTTCTCCCCACAGAAAGCAAGTTTCAGTTACGGTATGTACACAAAAATAAATCATGTTTTAAGTAGAAAGTGCCCATTGCTGATTATGGCAGAATATGTTTTCTTTAACCACTTGCCTACTGGACACTTTCACCCCCATCCTGCCCAGGCCAATATTCAGCTTTCAGTGCCGACGCACTTTGAATGACAATTGCATTGTCATGGAACACTGTATCCAAATACATTTTTAACATTTTTTTCACACGATTAGAGCTTTCTGTTGGTGGTATTTAATCTCCACTGGTCTTTTTATTTTTTGCTAATCAAAAAAAAAAAAAAATCAAAAATGTTTTAAATAAATAAATATACAATTGTCATAGTTTGTTATAAAACTTTGCAAACAGGTAATTTATCTTCTTCACTGATGTGCGCTGATGCTGCTGCACTGATGGGCACTGATAGGCTGCTCTGATGGGCACTGATGGGCTCTGATGAGTGGCACTGACGGGAACTCATAGGTGGCACTGATAGGCAGTACTGTTGGGCTCTGATGGGCACTGATAGGTAGCACTTATAAGTAACACTGATGAAGAGGCACTGATGGGCACTGATTAGCGGGACTGATGGGCAGCACTGGTGAACACTGATTGGCAGCGGTGGTGAGCACTGATTGGCAGAAGTGGTGGGCACTGTTGGGACTGCATTGATATTCAGGAAATTGATAATCAGTGCCCTGATTATCAGTGTTGCTGTCCGTTTAAAAAAAAGCCAGTTATCAGCTCTCTTGTCTCCTCACGCTCTCAACCTTGTGTTGACATCCATGATCAGCTGTTATTGGACACAGCTGATCACGTGATAAAGGGCCATTATGATTAGCCCTTTACCCTAATCTGTGATCAGCTGAGTCCAAAGGACTTGGCGATCACAAAGCGTGCCGCACGCATGCCTCAGGGGGCATGCAGGGAGAGCGATCATTAGAGGACGTCAATAGACACCCTGCCGCCAAATTAACCCCTTGCTGTAGCCATCATTCAGCTATAGAGCAGACGGGAAAGGATTAAAGAGACCCTGTCACCAGAAGCAACATTACATTTTTATATATTAGTTGAATATGTGCATGTTGCCCTCTCTGGGCAATGTTTCATTAACATATAGTAGAGTCAAATTAAAGGGAAGTGTCTGACACTTACAGGTTTGTTGAATTTTTCTCCTTCTGTCAGCCTTCTGCTGCTCCTCCCTGCCATTATGTCATTTTTAATTGACAGCTGATGCTAAGTGCAGGAGAACTGCTCCCATTCACAACCTCAGCAAGTGTAAACATACAATGCAGAAACGGTGAGTGGGAGCTGCTCTCCAGCACACAGCCTCTGTGCTGTCACTTAAAATTCCATGCAGAGATTAAGCACTCTGGGGTTGATTTACTAAAGTCAAATAGATGTTGAACTTTGCAAGTGCAGTTGCTGTAGAGCTTCACTTTACAAAGAATACCCAATAATTTGCAAGAAAAAAAAAAAAAAGATTTTTGCTTGCACATGATTAAATGATGGGAGTCAGTAGAGCTTCTCCTCATTTACTAAGCTCTGGAGAAACCGCACTTGCAAAGTGCACAGTCTCTTTACCTTTAGTAAATCAACCCTTCTTTCTCACTAAAGCTGTCAAAACACTAATGCCACGTACACACGATCACTTTATGTGATAAAAAAAAACTACTTTTTTAAAAACGTCAATTTAAATGACCATGTGTGGGGGGAAAACGTTGTTTTATGTCTTGTGAAAAACAACCAAAAAAAATTTAAGCATGCTTCAATTTTTTGTGTCGTTTTTCAAAACGTCGTTTTTTGTTTCACAAAAAAAACACTGTGTGTAGCAAAAAACTTTGTTTAAAACAACGTGCATGCCCAGAAGCTAGTTATGAAGCGAGCTTCAATGGAAAAGAGTGGTGAACGTAACCTCGCTTTGCTAGAGCATTGTGAAAAAACGATGGTGTGTAGGCAACATCGTCTTTGAAAATTGAAGTTTCAAAAACGTTGTTTTTTTTTCATCACATAAAGTGATTGTGTGTACGCGGCATAATTGAAATTCATCAAAGTCTACAGGGAAAATAAAAATTTCTATCAATATGTAGTCGTTCCTGCTTGACAAAGGTCTATCATTTGATCAACTTTTGTTAAAGCGGTTGTAAACCGCTAGACTTCTTTTTTTTGTACCCTGCAAGGTAAAGTTATAATATGTTAGTATGCATCGCACACTAGCACATTATGTTAAACTTGCCTTAAAACCAAGCCCTTCCAGTGGTGAGATGTCAGAGCTGCATGCTCTCCCATCTTTACCCATCTTGCTTCTGGGTTCACGGACTCTGGCTCTGTGAATGACTGGAGCCACGATGACGTCACTCTGCTGTTTACGGCACAGGGCTCTGAAGGAACGTTCCTTCAGCGCGCTTGCGCCAGTAATGTCACTGACTGCATGTACAGCAAATATGTCCTAAATGTGCAACTTATTATAGGCTTACCTATAGGTAAAATGCAGGGATGGAAGCTTACTTACACTTTAAATGGACATACTGGAAAAATTATTTTGGTAAGTAGTGCTCTGGCGCTCCTGTCACTTTACCAGGGCTCCTGAGTAAGAGATGTAAGAGAAGCCTGCCTTCACACATCAGGCTCCACAACCAGGTACATTACAGTGTGGTGACAGCTTGCCCTGCTGTTCTTATTGCCAGATGTGGATGCTAAGGGTAGTTAGTGGAAAGGGGTTAGAGGTGGCAGGATGGTTAGCTTTGAGGGAAAGAAAGTTCAAATCAAGCCCTGGTTTTAGCACATTAACAAAATAATAAAAGGCAGTTATGTTAAAATCTGAATCTTTCATTCAAAAATTACCTGGTTGTGACAGACCTTGCCGGGACACAGGCTTTTGGATAATAGTGGGACACATATGCCTCGTTTCCACTGAGCGGATCGGTTCGGTACGGTTCGGTACGGTTCGCTATTTTGGGTGTTTCCATTATGAAAGTGCGCCATAAAAGCGAACCGTACCGCGCCAGCAAGGGTCCTACTTTAGATGAGGGTCCAAAGAAAAGTGGAGCGGTACGGTTAGGGCGGAGCTACTGGCGTCACACAGTTCATTCCACTGATTGGTGGACAGAAAACAGCTATGCTGACGTCAAAGCAAAGCGCCAAACAATCACCACGTCGATAGTCCATATAAAGGAGAAGGATGGCAGCAAACAACAGGCTTTGGTTATCTGAGGAACTATCTACTTTCCTATCAATTATTGGTGATGGCGTTATTCAGAGTGAGCTTTATGGATCAGTGAGAAATGAGAAGGTATATAAAGAAATTTCTCAGCGGATGGCAGCCGAGGGATTCGAACGGACGTCGGGCCAGTGTAGGGCAAAGCTGAAAAAGCTTAAAGCTCAATATAAAAAAATTAAGGACGCCAACAGCCGTAGTGGAAATTGTCCAACTGCTTGGAGGTGGTAAGACGCCATGGACGCCATTTACGGTCATCGGCCAGCAAACCAAGGCAGGGAGGGAGATCTGGACTCTGCAACTGTAATTCTGGAATCCATGGTAGACCCCTTTGGTAAGTTAATTTTTTTTAAACTTCGCATAGGATATCGCTCTGCTAACCATTTGAAATGAAATATCTAACCATATGTTTATTTTCAGAAACAGTTGATGGACTCTCCACTGATGTATCAAACATTTCAGATGATGGACCTTCAACGTCTTTCAGCAGCAACAGCAGTTTTTTATCAGACCAACCACCGAGTAGCCAACCACCGAGTAGCCAACCACCGAGTAGCCAACCACCGAGTACTCCAAATGCAGCCCGACACAATGGTAAGACATGATGATAATCAATAAATTCTCTGGGATGAGTAGTGCTGTGTATTGGTGTAGCAGATGAGAGGGGGGGGGGGGTGATCAGTTGTGGGGGAGATGTGCAGGAGGTACAGTGGTGGAATAGATGAGAGGGGGGGGATGATCAGTTTTGGGGGAGATGTGCAGGAGGTACAGTGGTGTAATAGATGAGGGGGGGGGGTTCAGCTCTGGGGGGCAGATGAGCAGTACTGTGTATTGGTGTAGCAGATGAGAGGGGGGAACAGAAGTGGGGCAGTTAATCAGTGTGGTACAGTCTGGTGCACTACATATATTGGTATCATTTGTCTTTTCCATTTATAGCTATGAATAAGCATTGAGGATCAATGTGAAACGTGTCAGATGTGTAATTTCCCACTGTTTGCTGTTGTTTTGTAGTGCATTTTTTTTTACCCCTATAAAGGGCACGTTTTTTCATACCTTTTGGAGTGCGGCTGTCCATATACATTTCTTTTCTGCCTGGGGCAGATGAGAAAGGGGTTTACAGTATTGGTTGGACAGATGACAAAAACAATGTTTTTTTTTTTTTGTATAATACAGGTGAAAGAAGAAGGTTGCAGTTGGATCTGCTCACAGTCATGGAGGATATGCGGGCAGCAGAAGAAAGGCAGCTGGAAAGAATGGATAACCTTTCTGAGAGAAGGTTTCAAGCACTACGTCAGGATGCACAGGAAGCTATGCGCCAGGAGGCAGAAATTGCAGATGGAGCAGTTGGCTACCTTCAACCAGGCCTTCCTCGGTGTCCTTGGTCAGCTTGTTCAAGTGATTGGAGCCAATCGTCAAACCCAGGTCACCACCCAGACAGTAATGCCTTTCATGCAGCACAGGACCTGTACCCTTTTTTACTTTTAAAGGAGATTTAATTATTTTGTGTTTAAAAAGTTATATTTTATTTTATTAATAGGCTACTTTTGAGCCAGCACCAATCACACAAGATTGGACACTTTTCCTCCTTGCTGCACATGGCTTTAGTTGTAGTGCTGCTCTGATTCCCTCCTGGCACCTTTTCATTATCACCCACACCTTGGAAGGTGCAGCCTGGATTTCAGCAAAAGGCACACCCGATGGCTTCATATATTTTTTCTTTGTCTGAATTTCTCACTTCCTGTTCCTTCTCAGTAAACTTTACAACATGCTTACTGAGGAGGAACAGAAATTGAGAAATTCAGACAAATATTCAAAAAAGCATTTAGAAGTGATGTTGAAAGATTTTTTTACAGCCTCTTTAGGTTATTGTTTAAGAGATTGTACATGCTCCAAATTTTTTATATGAATCCCTCCTGGCACCTTTGCATTATCACCCACACCTTGGAAGGTGCAGCCTGGATTTCAGCAAAAGGCACCACCGATGGCTTCATATATTTTTTCTTTGTCTGAATTTCTCACTTCCTGTTCCTTCTCAGTAAACTTTACAACATGCTTACTGAGGAGGAACAGAAATTGAGAAATTCAGACAAATATTCAAAAAAACATTTACAAGTGATGTTGAAAAATAGGCAAACTTTGCACTGGCTCACTTAAAAAAACAAAACTTTACAACCGCTTTAGGTTATTGTTTAAGAGATTGTACATTCCCCAAATTTTTACTTTAAAAAAAGTATGAAGATTAATTTTTTGTTGAATAAAAAAACAAAATAGACTTCTACGAGTATGTCGTTTCTGCAACATTTTATTATACTTCTAACAAAGTAAATACAAATTGTACCAATAAATGATAAAAAATTAAAAGTTAAGGTGCCGCATCAGAGCCTGACGTATTTCGCTGCACTCTTCTTCCATATCTTGTGCTGCTGTTACTGGTACTGGCTCTTCTGGAGATGTATTCCAATCCTGGTCAAAGTCTTCTCCATGACTTTCACAAAGATTGTGAAGAGTGCAGGAAGTTAGGACCATGGATTTGGTAAGTTGAATGTCACTGCCATTCCTCTTCATAAGACACCTCCACCTACCCTTAAGTCTTCCAAAAGCATTTTCCACTACAACACGTACCCTGGATGTTTTCTTGTTGTAGGTTTGCTGCTCTGTTGTTAGGCGCCCATTGTCAGGAAATGGTTTCAGAAGCCAATTTTGTAAAGGGTAGGCAGAGTCTCCAAGCACATAGTAGCCAACATTCACCCCACAAATGTTCTTAGTGCTCACCGGGTAGAGTCCTCTCTGGCCAACCCAATTCCAAAGTGTTGACAATCGGAGAACCCGAGCATCATGCAAACTACCTGGCTTTCCTACATTCACATTCCAGAACAGTCCCTTGCGATCCACTACTGCCTGGAGGATGATGGAATGCCAGCCTTTTTGGTTGAAGTAGTCGGTGTGGTATTCTTGTGGTGCTATTATTGGTATGTGTGAGCCATCAATAGCACCAACACACTGTGGAAGGCCCCACCTGTTCTCAAAGTACTCAGCCATGTCTTTAAGCTTTTCCCAGTCCGGAAAATGTCAGGAGCTAGCAATGTGCATACAGCCTTACAGAAGTCCTGCACACACCGACACACTGAAGATTTGCTCACACCGAAAAGATGGCCTATACTCCTGTATTCACTGTTGGTAGCCAGCTTCCACAGAGCAATGGCAACTCTCTTCCTCACAGGCAAACTGGCCCTGAAGTTTGTATTTCTCTTTTCCATTACTGGACGTAGCTTGGCACAAAGAAAGGGGAAGGTTTCCTCTGACTTCCTGAAATTCTGCACCCACTGTCTGTGTGGAAATCCTGGGACGGTCACATTCCACCAATCATTGGCACGAGGGAAAGCCCAAATCACTGGGCTGCGGCGCTGCTTTGCCAAAAGGAGAAGCATCTGAAATAAAAAATAGAAATGGTAACATATCTCAAAAAATAAACATCTTTCAAGTCAATGTGTATGTCAAGGTTGGTTGGTAGGTCAGTGTGTGTGTCATATTGGTGGGTCAGTGTGTGTGTGGGTCAGTGTGTGTGTCATATTGGTGGGTCAGAGTGTGTGTGGGTCAGTGTGTGTGGGTCAGTGTGTGTGTGTCAGTGTGTGTTTGTGTCAGTGTGTGTGTGTGTCAGTGTGTGTGTGTGGGTCAGTGTGTGTGTGTGTGTGTGGGTCAGTGTGTGTGTGTTTCAGTTAAGTCGGTCAGTTGTGCTTACCCTATAGCGCTGCCGTCTTTGTCTTAGCCGCACCAATGTGTACTTCTCCTCCCGGCTACACATCCAAGCTAAAATTTTCCTTTTCTTTTGTGCTGTGTTTCTCCTGGCAACCTTCTCCTCGCAACCTTCTCCCATACAATGCGGCATGTATTTTGCCTATAAAGAACCAAAAGGCTAGCAGAGAAAACACGAGCTGCTGAATGACCTCCATTGTTGTTTATTTTTTTTTCGTTGTTTGGTTGACGCTGAGTGACGCTGCATCACGTTTCTCGTCGCACTAGTGTGACATCACGAGAGGGATTTTTTTCTAAAACCTGTATGGCCCTCGTTATCCGACTGGCAGTGGTAACGCTCACCAGAATAGAACCGTTCCGTTCCAAGCGACCCGAACCGATCTGCTCAGTGGAAACGAGGCAATACTGTTAGAAGATGCTGATATCAACTCAATCCACCTGTCTGTTGTCTGCTATAATGTAAATGAGTCTAGTATAACTTCTTAGAGTCTTTCACCCATTGTTAGTTGTTTATAATTAACCCTACACTGAGCAAGGACTAGTGAATGGGAAAGCTAAAGAGTCTTGAATTGTGTAGTATCAGACAGAGGAAGCATTTACGATGGACAGACTCATCTTGAGTACGGGGGTTCATCACATTGGTAATCCCCTAGGTAATTTTTTAGGCACTTCCTGGTATAGCATGACAACACTTTGCCCCTTTCTTTCATTTGTGCTCCTTTGCTATCACCTTGTTACACAGACTTCCACTTCCAGAGAAGATTTCAAGTGTACATTTTAACATTCATGGACTGCTTTTGTCAATTGTAGGAAACCTGCTCTTGGAAATGGCATGCAGCCATATATGAAGTGCATTTAGACAGGTAGTGGCTGCAAGAAATCAGTAGCAACGAGATGAAACACAAGACAAATAAAAACTGAAAATAAGTATTTAACTAAAAAAGACGAAAGAAAACATGGAAATCGTTTATGATATCATAAATTTTAGAGCTGCGCTATCAGAATAGATGAATAACGGATGACGTGTGGCGAAACACATAGTGTAGCGTTGTGTGCTGACGTCATCGCATCCTAGTGATCCCAGAAGTGCGGGTGTTTGTGTATTGCCAGCAGAAAAAGTTTTACTGTGCTTTTTACAATGTATGTGAGATTTTACATTTTAATAAATCACCTAAAAGGGTTTTATACTATTGGCGTAATCTGTTTCCATATCCCATCTATATTTCATTGAGGGGATGTTTGGCGGAGGACCATCATAAATCCCTTGCATAGCAGTAACGGAATGTCTACGACAGGTGTATTTTTCTGTGCTCTTTATTACCCAGACGGGTAAAAACATTACAACTTGTGATGAAGAGTAGAGGTGAAGTAAAGGGAGAAGTAGCAGACTCAGGCGCAGCAATAGGGAAACGGTCCTGCTCCCAACAATGCTTCGTATTCTTTGCCACTCTAGCCAGACTAGCGTACCTGGACAGGCCTACTCTCACTGACCTGGCAGCCAGGGTATCGCTCGAACTTGAAGGAAAAGTCTCTGCCACAGACCCTTCCTGTGTTTGTGATTACGGAGTTCTTGTGATTGCACTCCGAAGAAGAACCCAGACTAATGGCGTCTGCCCCATAAATACTCTCCCCCAGCATGCACAGCGAGGCTGAACCCTCCTGATAGGCTGCTGGGGAAGAGCACCCAAACCTTGACTCCACTTCTGCCACCCAACCCCCCCGGGGTAGGAACTACGCCCCAGTAACAATAGACATCCCACAGCACAGCCAAGCTGAGACAGAGACCAGTTTTGAACATAATAATTGGATCAGAGTCAGTTAACACTCTGATCCGTCTCTAAATTTAACTAGAACCGGTACTTTTTAAGTAACCAGGCGCTACACAGGGATGCCATTAACCTCCCTGGCGTTTTTCCCGTGTCTGACACGGGGTAAAAATTTGCTGCTACTATTGTTGATCCCGTGTCAGACACGGGCTCGCCTCGCAGAATCCAGAGAGAGTTTACTTACCTTCTCCGTGGATCCAGCGATGCATCCCCGCTGTGTGAGCGAGCGGGTGCTCGCTCGATTCACACAGCGTCCCCGTGTGCCGCCGAGCTCCGTTCCCTGCGACGTTACGACGCACGGGGACGGAGAACGGCGCCAAATTCAAAAATGTAAACAAACACTATACATACAGTACAATGTAATCTTATAGATTACAGTACTGTATGTAAAAAATACACACCCCCCATGTCCCTAGTGGTCTGCCCAGTGCCCTGCATGTCATTTTATATAATAAAAACTTTTCTTTCTCCCTGCAAACTGTAGATTGCCCATAGCAACCAAAAGTGTCCCTTTATGGCAAAAATTGTTTTAGAGCAGCTAAAAAACAGCGATAATAAATTATAATCACATAATAAAAATAATGACAGCAAAAATTCTGCAACTGAGCAAATTTCAGTGATTTTGATTTGATTACATTATTGAATAATTTTTACTATAATTATATTATTATTTATTATAATTTTTTATAATTATTTATTATATTATAATTTTTAATAAAAAAAAAAAAAAAAATCATACCCGGGATGCCTATTAGACTCTTGTTTAGATAGATTTAAGTAAGTACTTACTAAGAATTGCAGGCCTATAATACATAACACCACATTTCCTTGCAAAACAATTGCAACGCTTTTGGTACAAAATTCCAGACAGAATCATAACGCCAGGGAGGTTAAAGTTCATGTGCGTGTAAAGGCAGGTGTCCCACTACTTTTGGTAATATAGTGTATATTTATTTATTTATTCTTATATTCCGATAGTGCAGCTCTGAAATTTATGATTTATTACACTGTGTTAAGTATCTCATGGTTGAGTTGCTACTTTGCACATCACTGAATTTCTTTTTTGTATAATACATAAGCGCAGTTTTTTGCACACATTCCAGTTGTTTATGATACCCAAAGCATTAGCAAACTAAATGACATCCACTTAAGTTTGGCATCTAGTTTAAAATGTTTAATTCTTGTTAAAGTTAATTCTAGGTAAACCTGTGTTTGCTGCTAGAGAAGTTGGGAATTAATATGATGCTTCCACTGTATTCATCAAATATCCTTAATCAGACCTGCTTAAATATTAGTGATATGAAATACCTTAATTTAGCAAACTTCAAATTACAAGTACTATATTACACACCTTTCTAATATATACTTCCTCTGACATAAAGCTAAATTTGTAGTAGCTAATCAAGTTGATGGAAGCATATTTACTTATAATATTCACTTGATGTTAACATATGTGTTTACAGAATACAGAGCAGCATTGTTAGAAGAACAATTCTTGACAGACTGTTACGGTGACAACATGTAAAATTAGCTTCCGACTCACCTTCTGGCAATTAGAAGGTTAATAACAGACATCACATAGCACTCTCCAAACTATTTTTCCTTCTTTTTTCTTCATTTGGCTGATCATGCCCCTTATTCTTCCTGTTATATCTATTTTGGTCTTGTTACAGATGGCCACTCTAGAAAAAAAATCTGACACCATTTTGGTTTTATGTTCTTTCTTTTGTGTCTTGTTCATGTCATGTAATGATGCCGAGTAGTCACAAAAAGGATGTCATTTTTTTTTTTCACTTTCAAGACTAGAGTGCTTTATACCAACTGGTAGTGTTTAATGACCATCTGTAGATTTTTCTTCTTTGGCATCCGGAGATCTAGAGCTTTCTCATTGTGTCAAGGCCCGTTTAGAGTACAAAGTCACTCTACTACAGACTTAACTTATAAAGTGACTAGTAAATGTTCTTGCATATGCTAATCAGCAATACGATTATGGTAGCTTACCACTGAGATACTTAAAGGGGTGTTCCGGGGAAATGTTCTTTTTTAAAAGCCAGCAGCTACACATACTGCAGCTGCTGGCTTTAAATAAATGGAAACTTACCTGTCCTGCAGTCACTCGATGTTGGCACCGCAGTTGATGTTACCATCAGCTATCGGGTGCTACCGTTGCCATTGCGGGTAAGGGAACCCGGCAGTGTAGCCTTACGGCTTCACACCGAGAACCCTACTGCGCGAGGCCCAGCTCCTCTCTCCTATTAGCCTAGCGGCCGGGGGAGGAGGAGGGAGCACCGCGGTGACGTCACGGCCACATCCCAACTCCCGGAAGTGGGAAAGGATACCTGTCTTTGACAGGTATCCTGTCCCCCATCCCCCTACAAGGTGCCAATTGTGGCACCGCAGGGGGGAGGAATCCGATAAGCGGAAGTTCCACTTTAAGGTGGAGCTCCGCTTTAAGGCGTTAAATAGAGAAAAGGGGGGGGGGGTGTTGAGAACTAAGATTATTTACTTTCCCTGGGAAAATATCCAGAACATCGATACAGATGTTCTGGATGTAGTGAAGATAACCAAGTTGAGCTGAAGATAACCAAGTTGAATAGAATGATTCAATTAGTCCAGATATTTCATTCAATGTTTACCATGCTTTGTTTAGTGAATTTTACTGAAGGTTGTTTACAGCACAATGTATAAATCGATTGATAAGAGAATGTGAAAATTCAGACATTTTCCTTTAAGACTTTCATAACCATGAAGTTCCTCCAGTAATTACAGGGGTCAGTGAGACCTTATTTTAACCACTTGCCTACTGTGCACCTACACCCCCTTCCTGCCCAGACAAAATATAAGCTTCCGGCACTGCATCGCTTTAACTGACAATTGCGCGGTCGTGCGACGTGGCTCCCAAACAAAATTGGCGTCCTTTTTTTTCCCACAAATAGAGCTTTCTTTTGGTGGTATTTGATCACCTCTGCGGTTTTTATTTTTTGCGCTATAAACAAAAATAGAGCGTAAATTTTTAAAAAAATTCAATATTTTTTCCTTTTTGCTATAATAAATAACCCAAAAAATATATAAAAAAAATATTTTTTTCCTCAGTTTAGGCCGATACGAATTCTTCTACATATTTTTGGTAAAAAAAAAATGCAATAAGCGTTTATCGATTGGTTTGCGCAAAATTTATAGCGTTTACAAAATAGGGGATAGTTTATGGCATTTTTTTTTTTTTTTTACTATTAATGGCGGCGATCTGCGATTTTTTTATTGGGACTGCGACGTTATGGCGGACATTTCAGACACTTTTCTGACATTTTTGGGACCATTTACATTTATACAGTGAAAAATGCTATAAATATGCATTGATTACTGTATAAATGTGACTGGCAGTGAAGGGGTTAACCACCAGGGGGCGGGGAAGGGGTTAAATGTGTGTCCTATGAGTGTTCTAACTGTGGGGGGAGGGGGGGTGACTGGGGGAGGTGACCGATTGTGTCCCTATGTACAAGGGACACAATCGATCTCCTCTCTCCCTGACAGGGACGTGCAGCTCTGTTTACATACAGAGCTCCACGTCCCCGCTCAGTTACTGAGCAATCGCGTGTGCCCGGCGGCGATCGTTGCCGCCGGGCACTCGCACAGGATCCCCGCAGAGCGGCGGGTGCGCGTGCGCGCCCGCGGCTTTAAAGGGACATCACGTCATATGACGTGATGTCAGGATAATGGAGTCGTCTGCCCGCCGTCATTTGACGGTGGGCAGATGACAAGTGGTTAAAGTTTAGTTACTGCTTGTTATGAATATTTAGGTATTTGATTGTCCATAGCTTTTAGTTCCACTTTTAAGAGATAGTCACCTTTCCCATACTGCTGTCCGTTTACATCAGGCTACCTCTGATCTGTCACACTAATGCCGCGTACATACGTTTAGAATTTCCAACAACAAATGTTCGATGGGAGCTTGTTGTCGGAAATTCCGACCATGTGTAGGCTCCATAGGACATTTGCTGTCGGAATTTCCAACAAAAATTTGAGAGCTGGTTCTCAAATTTTCCAACAACAAAATCCGTTCTGGTAAATACCGAGCATAAGTAGACAATACCGATGCACAAAATTACACGCATGCTCTGAATCAAGTACGAGACAGAAGCACTCGGTCTGGTAAAACTAGCGTTCGTAATGGAGAATTTTTTTATCTTTTAATGTAGCACATTCTCTTCTTCTTTATAATGCTAGAATGATTACATTGTTTTGCTGCTAATATTCACACAGAGCTCTGACAAACTGATTTCTTTATTATTTCTGAAGAGCAGTAACGGACTGAAAAGCACGAGGCTACACCAAACATCTACTAACACGAGATTAGCAGAAGGAGCCCAAAGGTTGGCGCATTTGGTATTGAACTTCTCTTTTATAGTGCCAACATATGTGCTGTACGTGACCGTATTCTTGGCAATCAAAGTTTCCGACAAAATTTGTTCGACCGTTGGAAAAAATCCATGGTTTTGTTGTCAGAAAGTCCGATTGTGTGTACGCGGCATTACTGTATGTCCAGAAAAATGGAAAAGGATGCAGCCCTTATACACACTATTCCAGCACCACCAACATTTTCTCCTCCTTTGCAGCTGTCCACAATACCAAGAACATCTGGATTTTGGATGAGCATGTGATATCCTGCCCTTCAATAGCAGATCTAGCATCCATTTCCTAGGCCTGAGCACTGTCATGACTGTTGTTGGTAATCAACACTGGTCTGCCTGACTGTGATGGAGGAAACAGTGGCAAAGAATTGCTGGTAAGGTGCCACTGTGGGGTTAGCTTTATTGTAATGTGAATTCTGTATTATTTGTAATGATACAATCAGGGCCGGCAAGGATTTTTTTCTACTTAGACGAAGGTGCATTTTGCCTTATTCCATCAGCTTCTCCCCCCCCACCCACAGATCCTGGAGAATGACAGCTCCGTTCCAGGAACTGACGTCATAAACAACAATTCTTGGTATGTGTACAGGTGGGAGGCTGAGCTCCTGCCCCCTTCCTAGCAACACCTGCCATGACAGCACCGGACCCACAGGTGGGACAGCAAAGCCCGGTAAGCATGGCAGGGGGCATGCAGGAAGGGGGGTACTATCAGGGCCGATGCAAGGATTTTTGTCCACTTAGGCGAAGGTGCATTTTGCTGTATTCCATCAGCTTCTCCCCCCGTCACAGATCCTGGATAATGGCAGCTCCGGTACAGGAAGTGATGTCATACATGTCACTTCCTAGTCTGTGTGAAGAAGGGAGGCTGAGCTCCTGCCGCCCTTCCTAGCGATACCTGCCATGACAGTACCAGGCCCGCAGGTGGGACAGCAATGCTTGCAGAGCATGGTGGGGGGGTCATACCGGGGGGGAATGCACATAGCGGAGCTGGTGGATTGGTGGAAGTGATAGACAGCTTCAAAGCCGCTTGTATGACTTCCACATGAAAGCCTGCAGTCTGATTTACTAAAGTACACACACTCTCAGCAGCTATAGCAGCTAGGAGTCTGTAAAGAAACACATATGCAGCACTGTAAAAAATTGGACTACCCAGTCCCGCCCCCCCCCCCCATCCTGGCACCCTAGGGCGGCTGCTTACGCCGCCTTGTGGTAATGCTGTCCCTCAGTACTATTACTAAAACTGCAATATTTACATTAGAAGTAAATGTATTGATTCTTCATATTGGTACTAAATATACAGTTGCTGTTTCCTGAGTAACATGACCTATCTAGATATATATGCAATGTGTAACTGGTAGAAAAGATGTGCTTATATTAATGTGAAAAAACAATTGCAGGCAAACCTATGAATGAACCAGTAAATAATAACTTACTCTCAATGCCATCAGTTTAGATGTGACTATGATTTTTTCAGGGCCCCTTCATACGTTGTGCTACACACTCATGTTAAATTATTATTAAAGGTTTATTTATTGTTTTCTATTAAATAGCAAACATTTCATACTTACCTGGTCTCTGCAATCATTTTGCACAGAGCAGCCACAATCCTCTTCTTCTCGTTCACTGGCTTTGATTGACAGCAGTGGGAGCCAATGGCTCCCGCTGCTGTGTCTCAGCTAATGAGGAGAGGAAGACTCAGGACATATGAGGCTCCCGTGCACATCACTGGATCAAGAGCATACTGGGGGGTACAGCACACAGGATATTTTTAACCTGCATGCATAGAAAACCTTCAGCCTTTACAGCCACTTTAATGAAACATGTTATTGTGGATTGGGGTGTGCTGCATTAAGACTGCACTTTAATTTTTGAATAGGCTATAATAAAGGCATACCAACAAAGGACTTGGACATTTTGTTTGCAACACACTCAGTACAATGCACTGTGGTTTGTGATCTGCTGCAGGGCAGGTGCAATGCCTGCTACTGTAATAGGGCATTGGCATTCCATTCAAAGTTAAAATCACTGCAACACACCTCATCACAGCTCTTATTAACATGTGAAAAACACATTTTACCACTTGGTACTGTAACATGTTAATGGACCCCAAGGGGGTTATTTACTAAAGGTTGATCCACTTTGCACTACAAGTGCAAAGTGTACTTGAAATTGCACTGAAAGTGCAGTTGCTGTAGATCCGAGGGGGACATGAAAGGAAAATAAAAAACAGCATTTTAGCTTGCACATGATTGGATGATAAAATCAGCAGAACTTCCCCTCATTCCAGATCTACCCCTCAGATCTACAGCAACTGCACTTCCAAGTGCACTTTCAGTGCAATTTCAAGTGTACTTTGCACTTGTAGTACAAAATGGGTTTGTCTTTCGTAAATAACCCTCATAGTGTTAGAAATTCACTAGAAAAGTTTTATATCGCATTTATATCACTGGTCTTTGTTTTTTGTAGATAATTTCCTTTTAAACTTACTTTGGGATTCGAAATACAAACATATGACTTTGCTGCCTTAGTGTTTCTATGGCAGGTTTTCCTGGAGGTATCATAAACTCTGTCTCAGTTTTAATATTCCAAGACACATGCTTTTTTTTTCATGATGGACTGAAGAGCTCATTGGTGTTGTAATGAAAAGCAGACTGCGTTCCCTGTCATGTCAAGAATGCTGCAGTCGGAAAAGTCGACATGATTTCATGGCTAATGATTCACTTGCTAATATCAGTGGGAGCTGTAGTGAAGATAACCAAGTTGAGCTGTCTTAGATCAAATGATTCAATTAGTCCAGCTGTCCCTATTTGTCATGGCTCAACTCGCTTTCAAATTACCTTTCTAAAGTAGATACGTGCTTTTGCACAGAAGTTAATAGCTCAACAGTTTTATTTTAAAAAATATATTAAGAGTTAAAAGGACAATGAAATTTGCCCTTTAGTCTTCAATATCCAACATGAAATATAGTCATTTGATATAATAACATGAACCTACAGCATTGATAAATTGGTAACAAGCTATGTATCAAAAATGTTGTATTCTCAGAATAATACTGTAATTTCTTCATAAAAATAAGTAATTTGATGAAAAAAATAAAAAAAAAGAATAACAAGCCTAAGAAAAAAACAAATGTGTATATCAGCACAGAGATTTGGAACACTCTAAACCTTAATACTGGGTTCACATATGAGCATCCATTGACTTACAGCATGAGTCCGGCGCGTCCTCGTTCACCATTTTAGCCTGCATTTTTGGCTGAATTTGGACCTGAAATGGACCAAAAGACGCACAGGGTGAGAACTGGCTCCATAGAAAGTGGGTAACAAGCTCCTGCTTTTTCGAATTGGATGCAGGGAGCAGCATCCAATTCGCACTAGTGTGAACCCAACCTCAGGTTTTATTATGACTGTGAACTTAGCTGTAACTGGTGGTGAAATCTGCTATTGCATTTTATACAATTAAAAGGGTTCATAGTTATAAGAAACATTTTAGCTAATAGGCAATCAATTTGTTCAAAACATTTCTTTTACCTTACATAAAGAAAAAAATTGCTCCCCTCAGATACCAGCTGGACACTTCCTACCCACAGGGTGAAGATGTGTTTTTCATGCAGCTAAGTTGAACAGCTCCCCTATGTACCAATATGTACCAATATAACATTATTGTACTTATTTTGCAACAATAAAACCGCTTTCCATTTATTCTACACATGCGTACCTCACTCTCTTCATGGATGCTTAACCACTTAGGCTGAACCACTCAAACCAAAATCCCCGCGGACAGACAGCGCGGTGACGTGGCGGTGACCTTGACACCTCCACGTCACCGAACCAGGAAGTAAAATACTTCCACGCATGCGTCGAATCCATATGACGCATGCGGGGGATTTTTGTCCGCTGGTTAGGCGTACTAACCAGCGGACATATTCGACAGAACTGGTCTGCGAACCAGTTTCAGCAGATATATTCGATCGTTTGTACGCGGCCTTAAGGACCAGGCCTATTTTTCCACCTTGTTGTTTACAAGTTAAATTGGGTTTTTTTCCTAGAAAATTACTTAGAACCCCCAAACAGTATATATTTTTTTCCAGACACCTTAGAAAATATAATGGCGGTCATTGCAATACTTTATGTCACACCCTTTTTGCGCAGCGGTCTTACAAGTGTATTTTTTTCCCAAATAATTGCGCTTTATTTGAATTAAAAAGAAGACAACAGTTACGGTAGCCCAATTTATTTTCTATATTGTAAAAGAGAAGGTTACACAGAGTAAGTTGATACCCAACATGTCATGCTTCAAAATTGCGACCGCTCGTGGAATGGCAACAAACTTTGACACTTAAAAATTTCCATAGGCGACGTTTAAAAATTTCTACAAGTTACCAGTTTTGAGTTGCAGAGGACGTCTTATGCCACGTACACATGTTCGGAATGTGAGCTTTTGGTTGGAAATTCCGACTGTGTGAATTTCCGGCAGCAAAAATTTGAGAGCTGGTTCTCAAATTTTCCCACGGGAAAAGTTCTTGTAGGAAATTCCAATCATCTGTATGCAATTCCGACGCGCAAAAAAACATGCATGCTCGGAATCAATTAGATGCACGCTAGGAAACATTGAACTTAATTTTTTTCAGCTCATCGCCACATTCTTGATGGTCGGAATTTTGTGTGACCATGTGTATGTGCAACACAAGTTTGAGACAAAATTATGTCTGAAAAAAATCCACGGTTTTCTTGTCGGAATTTCCAATCGTGTATACGCGGCATTACATAAAAAAAAATAAAAAATGAGCTCACTTTTATTCCTATTACAAGTAATGTATATCCTGTAAAAAAAAAAATCATAGCAGGTCCTCTTTAATGTGAGATCTGGGATCAAAAAACCTCAGATCTCACATTTACACATTTACTTTTTTTTGTAAATTTTATTCCCCCTTTAACCACTTGACCACCGGGCACTTAAACCCCCTTCCTAACCAGACCAATTTTCAGCTTTCGTGCTCTCACAATTTGAATGACAATTACTCAGTCATACAACATTGTACCTATTTGACATTTTTGTCCTTTTTTCACACAAATAGAGCTTTCTTTTGGTGGTATTTGATCACCTCTGGGTTTTTTATTTTTTGCGCTATAAAAGAAAAACGACTGAAAATTCTGTAAAAAAAAAAAAAACTTGTTTGTCATATTAGCAGGTTATTTCTCACACACAGCATATGCATACCACAAATTACACCCCAAAACACATTCTGCTATTCCTCCCGAGTATGGCGATACCCCATGTGTGAGACTTTTACACAGCGTGGCCACATACAGAGGCCCAACATGCAGGGAACGCCACCAGGCGTTCTGGGACACCCAGACCAATTCTGACATTTCTCTCCTACATGGAAAAATCATCATTTATTTGCTAGAAAATTACATAGAACCCCAAAACATAATTTATATATGCTTTTTTAGCAAAGACCCTATAGAATACAATGGCGGCCGTTACAACTTTTTATCGCAGAAATTTATTGAACGCGTGTTTTTAAAAAAAAAAACAGTTTTGTGCTTAAAACAAAACAAAACAGTAAAGTTAGCCCAATTTTTTTTCATAATGTGAAATATGAAGTTACGCCGAGTAAATAGATACCCAACATGTCACACTTCAAAATTGCGCACACTCGTGGAATGGCGCCAAACTTCGCTACTTAAAAATCCCCATAGGCGGTATTGCAGAGTATCGCGCAGGGTATTGCAGAGTATTGGGGTATTGCAAAGTATCATGCAGGGTATTGGGGTATTGCCGAGTATTGGGGTATTGCCGAGTATTGGGGTATTGCCGAGTATTGCCAAGTATTGGGGTATTGCCAAGTATTGGGGTATTGTTGAGTATTGGGGTATTGTTGAGTACTGGGGTATTGTTGAGTATTGGGGTATTGCCGAGTACTGGGGTATTGTTGAGTACTGGGGTATTGTTGAGTACTGGGGTATTGTTGAGTATTGGGGTACTGGGGTATTGTTGAGTACTGGGGTATTGTTGAGTATTGGAGTACTGGGGGATTGCTGGGTACTGGGGGATTGCTGGGTACTGGGGATTGCAGGGTACTGAGGTACTGCAGAGCTGGGATGGATTGAGGGATGGCTGGATCTGTGACTGCATTTGTCACAGATCCAGCCACAGCTCAGCTGCTGACACCCCGCTCCCCCCTCTCCTCGCACACTGTACCGAACGGTACAGAGAGGAGAGGGAGGAGAGGGAGGAACCGGCGTCATCAAATGACGCCGGTTTGTTTACAAGTGATCGCGCCGTCATTCGACGGCGCGATCACGTGGTAAACGGCCGCTATCAGCGGCAATTTACCGTGATCCCAGGGACGTCGTGTCACAGTAGCTCGACCGCGCTGTAGCAGTATTTTTGCTATAGCGCGGTCGGCAAGTGGTTAAGAACATTGGGTGGAAGTGATGTTTGACGTCACTTCTATCATCCAATGGTATGGAACCGAGTGGGGGGACCCCCGCGCTTTGAATTTGGGGGACCCCACGCTTTTTCTTTTTTTATGAATGAATTCTCTCTGAATTGCCAGGAGCCGACAAATCATTATAGCTGCAAGTGATTTTTAAAATACTTTTTTTCCTTCAGAAATGACACTTTGTGCAGAGACAGTTCTAAGTACGGGAAACATGCGCTATTTTACAGGCATACTTTACACCCCCCCCAGGTACGAAATTTAAAGGAATATTTATAACTTTTTTTGCATTGATACATGTCCCCTGGGGCAGGACCCCGAACACTTTTTAGGACAATAACTTGCATATTAGCCTTTAAAATTAGCACTTTAGATTTCAAACGTTTGAGTCCCATACACTTTAACGGGACGGTGTGTTTGCAGGTTCTGGTGTGAACTGAACAGGGGGGTGTTCGGCTCATCGCTAAGTAATGACTAATAATAATTATATTTATTAATTATTTTTACTAGTCAACCAACATTAGAATTCTTCTATAGCCTATGGGCAGAGCATTTCACCATAAATGTCCGCTTGCTGCGATTGTATGTTTTTAGCTACTTCGTCGAATCTTCATGTCTCTCTATGTCGAATCTTTTCTCTCAATGTCGAATCTTTTCTCTTTATGTAGAATAATATTGGACTAATAGAGTTAAGGTTAGGCACTTCCGACAGCAACGAAAATAGAGCATTTGTTTATGTCGGATCTTTCGGTTTTTGTTTTCTGTGCTTTGGTTATCTTTTGTTAAAACGATAAGGAAAATACCTAATATTCAGACGAAAATGAATGCACATGTCTAGCTGTTTGCAACAAACTCCTCTGTCACTGGAAATCTGGCATATACCATAGACCCCTATGCCCATGTGCTGGTGAATGCTAACTTTCAAAAACCTGGTCATGGATGTTTGGAAACTGGTGTTCATTCACTTGACCAAAGCTCTTGTTTTGCAGCAGATTCCAAGAATTAAAAAAAATGTTGGACAATATTATAGATTGTAACATTGTTTATTAGGGAGTAAAATAGTTTAGAAATTATGATATACAGAATATCAGGCTTCAAAGTCAAGAACAATAAAAATGTGCTTGACATGCACTGATTCCCTAACTTCAATCTAACTCGTAGGTTGAACCATATATTAAACTCTTCCTCAACCAAACCCTAATGCTGCGTACACACGATCACTTTTTGTGATGAAAAAAAAACGTCATTTTATCTCACGAAACAAAACAACGTTTTTCAAACTTCATTTTCCAAAACGACGTTGCATACACACCATCGTTTTTCAACAAAGTTTTAGCAAAGCGTGGTGACGTACACCACGTTCGACGGCACTCTGTTCCATTGAAGCTCCGTCTCATAACTTGCTTCTGAGCATGCACGGGTTTAAAAACGTTGGGGCAGATTCACGTAGATCGGCGCATTATCATTCCGGCGTAGCGCACCACTTTTCCGTTAGACTTGCGCAATCTAGCCGCGTAATCCGGCGATTCACGTAGCTTTTACGCAAGAGCTTGCGCAAACGTAAGGTTTTTTCCGGAGGCGTAAGGAGGAGTAATACAAATTGGGAAGGACGTGGGCGTGTTACATTGAAATGAGCCGTGACCCCATGCAAATGAAGGGCCGGCCGACTCGCGCATGCGCGCGTGAAGGAAACCATGTCAGCTCCGTTGTGCGCATGCTCACAACTCGGGAGCGGCGCAATCATTGAAATTGGAAATGGACTAGGGCAACTTTATGAACTACGCAGACAGCATAAATAGACACACACAAATGCACTTCCTTTGCAAAAGTACATCCCTTTGTATCCCTCCCTCTACAGCAAGGTGCTTTTGTTTGTTTGTGACGTGTCTTTGAGATATTTGAGGACTGTTTTGCAGAGTGATTTTTGTCTTTTATGTGTTTTCTTTGTTGTTATTTTGTTTAAATTATATTTTTGCTGGGCATTTTTTATTTTTGCTCGTCATTTATTTAATTTTTTTGGTTCTGTTTGTGTATGATTTTGGAATGTGGGGGTGATATTCCTGCGGGAAAAGGGGTGTCACCCTCATTTGTGGTGGAGAAGTGATCGCCAGGTCTGTGTGAATGGTGTATGAATGTACAGTGACATAATTGGAGCCGTGGCATGGCGTTGCAGCCCACCAGTCCTGCATGGTGGACTGGTGCCAATGCAATGTGATGAGGATGTGGGGTGTGTGTGCTAGGGACCACAGTGGTGTGCATGCATGCATTCTCATTGTGCCATGATTAATGTGTGTGTTTAACGTGCAAAGATGCATAATGTGAGCTGGCATGAGATGGGGTCATGAGATGGGGTTCCAGTGCATATGCAGAGTCACCTTGAAGGGAAAAGACAGGAGGATGTTAGTCATGCATGTGCCACTTGTGAGGTGTGCATCACGGGAGGGGATAGTCATGCCTGCCACCCATGTCACTCACCAACCAGCCAGCTGTCCCCATACATGTTCTGTTTGCAATCTGTGGGGATGGGGCTCTGATTGTATATGTAGCTGTCATGGGTGTCATGGGTGGTGCCATGTGTTGGGCTGCTGATGTCCTCCTGCAGGGTTGTGGTAATTCCAGGATGGCATGAGGGGTGAATCTGAAGATGCGAGACACCTCAGAATCTCTCATGCCAAAGATGTCTATGCGTGTGTGATATATCACGTGAAGAGTGAGGGGCTTGTATCAGATAAGAATATTGTATTAGATTAATTTAAATTGTAAATTTTATATAAGCAAATAAAAAAATTAAAAAAAACATCTCCCGTGCCCTCCTTAGTGCCATCCTCCGTGCCCTCCTCCTTCTTTGTTCATCTAAAGTCAGTAGTATAGCTATGCGCGACGATGCCCCTGGCATGTTGGCATACAGATTGTTGGGCAACACGTGTGACTGCTGAACTCCTCACTAACAGTGTTGCTTTATCTGACAATTAGACTTTTTTTCAAAATTTAGACCAGCTTTTAGGTCCTCTAACTTTAGACAGAACATTTTGCTGTTGCGCACATCGCGTAGCCTGCGCAGCAACTGCGTTTTTTTGTGAATCCCCGTAACTCCCTCATTAGCATATTTGACTAGCAAATCAATGGTGTGTCTAGCGCAGTTTTGCGCGAAGGGAAGCGAATGTCTAATTCAATTACGCCGGACCAAAAAACGTAGATTTCTGGCGTATATTGTTTTGTGAATCGCGTCCAACTATACGCACGCGCACATTTAGACTTACGCACGCGCAACAGCAGTTGCGCAGGCGTAATCGCTCTGTGAATCTGGGCCGTTGTTTTCAACATCGTTTTGCCCACACACCATCACTTTTTATGACACAAAAAACGTCGTTTTGAAAAACGACACAAAAAATTCAAGCATGTTCAAATTTTTTTTGCTCGTTTTTTTGAAGACATAAAACAACGTTTTGCCCACACACAGTGATTTTAAATGACGTTTTTGAAAACATCGTTTTTTTTTATCACAAAAAGTAATCGTGTGTTTGCGGCATAATGCTGTGTACACACAATCGGAAATTCCGACAACAAAACTGTGGATTTTTTTTCCAACGGAAGGTTGGCTCATACTTGTGTTGCATACACATGGTCGCAAAAATGTTGTCTGAAATTCCGAACGTCAAGAACGCGGTGACATACAACACTACAACGAGCCGAGAAAAAATGAAGTTCAATGATTCCAAGCATGCATGGATTTTTGTGCATTGGAATTGCATACACACGATCAGAATTTACAGAATCAAGAACTTTTGTTGTCGGAAAAATTGAGATCTAGCTCTCAAATTTTTGTGGTCGGAAATCCCAACAGCAGATGTCCGATGGGACCTACACACGGTCGGAATTTCCAACTAAAAGATCTGTTGTCTGAATTTCTGATCGTGTGTACACAACATAGTAGTTAACTTAAAGGGGTTGTAAAGGTAAAAGTTTTTTTACCTTAATGCATCCTATGCATTAAGGTAAAAAAACATCTGACATCACCGCCCCCCCCCCCCGAGCCCCCGTTTTACTTACCTCACCCCTCAAAGGTCCGGTGCGCGTGCTTGTTGTTCTGTTTGTTTCCCTGCCTGGCCGTTGATTGGCTAGGCTGGGCGGATTGATAGCAGCGCAGCCATTGGCTGGCGCTGCTGTCAATCACAGCGGATGACGCGGCGCGCCGGGGGGCGGGACAGAGTGATACAGTCGGCGGCTATGGCCACCGCTGTATCACGGGAGCGCGCTCGCAAAAGCTTTCCACCATTGCGAGCTCGCTCACATGAACGTAGAAGGATTTTGCCAGGAGGAGCCGAGAAAGCCGCCGAGGGACCCCAGAAGACAGGATTTGGGGACACTCTGTGCAAAACGAGCTGCACAGTGGAGGTAAGTATAACATGTTTGTTATTTTTAAACAAAAACATTTCTGACTTTAGTGTTCCTTTAATCCCAAAAAAAAAAACCTTAAAGAAGGGGTTACTTAAAAGACAATTTCACTATATGTCGGATTCTAATTCAACTTTGTTAATGCTCTAATGTTTACCTCTTCTGTGCAGAAATCTTCTTGCACAGGAGCTGGCTACTCATTTGCAGTGGCGGCTCTATGCAGCTCAGTTGGGACCCTGAGGGGGGAACTGTCATTTCAGAACCACCGTTATTAACTTGTCACTGAATCCCTCCACCAGTCCTCCATGTCTGTTTGTCACTGTCACAGCCAGCATTTCTCCTTGCTGGACCACCTTCAACAAAATTTTGTTCAAAGCCAAGGGAAGCTTCCCTAGACTTCTTTTCAACGTTCACATGCCACATGACACAAGTTTAAGCAACGCCTGGGAGGCATGTGCTTGTATTTAGCACTGTATCTGAGGTCTAGTTAGCTCAGGGAGGTAGGGTAAATTGTGCTTGGGACCATAATGACCTAAGGGGAAACAAAGATTTGTACGGCAAGAAAAGATTTGGAGGAAAGGCTGAAGACTTGTGCTGTGAGAAGAGATTTGTGGGGTTTAGGATATATACAGGGAAGAACGATCTTAGGGGGCAAAGAGAGATTTTGAGGTGTGTGTGAGAACTTATGCTGGGAGGAATTATTGTGTAAGGGGGAGAATATTTGTGCTGGGGGGGAGATTTGAGCAGATAGAGATGATTGGTACTGGGAGGAGAGGTTAATTTTAGTACTTTTTTTGGGCAAAGTATTGGCTTGCAAGGAATATTTGCTGAGAAGAGAAAGTGAGAGAGAGTATTTCTTGCAAGGGCAGGGGGATTTTGCCCTCCCCTGACCCCTGCACTGTGCCCTAGGACGATGTCAGTTTATTGACAAAACTCATAGGGAGGAGCGACATGCTGACATCACCACGCTGTTTCCCATCCCACTTGTACGGGCGGGTTTGTACTTCTTGCAAGCCAGCTTTTTTATGATACCTTTTTAGTTGTGCATTCTCTGCTTGTCAGCACAGATTTTAATATAATAAAATACCACCCGGTTTTACCAATGGAGATTCTCTTCTATTTTTTTCAACTGGTATAATACTCACACCAAGGTCATTGTTGTGGCTGGCTGTTGACTTCTGGATATACTCTAAGCCTGTATTAGCCACAAGCTCAGACAGCTTGTGCAGCTGAATACTCACACCAAGGTCATTCTTATGGCTGGCTGCTGACTGTTGGATATACTCCAAGTCTCCAGGAACATTTGGCTTATCGGTCACTGGAGGTACTGAGAAGATCAAAGGCCCTGGTTGGGTATAAGCCACAAGCTCAGACAGATTGTGCAGCTGGTAAGCTTGCACTCTATGTGGTGGTGAATTCACGCTGTCTTATAAGAAGCCACTGAAGATTGTATCACATGGTGTTTTCAACAAATATTTCCTTTTTTTGGAAGTTTCAAGGACTCATTCATCTATCATTAATGCTCACTTATTTTTTCTACTGTTTATTGTCATCCTTTCTGATTTGTTTCATAATTCGATCTGACTGATTGATCTGATTGATCCTATTCAATTGTATTTTTTTATTTTTATCATACGTATAAGCGCAGCTCCTTATGTTTTTTATTTATATTTGTGCGTATTTCACTTTGAGTTGCAGCTTGTGTGGAGTGTTTAAAACATCGCAGTTTTTTCTTTAACATTTACTGTGCACTCTGTGTGTTACACACTCCTGACCCCTGCACTATGTGCAATCCTATACCTGGAACTATGTGCGTTACTTGAAACCTGTCACTGTGTGTTACGTGCACCTGGTCCCTGCAATCGGTGATTTACATTCTTCTTTCCCCTGAACTCTGCACATTACACACCTCTGATTTCTTCATTTTGCACATTATGCCCTGCTGACTCCTGCACTCAGTACATTACATAATCCTGACTGCACTACAGACTTCTGATCCCATGTATGTTGGGTGTTCTTTGTCTCAACAGTTGCTGGTTGCTAAATAGTCCCTGATTATTTTAATCAAGTTTATTTATCGAGTTCTTGTTTGAGGTTGGCTCAGACCATGATCCACCACCAGACAACAACTCCCAATAAATTCTCCTTCTCCTGATGTTCATGGTGATCCCACATATGTATAATGTTACCCCCGAAAGAGCCATTGGAATTCAGGCCTTTTCCCCCCACAGAGCACTCACAGACAGGAAGTTTTCACACCCTTCAAATGGCTCAAGAAACAGTCTTGTTTTTTGTGTTTATTTGGGAACAATGAACTTAGATAGAGATTGGGATACACGGATACCCAGCAATTGAAGAACTGTAAATTCCAAACAGCAAGTGAGGACCTGCTAATGTCTCTGTAGAACTGAGCTGCAACAGTGGGAGTTTTAATGCAGCAATAACAAAGCAACAAGGTAAAAAAAAAAAGTACATTGAAGAGACAGCACCTATTGCTCAGGACTTTGCTGTTCCAGGCTCAATGTAGAGATATAATAGAGTGCTCCTTCCTTACTGACTTTCTCTGCACTTAAGCTTCTCCCTGGTCCCAGACATGTGAGGTATTGCACTTCATTGTCCTCTCTGTTGCTTTGGGTGTGGTGTTTCCTGCTGGGGCAGAGCCCTCAGCACAGGAGTCTCCTCCAGACTACTGTACCCTGGGCTCTGCTCCCAGACTACCAGGCTTCTGAGTATTTATGGGTTGTTTCCACCCCTTCTGGGCTTTGCCTCCCCAGGGATTGGTGAACATTTCCTAAATCTTCAGGCTGCAACCTGTCCCTCCATCCATTAAATTCTGGAACTATCCAGACAGTTCTAGAAAACTTTGACGCACTGCACAACCTCCTAAAAAAAATTAACTCATGCTCTTCTGCCTACAGGGGGGTTGCGGCTATAATGAATTGTCGGCTCCCGGCAATACAAAGAACAGTCATTGATAAAAAACAGCGTGGGGGTCCCCCCAAATTCAATTACCAGGCCCTTCAGGTCTGCTATGGATATTAATGGAAACCCTGTGTCAAATAAAAAAAAAATTACATGGGGTTCCCTTCAGGTCTGGTATGGATTTTAAGGCGAACTCCACCCCAAATTTAAAAAAAAAATGGCGTGGAGTTACCCCCAAAAATCCACACCAGACCCTTTATCCGAGCACGCAACCTGGCAGGCCACAGGAAAAGAGGGGGGACGAGGGAGCGCCCCCCCTCCTGAACCGTACCAGACCACATGCCCTCAACATGGGAAGGATGCTTTCTGGGTCTGTGACCCCTCAAAGCACCATGTCCCCATGTTGATGGGGACAAGGGCCTCATCCCCACAAACCTTGTCCGGTGGTTGTGCGGGTCTGCGGGCAGGGGGCTTATCGGAATCTGGAAGACCCCTTTAACAAAGGGGACCACCAGATCCCGGCCCCCCCTGTGTGAAATGGTAATGGGGTACAAATGTACCTCTACCATTTCACAAAAAAAGTGTCAAAAATGTAAAAAAAGACAATAGCCGGTTCTTGACAATTCCTTTATTAATGTCTTCTTTCCCCGCTTCTTTTTACACCTTCTTCTTTTCTTTATTCGGGATTCTTCCTCCACGTTGTTCTTCCTCTGCTTCTTCGTTCAGTGTTCTTGTCAGCATTTTGCTTTGGCTTCTTATTTTCTGCATTCGGGTTTCTTCCTCTGCTTCTTCCTTCGGTGTTCTCGTCTTGCATCTTGCTCTGGCTTCTTCTTCCCCGCTTGGTTCTCCGGACGATCCACTTCCATGGGAAGTTCCCGCTGTGTGACGCTTCTGTCCTTCTGACAGTTCTTCTGTAACTGAGGAACGGGACGTCACCCGGTGGTCCAGCCCCCCCTCTGAAGCCACAGGTAAAGCCATAGGGAAGTCCCTGTGAAGTCCATGTGCGTCAGAGGGGGGCGGGGTCACCGGGTGACGCCGCATCCTCAGTTAGAAAAGAACTGTCAGAAGAACAGAAGCGTCACACAGCGGGAACTTCCCATGGAAGCGGATCGTGCGGAGAACCAAGCGGGGAAGAAGAAGCCACAGCAAGATGCAAATGAGAACACAGAAGGAAGAAGCAGAGGAAGAACAAGATGGGGGAAGAAACCCCGAAGGCAGAAAAGAAGAAGCCAAAGCAAAATGCTCACACTTTTTACGAAGTATTAAGCACTTTATATGGTACATATATTTGATTATCACATGGAAAGGTATTCATGGCTAGTGCTGTTAACTACTGAATAACTAGGGATGAGCCGAACACCCCTGGGTTTGGTTCGCACCAGAACCTGCAAACAGACCAAAAGTTTGTGTGAACTTTAGAACCCTGTTAAAGTCTATGGGACTCGAACATCTGAAATCTAAAGTACTAATTTTAAAGGCTAATATGCAAGTTATTGTCCTAAAAAGTGTTTGGGGACCCGGGTCCTGCCCCAGGGGACATGTATCAATGCAAAAAAAGTTTTAAAAAACAGCAGTTTTTTCAGGAGCAGTGATTTTAATAATGCTTAAAGTGAAACAATAAAATTTAAATATTCCTTTAAATTTCGTACCTAGGGGGGTGTATAGTATGCCTGTAAAGTAGAGCTTGTTTCCTGTGCTTAGAACTGTCCCTGCACAAAACGTAATTTCTGAAGGAAAAAAGTCATTTAAAATCACTCGTGGCTATACTGAATTGTCGGATACCAGAAATACAGAGAAAAGTCATTCATAAACAAAGAATGCGAGAGGGTCCCTTCAAATTCAATTACCAGGCCCTTCGGGTCTGGTATGGAAATTAAGGGGAACCCTGCGTTAAATTAAAAAAAAAATATGTGGGGTTCCCCCCAAATATCCATTCCAGACCCTTCAGGTCTGGTATGGATTTTAAGGGGAACTCCACCCCAAATTAAAAAAAAAAAATTCAGTGGACCCCCACACATTTTTTTCTTATGAATGATATTTCTCTGTATTGCCGGGAGCCGACAATTCATTATAGCCGCGAGTGATTTTAAATTACTTTTTTCCTTCAGAAATGACACTTTGTGCAGGGACAGTTCTACGCATGGGAAACAAGGGCTACTTTACAGGCATACTATACACCCCCCTAGGTACGAAATTTAAAGGAATATTTTACTTTTATTGTTTCACTTAAAGGAGTTATTAAAATCACTGCTGCCAAAAAAACTGCAGTTTTTAAAACTTATTTTTGCATTGATACATGTCCCCTGGGGCAGGACCCAGGTCCCCAAACACTTTTTATTACAATAACTTGCATATTAGCCTTTAAAATTAGCAATTTAGATTTCAAACGTTCGAGTCCCATAGACTTTAACAGGGTTCTAAAGTTCACACGAACTTGCCGCGAACACCCCAAATAGTTCGCTGTTCGGCGAACAGGCAATGTTCGAGTCGAACATGAGTTCGACTCGAACTCGCCGCTCATCCCTATGAATAACATGACTGTGGTAGTTCGCTAGCATTTTCTTTTTTCTTTATATTTAGGGACAGGCCCTTTAAACAATTTGCTATGGCGCCCTGTGATTTCAAGGTTTGCAACTGCTCCTTGAAGGGGGCATTTACTAAATCTACAGATAACTGGTTCAGATTACATGCTAAATAAAATAACTTGTCATATTATAGAAGCTAAGATTAAAATTTATGCACGTTTACCAAATATTATTACAAAAATACATTTCATTTCAATGACAGGGAGCCGACAATTCATTATAGCCGCGAGTGATTTTAAATTACTTTTTTCCTTCAGAAATGACACTTTGTGCAGGGACAGTTCTACGAATGGGAAACAAGCGCTACTTTACAGGCATACTATACACCCCCCTAGGTACGAAATTTAAAGGAATATTTCACTTTTATTGTTTCACTTCAAGGAGTTATTAAAATCACTGCTGCCAAAAAAACTGCAGTTTTTAAAACTTTTGTTTGCATTGATACATGTCCCCTGGGGCAGGACCCAGGTCCCCAAACACTTTTTATTACAATAACTTGCATATTAGCCTTTAAAATTAGCAATTTCGATTTCAAACGTTCGAGTCCCATAGACTTTAACAGGGTTCTAAAGTTCACACGAACTTGCCGCGAACACCCCAAATAGTTCGCTGTTCGGCGAACAGGCAATGTTCGAGTCGAACATGAGTTCGACTCGAACTCGCCGCTCATCCCTATGAATAACATGACTGTGGTAGTTCGCTAGCATTTTCTTTTTTCTTTATATTTAGGGACAGGCCCTTTAAACAATTTGCTATGGCGCCCTGTGATTTCAAGGTTTGCAACTGCTCCTTGCCGAGGTGTGGGCGCCCGTTGAGGGCTCCGTGACCATGCATGCAATCGTGTCACAGAGCTGCAGAACAGGGAGATGCCTCTTTCTTGACAAGAGGTGAGTGCCTGTGACATTAGGTAGATGGATTGGAGGCAGCTTGGCTAGTTATTGGTCAGGCTACCTGAAATATGTGCCTGATATCCCAGACAACCATACTATGTTGCACTGGACAGAATGAGGCTGGTTAGGCTGAGCAGTACCTTTTTTAGCTGCTATGCAGTTTGGTAGGTCCTATAATTTTTATTTTTTTAGGCGACAATCCAGCCTTGTTAAAATAACAGCAGGCTTTTCCTTTAAATTAGAGAAACAAAAAGCTAGCATTGAAAAAGGAAAAGAAATAAATACATTTGGTGCTGACTACTGACCATAACAGCTGCCTTGCACTTCTGTCACAAGGAAGAGACACATTAAAAAGGAAAACAGTGTTGAGTTTGACCGGTAGTGTTCAATGTGCTGTAAATGGATCTAAGGATTTCATATTATAATCTGCGGCTACCGAGAACAAGGGAGCCAGGGAAAGAATAGGGTAAAAAACAGAAAGAATATGAAATCTGTAAATAGATGTAATGTATAAAGAGGACCAACTAATGTGTGTCTGTTCCGCCAGATGCCCCAGGCAGAATCTCTTGAAGTTGGATTTTGATTCAGCTGTCAGGATCTCTGAGTGGACTTGTGGTCATCATAATGATTGGCTGCGGACTCAGTGTTTTATAAGATGATGAGAAAAGAGAAAGGTCATATTTATTCAAATGAATTTACCATCCATTAAGGTGAAATGGACATCCTCGTTAATCCAATTCACATCTTTTGTGTCATTTTTCTAACATACCATGGAGCTGGAAAAATGCAGTGATTTGTAAAATGCACAAGAACTCTAAGCAGTTTTCATGATAGTTAATACAGGGTTATTCTGTACGTTAATTTGAACTTCTTGAATGTTTCCCAAGAGAAGAATAGTTATTTTGCTGTTTTTACCTTTTTATTGAAAACCTCATTTAAACTACATGCTAGCATTTAGGAGAAAGGAAACAGCTCATAAGCATTAGTTCAAGGATTCACCTGCTTGCCTGACCTGCAATGGAAGACTGAGGATGGGAAATGACGATATGCATGCTGAACCAACATTAAACCTAGTGTAATGCTGCGTACACACGATCATTTTTTGGGTTGTAAAAAACAATGTTTTTCAGCCTCTAGAAAAAACAACGTTTTTTTTCCGACTTCATCATTAAAACGACCTTACCTACACACGATACTGAAAAGAAATGCTCTAGCAAAGCGCAGTGATGTACAACACGTACAATGGCACTATAAAGGGGAAGTTGCTTTCGGATGGCGCCACCCTTTGGACTGCTTTAGCTGAGTTTGTGTTAGTAAAAGACGATTCACACTTTTCTGTCTGTTACAGCGTGATGAATGTGCTTATTCCATTACGAATGGTAGTTTTACCAGAACGAACGCTTCCGTATCATAACTTGCTTCTGAGCATACATGTTTTTTTCACGTCGTTAAAGCCCACACACGACTATTTTTTACAACCCAAAAAACTACATAGTTTAAAACGTCGTGAAAAAATAGAGCATGTTCGAATTTTTTTTTTTCTTTTTTCAGAACCCGAAAAATGCTCTGAAGCCCACACACGATCATTTTAAACAACATTTTTAAAAAACTTTTTACAACCCTAAAAATGATCGTGTGTATGCGGCATTAAGCTTTCTGTTATGCAGGTCCATCCTTTCTTGAGGTGAAATCAAGACAGATATTTAAGCCATTTAATCAAGTTTCATATTCATTAACAATACTTTAATTTTAAATATTTCTGATATATTGTAAATGTAACGGCATGAACCGTGAAAACCAGAGACATTGGAAGGATGAGAGATACTCATGTGCCGGCGGCCCTAATAACTCCTGGGTCTAATCCCACCCTGTGCCCTTTTGGGTGTAGGGTGGCTAACGGGATCATACTTCATGTATTACATGAAATGGGACATTAATAATAAATTCATATTGCAGGACTGGAATATTACAAGGGGTCCATTTTGACATCTGTTACACAGGAGAGGGACATTACAAGCTTATTCAATGCTTAGCTCCGGCTATTGAAATGTTAAGTGAAGCCGGGCTTGTGAAATACCTTCCCATTGTGTTCTGCAGGTGAATAGATGTCAGAGACGGAATGTCTCGGAGATAATTACCTGTATGCCTTTTAGAATGTATTGCTGCCCAGGTGTCAAGACCCTTTAGGGACAGTACGTCTGTCTAGATAATGCGATTGAGGTTCCTTGTATGTGTGGGAAGATTATCTGTGATTGTGTATTATTCAAAAGGAATTGAAGTCTATTGATGATGCTAGGCCCAGATGTCTAGCTACTGATTAGATAATTAGCCTCAGTGAGTGAATAAGGGGGTGGAGATTGCATTGTCCTGTGATTACTGTCACATGCTTGTAACTGTATAAAAAGCTGAGAAGAAACCAATAAAGTCTTCAGTCATTTTGAAACCAGTACCAGAGCTTGTGTCTCGATTATTATGGGAAATGGAATGGATCGTGTATGCAGGATTGTCGCAGTGTGTCAGATAAGCTTGACGTGGTTGGATGGAAGGTCGTAAACGGTGGTGACCGTTACAGTAAATACTTAAATATGTTTTTGCTATAGTATCAATGTAATTCTTTGCTTAAGGCTTCAGGTCTCCACAGTCCAACCAGCACAAACATAATGACTGATCCAACCTTAAGGGCCCTTTCACATGGGGCGGAGCAGTATTGATCCTCCTCCGTGTGTCCGTCTACTCAGCGGGGATTCCTCCGTAAATCCCTGCTGAGCTGTCGGCTGACAGGGCGGTCCCCGCACACTGTGCAGGGACCACCCTGTTTTTTCTCCACTCTCCCCTATGGGGGATCGGATGAACACGGACCATGTGTCCGTGTTCATCCGATCCGCTCTGCAGACGGAAGAAAAATAGGATTTTCTTCCGTCCGCAAAAGTGGATCATTGCAGAGGCGGACAATTACGGGTGTCAGCGGATGTTTATCCGCTGACACCCGCAAACACATAGGGACCAATGTATGTCCCATTTTCATCTGCAAACGGATGGATAAAAAAATGCGGACATACGGTCCGCACATGTGAAGGGGGCCTTACATTTGGGATTTCAAACACACCTGACCCAATCTCTATTGGTTGTTGACAGTTGAGTTCCCTGCAGGTTTCTTAGCAGCAGTGGAGCCTTCTCTGACATGCTGATCGTGATGCAATCCAGGTGATGCTCCTAGTCAAATCCTAGTGTTAAATATCAGTGATTTTATTGATCAAAGCCCACACCTTACAGGCATAGAGCCCACATCGCTGCTGAACATACGGTTGATTATATATATATATGTGGTTGTACTCAGAACATGTGAAAGGGCCCGTTGTGGGATCGTAGTAAAGGGCCTCAGGATATCAATATATATATATATATATATATATATATATATATACAATCAGTACAGACCAAAATTTTGGTCACACTGAAGGCATCAAAACTATGAATTAACACATGTGGAATTATATACATAACAAAAAAGTGTGAAACAGCTGAAAATAAATGTCATATTCTAGGTTCTTCTTTTGCTGCAGACACATCTCTAGAACAACTGTTAAGAGGAGACTGTGTGAATCAGGCCTTCATGGTAGAATATCTGCTAGGAACCCACGGCTAAAGAAAGGCAACAAGCAGAAGAGACTTGTTTGGGCTAAAAAACACGAAGGAATGGACATTAGACCAGTGGAAATCTGTTCTTTGGTCTGATGAGTCCAAACTTGAGATCTTTGGTTCCAACCACTGTGTCTTTGTGCGACGTAGAAAAGGTGAACGGATGGACTCTACATGCCTGGTTTCCACCGTGAAGCATGGAGGAGGAGGTGTGATGGTGTGGGGGTGCTTTGCTGGTGACACTGTTGGGGATTTATTCAAAATTGAAGGCATACTGAACTAGCATGGCTACCACAGCATCCTGCAGCGGCATGCTATTTCATCCGGTTTGCGTTTAGTTGGACCATCATTTATTTTTCAACGGGACAATGACCCCAAATAACACCTCCAAGCTGTGTAAGGGCTATTTGGCCAAGAAGGAGAGTGATGGGGTGCTGCGCCAGATGGCCTGGCTTGCACAGTCACCGGACCTGAACCCAATCAAGATGGTTTGGGGTGAGCTGGACTGCAGAGTGAAGGCAAAAGGGCCAACAAGTGCTAAGCATCTCTGGGAACTCCTTCAAGACTGTTGGAAGACCATTTCAGGTGACTACCTCTTGAAGCTCATCAAGAGAATGCCAAGAGTGTGCAAAGCAGTAATCAAAGCAAAAGGTGGCGACTTCGAAGAACCTAGAATATGACATATTTTCACACTTTATTGTTATGTATATAATTCCACATGTGTTAATTCATAGTTTTGATGCCTTCAGTGTGAATCTACAATTTTCATAGTCATGAAAATAAAGAAAACTCTTTGAATGAGAAGGTGTGTCCAAACTTTTGGTCTGTACTATATATATATATATATGTATATATAATTGCATTTTATAGATGCCCCCCCCCTACTTTTGTCCCTGTCCCTGTGCCTCTTTTTCTCCACACATAGGGCCAGATTCAGGTAGTCCAGAGCATCTTTGCTCTGGAGTAACGCTTCTCATTTGCGTTGCGCTGCAGAAATTTTAGGAGCAAGTGCTGTCATTCACGAAGCACTTGCTCCTAAAGTTGCGGCAGCGCATCGCAAATGAGCCGGCGGAATTCAAATTGGGCGGGTACGGGGCGTGTAGTATGCTAACTAAGCGCGATCCCGCCGCCAACGTACTGCGCATGCGTCGAGTGTCAAAACATCCCCGTGCGCATGCTCCAAATTCTGTGAATGAACGTCAATGACATCACATTCCCATTCATGACCGTTTTACGCAAGCGACGTTTTTTTTTTTTTTTTCGACGCGATGACGACGCCTATACCTAACATAGGATATTCCTAACCCATGTAGGTATAACTATGCGCCGCGTATCCCGTCCGGAAACGTCGTAACGTCACTGCGTCGCGCCGGAATGCGATCGTGAATTGCCGATTTCCGCTCATTAACATATTTTTTGAGCGGAAATCGGCGGGAACGCCCCCGGCGCCATTTTTAAGTTGAAGTAAAGATGCGATGGCGAAACTCAGTTACGCTGCTCGCATCGGAGCTTCAACCCGGCGTTTCTTGTTTTCTGGTTACAGAAAACAGAAACGCCGGCTCAAAGTCACAGTTAGGCTGGCGGATCACTGGATCCGCCAGCCTAACTGTTCCTGAATCTGGCCCATAGTGTATCTTCCAAACAACTCAACTTTGGTTTTATCTGTCCACAGAATATTTTACCAATACTGCTGTGGAACATCCAGATGCTCTTGTGCAAACTGTAAACGTGCAGCAATGTGTTTTTTTGGACAGCAGTGGCTTCTTTTGTGGTATCCTCCCATGAAATCCAATCTTGTTTAGTGTTTTACGTATCATAGATTCGCTAACAGGAATGTTAGCATATGCCAGAGACTTTTGTAAGTCTTTAGCTGACACTCTAGGATTCTTCTTAACCTCATTAAGCAGTCTGCACCGTGCTCTTGCAGTCATCTATACAGTACAGCCACTCCTAGGGAGAGTAGCAGCAGTGCTGAACTTTCTCCATTTATAGACAATGTGTCTTACCATGGACTGATGAACAGTAAGGCTTTTGGAGATACTTTTATAACCCTTTCCAGCTTTATGCAATTCAACAATTCTTAATCGTAGATCTTAGGCCTTGTACACACGAGCAGACACATTTGTTCAAATCGGTCGTACAGACCGATTTGAACAAATCTGTCTGCTGGGGACAAATTGGTTTGACGGGTTCCCAGCCGACAGATTTCAAAGCATGCTTTGAAATCTGTCGGCTGGCCAAATCCGTCGGCTCGCCCGTACACACGATCGAATCTGTCTGCTGGGACGGTCGGGCCGACCGTTTCCAGCAGATAGATTTGATCGTGTGTACGCGGCCTTAGGCCTTGTACACACGAGGGAATATATCCGCTGCAAACGGTCCCCGGACCGTTTACAGCGCATATTTACGCCGGGCTGTTTGACCCGATGGCTGTACACACCATCGGATCAAATTCCCCGCCGGCGGACAGCGCGGTGATGCGGCGGTGACGTTGACGCCGCCACGTCACCGCCAAGTCACCGCACCAGGAAGTAAACACTTTCGCGCGCATGTGTCGGATCCATTCACAGGATACGACGCATGTGCGGGCAGATATGTCCGCTGGTTTGCCGTACTAACCAGCGGACATATCCGACGGGCAGCTCTCCAGCGGAAAAATTTCAAAGCATGCTTTGAAACTTTTCCGCCGGAGGAATCTGGCCAAAACGGTCCGTTTGCCCCTACAGACGAGCGGATTTTTCGGCTGAAATGGTCCGTCGGACCATGTTCAGCGGAAAAATTCCCTCGTGTGTACAAGGCCTAAGAGAACTCTTTTGTGCGAGGCATCATTCAGATTAGGTAATGCTTCTTGTGAAAAGCAAACCCAGAACTGGTGTGTGTTTTTTAAAGGTCAGGGCAGCTGTAACCAACACCTCCAATATCATCTCATTAATTGGACTCCAGTTGACTGACACCTCACTCCAATTACCTTTTGGAGATGTCACTAGTCTAGTGGTTCACATACTTTTTCCACCTGCACTGTGAATGTTTACATGGTGTGTTCAATAAAAACATGGTAACATTTAATTTGTTGTGTGTTATTAGTTAAAGCAGACTGTGAGAGTCGGTTCACACTGGGGCGACACGACTTCCAGCACGACTTTCAGAAGCAACTTCAACACGACATGAGCATGAACCACAGGGCGATCTGGGGCGATTTACAACAGGACTTGAAGTCCTTTTCAGGTCAGGAGACATTCCAGTGGCCAATAAAACAACAATCAGCTCTGGGAGAGAGAGGGGGAGGGAGAGGTTTGCCTGAGAAATGTATGTTATCTTGCTGAAAGGTCGCTTCAATTAAAACAGTGATCAGACTTGGAAGCGACTTCCATTGAAATCAATGGGTACAAATCGCCTAGAAGTCTGATTGAAGTAGTACAGGAACCTCTTCTGAAGTCGGAGCGACATGAGAAGTGTGTATTAACACCGCTCCCATTCACTTACATTGCTTTTCTGGACAGCACGACTTGGGACGACTTGAGACGACTTCAAGTCTGATACCAAGTCACCCCAGTGTGAACCGACTCTTATTGTCTATTGTTGTGACTTAGATGAAGATCAGATCACATTTTATGACCAATTTGTGCAGAAATCCATATCATTCCAAACGGGTTCACATACTTTATTGCAACTGTAAGTAATTGTTCTTCATACATTTGGACCAATACCAATTTTTACTGCTACATTTATTTGGTAAAAAGAACCCAAATCAGTGTATATAATTTGGCTTATAGAGTCAACAAGCTATGGAACCTATCATTGAAAATTGATCAATCCTGATGTACTGACTGCCTCTCATTTCTTGAGGCCCAAAATGCCAGGACAGTTCAAATACCCTCTAATAGGGATGAGCTTTATGTTCAGGTCGAACATGAGTTCGACTCGAACATTGGCTGTTCGCCCGTTTGCCAAATAGCGAACAATTTGGGGTATTTGTGATCAATTCTACGCCAAATAAAAAAAAAATGGTTTGGGGGTCCCCTCAAAAATCCCTTCTGGTCTGGTATGGATTTTAAGGGGAACCCCATGCCAAAATTAAAAAAAAAATGGTGTGGGGTTACCCCCGAAAATCCATACCAGACCCTTATCTGAGTACGCAACCTGGCAGGACGCAGGAAAAGAGTGAACGATGAGAGAGCACCCCCCTCCTGAACCATACCAGGTACATGTCCTCAACATGGGGAGGATGGGGACAAGGGTCTCATCCCCACAACCCTTGCCCAGTGGTTATGGGGGTCTGTGGGTTGTCGGAATCAGGAAGCCCTCTTTAACAAAGGGGACCCCCAGATGCCGGCCCCCCATGTGAATTGGTAACTGGGTAAAAAAATTCTAGTGCCGTAATCCTTTTACGAGCCGGACCCACCACTACGAACGATACCGCCTCCATAAATGACGCGTGACCCATCTGACAGCTGTTTTATAACCGAGGATGCGACCACCCGTGACATCGATGGGTGACCCCGCTCCCTCTGACGCAACGGGGGTTTCCGGCGGTTTCTCCGTGGTGCCACAGGTGACCCCGCCCCCTCTGAATGTCACGGGTAAACCCCATTGCATCAGGGGGGGCGGGTTCACCCCTGCTCCCGAAATTTTTTTTTTGCATTGATACATGTCCCCTGGGGCAGGAGCCGGGTCCCCAAACACTTTTTATGACAATAACTTGCATATTAGCCTTTAAAATTAGCACTTTTGATTTTTCATGTTCGTGTCCCATAGACTTTAACGGTGTTAGCGTGTTCAAACTATTTTTTTGCCTGTTCGCATTTTCTGCTGCCATGCGAACCGAGGGGTTTTTTGGCTTATCCCTACCCTCCAAATTATGCCTTTTTAAAAAGTAGACTTTCCAAGGAATTTAGTAAGAGGCATGGTGAGTTTTTTGAAGTTGTAATTTCTCCCCCAATTTTTCTTTTCACAAAAACATCATTTTAACAAGTTATTTCTCACATATGACATAGGCATACTTGCAACTAAACCCCAAAATACATTATGCTACTTCTCCAGAGTATGGCGATACAACATGTGTGAGACTTTTTCACAGCCTAGCCACATAGAGAGGCTCAAAATCCATGGAGCATCTTTAGGCATTAACCAATTTAAGACCAGACCTTCTGACACTTTTTTTATTTGCAAATAAAAATCTGTACTTTTGCTAAAAAAAATACTTACAACTCCCAAACACTATGGGGTACCTCGGCGCGTCTTTATGCGGGCGTAGAGTATCTTCTTTACGCTACGCCGGCGCAACGTTGAGAGGCAAGCATGGTATTCACAAAGCAAATGCTCTCAACGTTGCGTGGGCGTAGCGTATAGTCGTCGGCGTAAGCCGACGTAAGTCAAAGTAGGTGGAAGTGGGCTGGAAGTGGGCATGTAACATTTAAATGAAGTGTGACCCCATGCAAATGATGGGCTGAGCTTCAAACAAGTACTAAAAACAAACGGCGCATGCGTCCTACCTTGGACGAATCCCAGTGCGCATGCTCAACAGTCACGTCGAAAAAATGCCTAAGATACGTCAAAACATTGCCTACGACGTGAACGTAACCTACGCACAGACCTATTCACGTACTACGTAAACGGCGTAAAAATCGACGGCGTTCGTTCCCTGGTCCATACCTTTGCATTGGTTGTGCCTCCTATATGAGGAATAATTTTACGCCGGATGTAACCCTTACGCAAATCGCGATGGGTTTTGCAATTTTTTATGTCACACAGTGTTTGTGCAGCAGTTTTTCAAACACAATTTTTAAGGAAATAATACACTTGAATGATTTTTAACGCACACAAACACAATACAATATAATTTTTTTGTAAAATCTAAAATATGGTGTCGCACCGAATAAATAGATACCAAACATGTCATGCTTTAAAATTGCGTATGCTTATGGAATGGTGTCGTATTTAAAAATTTCCATAGGGGATGCTATATAAGCCTTCACAGGCTACCAGTTTAGAGTAATGCCCCGAACACACGATCAGAATTTCTTCCATTGGAAATTCCGACCGTGTATATGCCCCATCGGATTATTTCCATCAAAAATTCCGTTGGAGTTTAGATAGAGAACATGTTCTATTTTACTCAGATGAAATTCCGATGTGATTTTGGTCGAACAAAGGTCTGACCGTGTGTACGGGGCTTTAGAATTACTGCTCTTCGCTGTTTACGTAAGCGAATGAGACCAGTGTGTGCGGTCAGATTTGCATGCAGCACGGGGGACTTCACTACTATCAGAATACATTGATCATTGCTGCCAGCTTTAGCCAGTGCCACTGATCATTTGGGAAAAACCTGACAGGCTGGTTGTACAAAAGTCGATCAGTAGATCGACTTCTATACAACCAGCTTACTCATACATGAATCGAAATTCATCTGGTTCCTGCTAAACCGGCAAAATGTCAATCCATGAATAGCTGCCCTAAGTGATTTGCACTTCTGCATAGCAGCATTAGGGTCGTTGGTTCGAATTCCAACCATAGCACTACCTGCACGGAGTTTACATGTTTTCTCTGTGCCAGCTTGGGATTCTTCCAGGTTTTCTGGTTTCCTACAATGCTCCAAAGACATTCTGTTAGGTTAATTTGCTCCTGTCAAAATTCACCCTGGTAGGTTTATGTATAAATGTGAGTTATGAACCTTGGATTATAAACTCCTTGAGGGTAGAGATTGATGTGAATGTACAATATATATACGGTATATGTAAAGTGCTGCATTAATTGACAGAGCTATATAAGTACCTGTGATAAAATATATTATTACATATATTAACCATTATAAGATGATGTCTATGAGGTCCCCCCTGTCCCACCCTCCTTTAAAAATGTTGATTATATATTTTTTATTTTCTATTTGATGTACACAAATCAAGATGATGCAACATCCTGCCAAACATCTTTAAAAATAATTTCTTACAATTGAAAAATTAACAATTCTATTTTATATATTACTATTTTTGTGATCTTCCTTTGTTTTAAGCACTGCCATGATTTTATTATCATCTTGCCATGTTTACATCGTGTTTCAACGACCTCAGCACTTTGTCAACACCTTCACATACACTATAAGTTGGTGCTGAATGGAAAGCCCCAGGGAGCTATTAAACATTCAGTGTTTGGCACACAGTGCATTACAGGTATTCTCTGTAGCTATCTCTCAGGTATGGATTTAATTTTGCATGACAAAATTATCCACTTTAATCTATGTGGAGTGAACCGGTTAAAGGTTTTCTTTGACACAAATCAATATCATCTCACTCTAGTACACGGTAAGAGTTTATTCATACACCACATTATTTATTTATCTTCAATTTTCAGAATGCATGTTATTCTAATTATAATTAATAGACATGCACACAAATACGATAATTACTCTGCCTCTCTCTCCACTAATACATACTACATACAGCCGCCATTGGAAGCAGCCTTATATAGTGTGGGGCATGGACTTAGCTCCTGTGCCATGATTGGCCAAAGGCACGCTGTGCCATGATTGGCCAATAATGGCTCTGACAGTACATGGTGCTGTGATTAGCGAAAGCATACAGGTCAGGTGCATGCTTTGGCCAATCAGAAGCAATCAATGTACTGCAATATTGCAGTGTTTTATGGGGTGCTCGGCAGTTGGCGAACTTCCTGTAAGTGCCCCATTTGTTTGTTTGTTCAACGAACAAACACCCGATGTGAGATTTGAAACTTACGTTCCACTCGAACATCAAACCCAAAACTAGCAGGCAGAATGTAGCAAGGTAAACTTGTTCTGTTTTGTGGGTGTTCTGAATGGAATAATCTTGAACTGTGAGTAGCAAAACTGGATAGAGTACAACAGGTAGAAGATGTGGCTTTGTCTGTATTTGAGAACCGAACACTAAAGTAAACACGATTTGTATGTCTCCCATCCTGTACCAAAGCTGCCAATGCATATTGGAAGTTGTACTCCCATAGGCTTAAATACATAATTGTTTCTGTTAGGGAATGTAGTCCATATGGCTGCTGAGAGTGTTAACTTTCTGTACATTTTCTCTGGCAAACCAAAGTGGCTAAAGTAGAAAAAAATCTTCCATTCAAATTTTCCGAATTCAGCTTTTTGGCCTATATTTAAAAATGTCCCTGAAAATTTACCTTAATTCACTGAATAGCGCATTAAGAAAAACTGATCTAAATAATAACATTTATTAAAATATTTTAATACAATCAATACATAACACTGTATTAAATCTTACAAACAGGTATTTTTTTTATTAGGTTAAACGTTTAACAAAAAATGAAAAAGAGCATTTATAAAAATATGAAAACGAACATTTACAAAAACAATACAGAACTAAAATGGTACAATAAAGTATATAAACTGTATCTGTCCTTTGTGCTTGGATCTGGAACTGGCCTGTTAAAATAAGAACAAAATCAATTATTACATAGCACTAGAGCTGCATGATTAATCGTTAAAGAATCAAAATTAAGATTTTACCCCGCTCCCGATCTTAAAACAGAATTTCCCTATTTAATGTAACAAGTGCAGAGTTCTCTGCTCATTTCTGACAGCTGACAAAAAAATAATCCAGACAGCCTGCAAAGTCTATCTCAAAAGGGAGATAACTATAAACAAAGTAACATTTCATTTCACTTCGGTCTGTAAATTAGGTCAGTCTAACTACTTAAAGACTAAGACCAGGATCACATTGGTACGTCAAATGCTCTGACATCGGGAGCTGATGTTGCATGATGTGCGAAAATCAATGTTTTCCTTAGAGAGCCATCTTAACTGTCGATCTGTCTTTGAAAATGCTTCCTGCACTACTTTGGTCCGACTTTGATCCTATTTCAGCCCATTGAATATCACTGAAGTCGGATCAAAGTAGGATCGCTGTGATAACTGATCCGACTTTGGCATGCGACTTGTGCTCTAATGATCTTGAAAGGGAAAGCCACAAACACAAAACAAAAGACTGCATGGATTCCCCCTCCAAGAGCATACCAGGCCCTTCGGTCTGGTATGGATTTTAAGCGGAACCCCCACACCGAAAAAAATGGCGTGGAGTTCATTCCAAAATCTATACCAGACCGTTATTCGAGCATGCAGCCCAGCAGGTCAGGAAAGGGGTTGGGGACGAGCGAGCGCCTCCTCCTTAACCGTACCAGGCAGAATGCCGTCAACATGGGGGGGTGGGTGCTTTGGAGCAGGGGGCCTTGCCCTCCTGCCCCAAAGCACCTTGTCCCCATGTTGATGAGGACAAGGGCCTCTTCCCGTTAAACGTGGCTGTTGGTTGTTGGGTTTTTGGGCAGGGGCAGATCCTGGCCCCCCCAAGCTATGTAAATGAGTATGGGGTACATTGTACCCCTACCCATTTACCTAAAAAAAGTGTCAAAAATAAAACGCAGTACACAGGTTTTTAAAGTAATTTATTAGGACAGCTTCCGATCTCTTCTTCCCTCTCCAGCTGTTCTGCATCCTCCTCTTTCGGTTCTTCTGCCCTGTCCGGGTCTTCTCTACTGATGTCTTCTAGCCCAATTCAGTTCTTCTCCCTCTGTCTGCTGCCTTCTGCCTTCTGCCTCTGCCGGGTCTTCTCTGCTGTCTTCTCACACTTTTTCTGGGTCTACGCTGTCTTCTCCCTCTGTTCTTCTTCCGATTTTGACTCAACGCTCTCTCCCACTCTAATGCTGGGTGTCCGGTGTGCCACTGTTTATATTGGCATACGACGAGGGTCGCCGGGTGACGTCTCCTGGAGACCCCACCCCTTACAACTTTACCGCTCTGGGCATGATGGGGCGGCGATGTCATAAGGGACAGGGCCTCTGGGTGACATCACCCGGTTTCCCCACCCCATCCTAATATAAGTAGTGGCACACTGCGCACTGAGCATTAGAGCAGGATAAGCATTGAGTCAACATCGGAAGAAGAACAAATGGAGAAGACAATGGTGAAGACCCGGCAGAAGACAGCAGACATAGGGTGAAGAACCGGAGAGTGCTAGAAGACATCTGCTGAAAAGAACCGGACAGGTGAGAAGAACCATCAGAAGATGCCAGTGGAGGAGGCAGAACAGCTGGAGAGGGGAGAAAAGATTCCAAGCGACGCCGGAGCTGTTTTAATAAATTACTTTAAAAACCTGTGTACTGCGATTTTTTTTTGACACATTTTTGGTGAATATGTAGGGGTACAATGTACCCCATACTCATTCACATAGGGTGGGGGGCCGGGATCTGGGGTCTCCTTGTTAAAGGAGCTTCCAGATTCCAGATTCCGATAATTCAGATAACTCCCCTGCCCGCAGGCCATGGTTGTCGGGAAAAGGCCCTCCTTCTCATCAACATGGGGACAAGGTGCTTTGGGGTGGGGGAACAAAGCCCCCTGCCCCAAAGCACCCACCCCCCCATGTTGAGGGCGGGGGGAGCGCTTGCTCATCCCCACCCCCTTTCCTGACCTGCCAGGCTGTGTGCTTGGAAAAGAGTCTGGTATGGATTTTAGGGGGACCCCACACCGTTTTTTCGGCATGCCCATTCCTCTTAAAACGAATGCCAGACCAAAGGGCCTGGTATGGTCTTGGAGGGGGAACCCATGCTTTTTTTTCATTTGGCGTGACCCCCCCCACCCTAAAGCACCCTTGCTGAGGGCATGTGGCCTGGTATGGTTCAGGAGGGGGGCCACTTGCCTGACCTGGCAGCTATTTGTCAAAAACAGCATGGGAGTCGCCAGGCCCTCACGCTGTTTTGTGACAAATACTGCATGTGATACCACCAGCAAAACCCTGGTGGTAAATATTGCATGCTTTTTTACTCTCTGGTCCGTTTGTGAATTGGACTTAAGAGCTTTTTAAACAATATTTACCGGCACATTTTTTTTTACGGTAATCGTTTGTTTTTTTTGTGAATTGGACTTAATTTACTGCATGCAATAATTTATGCAAATGAGTCACATGGCCAGGTTATTGTATGCGGTAAATGTTAGTGAATTGACCCCTAAGCGGTTTTGTGAATTTCTTGTTTGTAAAGCCCCTGTCACACTGAGGAGTTTTTCAGGCGGTACAGCGCTAGGAATAGTGCCTAAATACTGCCTGAAAAACTCCTGTCCAGCCTTCTCAATGTGAAAGCCCGAGGGCTTTCACACTGAAGCAATGCGCTGGCAGGAGAGAAAAAAATCTCCTGCAAGCAGCATTTTTGGAGCCGTAAGAGGAGCGATGTGTATACTGCTCCTTCAACGCTCCTTCCCATTTAAAACAATGGGAAACCGCGGTAATACTGCCCGTAATGCGCCTCTGCAGAGGTGCATTGCGGGCGGTATTAACCCTTTTTCGGCCGCTAGTGGGGGCTAATACCGCACCGCTAGCGGCCGAATCCCACTGCAATTTTTAGCGGCGCTATACCGCCACGGCACCTCCACTGCCCCGTGTGAAAGGGACCTAAGTGAATGTAATCAATCAGCATACTATATTCCAGCCCCATAGTGTTTAGCAATAGGAGGACATGGAGGAGTAGTATGAGTGTCATTTAGCACTGTGTATACACCCAAATGTGTGACTCTATAGTTATATGGGCTGCACAGATAGGAAAAAAAAGGAAATTAAAAGCCTGGAAGGGAACTGAGATTGAGCATGTTCCGTAGAGGACACCAGCTGCTGGACTACAGAATCTCATCCTGCAGAGGGATCACAGAGAAAATGAGAGAGACAGCTGAATGCTGGATCAACCAGGTAAATTTCACTCTACACAAAATGAATGCTTTAATGGTTTTGTAGTATGGAGTATGAACACTCATTATTTAGCATGTAATGAGAGTTTTTCATAGTCTGTGTTTATTGACACTTTAAGAGAACTGTATACATTGAGGCATGATGCCAACTATAATGAAAAATAGATGTTGGATTTGCATACACTTAAAAAAACAACTGTAGCTCTTGTGTCTTTAAAGGCTAGCTGTTTAGCTGTTGTTGAATGATACCCTGTGGGGTAAATCTACACACTATTTTAGAGTAGAGGAAGTTTACTTTGCAAAATTATCATTTACTTTGCATATCAAACATGTTATTTGCTAAGTGAATACTTCTTTTAGAAATTAGCTACTTTCCCTTTAACCCCCCTAGCGGTATTCCCGAGTCTGGCTCGGGGTAAGATTTCAATACCAAAAGCGGTATCCCTGAGCCAGACTCGGGATTGCCTCGCAGCATCCACAGGCACAAGTTACTTACCTTGTCCCTGGATCCTGCGATGCATCCCCGCTGTGTAAGCGAGCGGCGTACTCGCTCAATACACACAGTGCACGTGTGCCGCCAATCTCCGTTCCCTGTGTTGTTACGACGCACAGGGGCGGAGAACTGCGCCAAATTCATAAAAGTAAATAAACACATTAGATACAGTATACTGTAATCTTACAGAGAGATTACAGTACTGTATGTAAAAAATACACACCCCCCTTGTCCCTAGTGGTCTGTCCAGTGCCCTACATGCACTTTTATATAATAAAAACTGTTCTTTCTGCCTGCAAACTCTAGATTGTCCATAGCAACCAAAAGTGTCCCCTTATGTCAATAGTGATTTTAGAGCAGCTAGAAAACAGCGATAATACATTATAATCACAGAATTGAGCAATAGCGATTTGTGGGGAAATTCGTCATAAAAAAAATAAAAGTGATGACAGCAACAATTCTGCAACTGAGCAAATTTCAGTGTTTTTGATTTTTTTTTTTTTTTTTTTATATCAATTTTTTTTTATTATGCTCATTACAATTTATACAAGATTATACATTCTTATCTTTTGTTAGGTACACCATTACATTTATCTTGTAAAAAAATAATAATAATCCGAAATTACACCGAAGTTACATTTCTCACGGATGCCTATCAGTCATTTTTATCCCCCCCCCCCCCCCGTCAGGAAAATAAAAAAATAAAAAAATATATAAATAATTCTCTTTCCCCCTGTTACCCTCCCTCCCTTTTCTACTAAGGTATAGCTGTTCTAACCCTGTAATCTCTTGACTTCCATTCCCATGGGACAGAGAAACAGGGGCCTCCTGTTGGAGTCAATATGGGAGGAGGGCAAGGAGGGGAGCGAACGTGAAAGGAAAAGAAAAAGAAAAAGAGAGAAAAAAAACACAATTATTTTCTCCTTTTCCCTTCTCTTTCCTCTTCCCCTTCCTATGTATAGCCTTAATTTTTAATGTCTCCTCTCTGGTCAGTACTTTTGATCTAAAACTTTGTTCTTATAAAATTTGGTCTTTATGCCATTACCCTCTGTGTGTCATACGTCGGTTACATGTCTTTTTCCTCTCACTTAGTTTCTCTTATTCCACCCCCATTTCAGGTTCATGTTGTAACCAGCATGCCCATATTATCTCAAACTCCCCTTTTTTATCTTTCACTGTTTGTATCCACCTTTCATCCTCCATTATCCGATTTACTTCCCTTTTCCAATCTGCTAATGTTGGGCAGATACTTTGTTTCCAAAATCTAGGAATTAAAATTTTTGCAGCATTTAACACATGTGGCACTACACTATTCCTGTATGTTTTAATAGGGCCAGATGTTCCATGGAGTAGAAAACATAGGGGCGTGAACTCTATAGGGATTGGGGTCAGTCTCTCAATCCACGGTGCAATTGCTTCCCAAAATATTTTAATTTTTGGGCATTCCCACCATAGGTGTAGGTATGTACCCCTTTGCTCACATCCTCTCCAACACCGAGCATCTGCCACTGGGTACATCTGGTTTAACCTTACTGGAGTCCTATACCACCTAGTCATAAATTTATAGGCCATTTTCTGGATATGCGAGCTTATAGATGTGGAATAGATTAATTTGATCATCTTTTTACTTTGTTCGTCTGATAGCCTTATATTTAGTTCTCCCTCCCATTCCCTAATAAAATATGGTGTTTTATTTGTTAGAGCTCCTTGTATCAACTTATACATCTGGGATAGCAGATGCTTCGCTTCCCCCTGGTGCGTACACTGTTCCTCGAACTTTGTGAGGGAGCTTAGTGGTCTCAGGGCAGGTTTCATCTTATTAAGGAATCTTGTCAGTTGATGATATTTCCATCTTGCTGAGGGTATAATTCCCTAAAGCTATAACGAAATCCGGGTACGCTATTAGTGTTCCCCGTGGAGTGAGTCTGCCAAATGTGACATCCCCTCCCCGATTCCATGGACCCAGGAATCCCCCCTGTTCCCCCGGAGGGAACCATGGGAGTCCCTCCAGTGGTACCAATGGGGACATCCCTGGTGGAAGTTCTCCCTTTTTATTTAGCCCATCCCATATTGATAAGGTGTTCAATGTCAGGGGGGATGTCCACTTCGTGAGTCCTCTCGCGACTCTCGGGATCCAAGGGGTCCCTTCCAAGTTTCTTCCCGCTATAGTTTTTTCTAATAGGGTCCATCTTTTTTCCCCAGAGTCATGGCACCAGCTCAATATACGGACCAGCGCCATAGCCTTGTAGTATACCGATATATCTGGAAGCCCCATTCCTCCGTCTACCTTACTTCTTCGTAGGATATCATAGGCTATCCTTGGTTGTTTATCGTTCCACACAAAGGCAACAAATGCTTTCCGTATCTGCTTAAAAAACGTTGCTGGTACTTTGATTGGTACTGTATGTAGTATATAAATAATTTTGGGTAATATACACATTTTAATTGCACTCACTCTTCCAAACCATGTCAGGTAGTGTCTTGCCCATTTTTTTAAATCTTCCACTAGTTTAGTCAATAGGGATAAATAATTAAGTTTATATAGCATTTTTTCATCTGCAGTGATATGTATCCCAAGATAGAACAGGGAGTCCTTCTTCCATACAAAGGGATATGTTCTCCTCAGGGTCCCTGCCATTTACTGAGACACATAACTAGGTAGCAATATTGATTTTTCGAAATTAACTTTAAAGTTCGACAAGTGTCCAAATCTTTCCACCTCTTGCATTAAGACTGCCAGTGATGTGTGTGGTTTTGAGAGATAAAATAATAGGTCGTCGGCGTAAGCCGACACCTTATGTTCCTCCTCTCCAATACATGTTCCTATTATTTCCCCATTATTTCTAATCCTACAAAGGAAAAGTTCCATTATTAAGGCAAATATTAATGGTGACAATGGGCAGCCTTGTCTCGTTCTGTTTCTAATATTGATGTGCATGAGTTCTGAGCCTACCGTCTGTCAGTAAGGTGTGCAGCAGACGCTCTCACCTTAGTCTGCTCACCCTAGGGATAGTGAGAGCAGGACGCTCTCAAACGAGTCGGCTCTCCCCAGGGACAGCATCAGCTAGGCAGGCAGGATTTTTCATCCACCATCACCTCCTCCTGCAGGCATCCCTGCGCGTCAGCCCCTTCAGCCTCACAGGTAAGGCTGTTCCTCCTCCACATCTCCACCCTCCGCCGTTGGGACAGTATGCAGCCGTCCTTTTCAGGATAGGCCGCGGCTGCTCACGGATAGGCCGCGGCTGCTCACGGATCTCCCCTGCTCCTTTCCTTTGTCCCCTGTGCTCTCACACCTCCATCGCCATCAGGGGCACCCTCCTGCCACCCCCCCGCAGAAATTCTGCCATCCCAGGGCTATTTTTTGACACCCGCGCCAGACTGCACTGAATCGCAGGGCCGCGATCTAGGAAAGACCGCGGCTTCATCTGCGGCCTAACGCCGCGCCGCTCTGCACACCCCAGGATCCCCACCAAGCCCTCCAGGTAAACCCCCCTCACTCCAGAAGGACAGCAACTCCTCATAGTGTTACCTCTAAGCCTCCCCAGCATTACAGATCCACCCTGTCAGCCCGAGGCTATACCCTACTGCCTGTTCAGGCAGCCATCAGCCACACCACACCTACAACACGCTCACCGCTCATCCCCAGTCCCCCCTCGTCACAACAAACAGAAGCTTGATCCAGGGGTCCCCCGATCGCCTTGCACGGGGTCAGGAAGGAATTTTTTACCCCTCCGGAGCATATTGGCCCAGCACCGGCCAGGTTTTTTTTTGCCTTCGTCTGGACCAAGCCAGGAGAGAGGACTTAACCAATTCCTCTCCCCATCGCCCCTGAAAATCCCCCCCCCCCGGTGTATTGGCGATCATGGCATGTCGGCAATATTCTGCCGAAACCATTTGGAGTTTGAGGCAATGCGCCGCAATACTGCCAGCCATCACCAAAAAGCCCTAAGAATTGAGCAACTATTGAGAATCGATCATAGATCGACAGTCAGACATTTCAGCCATTTACCCCAGCTCAAGCACATATCATGTGCTCTGATTAACACAAGATCGGCAATAAAACACTGACTAGAAATCCGCGACTTCATTCAACAAAATGATCTAGACTGTCTCTTTATTACAGAGAGCTGGCTCACAGCCGACTGTAACACCATTCTAGGAGAACTGGTGCCAGAAAATTACCGTATTATCACGGAAAACAGAATAGGGCAAAGAGGAGGCGGCCTGGTGGTGATCCACAAGACTCACCTTATGATCACCAAACCAGTCTGCCAAAACCCTCTTCCATTCATGGAAACCCTTACTCTGCAACTGCAAGCAAATTCAAAGGAGACCGTCCACATTCTGCTCTGCTATAGGCCGCCCGGCCCAAAATCGCAGCTGCTACCATTATGGACGGATTTCTTCTCCACTTACACCCTCAACAGCAAACATCTTTTGCTGCTCGGGGATTTTAATCTCTGGGCCAACTCCTCACAAGACCCCATTGCCGACGCCTGTATTGATCATCTGGAAGGATTAGGATTACAGCAACTAGTATGTGGGCCCACACATGCTTCAGGTCACACACTTGATCTTATTTTCAGACAAGCTCTGGAAATAAAAAATTTGGAAAATGAAAAGTTGCCATGGACAGATCACCATGCAATTATATTCAGTATTTCCACCATCCCCCCCGCAACAAAAACATCAAATCCAGTGACAACACACTGGACTAGATGTCAGAAGAAGCTCCACTCAGAACTCTTCAAAACTACTTTAAGGAAGAAAATAGAAACAACTCAGCCGCATCAAACGGCCGTTGAAACATTGGAAGCCATAAACTCGGCCATGCTACAGTCAGCCGACTTGGTAGCGCCGAAACGAATAACCCGCATTTGGAAAAACAACCGCAGCTGGTTTAACAACCAGCTGTCGTTACTGAAGCAAGAACGCAGAAGGGCAGAATCTGCCTGGAAAAGATGTTCTTCAGAGCTAAACCTATCCATCTACAAGGCGACTACAAGAAAATACCACAAAGGAATTTTCCAAGCCAAGAAAAAGTATTTTTCGGAGGCTATCAACGGTGCCCTAAACCGCCCCCGCAAACTCTTCAAGATGGTCACCCAGACCATGAAACCAGGTTGCATTGAAGCCCCCAGCTCTGACACACAAGATTTTTGTGATGAACTATCGGATTACTTCATTAATAAAATCAAGGCAATCCGTGAAAGCATTCAGCAAAACAATTCCCCCCTTAGCCCCCCCTGCAGCCTCTCACACAGCACCCATAGTAATTCTCCTATATTAGGTAAGTTTACCCTGGGACCCATCTCCATTGAGACCACTAAGAATATCATTGGCGCTTTGCGTAATGGCACAGCGCCAAATGACATTATCCCCACAAAACTGCTGAAGGAATGCGCCTACATCCTGGCTCCTCCCATCACGCAGCTTATCAACCAGTTTTTCTTGGAGGGCATAGTGCCCTCACAGTTGAAAGAGGGTATAATCCAACCCATCATGAAGAAACCCTCCCTGGACCCCAAGGACCCACTCCACCGCCGTCCCATAACAAGTCTCAACGTACTCTCAAAGATAATGGAAAAAGTAGTGGTACAACAGCTGCAACAGCATCTAGATACCTACAAGCTACTTGACCCATTGCAATCAGGCTTCCGTCCCGGACACGGGACGGAAACAGCATTGCTGAAAGTATGGGACGATGTTCTCAAGGCCGCAGACGAAGGAGAATCTTGTCTTCTAGTTCTGTTGGACCTAAGTGCCGCTTTTGACACTGTAGACCACAAACTGTTGCTGACTCGGCTTGCTGAAGTAGCCAGAGTAGCAGAAGGCGATTTATCTTGGTTCTCCTCTTTTCTGGAAAACTGATCGCAAACAGTGAAGTTAGGACCTTTTACATCTGAGAAACGCACAGTAACATGCAGAGTCCCTCAAGGATCGTCTCTGTCACCAGTGCTGTTTAACATATATCTTTGTCCTCTTTTTGAGATTATCAGCAGCCAAAAACTGCTCTACCACTCATATGCAGATGATACGCAACTGTATTTCCACATCTGCAATAGACAGGATTACCACCTCAATCTAGAGACATGCCTCTCTTTGATAGGGGACTGGATGACAAAGAGTTATCTTAAACTCAATGGAGCGAAAACAGAACTTCTCCTGTTTCACGCCAAGCGTAGGAATCAACTTTCAACAGCGTGGACCCCCCCGCCTATTTTGGGCAAGCTCATCAACCCTAGCGCCAAAGTCAAAAGCCTAGGGGTCATTTTTGACTCCTTTATGACAATGGATGCACAAATAGGGTCAGTAGTCAGCGGATCTCACCATCTACTGCGCCTACTACGCAGACTCACTCCGTTCATCCCTAAAAAAGATTTAGCGGTCGTGGTGGGAGCAGTTGTAAACTCCAGGCTGGATTATGCAAATGCCCTTTACCTCGGACTCCCCAAGTACCAAATCGCTCGTCTGCAAGTCGTTCAGAATACGGCCGCCAGACTTGTGACAGGGAAAAAACCCTGGGAATCTATCTCACCTTCACTGCGAGCCCTTCATTGGCTGCCAGTTAAAGACAGAATTGCTTTTAAAGCTCTCTGTCTTACGCATAGATGTGTCCATGGAAATGCCCCCCTCTATTTATGCGAAATAATAAAAGCGCATAACCCCAATCGCGTTTTGCGATCCACGAATCAGAACCTGCTCCAGGTTCCGAAAGCCAACTTCAAGTCCAAAGGAGAAAGAAGATTCGCGATCCAAGGCCCCAGACTATGGATGCTTTACAAACCAGCATTCGGTTGGAGGAGAACCACCTAGCATTTAGGAAAAAGGTCAAGACTTTTCTCTTTTGATATCAAAGGAGACAGGAACAACAAGCGCCCAGAGGCGATTCAGTTCGCATGTGCTGCGCTATACAAGTTTTCATTCATTCATTCAATATTGAGGTAATCTGATATTGTACCATTAACTTTAACCCTTGCTCTTGGACCCGCATACATAGACATTACCCATCCCATCATGCGATCCCCCAGGCCCACTCCCCTCAGCACTTCACTCATAAAGCCCCAGTTCACCCTATCAAATGCTTTCTCAGCATCTATTGATAGTATGATCCTTGGAGCTTTCTTTGGTCCATGTTGCATCCAGTGGAGAAGGTGCAATGCCCTAATTGTGCTGTCTCTTGCCTCCCGTCCTTTTATAAAACCTGTTTGATCTGGATGTACTAACGTTCCAATATGCTCCTGTAATCGTAGCGCTAAGATTTTTGCTAACAATTTAGTGTCTGAGTTGAGCAGAGAAATAGGCCTATAATTGGCACAGTTCTGAGGGTCTTTCCCTTCCTTTGGTATTATCGTTATAAATGCCACCAGGGCTTCTGGGGGTAATGGATTAGTTATGTTCACTGCGTTAAGATGGTTACATAATGGTTTTATTAATTCTGGCAAAAATTTCTTATAATAGGCATTTGTCAGCCCATCCGGGCCTGGACTTTTCCCTGTCGGTAAGGCTGTTATTGCTCTCCTCAGCTCTTCCTCTGTAATTGGACGTTCCAATTCCGCTATAGTTTTTCCTGATAGGGAGGGCATTAATGACCCCCGTATGTACTCTCGTATCTCCTCCCTTCTATGATCCTCACTGTCTCCTATTTGTAAGGGTGTCTGGATATTATATAAATTCTCATAGAATAAGCGAAATTCATTCGCTATAGCCCGTGTTTCGAATATTTTCCTATTTTGAATTAATAGATTGTGCACATGTCTAGATTCTTGTTGGTTTTTAAGTTGTTTCGCGAGTAACCGACCACATTTATTTCCTTGCTCATAGAGCCTATGAGCAAAGTATCTATGTTTATTATTTGTTTTTCGATCTAGACACTGTGCAAGCTCAACTCGGAGATTCCGTAGTTGTTGGTTGTCCGCAGGCTCGAATTTTTTTTTATGTTTGGTCTCTAATGTATTAATTTTCTTTAATAACTCTATAATTTCTTTAGATATTTCTTTCTTAATGTAGGAACCATAGGCTATTAAGTCTCCCCTCATCACCGTTTTATGGGCCTCCCACACTGTCTGGGCCGACACCTCCTCCGTAGTATTTCTTTCGAAAAATTCTCTTAATTTAACTGTCAGTTCGTCTGCTATTTTTTTATTATCTAATATTGACTCATTTAATCTCCATGTTCGCTCTATATTGCCAATCTCAATCGGGGAGAGTGTTAATGTTATGGGTGCGTGGTCTGAGATGGTTATGGACTCAATGGTGCTATTTTTGACCTTCTCTAAGTAAAATTGATCTATCATAAACAGGTCAATACGTGAATACATTTTATGTGTTTTTGAATAATAACTGTAGTCCTTCACTTCATTGTGCATTACCCGCCAACTATCAACCAGATGTTGTGTGTGTAGAGATTGTTTTAAGTATTTTAAGGCTCTAATTGATAAAGTTGTTTTCCCAGATGTTGTGTCCATCTTCGGATCTAGCACCGTATTAAAGTCGCCCCCTATTATCACACATCCTTCTTTAAATTTTTCCAACATCTTCAATGTTTTAACAATAAACTCACTAGTCCCAGTATTTGGGGCATATATTGCCGCCAACGTATATCGTTGTCCAAACATTGTTCCTTTGATAAACAAGAAACGACCCTCTTTATCCACTTGCGTGGACATCAAAACCCATGGGCAAGTTTTCTTAATTGCAATTGTAACCCCCCTTGCCCTTGCAATAGGGAACTTTGCATGATACCACTGGTTAAACATATGGCTCGGCATATTGGGTATACCACCTTCCCTAAAATGGGTTTCTTGTATGAGAGCTATGTCCGCAGCATAATGTTGCTGTTCCTGCCACAAACGACCCCTTTTATGCTGCTCCCCTCACATTATATGACACAATTTTTAATGCTGTAGCCATCTTTCAGGGTCCCAGACATTTTCGTACTCTTTTTGTTTTTGACCAGAAAAAGGTCGAAGAGAAAAAAAAAAAAAAAAAAAGGAGAGAAAAGAACAAAAACAAAAAGAAACCCCAAAACCCACCCTTTTGACCTTGATAAGCTTCCTCCCCCCCCCGAGATATTCCATTTAGTCCCTTACCCCGGAGCACCTCACCTACCTGGTACAGAGACCCTGACACACCCCTTATGCCGTGGTCTCTCCACCCCCTTACTGATATCAGTTTACAGATCCCAATATATCGGGATCGTCCTAAATAACCAGGCTATCCCTGGCTATCCCCCTATTGAACTCCTGTTTTTGATTTGATTACATTATTGAATATTTTTTATTATAATTACATTATTATTTGTTATAATTATTTATAGTTATTTATTATATTATAATTTATGATTTTGTTTTTCCAACTTTATCATACTAGTGATGTCTACTAGACTCTTGTTTGGACAGCTTTAAGTGAGTTATTCCTAAGGCCGCGTACACACGATCGGTTAGGACCAATGAAACTGGCCTTAAGGCCAGTTTCATCGGTCCTAACCGATTGTGTGTACGGCCGATCGGACCGCCGTCCGTCGGACCAAAGTTTTAAAACTTGCTTTAAAATCGGACCAATGGACGCCTGACCATCTGGCCAAACCGATGGTTAGTACGCAAAAGCATCGGTCCAAAAACATGCGCATGCTCAGAATCAAGTCGAAGCAAGCTTGGAAGAATTGAACTTCATTTTTTTAGCACGTCATTGTGTTCTATGTCACCGCGTTCTGACCCGATCGTATTTTGGACTGATGGTGTGTACGCACATCAGACCATCAGGCCCTCACAGTGCCCCCCTCCGGTCTCTTCCTTTTCTGAACGGACACGGTCAGTGTTCGGTACTGCACTCACTGTGTCCATTCATAACTGAAGCATAGTATCTGTGTTTACTATGCTTTAGTTTGTGAATGAATAAGAAGCTCTTAGCTATTACTGTCTGATTATTCTATGCAGCTGAGGCTGCAGAGATGGAGAATGAGGGCCTCGAATTTGGAGGAAAGGGCCTCTGCCAGTGTTGGAGGAAAGGGCCCCTGCCAGGGTCCAGACCCCCTTCATGGTTTCTTGCACTAGGGCCCTGAAGGTTCTAGTTATGGTATACATTCAACATCAGTGTATGATCTGCTAAATGGGTTAAGGGAATGCAGCCACTGTGTGCGGGTACATTTGTGCTATCATGAGAGCCTACAATGCAAGCTTGTTAGAGCAACGTATCTCTGTTTTTATTTATTTCATCTAGTGAATCAAGCCCATTATGTCTGAAAGAAGAATCTATGGTACCAGATTTAATCAGCAGGGGGCACTTCAAGAAAGTCTGGAACTGTAGCTCCACTTGCCATAGAGTACAGTGTTTGTTAGCAGATGGCTGATTACCTTGAATATCCCCTTTAAAAAAATAATGCAGACATACCCAAATATATGAGAGGGACACATATCCTGGGAATGAAATAGTCAAAGGTAAATCAAGCCTTGATACTGGTCTGCTGTAAGATTTTAATTATAACACTGTAAAAATAAAACATTTGGAGAGGAAAAGATTATTACATGATACAATTGTCTGGATTAATCTGACAATAACTGCAGTCACATATGGGTCATCTGCATTATGGAAACTTTTTAATCTGCTCTCCTTTGCTGTGTCTTTACCCTAATGTCCTATTTATCCGGAAAAACAATCCAAATTATGTTTGTGCCTTTTCTTCTTGAGCAGCATGGCCTCCTCTCAATGTGCCCCTGAGAATTGCACTGAAATTCCCTTCTGTTGCACACATCAACTGTTCACGGAAAAAAAACAAAAAACAAAAAAAAAAACAGCCTTAATTCTGCAAAACAATAAAAACGCAGAGTGAAAGAAACCCTCCTTAGGTAACCTCGGAACAGAAGAACTTTGTGCATTATGCAGCCTAGGCCATGCCAAAATGCAATTTGGAGGGTGTCCAGCACTTCATTGGAAAGTAATGGTTTTCACTGAACTGAGTTATGACCAGCTGTTTGCAGACAGTCTGTGACATACTGATAGAGCAGAACACCGTATGTTGCTTTCCAAATCAAATGATACAAGAAGTGTGACAGAGTGGAGAAACATCTGTCATTAGCAATTTTCAGCACGCTTCACTAATTCTGGACAAAATACGTGTAATGAACTTACCGCAGGAAACTTCAAATTCTGCTACTGCTTCAAGAGGTATTCAAACAACTAGTCCTCCAGTCCTAATGACCAGTAATATAATTTATCTGGTGGAAGAAACAAAGTGGATTACTTGTTTTGATCATGGTTTAAGTTAGCGCGTGTGAGAAACGTTGACTTGAATGAAGGGACATGACCTGGAAAGCATCAAGTACATCATACAACAGGTTTAGATTAGAAATAAATTATATTATTATTATTATTATTATCATCAAACAGTAATTATGCGCAGCGCTTTACAACGTTAGGGCAGACAGTACAGGTATAATACAATTCATTACAAGAGGAATCAGAGGGCCCTGCTATATACTCCACACCATGGTAAATATATTCCTGCACAAATTTTTTTATTTTTTTTTGTAATTTCTTTATTTGTACATAGAGCCATGGAAAATACAGACATTAGATACATCTGAGTACATTATCAAAATCTCTAACATAAGAACTGTTAACAGAAATCACTAGGACAATGAACCCAGAAGTGATGTGTAACAAAACAATCCAATAACACAACTTAAAGGGGTTGTAAAGGTAATTTTTCCCCCTAAATAGCTTCCTTTACCTTAGTGCAGTCCTCCTTCACTTACCTCATGCTTCGATTTTGCTTTTAAATGTCCTTATTTCTTCAGAGAAATCCTCACTTCCTGTTCTTCTGTCTGTAACTCCATACAGTAATGCAAGGCTTTCTCCCTGGTGTGGAGAAAGCCTCTTGAGGGGTGAGGGGTCGAGAAGGAGTGTCAGGATGCCCACTAACACACAGCTCCTTTCTCTATCTGCAAAGTAGAGAGTGTTCTGACACTCCTGCTCGCCCCCTCCCCCCTTAAGAGGCTTTCTCCACAGAAGGGAGAAAGCCTTGCATTACGGTGTGTAGTTACAGACAGAAGAACAGGAAGTGAGGATTTCTCAGAAGAAATAAGGACATTTAAAAGCAAAATCGAAGGACGAGGTAAGTGAAGGAGGACTGCACTAAGGTATAGGAAGCGAAAAAGTCCCAATCGTTATAATAACGGCGTGTTATTAATCAACATTAAGGATTAAACAAATCTTCCCAATGGCACCGCATTGACTTCAACCAGAAAGTACCCAGCCCCGCCACCTTAAGAAAAACCTACTTACCCGATGGCAAGCAGAAAATGCATGTGGCTATAGCCAAGCCAAGGCCTTCAGCTTGCACGGACGGTCAATGACCGAATAGCTCAGTAGCACAGGATGGATGGCTGCAGATCCCCCCCTGTCACTGTCTGTGTCCATAAGCCCAGCAATTGAACCAGAAAGAAAGACTGACCACAGCGTAATACAGTCTAATCAATTTAATATGTAAAAAAGTATTGCACTTACATAGGTACGTTAAAAAGTTTGCATGTTAAAATCAAAGCCGGCCGGCAAACAACAGAAGTCCATCCTCCTAATACACAGCATGGTGACTTCAGCACGTACCCCCCCCAGATGCGTTTTGTCATACATGGCATTGTCAATAGGGAATCTGGAAAGAGATCTGCAGCCATCCATCCTATGCTACTGAGCTAGCCGGTCATTGATCGTCTATGAAAGCTAAAAGCTAAAACATTTAGAGGGATGGACCAGGGGAGAAACAGAAGAAAAGAGGAAATGGGAAAAAGGACAGACTAGGAAAAAAGGGGGGAAAGGGGGAAGCACAAAATGATAATAAGTGAAGTGAACATATGTGGGGAGATTTACTAAAACTGTTGCACACAGGATTGAGTGCAGCTGTGCATAGTAACCAACCAGTTTCTAGGTTTTATTGACAAAGCTTAAAGTGGAGGTCCACACAAAAATGGAACTGTAACGGAATGACCCGTGACGCCCAGAGACTTTTGAGGGATGGGGGATACTCCTGTGCCAGCGTCACTAAGGACTCATGGGTCTAAGGTCACCCTCTGCCCCTTTTGGGCATTGGGTGACTGATAAATAATAATTCATGTTTTGCGGGAGATCTGGATAATATATTGGAAGCTGTAAAGGTCAATGTTTCATTCAAGGTGGCAACACATGCTTTTGAGGTGGTAATTGAGGCTGGCTCCAGAAAGACATTCCATTGTGTGATGCGTCTGACATAGGAATGTGTATTCTGCAGGAGAATCTCTTATTGGCAGAGTCGGGACATCTGGGGGATAATTAACGCACCTGAATGTCATTATCTAAAAGAATATGTATGAAGCCCCACTGTGTGATGAGGGGGTGGAGAGTTGCTTTGTTCCTTTGATAACTGTAACATGGCTGTACTGTATATAAGAGAGCTAACCATTAAAGGTTTATTCATACATTTGACTCAGAACACAGAGCGTATGTCTCGTCTCTCTGAGGGAATTCTTATGGAACGGGTCCTGTTGGCTGGATTGTCGGATAAGCTGTCGTGGGTTGATGGAATGGGAGATCGTAAACGGTGGTGACCGTTACAGGAACCTCTGCTTTTCGGAACCCTCCCCCCTCTGGTGTCACAATTGGCACCTTTCAGGGGGAAGGGGGGTGTAGATACCTGTATAATACAGGTATTTGCACCCACTTCCGGGCATAGATTCCCGTGGGGGTCACGCCACTTTCCATCCCCCCCTCTGTTCTGGGAAACACACAGGTCCCAGAAGATAGCAGGGACCAGTGAGGATGCGCAGCACGACTTGTGCATGTGCAGTAGGGAATCAGGAAGTGAAGCTGCAACGCTTCACTTTGATCACCTCACAGAGGACGGCGGCGGGAGCCGCCAAGAGCTGAGCGATTGATTGGCTTTGGCTGCCGACATTGTGGGCACCCTGGACAGGTAAGTGTATTTATTAAAAGTCAGCAGCTTCAGTATTTGTAGCTGCTGGCTTTTAATATTTTTATTATTTTTTAGGCAGATCTCCGCTTTAATTGGACAAGCTGAGGTTAGAAGCTGATTGATTACTTTGCAGAGCGGCTTCAGATACTGTGTGCACCAGTTTTAGAAAATCTTCCTCTATGTCCAAAAAATAACAAATGGGGATCTAATTTACTAAAACTAAATGCAAAATTTGGTGCAGCCCTGCAAAAAAAAAAAAAACAATCAGCTTTTAGTTTTTTTGGCAAAAATAATTGAACAAGCTGAGGGCCCGTTCTTACCACATGCAGTGCAGTGCTTTTTTTCTGCATCAACAATGAATGGAAAGTAGGTTATATGGCATAGTTCACACCAATGCAGTGTGTTTCGGTGTGTTTTAGTTTCAGAATAAAAGTAAAACAAGCCGCTTTATTACTGCACAGACCTTTACTGGAATGCGATAAATTGCATCAAAATTGCACCAAAACCACACTGGACCCTAGTACAGTGAAATAAAAAGAAGAAAAAATTAGAAACATAGCATCTGGAATGCACCCGGAAACGTATCTAAAATGCAACAAAACCACACCTGAACACATCAAAAATGCATTGAAAACGCGCATGCAGAAACACATTTGAAACACATTTGAAACGGTTATGGAGGAAGTTTTTGTGGTGTAGATGGGAACTTTAGTGAAAAGATTAATGGCTACCATGCACAGCTTCACCAGATTCTGCACTCTCCAGTTTTAGTAAATCAACCCAAAAGAAACATAGGGGGCTAGATTCAGGTACGGCCGCATAAAAATTTGCGGGCGTAGCGTATCCCATTTACGCTACACCTCCGCAACTTTTACGGGCAAGTGCTGTATTCACAAAGCACTTGCCTGTAAAGTTGCAGCGGAGTAGCGTAAATGGCCCGGCCTAATTCAAATTCGGCGGGTAGGGGGCGTGTATCATTTAAATGACGTGCATCCCCGCGCCGAACGAACTGCGCATGCGCCAGGCCAGAACGTAGCCCAGCATGCTCCAAATCACGTCGGAAATAGTCAATGAAAATGACGTGAACATCACTTACGCAAAGCCCTATTCGCGAACGTTTTACGTAAACGACGTAAACAACAGGAAAAATTACGCCGGCACGCCGTCTATACATAACATTGGCTTCGCCTCATACAGCAGGGGTAACATTACGCCGGACCTGCGCAGGCCGGGGGTACGTTCGGGAATCGGCGTATTACGCTCATTTGCATATTTTACATGGGAAAGCCACCTAGCGGCCAGCGTATACGCCGCTTGTATCTTAGCAACATTTAAGCGTATCTCAATATGAGCATACGCTTAAATGTGCGATGGCTCAGAGTAGGACTTACGACGGCGTATCTACTGAGGTGTCCAATCATATACAGTGAATATCTTCCAATTGTAGTGCCTTCTTCACCAGAAAAACTAATTCATACATGAAATTAAAAGATTCTTGTGTTTGAAGTGATGATCAACAAATCTACAGAACTAATAGATAAATTGGTGTTGCGCTATTTACTAAGACAAATAGTACGAAACTGATTCTGCTCATAGCGAATTTCCAGAACACCATCCCCTTAGCCATACAAAGTGTTCCTGAGTTTCCCCACCAGGTGATACACTCTCCATATTCTTTGTGACCCCTTAATACAATAAGCAGATCCAAGACAGCTTTTTTTTAGGGCTGTTACTGATCAAAATGTTTGTGTTCGATTAATCGTTTTTTTTTAAATCAAATTAATCGACTAATTTCAATTAATTATAACGCACATACAGATTCAACTACATTTAGCTGATCTCCAGTGCAGCTACCAACAACTGGAAAAATGGATAGCAGGATACAAAAAACACACAAAGGCAGCGCTCGATGGGAATAGCATTAAAACTTTTATAGTCTTCAAGTAGGTAACAAAATAAATATTGCACTGGAGATAAGATCGATGTAGCTACATAAACTGTAAAAATGGTGTGAATAATACCAAAAGGTACCAAAAGCAGTCATAAAAACATGTAGCTAAGTATGATACTGGTATAAAAATGTGTACAACGATACCACTGCTAAATCCAGATGAGGAGAGGTATACATCAGTCTGTCGGCATGTAGATGTCCCATGAAGGGAGCGATCAGTGGATGGCTGTAGAATCCCAGGTTGATAGAGGGAAGTGATAGAGGGAAGTGTAACAGCCCTTGCGTGCGGCAGATAGTAAGGTCCCGCCGGCATGCAGATATGAAGGCACAGCAAAGGAGCCCTTCAAATGGGCATGGCAAGCCCTGCCGGTGTCCGTGACGTTACCGGATCTCCGACGGAACTCCCTGAAGGCCCAGAAGCCGACGGAGAGGTGAGTACCAATCAAAAGAATTTTAATCGATCAAAAAGATTTTGATCAATCAAAAAAATTAAAGATTAATCGATTAATTAAAAGTTAATTTGCACAGCCCTACTTTTTTTTTATTTTTATTTTTACATAGTTTATTTAGTATTTCACCAAGACAGCTTGTTCAGTATAGTATTTTCAGGCTGCTTTCTACAAATCTCCTCCAATTTACAGACCACTTTATTTCTCTGTATTTAACTCCACCATTACGAGGAATACACAGGAGAAAACCATAATGTAGTAATCTTTATTAAAATATACTTACAAACATCCACATTGAGTACTCACAATATAGTAATGCCAACATCAATCATGGGTCTCACCACCTGTGTAAAGACCTGCCAGACTTCCAATTCGGCTCCAACGTGCATTCAACCGACTACAAGTGATGCTGGAAATGACGTCGTGGATGTCCATTTGTGTACTGTGTATGTAGCTAGACCAGTCATCCCCTAAACTGACATTCAGCATTCAGTTAGCCATGGAGCCAGCAAGTACAGATGTACCAACAAAGTGAAAGGCTGCAGAGGTCCCAATAGTGCAGCTATAAGGTAGTTTGTTCATTGTCAGTTTGACTCTCTTCAAAGAAATCTTTTATTTTTTTACTCCTACCCCACAGGGTACGAAGTGCATGTAGCTCTTTGCCACATTTTTTAGATGGTCTGACTGCTGGGATAGCATAGTTGATAGAGCACCCCCACCACAGTTTGACCACATTACTTTCAAGGAGAGGAATACCTAATGAGTTATGATTGATATTTCTTGTCTCAGGACCAGTGGCTTGCACTAGCCAAGTCCTATCTCTAGACATGCATGGGAAGGAAGCATGTCAGCTAGACTGCCAGAGCAAAAAAAAAAACTCAGAGCAGAGCTGCACCTGTGCTTCTTAACTCATGCATCTAGTTCTCCTGTTCTACCCCCTTTCTGTATTTTGACAAATTTAGTTGGATGAGGCAATTAGCAATATAGCTTCAATGGCTTTATGATGCAGGTGACCAGGCCACACAGTGTTATCCATCTCCATGGGGCTGGCGCCCTGGCCTCCACAATCATAACAACCAATAACCCTGCATGGCTTGGATTTACAAAGCAACTGCAGTTGTAAATTTACTAAGAAATTGAAAGAAGGTGAATTAAAAAAGATATCTAATGTACATAATAGTTAAAGTGGATGTAAACCCAATTCATAAATATGAGCTTGGCACATATATCTGCAGTATTTTGTTGTCTCTCTTCAAAGAGCTAAGTCCTGTAGCTCTCTCCTGAACCATTCCTATGTTTACAGCCTGACACAGTCTGACACATCATATAAAAGCAGCCTTAAATTTCTGCACGGGGAGGTTGATGTAAATAGATTAGCAGGGAGCTGGCCCTGTTACAAAACATCTGAGTTTCTCTGCCTATGTGGAGAGGGGGTGTGTGCCTTTCCTCCAATCAGCAATTTTAGCTATCTTGGCTGTATGCCCAGACATCACACTCATGGGGGTTATTTACGAAAGGCAAATTCACTTTGCACTGCAAGTGCACTTGAAAGTGCACTTGGAAGTCCAGTCACTGTAGATCTGAGGGGGACATGCAAGGAAAATAAAAAACATAATTTTAGCTTGCACATAACTGGATGAAAAAATCAGCATAGCTTCCCCACATTTCAGACCTTCCTCTCAGATCTACAGTGACTGCACTTCCAAGTGCACTTTTTTTTTTGCTTTTTTTTAACTGTAAAAATGCTCTAAAACATATAGAAGAAAGAGCGCAAAGCGGACCTAGTATATTATCATTTAATGTAAAAAAGCAGGATCAATTCAGGGTTACACTCACAAACGCGGACATCAGGGTCACATGTACAGCAATCGATGTCTCCCTTCTTAGCCTGTGTGGATGCGTTGGCTCCCAAAGGTGAGCGATGTGGGGTGTTTCTGTGATTTACGCTTCCTCATCATGTCTAGCTGTGTTGTTGCTATGAAGCACTAGCACGGGCCCGCCGACGCTACGTGACGTCACTGGCGGACGTTAAAAATGCTCTAAAGTCAAAGAACGCAGATAAACGCAAAAAAACGGGGCTCACTAGTGTTTTTTTAACATTTTTGAGCCATTGAAAACCACTAAAAATGCTAATAAATGCTAAAAACACTATTGCAAAAACTTTAAAACATGTTGAAAACTCACTGCAAAGTTATGGCCCTTTTTATAACATTATTTTACTGTCCAGTGTGCATGAGGCCTTAGTGTTTATACATGAATGTATGGACTGATATTTACATTTTTAATGTTCATGAAAGTTCTTCTGTAACTTCTTTAGCTATTCAGGCATGTCTATTGCAGTTGTGAGCTTGCCCTCTGCAGCGTGTTAAAAAACTAAAATGTAGAAAAATAAATAAAAATAATGAAAAATTTAGAAGCACCTCCTTCGCCCTACGCACACACATACAAAAGCACATACGACTAAAGGGTGTGCACATGTATGTAAAGTTTGCACAATGCATAGTGAGAGAAATCATTTCAGGTCCCTCATTTATGGTTAATTTTAAATTAATGAGCTATAAAAACAATAATTTTGGATACCATACATTTTTACCATTTGCATACAGTTTTAAGGCTTGACATGTTTGGTATCTATTTACTCGACAAATGCTTCCTTTTTTTAAAAAGAGGATTCAATTGTACTCGCATTTACTAAAATTAATTTTAGTGTATTTATTTTTCTTGAAACTAAATTTTTGATAAGCAGTTGCGCAAAAATATCCTGTGACATGAAACATTTATACTATCATCTTTTTATTCTGCAGGGCCTCTGAAGTAATTTTCTGGCCAAAAAAGCTGATTTTAATGACAAATATGCCCTTTAACCTGCCTAGCGGTATTCCAGAGTGAATTTTACATACCAAAAGCAATAACCCCGAGCCTGACTCGGGATTGCTTTGCAGGATACAGGGGAAGTTACTTACCTTGTCCCTGGATCCTGCGATGTGTCCCCACTGTGTGTGTGAGCTGTTATCTCGCTCGATTCACACACTGGTGACTGCCGAGTGCCGAGCTCCGTTCCCCAGTGGCGCAACGCACGGGGGCGGAGTTCGGCGTCAAATTAAAAAAAGTAAAAGCACAGTATAGATACAGTATACTGTAATCTTACAGATTACAGTACTGTATCAAATGATTACACATCCCCTTTGTCCCTAGTGGTCTGTCGAGTGTCCTGGAGGCAGTTTTATATAATAAGTACTGTTCTCTCTGCTTGGAAACTGGAGATTGTCCATAGCAACCAAAACGTGTCCGTTTATGTCAAAAGTAGTTTTAGACCAGCTAGAAAACAGCGATAATAATTTAGAATCGCTTGAAGAATTGAGCGATAGCGATTTGTGGGGAAATTCATCATCAAACACTGAAAGTATTGACAGCGACAATTCTGCAACTGAGCAAATTTCAGTGTTTTTGATTTAAATACATTATTGAATAATTTTTATTATAATTACATTATTATTTGTTATAATGATTTATAGTTATTTATTATATTATAATTTATGATTTTGTGTTTCAAACTTTATCATACTCGTGATGTCTACTAGACTCTTGTTTGGACAGATTTAAGTGAGTTATTCCTAAGAATTACAGGCCTACAGTATAAAATGCCAAATTTCTATGCGAAACAATTGTACCGCTTTCAGCATCAAAAATCTGAAAGACTCATACCGCCAGGGGGGTTAACATACAGATTTAACTTATATTTATTTGTTTATAAATCATTAGTGGTAAATGTTTTGCAGCAAAGTCAACAGGTGAACAGTTGCTGAATTATCACCAATGACATTTTACGTACTTAGAATGTGACAGCTGGCAAACATTCAGTGAGCACAAGAGTAGTAGGCTTTAGAAAGAACTTTAACTCTGGTTGGTAAATGTAAAATTTTATTTTACTTTTTTACTAAAATGTAACTTAAAAAAATGTGCCCACATACCCGTAGTGACCATAATGTGCTTTGAAGGCAGCCCTATGAAGGTCTTTTTACCAAAGCACTAGGTCCAATACAAATTGTTTCAGGCTGTTTGGTATCTCCAAGGACCAGGACAGAGTGTGTCGATAAAGTGGATGGATTATGTGGCATTATGTGACCTATGAGCAGTTACTAGCTAGACATTCACACAGGGCAAAGATTCAGTTTGTCCGCCCCACCTAAGAGAGAAGTTTGCCATCTGGATGGCAATATAGATGACTGGCTGGGAGGAGTCTATTATTGTGGATGAGTGAATAGGGGCTGACAATAACTGTGGGAGATGAGCCGATGAAGAAAACAAAACAACAGATGTTAGGTAGAGGTAGGTTAGGCTTTTCCAAAGAGAAAAGTTTTTAGGAATCACCTAAAAGTAGATAGATTTGGAGATAGTCTGACAGATTGGGGTATGGTATTCCAGAGGATGGGAGAGGCTTGAGAGAATTCCTGGAGGTGAATATGGGAGGAAGTGATGAGGGAGCTAGCGATCAGCAGGTCTTGAAAGGAACAAAGAGGAAAATGAGGTCGGTATATTGAGACTAGGCTAGTGATGTAGCTGGGGGCAGAGTTGGGAATTCCTTTGTAATGTATTGTTACTATTTTGAATTTAATTTGTTGGTTGAGTGGCAGCCAATGGAGGGATTGGCAGAGAGCGGTAGCAAATTCTGAGAAGTTTGTAAGGTAGTTAAGTCTGGCAGCAGTATTTATGATGGACTGAAGAGGGGGTAGTTTATTTAAAGGTAAGCCAATGAGGAGGGAGTTGCAGTAGTCGAGCGAGAGATAACAGGGAGTGAATCAAAAGCTTTGTGGTTTCATTGGTTAGGAAGGGGCGTAGTGCCTGGGAGGTCCCCTTAGTCTGCCTGTAAAGTGGCGCTACATGTATAAAACCTGCTGCAGAAAAACTGACATGTATAAAGAGGAAAAAAAAGACATTTAAATTGATTTTCTCTGCAAGCTTTCTTTATTTAGTAAACAACAGCTTGGGGGCCACAATTTAGTGCACTCGAAAATCGATTAGAGATTTTTTGGATGAATTCTGGTGTCTCGTTGACAGACTTTAGATGGAAATAACAACATTTTGCACCTCTGTGATCAGGGCTTTTGTAAAGAAGCCAAACTACTGAGGTCAAGATAAACAATTTTTTATGTAATGTTATGTAGTGCTGTGTTAAACACTGCACTACACTAACACACGACACTGACACTACACTATACTGACACACTATATTGACACACTATACTCACACTACACTATACTGACACACTATACTACCAATATATTCATACTAACACTACACTAACACTCTACACTCAGAGTCACAATAAGTGAAAACACCAACTCGCTAGTAGCAAACTTAGCCCTATCTATCTCTACTCCAACAACACACTGCAAAAGCTTCCTGTGGGAATGAGCCTTTTAGAGTGTGGGGAGGGACTATAAGCACTGAGCCATGATTGGACAAAGTCATCATCAATTTGTCCAATCAGGGCTGTGACAGTGCTCTATGACCTAATTGGCAAAGCCTTGTACCTGACCAGCGGACAGGTGCAAGGCTTCACCCAAGTAGGGCCCTCGAATGCACTCTGCCGAGCACTCGGCAGGTGTTCCCCGAACGGGCGAACGGGCGATGTTCAGCCTGAACTTTTGCTCAGCCCAAACCATTTGTCCAACACTACTCCTTCTACAGTCATGGCTGCCTTATTAAAGGCCCACCCCACTGGGCTGTTTCTACTGTGGAGGTGAGGTTTGAATTAAGCCTCACATCTGGTCAGTGCCATCTTAAAGGGGTTGTAAAGGTAAAAAAAAAAAAATCCTAAATAGCTTCCTTTACCTTAGTGCAGTCCTTCTTCACTTACCTCATCCTTGGATTTTGCTTTTAAATGTCCTTATTTCTTCTGAGAAATCCTCACTTCCTGTTCTTTACTGTAACACAAATACAAATGATTCCCGTGTACATCAATGATCTGCACATATTAAATACCAGTTTACCAGTTTTCTGTCTGTAACTCCACACAGTAATGCAAGGCTTTCTCCCTGGTTTTTAGTGTTGTGCTCGCCCCCTCCCTTGAGGTGAGCAGGAGAGTCAGGATGCCCTCTACGTTGCAGATAGAGAAAGAGCTGTGTGTTAGTGGGCGTCCTGACTCTCCTGCTTGCCCCCTCCCTGCACGGGGGGGGGGGTACTTCCTCTTTAAGGCTTTACAACCACTTTAAGACTAAAATACTTTTTTTTCTTATTGCATAAATAACAAAATAAAAAACTGTGAATAGTTCTAAATATTTATTATTATTATTTTATTTACTGCAGTGAAATTTCCTAATCACCATTGTTTGCTGTGTCGCTAAAGCATATGACTTGGTAAACTGGTATTTAATATGTGCAGATCATTGATGTACACAGGAATCATTTGTATTTGTGTTACAGTGCCCTTGTTTAAGCGACTGTCATTCTTAATTTTAACTTTTAAATACTGTTCACAACAAACTATCATAAAAAATGCAGAGGATAAATTTAGCCTGATGCACCAGAGTTCCACCTAGGAGACTTAGGTTGGAATCTATCCCAGACTAAAGACGGAAAGTGGTTCGAAGCTGATGAGTGTAAAATGAGTTTAGGAGTCTATAGACTAGATTGTTAATTACATAATTATTCATGATAAAATTGACCATATTTATAACTTTCTACATGTTTATAACGCTAAGTGATCAGGGAAAATGCAAAGGTTAAAAACACTTCAACTTTTTGTTAACTGTGTTGAAGGATAGAAGTTTCTTCTTATTTAAGCTTCTTGTTTAGGCAGCACATAATCAAATACTGGTAGATAATTTAGCAGTGCTAGCCCCAAAGTTGACAAACTTACTACAGTCCCTACTCGTGATGGAACTTACAATCAAATCTCTTTATTGTAAATATTGAAGCTAAAACTAGGCCCAGTCTAGAGAGAAAGAAATGTATTTCAAAATATATTTTGGGTAGTGGGAATACAGCTGGAGTGCCCCGCACCAACGCAAGCAGAACATTCAAACTCTCAGATAGTTTTATGGGGATTAAAAAAAACAAGTCACAAGGTCTACAAAGTCAAACTGCTATTCATTTAGTCAAAACGTTGTCTATGAACCAGTGTAATACTCACAAGTGGCTTTAACACAACTCCTATTATTAAAGACAAGTTACGTAAAGTATGTGTAATAATATATTGCGCTAACTAAATAAATAAATAAGTGAATAAAGGTCAGGCAGCCAACACAACAAACTGGATATTTGTGAACTTGAATATATATACAGTGTAGCGCCAATATGGGGGTCCTATATAGGGGCTCCCCGGTGAAGTCAGTGATGGGTGTCACAAACCCTGCTGTGTATTCCCAACAGGGGGCATACGTAATTTGTGATCAACAAATAATATTTTAAAAATAGTGAAAAATTGGATGCACCCATTCAAGAAGGGCAGGAAGATTGGTCAGAATGCTCCTACCTCAGTGATCATACCATCAATCAAAATGGGTATTCAAACCCATTAAAGAAAACAGTATCAGTAAAAAATATAAACTTAAAAAATGAAACCATGCACAATGAGAGTGTACAATATCACAATGTCCACTGTGAATTGATAAGGACAATGGAATATAAAAAGCCGCGGCTTTTTATATTCCATTGTCTATTTTGTTTATCACACGCTTGCTGCAGCCTGTTGTTCTTGGGGGGGGAGGGGTCTTATAGCGCGGTCTTTTTTGCTTTTTAATTGATAAGGACAGCCAATCACAAGAAACAATCAGTCCATACACCGTGAAGATGTGACGAACATATCTTCTTTCTAGTTGGTTTGAATAAGATTCATGTTTCAAGAAGCATTCCTCAAATATTGGACATACAAGGACAGATGGGTACCCTTACCGGATAAGGTGGACCCTCAACTCACTCTACGGTGGGGGGGGGGTGTCTTTGGAGCTTGTATAGACCTGTTGTAGCACGACACGCCGTGGATGTGGTTGAAACGCACTGTATCGCGTACTGATGACGTCATTATTTCATGTCAGTCACGCATACAGTGGCGGAGTTTACTCGTAGATCTGCAGAGCGCTCCAACCTCCCTCTCTCTCTTTTGGAGGCAGGACAGGGAAAGTGACAACACTACCACGGTAGTGATTGGGGCACATAACGGAAATCCCCGCCCCCATACTTCCGGGACTTGGAACGCAAACGACGGCAGTGGGCTGTAGTTTGATACGCACGCCAGTCCAGACATGGTTGAAGGATCTGGGGGTTCTCATGGAGGTGGAGCTAACTGGTACATAAATGCAGGTGAGAGGCAAGTTTCAGCCAGATACCCCAGTTGAAGTCTATCTCACACGAAACCGGTCATGTTGCTGACTTGTTATAGTCTCTACTGCATTTTTTCTTTGAATACTCCTGTCCACCCATCAAGAGGGAAAGTTGCTGTTTGTTCCTACATTTTTTCCTTTCACGTGTGTTTTTAAAAAAAAAAAAAAAAATTATTTTCTTTTTATTTGGTTCATGTCACCAGTGTGATGTTTTGGATTTTTTTTATTAAATTAACCATTTTATGAGGAGCTTTTTTTTTTTCTTCCTTCCTGTGCTTGGGAGTGATTGGGCACCATCACAGTGCTATCGCAGCACCAAGCTATCCTGTGGAAATTAGGACATCTTGGAGACCACCTCCGTCTAGGACTATCACCCTGACGATAACCAGACTAGACAATCGGTCTATACAAGCTCCAAAGACCCCCCACCGTAGAGTGAGTTGAGGGTCCACCTTATCCAGTAAGGGTACCCATCTGTCCATGTATGTGAGTGAGTGAGTGAGTGAGTGAGTGAGTAACTTGTATAGTGGAACAAATGCAAACTTAATCGCCTCAAGGCGATATTTGAGGAATGCTTCTTGAAACATGAATCTTATTCAAACCAACTAGAAAGAAGATATGTTCGTCACATCTTCACGGTGTATGGACTGATTGTTTCTTGTGGTTGGTTGTCCTTATCAATTCACAGTGGACATTGTGATATTGTACACTCTCATTGTGCATGGTTTCATTTTTTATGTTTATATTTTTTACTGATACTGTTTTCTTTAATGGGTTTGAATACCCATTTTGATTGATGGTATGATCACTGAGGTAGGAGCATTTTGACCAATCTTCCTGCCCTTCTTGAATGGTTGCATCCATTTTTTCACTATTTTTAAAATATTATTTGTTGATCACAAATTACGTATACCCCCTGTTGGGAATACACAGCAGGGTTTGTGACACCCATCACTGACTTCACCGGGGAGCCTCTATATAGGGCCCCCATATTGGCGCTACACTGTATATATATTCAAGTTACGTAAAGTGAAACCGGTTCTGATTTCCCAAAGTGATTGGATAGGTACACTATTCCACACTTTCGTAAATCATACGTAGTTTCACAATAGTCAGGTGAAGCGAGTACAGATTGTGACTCTAGTTCCTTCCATTGCTTTCTGAAAACGTACCAATTCACTGAATAATTTCACTCCTCTTGCTACGTTTTTTTTTTAAATAAAAAATTATTAAAAATATATATCCCACTACCTTCTGCTTATGAATTTCCCAAAGTTCCCAAAACTTACATTGAGCTATCACCCTATTGGCTGTAAATGAGAAGATGTTGCCTTTGGAATAAGTACAATTTCATTAAACACCTAGACAGTTGCTGTTGGCAATAATGCTATTCTTCCGTTGCTCCGGGTCTTATAAATGAGCTACCTTAGGCCCTGCCAGTCGTGCACACAGCGTACTTATAAATGGTAGTTATGCAACAGCTGGAGAGCCACTGGCTGCCTCAGCCTTCTTTGCATAAACAGCAAATGTTTGGATTTTCCTGTTCACTGACTATCAGCACATATATCATAAACATTAAGCTGTTATAGTGCGTTTTGTGTGTTGATTCACTTTAACAGTTGTTAGTGTGAAGACAAGAAAGAAAAGTGTGTGTAATGAGACCATGTGCAGGATGCTGTGAAAACAGAGGACCTTATTTGGCATAATGGGCTGTACCATAAGGGCTATAAAATTGTGCATGTGTTAGTATCATTTTAATTATTACGGTTGCCACATGTTAAGCAGGATAGCGGAACTACTGAAACAGCTTCAAAATCCTTACGGCTGATCACTGTATTTTAATTACAAAAAAGAACATTTGGAGATAGGTAACCATAAAAGTCTGCTGTTGTCAAATGAAGTAAAAATCCGATTATTGTAATTGTATTTTTAAATGGAAAATTTAGTTCTGTGGCTGCAGGGAATACTGTATTAATTAGCATGGCTTAAACACAGGTTAAAATGACTTTCCCTATCATATATTTATAAATACCTATAGAAATTCATGAAAGTTATTGCAGCATTAATGTTTTATAGGGAGGAAAGGTAATTAATGCATGCTTACTAGCTGGTGACATTCTAATCTCTTGCACTGATTACACCAGAATTTCAAGGCATTTGTACTGTTCTGTTGCCTCTATAACTCAATTTTGTTTAACTTACAACTCATTCTTACAAGATAAATTTGGTAAAATTGGATTTTGGTTTTGAAGGCAAGGTGAAGTGTAAAAATATATTGATTTACTTTATTTTAAAACTATCTGTGTGCATGCTAGAGCAATGGTGGTAAACTGACTTAAAGTGGTTGTAAACCTTTCCATAAACCCAGTGAAGTGACTGGCTTCGGATGATACTCAGAGATGAAACAAATCCATCTACATAAGTTGCACCTGTCTATCTATAGTCATCTCTTCTCTACATCCGTTTGAAGTCCAGAATTTTTAAAGCTTGTCTGAGAGTTCAGAAAAAGGGGAGCGGGGAGCTGGATTTACACTCTGCAGAGCTCAGTGAGGAGAGCTCTGAGAGCTGACAGGAAGGAAGGGACACTCCCCCCTTTAACACAGCACACAGGAACATAGTTGAGGCTGTCAATCAGCTGGAGCTCCTTCCCCTGTCATCATTTTTCTCTTGGTGTCAGAAAAACTTGTCATGAATGATTTATGCTGATAGCGGAGGAACAAAGCAGCAGACAGAAATGGTACTTAGTGCTTTTAATTGAGACAAGTACACACTATAGAGGGATAGGCTTTGTTCATATTTAATGTCTGAGGTTTACAACCACTTTAATTATAGGGGCCTCAAGCTAAACCTTAAACATTACCAAAGGGTCCCACATAATGTTCAATGTATGTATTACAAAATGGTCAGAAACTAGACTACAGTAGATAGTCAGAGACTGTGGGCATGCTACAAAAGATAATGAAAGACTGCAGACATGCTACAGGTCGAGAAGGAGGCTGGACAAATGTTGCAGGGGATTGAGAGAGGTTGCTGCTATTGGATTGCTATTGCAAGTTATTGCCTTGTACTGCCCCCTTTAAGAACTACTGGCACCAAATTTGCTAGTCCTCACAGCAAGATCCATTACAATAGGTCAGAGAATAAAAATACCCCAAAAAAGATAAAAAGACAATTGACAGCATGGAAAATTTAAAACAAAATAAAAAAAATACCTAAATCATTTAGTACAAACTGGTTTAATTAATACATTTCTTTATTTTTCTAGAGCTGCTGGGACCCAAAGGCTGCACAGTAAGTGCCAAACGACTGCATGCTGACTTCATGTCATGAGTTTGGCACCAGAACAATGAATGTTATATGGGCTTGTTGACATACTGTACTACATGCACAGCATGCTTTAAAAGGTAGACTGTGTTCACAAGTGTCTATTCAGTACAAGATTTACAGCAGTCAAAAATGACAAGTACACTTTGAGAGGAGTGCACCAGGTCTACTCAATACTTTTTTGAGTCCCCTCTGATTTTTTTTTAGTAATCTGGTCATCTTTAGTGACCCTTTTGTGATGCATGAGATGAATTTTTATACAAACCTACTGCAGGTACCTCAAATAACGTAGTGCTGAGTTCCTCAAAGCCACTCATTTAATCAAAGCTTCCTTGTAAGTTTAAATGTAATTGGTGATAGGAAGTCCGAAGCAGAGAGGAAATTGCACAACAAGAGTTTCTGGAAAAATACTTCCATTGACCTCATAAGATGTTCTATGATTTCAGGCTACAGTGGATTTTTAGAGAGTCCAGATTAAGGTCAATAGAGTTCATTTTCCTTTTTCCTGTAGAAAGGCTCTCCATCTCAGCTCTGCAAGTCGTTCAAAATACGGCCGCCAGACTTGTGACTGGAAAAAAACCCTGGGAATCAATCTCACCTTCACTGAGATCCCTTCACTGGCTACCAGTTAAAGACAGGATTGCTTTTAAAGCTCTCTGTCTAACGCATAGATGTGTCCATGGGAATGCCCCCCAATATCTATGCGATAAAATAAAAGCTCACAATCCCAATCGCATCTTGCGATCCACCAATCAGAACCTACTACAGATCCCAAAAGCCAACTACAAGTCCAAAGGAGAAAGAAGATTCGCCGTCCAAGGTCCCAGACTATGGAACGCTTTACCAGCCAGCATTCGGTTGGAGGCGAATCACTTAGCCTTCAGGAGAAAGATCAAGACTCATCTCTTTTGATATCAAAGGAGACAGGAACAACAAGCGCCCAGAGGCGATTCAGTTCGCATGTGCCGCGCTCTATAAGTTTTTCATTCATTCATTCATTCATTCATTCATTCATTCATTCATTTCAACTGAAAACTTGTGACTTCTTCCAGTATGATGGGGTCAGAGATTCATCTCAATACACAAGGCTCAGCAGCCTTCTGCAGACTTTTCCCTAATTTCAACTCTCATAAACAAATGGTTCTTTTTGCCCAGGGCATCATTTTGGACCCAGTGACCAATTTTCCTAAGTCACACGCAGAGACTTCCAGTGAGTGACCGAACCAACATCCATGAAGTGAAATCAACAGACACTGAAACTTGTTAGATCAATCTCTCAAGTCTCCATTTTTTGCCTGTACATACGTAGACTTGTCACCACAAACTAGCAGATAAAATATGATGTTTTCAACTCATCTTCAGCCCCAACTAACAAGGAAGATTCACACTCGGTTCCTAAATTACAAGCCTTTGCTCAGTCTTTTGTATAAACAAGGATGTGCATTCAACCTAATCATTAAAAGCCACTCCACTGAAGAAAACAAATGGCCACAAAATTTCCTTCTCTAACATTACATTTTACATTTAAAGAAAAACATCAACTTATCTCATTCATTTCCCTGGGGGTAGGGTAGTCCCAAAAAGCTCATATTTTGGACCAGTTCTTTCTCTATAAATGAAGGGTTCCTCACTAAAATGATCTTGCACCCCCCAAAACTATTGTATATATTCTGAAACCCTGCATGTGGTCTTACAAAAGGCCTTACATAAAAAGAAACTGTTTTACTTCATGTTAGGTACATAAATGTAGCCTAGCGCCTTCACGTCAAACTTTGCTACTTTGGCTAGATGGCTGGGTAGACTTTGCTTTCATCCAGCATGCAATGGCAAGCTGATGCTTTAAGACCCCTTTCACACTGAGGTGCTTTTCAGGCATTTAAGCGCTAAAAATAGCGATTGAAAAGCGCCTCTCAGGCCTCCCCAGTGTGAAAGACCGAGTGCTTTCACACTAGAGCGGTGCGCATGCAGGATGGGAAAATTCCTGCAAGCAGCATCTTTTGGGCGGTGCGGGATTGGTGAACACACTGCTCATAAACCGCCCCAGCCATTGAAATCCATGGGAAGTGCTGCCATAGCGCTTGCAAAGTGCTTATGCAGCGGCGCTTAATGGGCGTTTTAAACCCTTTACACTGGGGCATTTTTGAGGTGCTTTTGGGCTAAAAATAGTGCATGTAAAATGCCTCCCCTACAGCCCCAGTGTGAGAGCCCGAGCGTGCTTGCAGGACAGAGAGTACACCTCTCCGCCACCACCCTGCCATTAAAATCAATGGACTCCATTGCCAAAGCGCCTGCATAGTGCTTCGGCAGCAGCGCTTTTAACCTTTTATTCGGTCACTAAGGGGGTTAAAAGCGTGTGCAAAAAGTGCTGCTATAACAGCAGTAAAGCGCAACTAAAATTAGCAGTGCTTTACCACTAACGCCCGCTCCACCCCAATGTGAAAGGGGTCTAAAAATGTATAGATAAAAGCTACATTTTTCACCTGTCTTTCACCACACCTCAGCTGAAGACCATTTTGTAAGGCTATTTTCACACTGAGGCGGGGGGCTTTAGTGGTAAATCGCCGCTAATTTTAGCAGCAGTTTAGCACTGTTTTAGTAGCGCTTTTCAACCACTAGTGGGTTTTAACCCCCGTTAGCAGCCAAATAAAGGGTAAAAGCAATTTGCAGGTGCTTTGGCAGCGGTGCCCATTGGCAGGGGCGGTGGAAGAGCAGTGTATACACTGCTTTGGCACAGCCCGAAAGATGCTGCTTGCAGGCCTTTTTCTAACATCCTGCAAGCGCACTCGGGCTCTCACACTGGGGCTGCAGGGGAGGCGTTTTTCAGGCACTTTACATGCGCTATTTGTAGCCCAAAAGCATCCGAGAAACGCCCTAGTGTGAAAGGGATCTAACAGAATGGCGTCTTCTATCAGGAGAATAATTAAGACTAGGAGGATTAGGTAGAATACACTTTGTTATCTGGAGATAGAAATATATTTATTTAGCTCTGAAATATATCAGAAAAATGCACACAAGTCTGGTAATGTTTCACACAGGAAACACCTGCACATCATGTTTTCGTGATCTAGGAAGAAAGGCTGAAATTCATTTTTACCATTTATGATAAATACTATAGAGCAAAACTGTTGCTTTAAAATATAAATAGCGCAAAGAAAAACTTTTCTTAGACAAGATGGTAGAATTATATAACTTTTTATGACATGGATTTTCATGAGGTGAAGCTGTGCTTTTCAGAACATGTTCCTTCATTTTACACTGTTTGTTTACACAGAAAACAGTTTGACATTCAAATGAGTCAGTAAGGAACAAGAGCCTTGCGCTTGGGTTCCTGCTTAGTACAGATGACATTGATTTGTGAGCATAATGCTTGACTACGGGATGTGTGACAGATAAATTTTATCAAAATTAAGGCACAATTAAACATTTCATCTTCCTAATTACTGGCTGTAGATTCGGCCTGATGACCATGTGCTGTAAGAAATCAGCGACCATTACACATTTTAATGGAGCACAGCTGTCTTACAGCTTGGTAATATTTGCACAGTGCCACAGAACTGTAATTTATGATAAAAAGAAAAAATGTGTATTGGCTCTTTTTTTGCCAAAACAGATTAAGGATTCATATACTTTAATGAGATTTGGAGCTTGCTTTAGATTATCGTTATAAATGATTTATGTGCATGTTGGTCGGCACTTGCACATTTGGTTGATTTGTGCCTTGCTCCACATGTGAGGTGGTTTTAACTAAGGTGTCAATATTCTCTGTTGGTTTCTTCTTCTGCCTAACTATTTGTTTGTCAGTTGGGAAAATCAAAATGGTGGATTTAATTTGATCATGTTAGACAAATGCTGGTTTAGTCACACATCTAGAAAACATAATCCTAGACATAGTTGTGGCCCTCGTTAGTCACAGAGACATACCCAAAGGCACGAGTTGCAATTTGCTTCACTCAGGGGTGACATTTACCAGAACAGAAGAACATGGGTCAGTCCTGTTGTACAAAAGTGGCATAAACAAAACAGAAGGTAGAAAAATACTCCTGTTCTTAACTGAGAAATTAGCTGTTTAAAGTCAGTCTAAACCAAAGAGAAAATGTGTAATATATTGCAGCAGAGCAGTCTTTGAATTTGGTGTCTGCATTCATTTGTTAAGCTTTTGTTCTCTATTTTTACCTGGTGAACCTGCCAGAAAGACACTTTGGGGTTGATTTACCAAAACTGGAGAGTGCAAAATTTGGTGCAGCTCTGCCTGGAAACCAACCAGCTTTCAGGTTTTATTTTTGTCAAAACGTAATTAACCACTTGACATCTGGAAGATTTACTCCCCTCCTGACCAGGCCATTTTTTGGCAATGCGGCACTGCGTTACTCTAGCTGAAAATTGCGCAGTCGTGCGATGCTGTGCCCAAATAAAATTGATGTCCTTTTTTCAAATTGAGCTTTCTTTTGGTGGCATTTGATCACCTCTGCCATTTTAATTTTTTTGCGCTATAAATAAAAACAGACTGACAATTTTGAAAAAAAAAAAAAACATTTTTTACTATTTTTGCTATAAAACATATATATATATATATATATATATATATATATATATATATAATTTTTTTTAAAAAAAATCTGATTTCTTTATCAATTTAGGCCAAAATGTATTCTACTACACATTTTTGGTAAAAAAATCCCTATGAGTGTATATTGATTGGTTTGCGCAAAAGTTATAGCACCTACAAACTATGGGATATTTTTATGGAATATTTATTTATTTTTACTTGTAAAGACAGTGATCACTGACATATAGCAGGACTGCGATATTGTGGCGGACAGACAAGACACTAACTGACACTCTTGACACTATTTGGGAAGCAGTGACACCAATACAGTGATCAGTGGTAAAAAAAATATGCACTGCCAGTGTACTAATGACACTGACTGGAAAGGATTTAACATCAGGGGCAATCAAATGGTTAACTTTATGCCTGGCCAGTGCTTTACTAAACTGTGGGAGGTGCTTGTACTAGGTGTAGCCAGAGATCTATGTTCCTGCTTATCAGGAACACAAGATCAATGTCTTCCCCGCTGATAGAGTGGCAATCTGCCTTGTTTACATAGGTAGACCGCTGTTCTGCCTGGGTAACGAATATTTGGAAGGTGCCGGCGGACATCGAACCCACTGCAACCACTGATTGTCTAGGCTAAAGGCCTGAAGCAGCCATATGGCAAGAATGTAAGCCAGGAGGCTAAAGTGTTGAGTCAGCAATATACAGTAATGGCGGAACCCTCCCTGTGAGGATTACTGATGTCTTTGTGAACTTTTTGTGCTTTTAAACAAAAGTGGGCTATCAGGCCCTTAAAAATTCAGTTCTGGCCTGGACTTAATGAAAATGCACCTACCACTGGAGTCTGATCACCCCAATCTTACATATATATATATATATATATATATATATATATATATATATATATATATATATATATATATATATATATATATATATATATATATATACACACACACACACCTTTTTTCTATTGTTCTGAAAAAACAAAAACGTTTTCTTTTTTTCTGATGACATTTGTATGTTACATACGCGAGAGATTCTATATTCCTGGAAGTCACTGGTTCTTTTTATTCTGGATATCGTGAATAAGTTAATGTTTTCTGCTTAAAGTGATTGTAAAGGATCATTTTAATTTTTCTTTAAATAACAAACATGTCATACTTACCTCCACTGTGCAGCTCGTCTTACACAGATTTGCCCTGAACATCCTCTTCTGGGGTCCCCCGGCGGCTCTTGCGACATCAGATAACCCCACTAGGAGAAGCGCTCTCCCTGTGGGTTACCTTGCAGGCGCGCTTCCAAGTCCAGCATTTATGTCCATAGACACAAATTCTGGACTCAGCCCCGCCCCCAGCACCTGCTTCATTGGATTTGATTGACAGCAGCAGGAGCCAATGGGTCACCCTTGGGTCTCCATGTTCTGCTCCATTTTCAGGTTGGTGGATATACATATACATTTATATACTCAATTATACAATCTGTATGTCCACTTTGTGTATTCAACAATATTGATTCACCGATATTTATGTTACAGCTGACAATTACAAATGAATTATGTGAGACCCTGAGGTCAAACACTCCCACCCATACTATGTCTGCATTCCATTTGTCCCCTGGTGATGGTTTTGGTTGGTCTCCCCCCCTCAGCTTCAATGCCGTTTACTTGTCGCTGCTGCCTTTTGGAATACAGCAATATGGCACTTTGGCTCTGCAGATTGGTGAGTATGGGGTTCCATACCCTTGAGCCTCATTCACCATTTGCTTCAATATTTTTACCGTGTCACACATATCTTTGTGTAGATGTATCTTTAGATACATCACGCACGCATCGACTCCTGAGGAAGCGAGCTACGTCTTGCGAAAGTTTACTTTTGATGCCTGTGTCTACTGTATGATATCTACATGTATCTATGTTACTTTTATCATGTGCAATATTTTATTGGCTATGCTACTGCCATGCATGTATGTACACTACTTCTTGAATAAATGTTTTTACTGCATTTACTGCTGTTATTTTGTAATATACACAAAACAAGTCCGCGCTCTTAAATGTTTGTAAAATATATATAAAATATATAAGCCCAATGTTGTTGGGATAAAAGAAAATAATCATATAAATATAGAGAAAAAAGAATCCATTTATTGCAGATCCACTTCTAAAAACAAGGGAGAAAACAGTCCATATAGGATAATATACAGGGCTGTAGAGTAGTAAGCAATGTGCACAAACAGTTCCACCAGCAGACACCAGCAATTCATGGGGTTAAACCTCAACGGTTCCATGCACAGGCCATCATGAGGACAAAAACACACGCTGACAGTACCTTGATGGTAGATGGTATAAAGTGGTACACAGAGAGCCGCCGTCAGATCTTAGGGTGAGGACCTGACATCAAACAGTCCACAATGCTGGAGTGTCACCACAAAGAGAAAGGGACGGTGCCATCCGACGGGACCATCCGACGGGTCTTACAGCCGGAAATGCGGCGCAGTAGGCTCTGCGGGGACACACGCTCTTCCCGTCCGATCGCATAGACGTCACACGTCTGAGACGCCACTTCACGTTCAGACCAGTGGAGCTGAAGTATCCTGGACACCCTCCATATCTGTCCCAGATATCCAAAAGTATTATGATGCAATAATTTTGTCAAGAGTAGTGGAATGGGCTAGATCATGCATGGTCATTGACCAATCCCGACCATGCATGATCTAGCCCATTCCACTACTCTTGACAAAATTATTGCATCATAATACTTTTGGATATCTGGGACAGATATGGAGGGCGTCCAGGATACTTCAGCTCCACTGGTCTGAACGTGAAGTGGCGTCTCAGACGTGTGACGTCTATGCGATCGGACGGGAAGAGCGTGTGTCCCCGCAGAGCCTACTGCGCCGCATTTCCGGCTGTAAGACCCGTCGGATGGTCCCGTCGGATGGCACCGTCCCTTTCTCTTTGTGGTGACACTCCAGCATTGTGGACTGTTTGATATCAGGTCCTCACCCTAAGATCTGACGGCGGCTCTCTGTGTACCACTTTATACCATCTACCATCAAGGTACTGTCAGCGTGTGTTTTTGTCCTCATGATGGCCTGTGCATGGAACCGTTGAGGTTTAACCCCATGAATTGCTGGTGTCTGCTGGTGGAACTGTTTGTGCACATTGCTTACTACTCTACAGCCCTGTATATTATCCTATATGGACTGTTTTCTCCCTTGTTTTTAGAAGTGGATCTGCAATAAATGGATTCTTTTTTCTCTATATTTATATGATTATTTTCTTTTATCCCAACAACATTGGGCTTATATATTTTATATATATTTTACAAACATTTAAGAGCGCGGACTTGTTTTGTGTATATTACTTGTGTTGGGTACTTCCGGGTACCGTCATTCCCGCTGCACTGAACTGTTTATATGATACCCTCTACAGAAATCACCAAAGGGTTTGTTTTTGCTTCATTGACCGGCCTATATCCCTCCTAGCGCCAGTGACCGTTTGTGTATTTTTGCTGTTATTTTGGCCTACTGTGACCACCTCACTTATAGTCCCAGGGCGACCCTCTGTGTATTTGCTATATATAGGGACGGAGGTGTATCGCTAGTGACACCAGACCTTTCCTCTTTTCTCCTTTTAATTTGCATCAGCCAAAAGTGTAATGCATGATAGTCATTGCCCGTATTGAAGAAAAGGCTGTTAAAATAACAAATCTTTTAACTTTGCTTTTCTCTGCAGCTTTTTGTTATATTTGCTATGATTTAGCTTGTGGTATTATCTGTCCTATTCTTCTTCCTTTAGCACCTCAAGCCCCATTAATTAGTTAATTCAGTTTTCATTACTGTTTCTCAATTCCTGCTATATCACTGAACTGCATAATATAGCCTATGACTAAAAGTATTAAAACATCCAATATATTAAAGAAAATATAACATTTCTTAAAGTGTTCCATATACTAAGAATGTCCAATAATGTTGGCTAAAAATCTTTGATTCTAAACTGTGTTGATTAATAATTAGTGATACAGACAAAGAGCACAAATCCTTTATAGAACTATTTTGGTCATTTTTGACAAGCACACTAATAGAATAAGACATAGGCTACAGTATAGATTTAAAAATAAAAGTAATAAAATAATGTATTCCATGTATTGAAGAAGTTCCAATTTGTGATATAGCATTTAGACAGACTTACAGTATCTCACAAATGTGAGCACACCCCTCACATTTTACTTAACATTTTTGATATATTATTTTAACTATGAGTGTATGCAGTGTTATGGTACCGCCAACACCTAAGGCCCAATTTTCTGCAGAGTATAGACGAAAGTCCTTATAGTTTATATACTGCTATTTAGAGTATATAGTGCCTGGGGTCCTGAGGTAACCCACCGTCATTTTTCATCCATATTGCCGGGGGCCCGACAATACATTACAGCCGCAAGTAGTTTTAAAGGACATTTTTTACTTTAGAAATGTCATTTTGCTGTGGTATTGTTCTAAACACGGGAAAAATGTGCCACTTTACAAGCATACTAAGGACACCCCCCAGGCACGATATTTAATTATTATTGGTTCAATTCAAGCATTATTAAAATCACTACCCCTGAAAAAACTGACGTTTTTAAAACCTTTTTCTGCATTTGATGTCCCCCAGGGCACGACCTGGGTTCCCAAACACTTTTTATGGCAATAACTTGCATATAAGCCTTTAAAATTAGCCCTTGGATTTTTCATGTTCGTGTCCCATAGACTTTAAAAAATGTTTTGCCTGTTCGCAAGTTCTGCTGCAAACCGAACCAAGCGGTGTTCGGCTCATCCCTAGTGGCAACCCCTAGTGGAAGCCCAAGAGAATTAAGGCAGTGCTGGAAAATAATGATGGCCATACAAATATTGAGGCCCAATTAGGACATTTTCACTTAGTGGTGTACTCACTTTTGTTGCCAGCGGTTTAGACATTAATGGCTGTATGTTGAGTTATTTTGAGGGGACAGCAAAGTTACACTGTTCTACAAGCTGTACACTCACTACTTTACATGGTAGCAAAGTGTATTTTTTTCCAGTGTTCTCACATGACACAAGATATGATCTTTAGAAAAATGTGAGGGGTGTACTCACTTTTGTGAGCTACTGTATATGACTTCTTATGGGAATTCAGTTTCATGCAACTTTTTAAATTAAACTTGGGGACCCCTCAGATTTACTGAGATGGCAATGGCTGATATCTGCAGTCCTCAGTGTGTAACAAATCTTGATAAACAACTTAAATTGGTGAGCTTTATAGGGAACCAATCAAGTTCGCTCTCAGACTGGGTACCAGACATTTGCACATACAGAATGCAGAAGATCTTGCTGCCAGTCCATCAATTACTATGTCATCTGTTTAATACTACTACTGCTACTCCATCACTACTTCATTGACACCACTTTATATCATAGTGGTGCCAATAGAGCCAACCATCTTTATAACTTGGGCAGACAGGGTCGGTAGTAAAGATGTGCAGAACTAAACAATCTGTTTCGTTTTGTTTCGATTTGGTATCTGCATACATTTGTTTAGTTAAATTCATTTACTTTGTTGAATTTACTTTTGGAACTATTTTTTTTTAATTCTAATCGATTTACAATTTCCAAATTTGGATGAATTGAGAAAATTTCAATCAATTCAAATTTTAATTCCATTTGAATCGCTTTAACCACTTGCCGACCAGCCGCCGCAGTTATACGACGGCAGGTCGGCACGGGTGCGCGAGAGCCCGTAGCTCTACGTCGCGCCTTTCGCGGCCATTAGGGGGCGCGTGCGCGCCGCCGGCGGCCCGCGCGCGCGCCCCCCGCTCGCCCCCGAGTCCCGTGCGTGTGCCCGGCGGGCGCGATCGCCGCCGGGCACATGCGATCGCTCGTTACAGAGCGGGGAACGGGAGCTGTGTGTGAAAACACACAGCGCTCGTTCCTGTCAGCGGGGGAAACGCTGATTTTCTGTTCATACAATGTATGAACAGAAGATCAGTGATTCCCCCTAGTAAGTCCACCCCCCCCATACAGTTAGAACACAAATAGGAACACACTTAACCCCTTCCCCGCCCCCTAGTGTTAACCCCTTCACTGCCAATGGCATTTTTATAGTAATCCAATGCATTTTTATAGCATTGATCGCTAAAAAAATGCCAATGGTCCCAAAAATGTGTCAAAAGTGTCCGAAGTGTCCGCCATAATATCGCAGTACCGAAAAAAAATGCTGATCGCCGCCATTAGTAGTAAAAAAAAAATAATAATAAAAATGCCATAAAACTACCCCCTATTTTGTAAACGCTATAACTTTTGCGCAAACCAATCAATAAACGCTAATTGCGTTTTTTTTTACGAAAAATATGTAGAAGAATACGTATCGGCCTAAACTGAGGAAAAAATATTTTTTTTTTATATATTTTTGGGGATATTTATTATAGAAAAAAGTAAAAAATATTGCATTTTTTTCAAAATAGTCGCTCTGTTTTTGTTTATAGCGCAAAAAATAAAAACTGCAGAGATGATCAAATACCACCAAAAGAAAGCTCTATTTGTGGGAAAAAAAGGACGCCAATTTTGTTTGGGAGCCACGTCGCACGACCGCGCAATTGTCAGTTAAAGCGACGCAGTGCCGAATCTCAAAAAGTGCTCTGGTCTTTGGACAGCAATATGGTCCGGGGCTGAAGTGGTTAAAATTAAATGCCATTTCAATTCTATTCAAATTCCACTTAAATAGAATTTCATTCTAAATCAAATGTATTCTATCCAAAATTTGAATTTGGAAGATAGTTATATTTTTTTCTATTCCATTCTATTGTTTTTTTTCTATTCTAATCTATTCTTTTTTTTTTCTATTCAACATTTTGGAAAACAGTTATATTGTTATATTCTTTCTATACATTTCTATTGTTTGTTCTATTCTATTATTTTATGTTATAATCTATTTCTTTCTAGTCTATTCAAATTCATTCTATTTGAAATAACATTTCGGAACATGGTTATATTCTTTCTATTCTATGCTATAGTTTTCTCTATTCTATTCTTTTATATTCTAGTATATTCTATTCTTGTGTTTCCTGTTCTATTCAGATCTATTCTATTTTATTGGAATTCCAATTTATTCTTTTTGAATTTTGGGAAATGGTTATATTTTTTTCTATTCTATTTAAAATGTATTTTATTTTTCATACCCAAATATAGCTTACAAAAATAATCACATTTAAAATACACACAAATTACATCGACATAAAAAACAACAATAACAACAATATGGGTCTATCTAGGGCTGGACTGGCCTACCGGGATACCGGGAAATTTCCTGGTAGGCTGTCTGCTCTGGGCTGCTTTTGGCTAATCTGTGGCTGCAGCGCAGCCCTCCGCTCCCTCCTCCTCCTTTCCCTCCACACACAATCAGCGGGCATCTCCCGCTGTGTGTCACGAAGCTCAGTGTGAAAACTTGTGTGAGAAAAGTCCCGCCCTGGCGCCTTCCTCCTAGATCAGCTCGATTCATCTTTGGCCGGCGCACCTGCAGCAGCATGTACCGGAGGTGGAATGTATGCTGCCGGGGATTTGAAGGGGCGCGGGGAGGGAACTATCGCATTCAGTATGCTGATAGATCCCTCCCCCGGCTCCCCCCGCTGCAGAGCTGTTCGGCGGTTTAGAGCTCTGATGCTGAGGATCTGGCACAATGGTTTAGAATCATGAAGGGGTGTGGCCAGGTAAGGGATGACCTCGCCTGTCATTGGGGGTGGAGCTACCGGCCTCAGGATGATCACAAGGTCCCAAGTCCTGGGGACAGCAATATGGAGGTACAAAAAACAAACAAAAAAAAGGCTCTAAAAATGCTGTTTTATTTTTTATGTAGCTACTGGACTGAGAAAAATAGGGTTGAAAATTGCTCTGCTCAATTTCTTGCACTCAGGACAGAGCTACAGGAAAACCAGACACCATCTTGATCTTTGTCATAGATATAGACTTTTATATAGAAGTAAAAAAGTTCTGTTAGCTGACAAAGATCAAGATATCTGGTTTTCCTGTAGCTCCGTCCTCTCTGTAAGTTTTCAACCCAATTTCTCCCAGTCCCCTGCTGTCACCCAGTCCCCCTGCTGTCGCCCAGTCTCCCTCCTGTCACCCAGTCCCCTGCTGTCGCCAAGTCCTTTGTCACCCAGTCCCCTGTTGTCACTAATAGTGTTGCTCACGAATATTCGCATTGCGAATATTCGCTACGAATATTGCATTTTCGAGTATTCGCGAATAACTTGAATATTGCGGCGAATATTCGCTATGGCGAATATTCATATTTTTTCAAATTTATTTTTAAAACAGATCACATCCTAGTGATCTCCATCGACGTCTAAAAGCATTGCTGGTATGATTAGAGACCCTGGGCCGAGTAGCTGATGTGATTTTTTTATGTTGCCGAAAATGCGCATTGCGAATTTTCGGCAACATAAAACAATCGCATCAGCTACTCGGCCCTTCTTTTGCATCAGAGCCAATCAGAATAACTTGAATATTCGACAAACGGAATATTGCGCGATTATCTTCTCCGCCCTTCTTTTGCATCAGAGCCAATCAGAATAACTTGAATATTCGGCAAAAGGAATATAGCGCGATATTCCTTTTGCCGAATATTCGAGTTATTCTGATTGGCTCTGATGCAAAAGAAGGGCGGAGAAGATAATCGCGCAATATTCCTTTTGCCGAATATTCAAGTTATTCTGATTGGCTCTGATGCTCCCTTCTTTTGCATCAGAGCCAATCAGAATAACTCGAATATTCGGCAAACGGAATATTGCGCGATTATCTTCTCCGCCCTTCTTTTGCATCAGAGCCAATCAGAATAACTTGAATATTCGGCAAAAGGAATATTGCGCGATATTCCTTTTGCCGAATATTCGAGTTATTCTGATTGGCTCTGATGCAAAAGAAGGGCGGAGAAGATAATCGCGCAATATTCCTTTTGCCGAATATTCGAGTTATTCTGATTGGCTCTGATGCGCCCTTCTTTTGCATCAGAGCCAATCAGAATAACTCGAATATTCGGCAAAAGGAATATTGCGCGATATTCCTTTTGCCGAATATTCGAGTTATTCTGATTGGCTCTGATGCAAAAGAAGGGCGGAGAAGATAATCGCGCAATAGGAATATTGCGCGATTATCTTCTCCGCCCTTCTTTTGCCCCCTTATTCTCCTTTCTTTTAAGTAGAGTTAGTGTAGAGTTAGTGTTTAGTGCATATTAGTTTAGTAACACAGGAAATGATCTCCGTTTATGAGAATTTCGCAATCATTTTCGCAATTAGCGAAATTTCGCCAAATTATTTTTGTATAAAATATCACGAATATTCGATATTAGCGAATATTCGCAAATATTCTTCTATATATTCGCGCAATATTGCGAAATCGAATATGGCGTATTCCGCTCAACACTAGTCACTAAGTCCTCTGCTGTCGCCCAGTCTCCCTGCTGTCACCCAGTCCCCTGCTTTCGCCAAGTCCTTTGTCACCCAGTCCCCCTGCTGTCGCCAAGTCCCCCTGCTGTCGCCCAGTCCCCTTTCGCCCAGTCCCCTGCTGTCGCCCAGTCCCCTGCTGCTGCCCAGTCCCCTGTCACCCTGTTCCCTGCTGCTGCGCAGTCCCCTGTCACCCAGTCCCCTGTCACCTAGTCTCCTGCTGTCGCACAGTCCCCTGCACTGTCGCTTAGTCCCGTCACCCAGTCCCCTGCTGTCGCCAAGTGCTCTGTTACCAAGTCCCCCTGCTGTTGTCCAGTCCCCTGTCACCCAGTCCCCCTGCTGTCGCCCAGTCCCCCTGCTGTCGTCCAGTCTCCCTGCTGTCGCTCAGTCCTCTGTCACCCAGTCCCCTGCTGTCGCCAAGTTCTCTGTCGCCCAGTCCCCCTGCCCTTCGCCCAGTCCCCCTGCCGTCGCCCAGTCCCCCTGCTGTCGCCCAACCCCCCTGCTGTCGCCCAGTCCTCTACCCTGCTGTCACCCAGGCCTCTGCCAGAAGAGGGCTCTATTTCTTGCCCATCCCCCTCCTCCTGTCAGCAGTGGGGAGAGCGGCAGTTACTCTGGAGAGGAACCGGTGGCAAGTGACATGCTTAATCTGGTGACAAGGGACTGGTGGCAAGTGACAAGTTGAATCTGGTGACAAGGGACCGGTGGCAAGTGATAGGGTGTAAATTAGAAATATTTTTGAGAGTAGGTGCTTAAATTGGGGCAAGCTTGTAGGGGCCCCATTGCATTACTTTGCCCAGGGGCCCATGATGCTCTTAAGATGGCTCTGGCGCTGCCAGGTCAATATGAGGGGGGTCATTGATGTAAGGGGGGAGTGGATACAATAATGTAAGGGGGAACTGATATAAAGGTTTCCCCCTTATATCAGTACCCCCCCTTACATTATTGTATTCTTTCGGCGAAAGGTTGTCTCTGGTCATCAGAGACCCCCCACATTCCCAGAGTCCCAGGTGTCCCCCTTGATGATTGCTCCACTTTTACCACTTTTGACTGTTATTTGCTTATACAGTGGAACCTCGGATTGCGAGTAACGTGGTTAACGGGTGTTTCGCAATTAAAGTGCTGTATTTTTTTAAATCCTGATTCGGTTTGCGAGTGTTGGCTCGGAGATGTTGTTCGGAAATGCTCGGAAAATCGCAGAAATTCTCTGTTCCTGTGCCTTTCTGAGGTTTTCTATGGTGTCCTCTGGCCTTTCTATGTGTCTCCGATGCTCTCCCGCGCCCCCCCCACCTCTTGCCACATGCGGTGTTTCCATTGACTTCTATGGGGAATGATATGCGAGTGCTTTGGATTACGAGCATTCTCCTGGACCAAATTATACTTGTAATCCTAGGTTTCACTGTAATATATATATCTCCCTAGCCCTATGTGCTTTCATAGCTGTCTTATCTTTTTATAATACGCTCTTCAAATATTTATTTAAATTGTATGGTTTTCCCTTTTATGAACAAGAAAATAATGACGTTATGCTGTTGGGCTGGTATATTAATGTTGTGGGGCTGGTATGAAATGTTTTCCAGGGCTGGTTTTTACTCCCAGTCCGGCCCTGGGTCTATCCTGCATCCTCCTAAATTTCATCTCTCTTCTGTCTGAGCCCTCTCCTCTCCCTCTCACCTCCTGTGGAAAGAAAAAAAAAAGGAGGGATACACCCCTCCCCCCACCTAAATGATGTTGTTTAAAGTGTATCATGCTTCTATAAAAATTTTAAGGGGGCAAACATGTCCCTTTTTTTTTACCTCAATACCTAGTGGCCACATTGTGATTTTTTTTAATAAAAAATATAAAAAATGCCCCCCCTCCCCCCACCTATATTATGTTGTTTAAAGTGCATCGTGTTCATTTTCTCGTATCTTATCTTTTAATTTACTACTGTGACATCTATATATTTCTATAAAAAAAAATTAAGGGGGCAAAAATATCAATTTTTTACCCCAGTACCTATTGACCTCTTTATGGATAGAAAAAAAAAAAAAGGAAAAGAAACCCTGAGAGAAGGGGAGGGAGGAGGGCCTACTACTCCCACCTTGGGTCCAACGAACCAGGGTTCCTTAAATACTGCCTTCCCTACTCATATATTCTGCATATATCAGGGTCTAAACTCCACCCAACCCCTCCAGATTCTAGTGTCTCCACTCCTTTTATTGGTAAACTGCCTCCTCCATAATTCTTATTTTTTCTACCTCCCTCAACCATTCCTGTATTGCGGGGCTTGCTTTACCTTCCACAGATCAATATCTTTGCTGCATTTAATAGGATTGGGATTATTCCTGCATTATATTTCTTCCTAAGGATAGCTATTGCATGGAACAAACATTGCCAGGGGTCTAAACCAATCTCAGTGCCACTGATCTTCTTGATCAACTCTAATATTTCCATCCAGTATAACTGGATCTTGGGGCACTGCCACCAAATGGGTTCACTCCCTCCAACATAAAGGTGACACCTGAGGGTTTATATTGTGTAGTTTTGCTGGGACATACTGTAGTACCACTTAGTTAATAATTTAAAATTCATTTATTTTATCCATATTCTATTGTTTTTTTAATTCTCTTCTATTTTCTATTCTATTCTATTATTTTCTATTCTATTCAAATTTGAATTCATTCTATTTAAAATTCCAATTTAAGAATTTAAGAAAAATTATATATTCTTTCTATTTTTGCGGCGGTGTAGTGTAAATAGCATACGCTACGCCAGCCACAGTTATACAAGAATCTGTCCCTCAGTCTTTTAAACGTTTTTGGATTATATTATTTCTATTCCATAGTTTTTTTTAATTATATTCAATTATAACCACTTCCTGACGGCCGTACAAATATGTGCGGCCGTAGGTGGCTCTGAATCTCTGACAGGACGCATATATGCGTCCTGCTCTTTCCTCGTTTCCCGAGCGCGCAGCGGGGAACTTCTGTACTGGCCGTGTCCCCTGGACACAGCCAATCACAGATCGCGGTAAATAGCCAATCACCACGGCTATTTACAGCGCGATCTATGCGGCCAATGAGAGATGATCTCATATGTAAACATATGAAATCATCTCTCATTGCCGGATCTCCCCTCCTCACATAGACACTGCGTGTGAGGAGGGAGAGAAATCTGTAACAAACCCGTGAGACCAATCAGTGCCCCCCAGTACCACAGTGCCCCCCAGTACCACAGTGCCCACCAGTACCACAGTGCCCACCAGTACCACAGTGCCCACCAGTACCACTGTGCCCACCAGTACCACCGTGTGCCCACCAGTACCACCGTGCCCCCACCAGTACCACCGTGCCCACCTGTGCCCACCAGTACCACCGTGCCCACCAGTACCACCGTGTGCCCACCAGTACCACCGTGCCCACCGTGCACCCACCAGTACCACCGTACCCACCTGTGCCCACCAGAACCACTGTGCCCACCTGTGCCACCAGTACCACCTGTGCCCAGTGCCCATCTGCCACCTCAGTGCACATCTGCAATCAGTGCCCACTACTGCATCTACTGCATCTACGGGCACGTAGGAGGGCACGGGAGAGGATTTTCCGCACGCCCATCAACGTCTTTGGCATGGGGGAATCGGAGGTGTATCGCATCTTCAGATTCAGCCCTGCCATCCTGGAAATAGCCACAGCCCTGCAGGATGACATCACCAGCCAGACACACCACGTACAAGCAGTGCAGCTACTGGTCAAGGTACTGGCAACACTGCATTTCCTTGACAGTGGATCTTTTCAGCGTACAAGTGGAGTTGTGGCTGGGCTGTCACAAACCACCAGGTTTTCCCTGCAATCCTCAGACGCATGTCCCACCACACCATCAGACCCACCACTGAGCATCTGCGGCAGAAGGCAATGCTGGATTTCTACAGGATTGCAAGATTCCCACGCACCATCGGGGCCATTGATTGCACACATGTGGCACTACAGCCCCCCCGTGCCACAGAGCACATATACCGCAATCGGAAGCATTGGCATTCCATCAATGTTCAGGTGATAGTCGATGCCCAATGCCTCATATGGCACGTCTTTGCCAAACACCCCGGGTCCTGCCATGACAGCTACATATACCGTCAAAGCACCATCCCAGCACGATTTGAACATAACTTGTACAGGAACAGGAACCGCTGGTTGCTTGGTGAGTGATATGGGAGTCAGGCATGACTGTCCGACCCCATGATGCAGACATCACGAGGTGCACATGCATGGATAACATCCACCTGTCTTTTCCCTTCCAGGTGACTCGGCATATGCACTTGGGCCCCATCTCATGACTCCATTCCGGGATCCCGAAACCAGAGGAGAGAGAAGATACAATGAAGCACACATCAAAACCTGTGCAGTGGTGGAACAAATATTTGGCCTCCTGAAGTCCCATTTCTGATGCCTGGATAAGTCTGGGGGGGCCCTGTTGTATTCCCCAAACTTTGTGTGTCAGATCATTGGTGCATGTTGCATTCTGCACAACTTTGCCATGAGAAAGGGCCTGCAGATTGACCTACGTGATGACCTGACCCCCCAACCACACTGCACCCCCCCTTCCAGAGGAGACCCCGTCTGCTGAAGGAAGAGCAGTCAGGAGGGTCCTCGTGATATGAATCTTTGATCGTTAAACACACACATTCACCATGGCACACGGACAATGCACGCATGCACACCACTGTGGTCCCTAGCACACACACACCACATCCACATCACATTGGATTAGCCCAAGTCCACCATGCAGGACTTGGGAGCAGCAACGCCACGTCAAGGCCCCAATGATGTCGCTGTCCATTCATACGCCATTCATACGGTCGTGGGGAGAACTTATCCCCAATGACCGAGGGTGACACCCCTTACTGGCAGGAGTGCCACAGCCCCCACATTCACACACCATTCACACACCATTAACACTGTAGGCTGCACTCCTCATCGTGTGCATAATATGTAAATAACATTGAGTATAATAAAAATAAATAAACAAGCTCATACCTTGAGCATAATAAAATAAATAAACAAGCTCAAACATTGAGCATAATAAATTAAACAAAATGACAATTATTTGCCCTGTATTGGGCTGCGCCTGGTGCCAAGGCTTCTGGGCCTCAGTTGCCTGGGAGGAGCCTTGGGTGGGGGGGGGTATCGGGAGGAGGATCATCCCCCAGTGTCTCCCTGACTGCCTGCCTGCCCTCCATTGCCAGTGCAATGCGGATGAGGACCACATTAGTCTGGCTCCCCACCGTTTCTATGGCAGCTGTATTGGCCTGTATGGCCACTGCCAGGCTACGGACCTCTGCCACAAGGCCTGATGTGATGGCCTGGAGCTCCCCCAGGCAGGTGACAATTGCCGAGCAGTTTGCACTGACATCCTGCAGGCTGTCAGTGATGTTATTACTCTGAGCACCCTGCTGGGTCAGGGCCTGCTGGACTGCCAGTGTGCAGGCAGCCTGGGTCTGGGCCGAGGAGGCCAGGCTCTCTGCCATACGGCGCGTGTCACCCACTATCAAGCCCATATGGCGGGACTGCCGAGGCTGGTCCCTCGCAAGATTCTCCTCCAAGGCAGCTGGATCACCCCTGGTCTTCTTAGTAGCCTTCCTTGGGGACAAAGAAAAATGGATAGCCGCACTCCAAAACCTGATGGGTGGTCTTTTATTCAATAGACAGCATGTACAAAAATAGGGTCACAGCAGTGGAAACAAGGAACAGCCGACGCGTTTCGCACTGGATCAGTGCTTATTCATGGCTTCCTTGGGGCAGGAGAGGCTTGAGGCCGTGTGTATGGGGAGACCCTTGAGGGACTTCCCTGACGGAGGGGGAGGATGAGGGGATATCCCTGATGGGGGAGGAGGCCCTTGAGGGGATATTCCTGATGGGGGAGGAGGTTTGTGAGGGTCCTGAGATATGGATCTCCTCAAGAAGGTACACACCTTCCTCAAGAGCAAAGTGCTCCACCTCCACTTCCAGAGGAGAGGTGTGGGCAGAGTCCTTCCTAGAGGTCATGAGTTGGCCATCAGCCGACGAGGGGACAGCTCCCTCCTGGGCATCTGTGGATGACACAAAACATTCCTGGCAGGTCCACCTCCTGTGCCCCTGGCGTGCCTACTCATGTTGGCCAGCTTTTCCTTGACCAGGCGACGCAGGTCATTTATTTTCTTTGCAATGTCCTTTGGGGTCCGGACCTCATGTGATAGTGAATTGAATGAATGAATGATTGAAAACTTATATAGCGCAGCACATGCAAACTTAATCGCCTCTGGGCTCTTGTTGTTCCTGTCTCCTTTGGTATCAAAAGAAATGAGTCTTGATCTTTCTCCTGAACGCTAAGTGGTCCTCCTCCAACCGAATGCTGGTTGGTAAAGCATTCCATAGTCTGGGACCTTGGACCGCAAATCTCCTTTCTCCTTTGGACTTGTAGTTGGCTTTCGGTATCTGGAGTAGATTTTGATTGGTGGATCGCAGAACGCGATTGGGATTATGAGTTTTTATTTTTTCGCATAGATAATGGGGAGCATTCCCATGGATACATCTATGCGTTAGACAGAGTGCTTTAAAAGTTCCATTAACGTGGATCACGCCCACTTCCTTCCTACTTTGAATTACGCCGGCTTACGCCTAAGATTATACGTTACACCGCCGCAAGGTCGGGCGCATTTGCTTTCTGAATATCATCTTGCGTCTTCGCGCTACGTCGGCATAGCGGAAAAAATATACGCTACGCATTAATAAAGATGCGCTGATGTATCTGAATCTGGCACTAAAACTTTAACACAGACCAAATAATTTCCAAAAACTTTGAGTTATTTTTATCAAAGACATGTAGCAGTATAAATTGTGGCCAAAATTTATGAAGAAAAATTAATAATTTGCAAACTTTTATCAGAGAAACTATTTATTTTTAAATGTTCTGTCTTTTTTCAGTAATAGCACAAAAAATAAAAACGCAGAGGTGATCAAATACCACCCAAAGAAAGCTCTGTTTGTGGAAAAAAAAGGACAAAAAAATCTTTTGGGTACAGTGTTGCATGACTGAGTAATTGTTATACAAAGTGTAAGAGCGCTGAAAGCTAAAAATTGGTCTGGTCAGGAGGGGTGTTTAAGTGCCCAGTATGGAAGTGGTTAAATAAAAAATCTATTTTTATTCAAATAAATCCTTTTGAGTATGTATTTTTTCTATTCTTTTATTTTGCATTCTGTAATGTTTTACTCTATTTTATAAATTGTTTTAATTTTCCATTCTATTAGTTTCTATTCTATTCATTTCTATTCTATTCCTTTATTTTCTATTTTTTTTTTTTCTCTTCCGAGATTCGAATTCCATTAGAAAACTATTCAAATTCAATTCAAAACCTCCACAATTTTGTTTCGTTATTTCGGATTCGTTTAAATTTGTTACTGTACTATTGAAATTTTCGATACATCTGAATCTCTGAATAACGAAAAATGTGTCCAAATTCGTAAGGAAGCAAACTGCACATGTCTAGTCAGTAGAAGTGACCCAGCTTGGTTACCAAGGGCTGTGGCTGTTACTAAACTGGAACTTAGGCTGAAAGAATATATGCTTAGAGTTATCTAATAAATCAAGTCTTTGTTTCATGGCCAAAAGGCGCATCTAATTGCTCTTGTCCATTAGAAATTCAGTTAAACATTAATGCTGAACTTAACTAACCTTAATGCTTAACTTAACTAATATAATGCTATATTTGATGTACATACAATTGTCAAAAGGGAAACAGCAAAAACATGACAACATGTTTGAATAATAAAATATGCCAGCATTTCAGTGTGAGGAATAGGTGGCAGTGACATATGCCCAAGACTTTAATATCTTGCTCTATTCATCTGGTGCAAGCAGGGTGTTGTTTTTCTATTCCTTTTTTTATTTTTCCTATTTTTAGCTAAATTTGTTTGATTTTATGACAGCCACAAAAAATATTGATGTATTTCTAATCATTTAATTAGGATTTTATAGATGTACCTAAAAGATAAGAGTCATGCACAAAAGTATGATTTTCCTTAGGATTATAAAATGGTTTGGACAGGACCATTACTCCCATTTTGTCATGTTATTTAAAATGTACATTATTAAGGGGCCACCGTGCCATAACACTTCTGGCCTTTTAGCAGAGCCATAGCAGATACCATCAGGAGTGGGTATTTTTGCCAAGTGCTTCAGTGCTATAGGCTTAAATATGACTCCCTGGATTGCAGCCTTGACTCTGAAATATCCATTAGCCTGTGGAAGAAGCCATACTACATATCACCATTACAAACTTTGGATTGATGCCTGGATTACTAAGGGGGTGAAAATGATGAGCCCACTATATTTTGGTCACTTAGGGCTTTTATAGGCAAATAGACTGTTTACTTTAGAAGGGAAGTTGAATTTTACAAGGCAATTTGCTCCAGGCTTAGTGAATGATGTGAAGCTCTGATGTCTGACCTTCCATCAGCCAATCATGTGCAAGCAAAAGTGATGTTTTTAATTTTTATTGTAAGCATTTGTATATTCCGTGTAAAGTTCAATTTCACCACATTCACCAAGCTCTGAAGATGCATGCACCCTTGCATGAACCTAATTATGACAGGTCCTCTTTAAAGTGTAAGTAAACCCACCTATCATTTTCAGGCAAGGAAGCTGCCATCTTGGCCGCTGTTTAATCTTCAACTGCCATGATGATCAGTTATGACACCAGCCATTGGATGGTTTGACAGTTTGGTTGAGAGCACAACCAATGTGACAGTTGCTAATCCCGGCATGCCGGAAATGTTACTGCTTTTTGAAACTGTTAGATTGATGGGTTTACTTCCGCTTTAAGACAGTTATGCACTAGTAATGGTTTACCCAGAAAATATGCACAAATGGTTCATTCCCTTAAAGATGAACTCCAGGAATTCAGACATTCTATTAAATATGCTAGCCGCTTACACAAGATCTGACATTCCAACAACAAAAAATTTGGATTTTTTTTCGATGAATGTTGTCTCAAACTTGTCTTGAATACACATCGTTGCACAAATGTTGTCGGAAATTCCGATCTCCAAGAACGCGGTCACGTACAACACGTACGACGTAGGCTTTATTGATTATTAATCGTGGACTGTAACAATACCTGCACTGAAAGTTACAATTTGCAAGCCAGTTCTCTATGGTTGAGGATAGGATATCAAATGGTACGTTTCTTCCATAGGAAAATGTATTGTGTGTAATGGTTAGGATGTTACCCATGTATTTATATAGTAATAATAGCAATACTACTACTACTAATCATAACATAACAATAATACACATGTTTTGTACTAGTATTTAAATATATATGATTCCAACTTTTCTGGTCCTCTTTGAATACATAACATTGAAGTCTTATTTTACTAGTTTTATTTTACTTATGTATTTTTATTAGTGGAAGAAATATTAACAAGATAAACTGTCAGATGGTGTAAATGAATAGACAGTCACATCTTTTACCAAAAAAGCATCACACTTTCACAGAAAATTCAGATCCAACCTTCTGGCCCAATTCATATCCATCTGCATCACAGTGCCAATGTGTGCCAAGAATAAAAGATCAGAAGACAACCGTTCTGTGAGAGGGACACGGCTTTAACTTAATACTTTGTTCAATGACAAGATAAGTAGAGCAGTGATATGGTGTATTCTCTAACTACAAAACTTAAATCAGATTTAAGAAAAGTAATATGGTGAAACAAATAAAAGACAATTTACGATTGGACAATAGTTTGTTTTTATATACTGAGACTCCTGTAAACACTCCCGTGTGGTCACACACTTACCAGGAGAATCCCTTTTAAGTTAGGCTTATTTAATGGTCTTTTGAAGCTATGTGGAGGCACCATCTGGGATCTCTGAGCTGTCAAATGCTGTACGAATATGAATTAAAACTATTGGCTGAGTTAGTGAAAAACAATTACTATCACTTGATTACTCTTTAGATCTCTTTTTTGGCTAAGACAGCTGATGTATGCAAGAACCATTTTCATATTAAAATGTAAACTTGTCTCACCTTTTTGCCAAAGTTAAAGGGTATCAAAAACCAAGTATAGTTTAATGTATTGCAACTCAACTCAATTAGAATTTCTTGTCCTAGGGTGACATTGCCCACTTATTGTGCTGTTTCTATTGATATCGTTGTCACTCTAGAACAGGATCCATGTTAAAAAAATCAAAATACAGTATCTCCCTTTCTTTATAGTCCATAGATGTGAACTGGACAGGGCTGATAACTTATGGGGCTGATAAGTGCAGAAGAGGCAAAGAGCACCGAAAATTAGGAGCTTAATGGATTTCTGCCAGATCAGCTAGTCTTTATTTGTACTTGCAAGATTTATAAGGGATAAACTATAGGGAAAAATGCATATATTACAGAAATATATTGTTTAATATTAATGTTATTTTTGGCATATGCTGTAAATTACAAACAAATGGCCACTGCCCCTACCTATTAACGGCCTTTGCAGCAATAAGCACATGGAAGGGAGACGCATGTCTAACAAAACCAAAGAAAATTCCCAGCTCAATTTACTAACCAGCCTGCAACCAATCAAATTATTCTGTCTAATAGTATGCTTTAACAACAAGGGTTTCCTTTGCACACATTTGCAAATACTTGCGCATGCTGTCAATGAGCCCCACCCAGGGATGAAGTAATCAGCTGCAGAACTTCCCATCTAACAACTAATTTGGTAAGGAAAAATATCTTTTTTTTTAATTCCACTAGTTTGTAAAGTATGTGCACATTGTATACATTAAACAGGATGGATTATAGAAATCTTTATTGACAGGCAAGATTAGGAGAATTCCTGACAAACACATACCCTGTGTAGAAAAAGGAATACAGTGCTTTAACCCATTACAAACATAGTAATACCATGCATAGTTAGACAATTTCTGATCTTCTTTTAACTTGCAAGTACCTGTCAGGGATACCCTGTAGAGAGGCAGATGCTTGGGCATGCGCACACATGTTCCTACGAAGACTCGCTGGACCAAGCAGCGGCACGTGTATGTGCGCTGAAACACATGGCAAGCGGGCGTGTGCGCTTGAACATGCGGCAGGCGCATGTGTGCGCACGGTAACTCGGCTTGGCGCCAGTGACCCTTTAAAAGGACAGCAGGTGCTGCAATGCAGTGCTGTCTGATCTGTAGCTTTACCTGAGTCTGATCCTGTACCTACTTGCAATTACTGACCCAGCTCTGTTTGACTACTGCTGCCTTCTCCTATCCTGACCCAGCTTGCTTTGACCCTGCTATATCTGCACCATTTGATCTTCCGCTACCAAACCTCTGCCTGTCTGCTGACTACTCTCTGCCTGCTGTATTACCTACCTGTTACCCGTGCTGACCCGGCTTGTCTCACTCTGCCTCAGCCTGTTCCTGATCCTGTCCCTGCCAGTATCCAGGGGTCATTGACCCACATCCGTAACCACTTCCTCCAGCTACTTCGACAGTCCAAGTCTTCTGGTGGATCATCTCCACTCATCTGTGTCAGCTACTACGTATCCTACAGGCACTCCTACCTCACTGTGCTTTCCTAACCACTGTTGCAACCCCAGTGGTCCCTGAGCCAGGGCTGTAAGAGAGGTCTCCTTCTACTATTGGGCTCTGATACAAAGTACGTGACAGTACCATATGCAGTGTTTTAACAACATAGGAATACAGAATGTCAGAGTTGGGGGACTAAAAAAATGTGTAGTGAGGTGTATCTGGTACATTGCATTACAGGATGATGGAATCATTAAGTTCAGGAGCAGATTGGGAGTTTATCTGGAGTTGACATATTGACTGTAAATTTGGCTTGTGTCTTTCAGAATTGATTCCGGACTTTGTAAATGTGACAAACCCTTATGGTGGTTTGCTATTCCTGGTGCTGCCATTCACAAAGTGGCAAACCACCAGTGCAAATGTAGCCTTAGGCCACGTACACACGATCAGACCGGTCCGATCAAACTGGTCCGACGGACCGCTTTCATCAGACCAGGCTGAAGTGGTCTGATGGTCTGATGTGTGTACACACCATCTGACCAAAAATCCGATCAGACCAGAACGCGGTGACGTAGAACACAACGACGTGATGAAAAAACGAAGTTCAATGCTTCCAAGCATGTGTCGACTTGATTCTGAGCATGCGCGGGTTTTTGGTCTGATGCTTTTGTGTACTAACCATCGAACCTGTCCTACGGATCAAACTGGTCCTACGGACAGGTAGTCCGTCAGAAAGATTTTAAAGCAGGTTTTAAAACTTTGGTCCGACAGACAACGTTCCGATGGGCCGTACACACCATCAAACTGGTCCGATGAAACTGGTCTGCAGACCAGTTTCATCGGACCGGTCTGATCGAGTGTACGTGGCCTGAGACTTCATATTGTTTGCTGTTGTTAATGCTGATACCTTTGTCTTGGGCTTGATCTAGTGGCCAATCTGCCTTACCTTTTATAAAGTGCATAAACTTAAACACCAGTGCTTTGATCCTACTATGTTTCTGTACCTGCCATGATTCTTCACTGCTAGGAAGGAGAAGCAACTTGAAAAAGAGCCCTTATTGGTCCATATTTATTGTAGGTCAGCGTCTATGTTCCCTTCCAGACAGCAAGTAACTTTTATACTTACTGTAACATGTTTTAGATGTTTGATTCTATGAATTTATTTATTTTTGTTTCCCAGTATCACCCTACCCTACACCTTACAATAATGCTTTAGGATTTGTTCACAAGTTTAGTTTATTGGTGAATAGAAGGGTTTAGCTGTATATCAAGCTGCTTACAAGCAGCAGGGTAATATGTACTAAGGACAGAACAGTGAAACATTGGCTGCCCAGGAAGGAGGATAAAGGATACTAATTACAAAGAGATCTTCCATTTTGACAGTGCAGTCATCTGCAAGCAGCAGTACAGCAGATTCTACACAATCAAGCACCTCCACAAGACAAATGTTGCAGAGTCTGACATCTTCATTTACATAAGCCGAAAGTCTTCAATTCCTCTGATCTCTCATCTGCAAGTAATACTCTTGCCATTACCAGTGTGAAAGTAAAAACCACATAAGCACAAGTAACCTTTTTTGAACAAGAAGTGGAAATGAACAAAGAGAAAGCATGGTCACAGGAAAGTATGGAAATTATACAGTGAAAGGCATGCTAGAAAATGCAGATGAAAAAGTGCATAGGCTGAGAAAACATGACAGCAGGCCCTCATAGAGGCCATGCTAGAACAACTTGCTAGAAAAAAGCAGGGCCTGCTATAGCTGAATCAGAAGCCCTAGAAACAACCATATGTCCTGACAGTGAATGCAGTGGATGCAGCAATTTACTTGGTCCAGACTGAGCATGAACCCCAAGATTCTCTGCAATACACTTTAGAGCATATGCCAAGTCAAACAGCAACAAACCTAGATGAAAAAGGAAAATACAACTTTGTTGAGACAAACCAAAGATGCCACACAACACCATTGCAAGTCAGTGACACGTTTCAAGTTTGTGAATGAGAACTCCAAGGAAAGAGATGCCCATTCCAGATTCCCTGCACACAAGGTAGCTGAGTCTGCTGACTGGCTTAAACCAGTCACTTTTAAAAGGTGGGATTAGACACCACCTTTTCTCCATAGCTATACACAACCAGCTTGTCCAAACTGTGGAAATGGTGGGGTGGAGAGCAACTGGCTACATGAGACCATGGAAAAACATATCTGACGTCACAATTCCTGATCATATATTTGAAATCTCCATATTAGATAATCCACAATTGAGCTCTTAGCACATCTGATACCAGAATTTAATCCTAAAGCCTGGTACACACGGGCCGAATGATGGGAGACAGCAGGCGGTTAAAAAAAAAAAAAAAAAGGTTGACATTTGGCTCATGGTTGACAAAAGCCATGTGTGTCAGTCTTTCCAACTTGATCTACTTGCATCTAGTCTTTCTGAAGGACTACCTATCAGGACCACTAGAAACTACTACTATGTGTATGCACCTCTTGCTGCACAATGATTTTAATTCAACTTTGCAAATTGTATACAGAGTTAGGGGTCGATTTTATAAAGGGAAATTGACTGTGCACTTTGCAAGTGCAGTTGCTCCAGACCTTAGTAAATTAGGGAAAGCTCTGCTGACTTCCATCATCCAATCCTGTGCAGGCAAAAATGCTGTTTTTTTAATTTCCATGGCACGTGATTGGGTATTGTTTGCAAGGTGGAGCTTTACCTCATTTACTAAATTCCGTATAAACTGCACTTGCAGAGTGCAATTGCACTTTGCAAAGTACACAGTCTAATTGGCTTTGATAAATCAACCCCACACCTTTAGCCCCTTTGAAATAGCTATCAGGTGTAGTTATTACTGGCTCGGTTACCCTTCATTTTACTGGTAAGCGATGGGATTGGAATTTTTTTAAATGTGTATATGCCCAAAAAATATTTTGTATAAAATAAAAAAATAAAAGTTTTAAAACATGGTTACTTTCCCCCCAGTTTTCAGCTCATAGAATCAAACAGAGGAGTGTATTGACTATATATTTTTTGTTCAGCTTTAATGAAGTTTTTTTTTGTAGAACAGATGAATAATTAGCAAAATTATTTAAATATGTCATTTATATACAAATATTCTACTGACATTCCTCTCTGTGTTAAATAAAATAAGGGATTCCAGTATATTCTGTGCTTTGGTTTCTGTAGAAATAGATCAAATTAAACAAATTATTTTGTTTCAATTTCCACCAACTGTACTACAGTTTGCAAAGCTTCTGTTAGGCCGCGTACACACGGCAGAGAACCTCGACCGGCAGAACACATCGTTCCGCCCGTCGAGGTTCCCTGCCGGCCGTCGAAATCGGCGACCCGCCCGTCGGGAATGGCAACCAGCCATTCATCCAGGCGGGCCGTCGAGCAAATAGAGAGCGTGCTCTCTATTTCTGCTCGACGGGCTTCCCGACGGGAAGCTCGCCGAGAGCGTACACACGGCCGAGGTCCTCGCTGGAATGCAGCTTCCAGCGAGGTTCTCGCTGGTTTCCAGCGAGAACCTCGGTCGTGTGTACGCCGCCTTAGAGTGCCACTTTTTTAACTAACTAAACTTGTTTAGGTCTAAATAAGACAACCCACTGGTCAAAGTTTCATTTATTGAGAACTTTTTCATCCAGGCTAGTTGTTGCTCAAACAATGACTAGCATAAACCCTCAGAATGAGCCCCCCCCCATGCAACCTTGCCTTGCCATGCTTCCAAGACTCCACTGTCCCATCTGCGCCCCCCGGACTTGTCAGCATTATGTGCCAGCAATAAAGTTAAGTGAAAGAATACGTTTTAAAAATGAAAGTTATACCTAAGCACTAAAATGATCACCTGTAAAGGTAAAAGGTAAATTCCGTGCACCAAAGTGTGTCACAGTTTCACAGGTGCATGCAGTTTTAAAACTTGACATGCTTGTGTCTATTTTCTTTGGGCAACATAATTTTTTTTAAATTTTTCCAAATAATTTGACATGTATATTGAGTTTGTGTGTGAACTAAGATGCTGAATGTCAATCAGGACATGTGGAAAATTATTAGATTGTGACCTCGACAAGAGGTTAAGCCTGCCACCCATCTGGGTAAAAATTGCACTTTTTTTAAAGGACTACAGCGTACTGATCTGCAATGTCAAATACAGGTGTGTGTATTTTTAACCACTTACAGATAAAAGTGGTCCATGCAGTAGATTCACGGCAAGATCACTTTTATCAGCTTTCCGGTGCCCTCCGCCGCTTACCGAAACCGTCGGCAGCAGCGGAGGCGATCGGGTCCTGTCCCAGGGCTGACATGGAAATGAGTGAGGGGAAGATGGCCCCCACCCGTCTCCATATCATGTCAAATCCGCCCAAAGCTCTTAAAGGGACATTTTTTTTCAATGACATTACAAATGAGCAGTGTATTTTTTTAAAAATAAATGGTAAAATAAATAACAATATTTTTTTTTTTAAATGTGCTACGTCCTGATGAGCTCCCATGCAGAAGCGAACACATACGTGTGCAGCGCTGGCAGATGATAATGGTGTTCAAACCACACATGTGAGGTATCACCACAAACGTTAGAGCGAGAACAATAATTCTAGACCTAGACCTCCATTGTAACTCAAAACATGCAACCTGTAGAATTTTTTCAATGTCGCCTATAGAGATTTTTAAGGGTAAAAGTTTGTCGCCATTCCCCGAGCAGGCGCAACTCTGAAGCGTGACATGTTGGTATCAATTTACTCGGCAAAGATTATTTTTCATAACATAAAAAAAATTGACTAACTTTACTGTTGTAAATACATTGTGACAAAAAGTATTGCAATGACTGCCAGTTTATTCTCTAGGGTGTTAGAAAAAAATATATATAATGTTTGGGGGTTCTAAGTACCAGTAATTTTCTAGCAAAAAAATCTGTCTTTAACTTGTTAACACCAAATCTCAGAAAGAGGCTCGGTCCTTAAGTGGTTAATGTTGCCCATTAAGAGACCATCTCCCTGATGAATTGTATATATATATATTTTTTATAAATTGGTACATATGCCCTATGGCAGTACTCAGCTAATCATGCAATTTTTTAACAAAAGCTTGTAAATTGGCCTTAAAACGCCCTACAAAAAAATATTAGGTTTCAGTGGAGTTTGGCGCTATGCTCAAACTTAGTGGATTTTTTTCTTTGGTTTGCTGAACCCCTTGCAAACCAAACTTTTTCTGGTTTGTTAATTTCTACTATACAATGTTAATAGGCATATAGAACAAATGACTAATGTAAGATGGTGTGTTTATTATATATTTTATTAAAGCCAGATGGCTGTGTTTGATGAGTCTGTTACATTTTTTACATTTATGTGTAGCATATTTTCAAGAACCAGTATTTTCAGACATTGTGCTCTGCACATAGACAATAAAATTATAGCAGTTTTGTCATCTTTCAGATTGTAAAAGGGTCTAAAAATAGTGAACATTGGGATGTACACATAAGACCGTGTGAATATTTTAACAAGAAAAAAATTAGGCGTTCATATTTTAATCATATGTTAATGTTTATGTATTTTAAATGCACACTGAGCTTTATATGCTAATTTCAAATCGACAAGAGGTAGGATATATCCATTTGTACAAGTCAGGCATCATATGGTTTGCTTTTTAACAATATGGTAAGAGTGGGAAAAAATAAAGAGCTTTTTCAGTGTTTTAGAACAATGCTTTGTATTGTGAAAACATTTGAAACACTGTCCTTTGTATTTATTATACTAGCATAGAGTGATAATACTAGACAACTCGTGAACAGTGTAGATGTATAAATAAAGAAGAACAATTGCTCACTTATGTCTTGTTTTTGTAAACTTTTGGCCTTGTGCACTGGTCCAAATCATGTGGTAGAGGGAGGATTATGGTGCGGGGTTGTTTTTCAGAGGTTGGGCTTGGCCCCTTAGTTTCAGTGATAGGAACTCTTAAGGTGTCAGCATACCAAGACATTTTGGACAATTTCACGATCCTAACTTTGTGGGAACAGTTTGGGGATGGTCCCTTCCTGTTCCAACATTACTGCAGACCAGTGCACAAAGCAAGATCCATAAAGACATGAATGAGCAAGTTTGGGGTAGAGGATCTTTACTGGCCTGCACAAAGTCCTGACTTCAACCTGATTTTTTGGGATGAATTAGAGTGAAGACTGTGAGCCAGGCCTTCTCGTCTAACATCAGTGCCTGACCTCACACATAGGCTTCCGGGAGAATGGTAAAACATTCCCATAGACACACTCCTAAACATTGTGGACACCCTTCCCAGAAGAGTTGAAGCTGTTATAGCTGCAAAGGGTGGGTCAACTCAATATTGAACCCTACGGACTAAGACTGGGATGCCATTACAGTTCATGTGTGTGTGGAGGCAGTTCTCTCAGTACTTTTGGTAAAATAGTGTATTACTATGTAATCGCATATATATTTATTAACAACTATATTGTGCAAGAACCTTCCTGACTGGATATGGAGACCTTGCAATGCTGAGTTTAGTCTACAGTGCCAGGCTAGGTGTGTCTGCACTTCTTTACCAAGTGGCAACTCTATAGGCAGTTCACACAGCCCACATATAAAACTAGTGTAGGAGAGAAAGCAATATAGCCCAAAATGTTCCCAAGGTCAATATATCCTAACTTTAAATTTCCCCTGCACCAATGTTTGGCAGCTTTAGGAAATAGGCATCATAGACATAAAAACTTCAGTATCATGAATTTCTGCACTCATCTTGGTTTGTATAAATAACACAATTATTACAATCAAACAATAATTTGATACCATAATGCAATTAGTACAAACTTGGGAGCATATGTAAAAGTAATATTAGTTGGTGAAGTGTAACAATGTCATTTCTTTGACTTCATTGGTGTCGGAAAGTATGGGGTCCATCAACAAATAGGTATATACCCATGCCTGGAAATGTTTGAAAATAAGGGGCCCGTTGATGAGGGTAGGTCAGAGGGTGAAGTAGGGGTTAAGGTTAATAGTTGCATGCATAGTGCTACTATGCGTCAATTGATGGATAAGGATGAGACATTGTCCCGATGCTTGGCTACAGAGATTGGGAAAAGTCTCACTGTCTGTGATTAGCGCAGCGCTGACTTCCTTGCGGGCTCTGCACGTGGGGTGTACGAACACGCCGGAGCTCATCCTTAATGGTGGATGTAGCCAAATCATGCTAACAGTGTGAGGGACTTAACTACTTGCCAACCGCCACACACACACACGTCGACACAATGGGACGGGCAGGCAAATGGGCGTACCTGTACATCCCTTTAAATTTTTCTGCCCGCCGTATGCCTCGTGAGTGTGCTTGCGGGTCCCCAGAACTCAATGTCCCCAGGGGCTGCCCGTCATAATGTGCATGAAAAGATTTCACAATTTGTAGTGGAGCGGGACAGGCTTAGAACCCCTGTCTGGGTTTCAGTGGTGTTCTGGAGTGCCGACAACTCAGACTTTTAAGACTGTCTATGCCCCATTAAACTTCAAAATGTAGAAATTAATTTTTCCTGAGGTTGCTCTTTAACCCTAAGCTGCATTTGTATGATTGCAGCTTTGGGGCCTTCTCATCCCTCCTGTATTGAATTGTATTGTTATTGTACTCTCTGCCCTAACATTGTAAATCACTGTGCAAACTGTTGGCGCTAGACATATGCACACTGAAATATTTTGTTTCAGAATTTCGTTTTCGTCCGATGTTCTAAGAAGATTCAACAAAGCAGCTAAACTGTATGACTCCGCAATTGTACATTTCCGTTGGAATGCTCCGCCCACAAGCTATAGTAGAATTCTAATGTTGTATGACTAGTAATAATTATATTTATTATTACTAGTTAACCAACATTAAAATTCTGCAAAACCCTATGGGCGGAGCATTTGACCTTAAATATCCGCTCGTGGTGATCGTATGTTTTTAGCTGCTTCGTCGAATCTTCATGTCTCTATAATGTCAAATCTTTTCTCTCTCTGTCGAATAATCTTGGACTAATAGAGTTAGGTTAAGCACATTCAACCGCAGGTTCGATAGACACAGATCGCTATTGTCAGCATCATGTCGAATCTTCTATCTGTATTGAACTGTTGTCTCAACAAAACAAAAATAAAGCATTTTTTATGTCGGATCTTTTGGATTTCGGATTCTGCGTGTTCGTTTTCGTTTGTTAAAAGGAACGTGAAAATCCCAGAAATTCGGATGAAAATGTATTTGGATGAAAATGAATGCACATGGCTAATAATAATGATAATAATAATAATAGCAAGCCCCCTGCTATCTTATCAACTTACCGGTCTATATCCAGTTAGTTCCCACCTATGTATATGTATGCTGTAAGTTTTTCATAATTAAGACTGGAGTCACACCTTTCTGTACATGTTTTCATTTCTGCAGACGCATATTTCATTACATGCATATTCAATATTCTTGCTTTTTCATGCACTTCAGAAAAAGACAACACATGCCAACACATCACGCAATTGTGAGCTAACACAATGTTAAACAATGGCTAATCTGTGGAAATGCATTGATATGAGTTAAAACATGTAGACCTTTAAAAAACACAGGCCCAGATTCAGAGAGAATTAGATTCTCGTAGCGTATCAGAAATACACTACGCCGCCGTTTTTTACCTGGCTCTACGTGGAATCCAGGTAGATTTTGTCCAGTAAACGACGGTGGCGTAGTGTATTTCTCCCGTCGCAATCCATCTGCGCGAGTAGGGGGCATGAAGCATTTAAAATAGGCGCGTTCCCGCGGCGATCGAACTGCGCATGCTCCGTTCGCAAATTTCCCGCCGTGCATTGCGCGAAATCACGTCGTTACGTCGTAGTAGCGTCGTTTACGTACATTCCTATTCCCGAACGAGTTACGTTAAAAAAAAAAATAATAATTTCAAATCGACGTGGGAACGACGGCCATACTTTACATGGGTTACGCACTGTTAGACCAGCAAAAAGCTCCTCTAACATTACGTAGCCAAAAAATGACGTAGGCGATTGCGAGGGACACTCGTACCTTCGTGGATCGCCGTAAAAACTAATTTGCATATCCCGACGCATGAAAACGACGCGAACTCCTCCCAGCGGCCACAAAAATATCGCAGCGTAGATCCGAAGGCTTACGAGGACGTAAGCCTCTCGGATCGAAGCCCGAAGCCGCCGTATCATGGTTTGAGGATTCAAACTAGTGATACGGCGCGCAAAATTTAAAATTACTCCTGTCTAACACCAGTTAGACAGCCGTAATTGCTCTGTGAATCTGGGCCACAATGTTTACTGCTGCACCTTAGAACAGTATTAAAGTAGCAAAACTGCATTGATTGTCATACATTTTTTTTTTTTTTTTTTAGAAAATACAAAAAAAAATGAATATGATTAAAGAAACCAAGCAAAAGATTTGCTTGGTCAGTGCATGTGCTTTTCTTTGCAGTGGAGATTTCCATACACCCTTCCAACTGACTCCCGTACTTCCATAAAAAGTGTTATTATTGGAGGGCAGTGAGCTGTACATGAAATTGATTACATAACACTAGGGTTATCTATACAGTATAACTAGGGACTATCTATTTGAATTATAAAAATCTTTTGACAAAAATGATTAATAACTGACCAATGTTACAGTATGTTGTAGGTGTTTATGGTATAAATTGCTATAAAGCAGTTAGAATATGAACACTACAGGAATTGCTATTTAGCATTTCAGCAAGTAAATCTCTTTTTTTTTTATTATCTGTTCCTACAATAAGATGTAATGGCTTTCTGACACACCATAAGCACAGTTGTGACCACAGGCTCACTTGTGTCATTTTGTGTGCAGTAATGAAGCCTGACGAGTGGTCTCCTGCTTGCAGATAGCCGGCTGTTGTCCTAAAAATGCAAACCACTGCCTGAGGCCATGGAATCAGGAACAGACTAAGGACAGTGGCACTGTCAGGGCTCCCCACTGTTTATCCTCCCTATAGCACACTGGAGTTGGATCCAGAAGAATGGTGTTTACCCTTGTACATAAGGACAAAACTGGGAAAAAATACAATTACACAAAGACATGGTTTGAAAGAAAACAGATTTTAGTAAGTTGCCGTACTGACATTTCACACAAGAATAAAAAAAACAAAAAACAAAAAAAGAAAAGAAAATGTTGCCTGCTGGAAGCTCACATATCCGACAATTCCATTTTTTTCCCCTAACACAACAAATGTTTGCAACATAAAGCCTGGCACTTTTTGGTATTTTTTTTCTTTTAATTTAAACAGAAAGTACATCACTTGAACAATGTGATCTCTCTTTCCTAATGGCTCATTGGTATTCTATAGAGAACAGCCTGGCTTACATCCTCTTCAGAACAGTCAGATACATAGCACATTGCCTGTGCCAGCTAGGCATTCCTAGGTGACAGAATAATGGCACTTTGTTTCTCCTAGTTAAATACTGTGGGAAGCCTCGTAGTGAGCATGTAGAACTTTTATACAACCACCAGATATGTTGGTGGCATTGTTGTCCAAAAATAAGTATTTACTCTCCATATTGAAAGAAACTAGTTCTATGTGATATTAAAACTATATCTATGGTAACTTAGTTAACTTGTTTGTTTAAAGTGTAACCATACTCTTCCGGACATTAATATATATTGTACATTGGGACCTTATAGCCTGAAGATGAGCTGACATTTTGCTCTGACGATCAAATCTATCTGCTGAAAACGGTCTGACAGATTTGGCCAGCAGACAGATTTTAAAGCCTGCTTTAAAATCTGTCTGTTGGGAACCCGTCGGACCGATATGTTTGCTGGTTAGTACGCTAACCAGCAGACATATCTGCCCACACATGCGTCGAATGGATTCGACGCATGCGCGGAAGTGATTTACTTCCTGGTGCGGTGACGTGGCGGCGTCAACATCATCGCCACGTCACCACGCTGTCTGCTGGAGGGGATTTTGGTTTGATCGTGTGTACAGCGATCAAACCAAAACAGCCAGCAAACATATCTGTTCAAATCGGTCTGTCAGCCTGATTTGAACAGATATATTTGCTCGTGTGTACGGGGCCTCAGGCAACTAGATCATATTTGACAAGTGTTCTGAGGACATTCCCAATATTTTTAAAAGTGTCCTGTCATGTCCACATCTTGCAGGACCATGGACACTTGGTCTGAGGCACTATGGCCACTGGTAGGGGCAATCTTCTACCAGACCATTCACCCACTGGTCCCTGCCTGCCACTATTTAAAGGCTTGCAAAAAAATCTATATCAACAAAACTGACACCCTACAGACAATATTATTGCGACATCAGTGACATCATCGGTGTGTGGCTTGCTTTTCATCATGCTCCCCACACATGGTGCTGATGAGGGGGGCCATGCCTAGGATCAGTAAGCCCCCATCTTCCATCTCATACTACATTATGAGGTTCTGGGATGGGGTGATGCCGAAGGCCAGTAAGCTTCTCCCTCCTCTGTCTTCTTACACAATATGCTAATACTTCTTTCTTGGGAAGGCACCTGATGAGTGTACCTGTATAATTACCTTCTGTCTGGATGAATCACAGCCTGCTGCGTTATTTAAATTTCTCTATATTTATGTAAGGTGAGGTGTTCCTAAGAACAAGACTGTGTATTTCTTTAACTATTGACAATGGGCCATGACCCATTGCTCTATGCAGAGCCTTCTACAATGCAAACATTGGGTGAATGAAAAAAGGCTAAGAGTTTTACTGACAAAGGGTATATGGCTTACAAAGCTTAAAGACCCATTCAGATTGGTGCAATATAAAATAAGTTCTGCAAAACATTTGTTTCCACAAAGCATGGTTCCTTATGGTGTCATTTATTTTGAATAACAACCCAATGCACCCAAACCATAGCAAACAAGAATGCACAATATCCTTTGTGCTCTATTGTGTATTAAAAAAAGGCTGAAATGGGATTGGCTTGGGAGTATCTTCCTCCAGGGCCGGAGTGCACCCCCCTTCACTACCCTCTATTGTTCTCTCTGATATCTCTGTTTCTCCTTCTTTCCTCTCTTCATCTGAACTTGCCTTTCAATAGATCTGTGGACCAATTATGGTCCCTGGGACCACGTGGAAGTTCAGCTAGTAGGTTGCAAGATTGGTTTAGGTTTGACCCTAATAGGTTTGACCCTAATAGATGGATGATGTGATATTAAGTCCCATGTGCATATAGGTTTATCAGTAAGGTAAATGAACCTTCAATGATTTGTTACTGTATAATTACTTACAATTACAGTGGAAATGTTGATACTGTATTTGATACTGTATTATTAAAATATTGGAAAACAAAAAAATGCTAAAGTACAATTTTATCTGCCTTAAGGTGTGCATCAAAATAAATATGCGATTGAAGGCCCATGAACACTTGATTTAATGCAGGTTATTTGAAGAGGGTCTTTATAAGAACAGTTCCATCTAGTAAAAATAATTAATAATTTAACTTGTAAGTTATATTTTTAGAACATGAACTGGGTACTTTTTTATTCTATTCTATTTTATTTTATTTTTCATTCCACACAATTGGATAACCTAAAAAACATTACAGCTACACACACGGAGATATATACACACTATGCATATTAAATTTGAATTCAGTAATTTTGAATAAGAACATTCTGCATTAAGTAAACCCAACTATCCAGTGGCAAAGGCTTAACTTTTTCACCAAACAACGCCCATAGTTCTTTCTAAGCTAGTGGAGGGTTTTACCATTCACAAACCTTTGTCCTAGAACATATGCTGTGTTTAATGCCCTTCTTCCAATTCATGCAAGTAATTCCATATTGAAAATTGTGTAAAGTGATTGGATCCCTAGAATTGGTGCCCTATGAATGAGGAATATTCAAATTGAGCTTCCCCTTGAAGGCGAACAAGTCACAAAAAGTTGGTAAAAATATATAAAAGGTGGCACTAAGCATGCAGTATACAAGTGAATATACAGTATATATCATGAACCAAAATCATGAACATATATCACTGCAAAAAAAAAAAAAACAAAAAAAAAACACATAGGGCCAGATTCACGAACACTTGCGCTGGAGTATTTGGATATGCGCCGCGTAACTGTGATGATGCACCGTCGTTTCTATGTGCCCGTACCCACCAAACTAGATGCGCTCAATAACGGGTCATTTGCGACCGGCGGAACGTTCCGACGCCAGAGTATCGTCAGCGCTTATTTTCGCTGGGCGCATCAGTCGCGCCCATTGATTTCCCCTGCAAATATGCAAATGAGGGAGATTTCCCAATTCGCGAACGGATTAGCACCATACGCTGGCTACATGCGCCGCGCGTATCTGGTCCGTCCGGCGCAAAGTTATTTCTACAAAAGGCTGCTTTATCTTTACTCCAGACGGTCACAGGTCAGCAGGAGAGCAGCTACAGCAGCGTTACCGACGATAGGAGCTTGCTGAACAACAACACTTGCAAGGACAACACCTCTGTGTGCCAACATGCCAGGGGCAATTGTGGTCCTAGAACTACTGATGGGTCCCCTGGAACCAAGAAGGCGGCCACGTGAGAGGATATACCGCACTCGTATGAACCTCTTTGGTATGGGGGATGAGGAGGTGTATCGCCTCTTCAGATTCAGCCCAGATGCAATACTTGAACTAACCACAACCCTGCAGGATGACATCACCAGCCCAACACACCGCTCACAAGCAGTTCAGCCACTGGTGAAGGTCCTGGCAACACTCCATTTCCTTGCAAGTGGATCATTCCAGCGTACAAGTGGAGTGGTGGCTGGGATGTCACAGTCCTCCATGAGCAGATGTGTGCACCAGGTTGTCCCAGCAATCCTCAGACGCATGTCCAACCAGTTCATCAGACCCACCACTGAGGAGCTGCGGCAGAAGGCAATGACAGATTTCTACAACATTGCCAGATTCCCTCGCACTGTGGGGGCCATTGATTGCACACATGTGGCCCTACAGCCCCCCAGTGCCACAGAGCACATATACCGCAATCGGAAGCATTGGCATTCCATCAACGTACAGGTGATAGCTGATGCCCAACGCCTTATATGGCACGTCCGTGCCAAACACCCCGGGTCCAGCCATGACAGCTACATATACAATCAGAGCCCCATCCCAGCAGAATTTAACCAGAACATGTATGGGGACAGCTGGCTGGTTGGTGAGTGACAAGGGAGTCAGGCATGACTATCCCCTCCCGTGATGCACAACAGAAGTCGCACATGCATGACTAACATTCTCCTGTCTTTTCCCTTCCAGGTGACTCTGCATATGCACTGGGACCCCATCTAATGACTCCTTTCCGGAACCCCCAAACCAGAGGAGAGAGAAAATACAATGAAGCACACATCAAAACCCGTGCAGTGGTGGAGCAAACATTCGGGCTCCTGAAGTCCCGTTTACGATGCCTGGATAAGTCTGGGGGGACCCTATTGTATTCCCCTACCTTTGTGTGTCAGATCATCGGTGCATGTTGCATACTACATAACTTTGCTATGAAAAAAGGCCTGCAGATTGACATACGTGATGACCTGACCCCCGACCCACACAGTCCCCACCTGCCAGAGGACACCCAGTCTGCTGATGGAAGAGCAGTCAGGAGGGTCCTCGCCGTAGGCATCTTTGGACACTAAACCAAAACATTAATAACACAGACAGTGCACGCATGTACACCACTGATGTCCCTAGATCACACACACCACATCCACATCACATTGGATTAGCCCAAGTCCAGCATGTAGGAGTTGGGAGCAGTAACGCCGCGTCAAGGCCCCAATGATGTCACTGTCCATTCACACACCTTTCACACGTCATTCATACAGCCGTGGTGTTAACTTCATAAATAAAATAAACAAAATCTCATAACCTGAGAAAAAGAAAAAAATAAATCATGACCTGAGTATGTCCAAACCAAAAATATAAAACAAGAAAAAAAAAAAAGGCCTCATCGGGGATGCCGGGGGCTTCTTCTGGGGGCCCCTCTCTGGCTCCTCAGCTGCCTGGATGGAGTGGGTGGGGGTGGGGGGGCATCTGGAGGTGGCTGATCCCCAGGTGGGCCACTCCTGGCAGGTGTGGCCTGCGTGCCCTCCAAGGCCCTGGCTATCCGTCCAAGGTAGGAGTTCGTCTGGGCCTGCATCCGGAGCTGACGGGTGACCTGATAATGCTGGGCCCGCCGACTCAGCCTCCCCTGGTCCCGGATGGCAGCAGTGTTGGCCTGGACGGCTGCAGTAAGGTGCCGAATATCCCCCTGCACCTCCCCCAAAGTGGTGACCACTGCAGCGCAGTTGCAGCTTACATCCTGCACTGCGTTGCTGAGGTTGGCAACGGAGCCCAGGCTGTCAGACACTTTCTGTAAGTGCCCAACTATGGCCCCCATCTGTTCCGTCTGCCTGGCGTGATCCCTCGCCAACTGGTCCTGGACACCATCAGACACCCCCCTGGTCTTCTGGGTCGCCTTCCTGGGGCCAGAAGATGGTTGTCCTCGGGGGGAAGGAGTCGCCCTTGAGGGGCTTCCAAGGATGGGGGAGGGGACAACAGACGGCCCAGGAGAAGGGGAGGAGACAGACAAAACTAAGGTAAAGTCCTGCTCTGCCACAGCAGGATCCTCTACAACCACCTCGGCAGGTGTGGTGTGGCCACTCTCCTCCTCCACAACCTCTTCACCACCCAGTGGCTCGGGCACACGATGGCGTGGGGGGGATGGGGTGGAATGCACGCTGACAGATGATGGCCCAGCTCCGTCATCTGTGGATGACACAAAGCAGACACATGTTGGTGGTCCCACACACTTGGCACATGTACCCTCCCCCCCCAAATGCAAAACAACAAATAGGGGATTATAAAACACTTACCTGTCCTTGTGCCTTCCTCCACGGAGTCATAGCCTGCGACCCCCTCCACCTGCTCCCTCTCCAGGCAGCGTGCGACCACCTCCTCCTCTGCGGTCAGGGTGACAGGACATGGGGGACCACCACCTGTGCCCCTCTCATACCTCCTGATGGAGGCCACCTTGTGCCTCACCATGCGCCGCAGATCATTAATTTTTTTTTGTATGTCCCCAGCAGTCCGGGTGGAGTAGCCCAAGACATTGACCCTGGCAGCAATGGACTCCAGGATGCCCTGCTTCCTCTCCCGGCTGGTCTTCCGGCTTTTTTTGCCATGGAGAAAAGCATTATCCGTCTCCATTGCCGAAATTATGAGCGAGACCTCCTGGGCATTAAAATTCAGGTTCCTCCTCTCTCTGGGGGTAGCGGGAGCAGCCATCACCAAACAAAAGTATCTTCCCTGGGGTGGGGGGAAGCGGAAATACTTTTGCGCCGGAATGGCGTTTCCGCCAGCGCTTTTAAGCGCCCAGCGGAACGCATTGCGCTGACGTTTCCCAGGAAGTGGTGCCGACGGAAGTTGTGAGCATGCGCACAAGGGGGCGAGTGGAGCCGCACTCACTGCGCATGCTCCGTGGATGATGCGCTGAACGTAAGCCTCTGCGCTGGGCTCCGCCCATCATTTACATATGATCACACCCACTTCCACTTGCGTCGGGTTACGCCAGCGCATTATCGTTACTCTGGCGCAAGTTTACGCGCAACTGCTATGTGAATTACAGGACTTGCGCTGAAAGGGTCTTCAGAGTAACGTAAATGAGAAGCGTTACTCCAGAGGAAAGATACTCTCATCTACCTGAATCTGGCCCATATATTTTTAAACATATAGCAAGCTCAGAAGTCCATTAGTGATAGTGTTCCCAACACCAAAAAAGTGCTTTTAAATGAAGCTTCTAGTTCTAGTTGTAACTCACCACAGGTGTTTGACCACTTTTTAAGGTAGGTTAAATTGCGCATTTGGAATAACAAATTGATTCCCACTGCCAACACCACTCCACTCCAATGGACCCTCAGGATGAAGCTAGAGCATCAAAATGTACTCCACGGGAGACGAGAGAGAAAGTCTCATAGTGTAGTATATTTAATACAATTTAAAAGCAATGACAAAGTAGTAGGTTGCACTCACATGTAAAAGTGCCTGCCTGGCACTAGGGAAAAAAGTGTGTGCAGATCTGGCTGGTTCCTAATGCAGTAGCGTGCACTCCGCATCCTGGTCGTAGGGGTAAAGCCTGTGTGGGGGTGACAAATCAGGGCCCGGAAGTGACGAATCCTCTGCTACCTGAAATTATGTTTTTTTTTTAATAGTGTCCCTCTGTTCATATGTATTTTTTTTTAAATGCAAGTATTTTATTATTTTCTGTAATCCAATTACATATAGTGAGAGGATTATTAGCTAACCATCATAACAAAGAGAGACCTCTGCAGTGAAAGTAGGGTTGTCTACACCAGTGGTAACTATCAGTATAGAAAAAAATGCCAGCAAGTGGGGAGTTACTCGTGGATATATAGTATCTTATACCTTATTTGTTTTATAAATGATGCCATCCTAATATCTCACCAATATTGGACATCTCCACGGGAGATTTATTTTATTAATTATTCACTACGAATATGTGGCTATTATGAATTGTTGATTGTCATTGAACTTTTTTGCAGACATTGGTCAGTATGGTAATAATAGTATGTCTGCAGACATGTTGCTAGTTGCATCAGTACAGTATTGATTATGAATGTTCCTGGTTGTATCATTATAGTACTGACTGTGTCTGCAGTCATGTTCCTGGTTCTCTCAGTAACTCACTGACTAACTCACAGCAACATCGGGTATAATGGTAACTTCTACAGGACATTCAACTATGGAAATAGTCCTCTTGGAAATATATGAAAATACGAAAGAGTGAGAGCAATCCAGGATACATGTAATTCAGATCTGTTCATAAATATATTACCATCCATCATCACCATCTACCATTTACATGCTTGAGTCCCTTCTTTTTTAGATAAACTGTTTTAATTTAGGAAGTGGTTTATGAAGATGTTTGTCTGTGTGCCGTTTACTTTTAAATTAAGTCATTGTTTTAAAGTAAAACTTACATTAAAGGAGTTGTAAAGGAAAACATTTTTTGGGCTAAAATTTATGTCTGCAAGGTGGACAGACAGAATAGTGTAATGATTCTGTTAAAAAAAAGAGTAAATACCTATTAAATTCCTTCATCTATATCACCTCCAGCGTTCTAGTTTCTGTTCTCTCATTCACTTCCTGGTTTGCGGCGCTCGTTCATGTAAGAACTACATTTCGCAGTATGCATTGCGGCACGCTCAGTAATTCACACCTCCTTGAAGTCTCTAACATGTAGAGAGCATCCTGACCCACAGATGTAGTTCCCAGGAGGGGGCGAGCACGTCACTGACCACTGCAGTAAAGCCTTCCTTCACGGTGGTGAGTAATAATCAGCAGGAAGTGAACAGAACAGAGAAGAAATAGAGCAACTTCTGAGCAAAAACTAACAATGAGGAAGTGAAAAGAGGAATGTCTGCTTATTATAAAAAAAAAAATTCCTTTACAACCCCTTTAACCACTTCAATACAGTGCACTTAAACCACCTTCTTACCCAGACCAATTTTCAGCTTTCGGTGCTCTCACATTTTGAATGACAATTACTCAGTCATGCAACACTGTACCCAAATAAAAATTGCGTCCTTTTTTTCACACAAATAGAGCTTTCTTTTGGTGGTATTTAATCACTCGTGGGTTTTTTATTTTTTGCGCTATAAATAAAAAAATACGGTAGATTTTGTGAAAAAATTGCATTTTTTTTTGTTTCTGTCATAAAATTTAGCAAATTAGTATTTTTTCTTCATAAACGGGTGACAGGGCAGGTCACTGGTGGGTGACAGTGACAGAGCATGGTCACTGGTGGGCGATGGTTGCACCGCTGATGGCAGTCTATTTATGTGACAGGTGCACTTTATGGGTGACTGTTGGGTGACTGGTGATTAGGGGGGGCAAAGGGACAGATGTGGTGTTTGTGCAGACACTACAGTAACACAGAACTGTAACTCACTGCTTCTAGCTCTTCTCTCCTCACACTGGAAACGATGTGTGAGGGGAGAAGAGCTGGTAACAGTTAGTTACAGCTCTTTGTTTACACTAGTGATCAGAGCTGATCACGTGGTACACAGCCCTGACCAATGGCTGTGTACCATTGTGTACCCGGGAACACGCTGCCACCGACGGGCACGCGCGGCGCGATCGCAATCGCGAACACGCGCTGTGCACTTTGTGGGTGTTGCCATGCGTGATCAGCCATGACTTCATCACGGCCGATCACGTGGTTAACAGCGCATCCGCGCCGCTGTTCACCCCTGTCGGTAACGAACGTTGTCTATTCAGTGTCTATTCAAATGACTGCACGTCATATGACCTGCAGTCAGGATATTGGAGTCCTCCGCCGCCGTCATTTGACGGTGGGCGGTGGACAAGTGGTTTAATAATATATCATTATATCATTTGATGCTAACAAAATAAATATTCCCTTGATAAATAATTTCCTTAAAGTGGCTCAGTCATTTTACTAACCAAAAAAATTTGCTACCAAATGTAAAATGCAGACACCTAGACAAACCTTCAGCCACTTTAAATATTCCCAATCTACCTGAATACAGTGACATTTTAATCTGGCAAAGCTTTCTGGTTGTGCCAAAGCCTTCCCACCACCGTATACCTTATATATATTCCTATTGGCCAGTGAGACAGCCTATCTTTAATTGTACATCAATAGAGATGTATTGGGGTACTAGCAGGAGGTGATAGACCTGTCTAACATACAGCCATAGAAGAGTCGCTGAAAGATTCTGCAAGTATGTAAAGATATCTCTAGTCTCCTGCTTTTAATACCTGCCAGCAGTTTCCTTTTTTGAGACAAGGTCACTTTAAGTATATATTATATCTAGCGTTATTTTCCCATACAGGCTGGTGCTGTGATATGTTTTTTTTTTCCATTTTATATTTATCCTCTCATAAGTTTATCAGTTTTAAATAAATTGAAGAAAGTGTAACTACAGTACAGTATGCTATCAACGATTCTTTTTATAAAATGTGTTTTACCATAAAGCAAAGGATTATACTTAGAAATAAAAAAATGACACATTTTAAAGAAACTGTTAATTGCTGTCAATTTGCCAAGCTGCTCTGTATGTAAAGAATGTATTTATGGAAACGTGTGTGGATATTTTGTTAGTAACAAATACAGTCATTTATAGGAACACCCATGGATTTGACTGCATCATTTATTATTCTGGCTATCAAGCCAGGGAAGTTTTACTGATTCATCACTGAAGTAAAAGCCATAACTGAAAAAAAAAAAAATAGGTGTTATACACAACAGGTACAGAGAGTCTGTTTTACAAATGTTACCTCTTTAGGAAAACGTCATGAGAGATGGCAGATTTGAATTTGCGTCAATAATTTTTGCTCCAGCTGCTCTCTCAGTCACTCAGCCAGTCCAGGGACTTATACTTTTGGCACTGTTTGAACTTTCTTCTGGTATACAGAGGATGATGGGAAATTAATATGCATAAGGATTACAGGTAACTACAAACAGCACATTTGAAAAATATCTTTATCAGCCCTGAAGTGAATAATTACACAGATGGAAGAGGAGATTTTTTACATTAGACTAGAAATTTGTTTTTGCACAGTTGGCCCTAAAACAGATACAGACTGATTGGAAGACTGAGCTACTTGCTTTTCTCTTATAGGCTGGATATTTTAGGCTTGATATGTACTCACGTGTGTTGTGATGCGTTTTTAAGTGTATTTTTGATGTTACATACTTACATAGTTACATAGTTAGTCAGGTTGAAAAAAGACACACGTCCATCCAGTTCAACCACAAAAAAATAAACAAACAAACTAAAAAACATAGTACAATCCCATACACCCAACTCCATACCCACAGTTGATCCAGAGGAAGGCAAAAAAAACGCAGAGCATGATTGAATTTGCTACAGCAGGGGAAAAAAATCCTTCCTGATCCCCCGAGAGGCAATCGGATTTACCCTGGAACCATTTTACCTTTACATTTTAGGACCCAGTAATATTATGTACATTTAGGAAAGTATCCAGGCCTTTCTTAAAGCAATCTACTGAGCACAAGAACCACCTCTGGAGGGAGTCTGTTCCACAGTTTCACAGCTCTTACTGTGAATGAACCTTTTCGTATTTGGAGATGAAATCTCTTTTCCTCTAGACATAAAGAGTGCCCCCTTGTCCTCACTGTTGACCGTAATGTGAATATCTCAACACCAAGTTCACTATATGAACCCATTATACAGTATATTTGTACATGTGGATCATATCCCCTCTTATTCTCCTCTTCTTAAAAGTGAATAAATTCAGTTCTTCTAATCTTTCCTCATAGCTGAGCTCCTCCATGCCTCTTATCAGTTTGGTTGCCCTTCTCTGCACTTTCTCCAGTTCCCCGATATCCTTTCTGAGAACTGGGGCCCAAAACTGAACTGCATATTCCAGATGAGGTCTTACTAATGATTTGTACAGGGGCAAAATTATCTCTCTCTCTCTCTCTCTCTCTGGAGTCCATACCTCTATTAATACAAGAAAGGACTTTGCTCGCTTTTGAAACCGCAGCTTGGCATTGCATGCCATTTTTGAGCTTATGATCTACCAAAACCCCCACATCCTTCTCTACTATGGATCCCCCCTAGTATGTGATCAGGATGCGTTGACATGTACTGCCATTCCTATAAAATTTAATTTTTTGCCCCCCTGGTGGCATTTCTGGGGTGGAATTTCAGAACCAAAAGCGGTAACCCTGAGCCAAACTCAGGATCGCTTTGCAGTGTCCACAGGCAAGGTTTACTTACCTTGTCCCTGGATCCTGCGATGCCTCCCCACTGTGTGATCGAGCGGTGTCTCCTCGTTCGATTCACAGTGCCACCGAGCTCCATTCCCTGCGACGCTACGACGCACGGGGCGGAGATCAGCGCCAAATTCAAAAAAGTAAACACAATACATATAGTATACTGTAATCTTATATATGAAAAAAAATACAAATCCCCCTTTGTCTTGCAAACAGAGTACATATTGGCATATTGATATTGATATCATATCTGATACAGCTTTACTCAGTGAAGAGGATGGTGTTCGGGCCACAGAAGGGTTGTGAACTTCTACTTTTGTTTTTACTTATTTAGAAACACATACAGGAAGAATGAAAATTGTTCTATCTACTATTGGCAAACAAAGATAAAGAATACAAAGAAAATTAAGCAAATGAGGGTTGGGGATATATCTTCTAGACTGTGAACTCTAACAAGCAGGGCCGACTGATCCCTCCTGTATTGAATTTTATTGTAATGCCCTGTACACACGATCGGAAATTCCTATTGTCTGTGTGGAACTCCGATGGAGAAAAAACCCATGCATGCTCACAATCAAGTCGACGCATGCTCTGAAGCATTACACTTAATTTTTAATTTTTCATTTTTCGTCGTAGTGTTTTGAGTCACCACGTTTTGGATGGTCGGAATGTGGTCTGACAGTGTGTAGGCAAGACAGCTTGAACAGAATTCTGATGGAAAATTCCATTGGATTTTAGGCCATCGGAAATTACGATCGTGTGTACAAGGCATTACTGTACTGTTTGCCCCATGTTGTAAAGCGCTGCACAAACTGTTGGCGCTATATAAATCCTGTATAATAATAATAATAATAATAATTAAAAAAAAAGGATAATGAAGATTAATAGAAGAAATAAAAAAAGGGGTGAGGGGAATGACACTCATCTAAGACTCTCAGGAATTGTGGGTAGAGCTCAGAATAAGTACTGCACAGATATGTAGAAGAGTCAGCAGAGTGTCTGAAATTAAGTCAAGTCACATTAAATGTATCCATTGTATCTTTGTCCGTGGAGAGCATAATTTCCATTTGATACGCAAAGTTCATCTCGCACACCTATTCTGAAGCCCCGTACACACGGCCGAGGTTCTCGGCAGAAACCAGCAAGAACCTCGCTGGGATCCTCATTCTGCCGAGAACCTCGGCCGTGTGTACGGATTCGCCGTGCCCAGCCCGTCGGGAAACCCGTCGAGCAAATAGAGAGCAGGTTCTCTATTTGCTCGACGGCCCGTCGGGATGAATGGCTGGTCGCCTTTCCCGACGGGCTGGTCGCCGAACCTGACGGCCGGCCGAGAACCTCGACGGGCGGAACGATGTGTTCCGCCCGTCGAGGTTCTCGGCCGTGTGTACGGGGCCTGAAAGTGAAGGTGGATCTGTCTGGCACCTGACTGAGTTTAAATGTTTGAGCTGATATTAAGAACTGCCAGAGCAGGGCCTATTAAACCTGTCTATGAGAGCCTGAGATCTTAGGCCTTGTACATACGAGCAAATGAATCTGTTCAAATCGGTCGGACCGACCGATTTGAACAGATTTGTCTGCTGGCTGTTTTGGTTTGCTCGCTGTACACACGATCAAACCAAAATCCCCGCCAGCAGACAGCGCGGTGACGTGGCGGTGACGTTGACGCCGCCACTTCACCGCACCAGGAAGTAAATTACTTCCGTGCATGCGTCAAATCCATTTGACGCATGTGCGAGAAGATATGTCTGCTGGTTAGCGTACTAACCAGCAGACATGTCGGGCGGACGGGTTCCCAGCCGACAGATTTTAAAGCATGCTTTAAAATCTGTCCGCTGGCCAAATCCGTCTGCTCGCCCGTAGACACGATCGAATCTGTCTGCTGGGACGGTCTAGCAGACCGTTTCCAGCAGATAGATTTGATCATGTGTACGCGGTCTTAGAGAGAATATAGGTTTGGGGAACCTGTCATCTGTAAGTTTGTAGTATATCAATAGTATTTTATCCCATTAGTAATGGACAGGTGCAAGCTCCGGCTGTGTGACATTAAGCCAAGTGACACCAAGCACCTCCAGCAAGTATCCTGAATAGAATTGTTCATCTTGTGCAGAATTGTAGAACACTAATACCATAAAGATAGAATCGTGTTTTAGCTGCAATGCGCTCTAGCTGAGATGGACATTATGAGCCAGATTCAGAGAAGGGGGCGTAAATTTCTGGGGGCGTAGCGTATGCTCTTTACGATGCGCCTCCGCAACTGTTATGGGCAAGTGCCTTATTCAGAAAGCACTTGCTCCATAAGTTGCGGCGGCGTAACGTAAAGTGGCCGGCATAAGGGCGCCTAATTCAAATTAGTAATGTGGGGGCATGATTCATGTAAATGAATCATGACCCCACGTAATTTACGTTTTTTCTGAACGGCGCATGCGCCGTCCGTGGACGTATCCCAGTGCGCATGCGTGAAATCACGTTGCAAGTTGTCAATGTAAACGATGTTAACGTAAATTACGTCCAGCCCCATTCCCCAACGATTTACGCAAACGACGTAAACGATGTACAATTCGACGCTGTCCTGACGTCCATACTTAACATTGGCTGCGCCTCATATAGCAGGAGTAACTTTACGCCGGACTAATGCTTACGCAAACAACGTAAACTACGACGCCCAGCCGCAAGTACGTTCGTGAATCGGCGTATCTCCCTAATTTACATATTCGGCGCGTAAATCGACGGAAGCGCCACCTAGCGGCCAGTGTAAATATGCAACTAAGATACGACGGTGTAACAGACTTATGCCGCTCGTATCTTAATTGAATTCCGGCGTATCTTGTTTTCTGAATACAGAAAAAAGATACACTGGAGCAGAATAGACTTTACGCGGCGTATCTATAGATACGCCGACGTAAAGGCTATCTGAATCTGGCCCATAAATGTGTAAATGTCAAAATGTTATCCTAGTCCATATCCTCCTCAGTTTCCCCGTTTAGAGAGAAATTTTGGAGTTTTGAGATGGGTTTCTGGAAGTAACAATGGGTATAGGGTAGATACTGCATGCTTAGGCTCACCACATGGAGTACCTTTTCAAAGTTATTAGGTGATCTAGAGAGAAGACTAGAAAGGGTAAGAGAGCCAAGGTAATGGGCCGGTTGGGAATACTCAATCCATGCCTATTGCTTGACATGGCAGGAATGTAGAAGTTGGGATAGAGCCAGTAGATTCCCACTGTGGAGAATTTAACTGAGTTAAGGCTGACTCTCACTCTGCCACATCAAGAAATTAGATTGTTCCATAGCTTGGGGGGTGGGTATATCACTTGCCAAAACATGGGATCAAAGCACTCGGTCTTCATGAAAAGAGTCCCTTAGATAAATGGACATCCCATATTAGTAGAGTGGCTACTGTCAGCAGTGGTAGGAGTTGATTATTAGGTCTCTTTTTCCAGGATGTGTTCATAGGACAGATGTAAGGCCAGGTAAGGGAGATTAGACTACAGTTTTTTTTTTTTGACACATTTTGAATATTTGTTTTTTGTAATGTATTTATTTAGTGTTTTACTAATTTACTATATTATACTTATCATACAAAGCTGTCTACATCATCACAATAGTTTAATTAACAGAAATGTAGCCCCTTCTTACTGATACATGATAGGTCCCAGAATTCCTCAGGGCTCTTTACATTGAAAATATGTGAAGGGTCTGTTGAGAAGCCTCTTGCTTTAGGGGGGATTTATAATGATTGCTGAAAGCAGTGACTAGAGTTGTACAGAATGTTTACAGATGCCTTTAGAAAAACAGCAGAATGTGGAACTAATTGTGTTTATTCAAGATAATTATGAAACACAAATGACCAGTGCTGTGTACAAGTCCCCTGACAGCAGATGTTTAACTCATGGGATTTTAATCAGCGTAGTAATGATAGCCGTAGTATTAGCTTTAAACATTTCTTCATGCATGCAAACTCCTTAAGTATATTGCAACTATCTGTAATTATCATAGAAAATAAAATGCACACAAATAAAAAATGTAAGAATAAAAACACAGTTTCTTAGATCAACTTCTTCACCCTCTTTGTAAGATGCTTGTATGAATATTAAAGTGATATTAAAGTTATTTTTTTTTAAATAGTGAACATGTTATACTTCCCTGCTGTGTGCTGTGTTTTTGCACAGAGCAGCCCTGATCCTCCTCTTCTTGGGCCCCCCCTCCGGGGCTCTTGGCCCCTCCCTCCTGCCAAGTGCCTCCAGAGCAAGCAGCTTGCAATGGGGGCACCCAAGCAGGCTTTTATTCAACATTATGGCTCTGCATGTTTATTCACACACAGAGCTGTGACTCAGCCCTGACTCCTTATTTCTCCTCATTGGCTCACTGGCTGTGATTGTGTGGCTGCTGTCTTAGCCAATGAGGAGGGAGATTCCCTGGACAGCCGACACATCGCTGGAAGAAGCATGCCCGTGGAAGCCGCCAGTCATGGCACGGCCTCATTTAGAAATGGCATGATCACCGTTTGTAAAGTGCGCCTGCGCTGTTGTCTATGGCGCATGTTCTGCAGACATCAGCGCCCGTCATTATTGTAAATATCTCCTAAACCATGGAGGTTTAGTAGATATTTCAAGCACCTATATTAAGGCTTACCTGTAGGTAAAAGTGGTGGTAAAGGGTTTACAACCACTTTAAAGCACATGTCAAGGCATAATAATAATAAAAATAAAAAACATAGGCAGTACATCTTTGCAGTACATGCACATATCCCCATGTTGTATCCCTTTATAGACCTTCCAAGTACAAACAAATACTTGCAGGCAGTGGCGGAATTATTATGGTCACAACAGTCGCCGTTGCGACTGGGCCCTGTAGTTCCGCCAAGTCCGGGGGGCCCGCCCGTGTGATGGAGGGATGGGATCAGTAAGAGGCACAGGTGGTGGTGAGAGAGGATGGCACCAACACTGCCACTGCAGCCACCCCCCTCAAGTACCACTGCTGGTACTTGAGGAGGGGTGGTAGCGGTGATACCAGAGCGCAGTGGTAGTGGTGATACATGAGGGGGGTGGTGCCGGTGGTACTTGAGGGGGGTGGCAGTGGTGATGCCATCCTCTCCCACCACCACCCGTGCCTTATACTGATCCCATCCCCCTACCAGCCCACCACTGATCTCATCCCTATATCCCTATTACTTCTACAACAGAGGTGGTGGGGGGATAGTGATGAGATCAGTGGTGGGGGATGAGATCAGTAAGAGGCACAGGTGGTGGTGGGAGAGGATGGCACTGCCACTGTAGCCCCCCCCCCTCAAGTGAAATCAGAAACAGAATTGTTTTACTTTGTTGTACAGTGTAAAAAAATTAAGTATCAAAATCAGTCTTTTTGGGGGGCCTTCATGATTTCTTGCACCGGGGCCCTGAAGTCTCTAGTTACGCCACTGCTTGCAGGACATGCTCATAAATGCTGTTGTGAGCTGACAACACAGTCGTTTTGTAGAATGTGGGGTGTCAATCCTCCTTCTATACTCTTTTGTCAAACTATTCAACCACTCACCCTTTTTAGATCTCATAAAGGCTAATCATTTTGTAGTCCATGATAATAACTAGGTTCTTAGAGATTATATCAATTAGATCTGAATTTCTGATAAGGGCAAAAGCCTCAAACCCATCATTATGTATGTATGCAGAAGAGACATGAATGACATGAATGAACAGACTTAATGGTTGGGTAAAAACGTTTAAGAAAGGAGAGAGGAGGTAAAGAAAATTTGGACATTTACAAAATTATTATACAATGGCTATCATCCTCCAGCTATGAAAGCACATATAAGAAAAATATTTAATCGTGGTGTGCTAAGGATTAGAGAAAAAAAAAAGATTTTGAAGGAAAATCAGGAGAAAGAAAGAAGAGGGGAAGACCAAAATGGGCTTCTGATGTAAAAGAGGACCTGAGACAGTTGGGAGTCAAGACATCCCCAGGCATATGTGAAATCACCAACTAATGCAGTTAATTATTCTTTAATGTTTTTAACCACTTGCCAACTGCTTATAGTAGATAAATGTCGGCAGAATGGCACGGGCAGGCAAAGCAATGTACAGGTACGTTGCTTTAAATCGGCCGTCTTGCGGCCCCGCGAGCGCCGTGAGCTCCGTGACTGTGCCCGCGGGACCCGCAGATTCGATGTCCGCGGGTGTCCCGCCATCATGTCACGGAGTGGCAGAACGGGGCGATACCTTTGTAAACAAGGCTTTTCCCTCTTCTGCCTAATGACAGGACAGTGATCTACTATTCCCTGTGATCGGGAGCAGTGAACACTGTCATGTCACTGGTAGTCCAGCACCCTCACAGTTAGAAACACTCCCTGGGACACATTCTCGCCCCCCTACTGGTTAACCTTTTCAATGCCAGTGTCATTTACACAGCAATCAGTGCATTTTTATAGCACTGATCGCTGTATAAATGACAATGGTCTCAAAATAGTGTCATAAGTGTCCGATGTGTCCGCCGCAAAATCACAGTCACAATGAAAATCACAGATCGCTGACATTACTAGTAAAAAAAATTACTAATAAAAATTACATAAAACTATCCCCTGTTTTGTAGATGCTATAACTTTTGCGCAAACCAATCAACAGGGTCGCCATCAGGAATTTTGGGGCCCCTTACACAGCTTCAGGCATGAGCCCCCTGCAGCAGAGAACCGGGGGGGGGGGGGGTGTTGCTGCATTTTGTTGCAGATAAAATGTGCATTTGTTTCTCCATCTCTCTATCCATACCTCTATATGAGCATTCAGAGAGCTGGAGGAAGTGTCAGTGGACTATGAGTGTGCTGATTAATGCATTCATATTCCACTGAGAATTACAAGTTCATCTGCTGCAAAGGAAGACGGGACTTGTATTTTATTCAAGCACAATATTCCAAACCTGAAATGAGGTTAAGTGGGTGCTGCAGTGACCACCGGCTGGGAACTAAGGACAAAGTGAAAAGTGTCCAGAATAGGTCCAAAGTTTTTCTTCAGTGATCACATCATGAAGTTTTGGAGCCACGCAGGACCCTATCATCAGGCATGTGGAAAGCACAGTGAAAAACCTAATGACATTTAAAGAACCATCCACCAATCAGAAAACCAAAAAAAGGGCTGTAACCTGTCCCCTGTTGTAATAATATTGTCATAAGCCCGTCGGTCGTAATCATATTCTTTAAAAAAATACATAATTGCTAAGAACATAACAGATAGAATCATAATAAGAAATATAAATAATAGAAAACATTATAGAAATAATAAATACAAATTAAAAATGAAAAATCAAAAGCAAAATAAGGGAAATTAGATATAAAGGTGGGAAAAGAAGAAAAAAAGGAAAGAAAAAAAGAAAACATAATTGCACTGGGAAGGAGGGAAAGAAAAGGAAGACTGAAAAAATGGTAGAAAAATAAAAGAGGAAAAAGAAAAGAGCAAAATGGAAAAAGAAAAAAAAAAGAGTGAAAAGAGAAAACAAAGGGGAAAAAAAAGGGGGGGGGGGATAGAAAACAGAATAAAAAACACAAAAGTAGCCGGAGAACAGGAAAAAAAACAGATGAACAGAAAAAAGAGGCGGATGGAAATGGATAAGGAAAACAGGAAGAAGAGGGGGAGAGAGAGAGATGGAGAAAAAAGATGAAAAAAAAAGAAAGGGAAGAAACAAAATGCCATGTACAAATACCAATCATTAGAAATATTTATCCACCTCAATTATCTGTCTTCAAGGAAGCATGGGAAGGTCAAATTAGTGTTCAGGCCCCCTGGCTATGTAGTTGCAAAGTGTGTAAATCTGATAAGCCTCTCTATGCAGGAGGAGAGCATCATGATCCCCTCTTTTCATAGGTCAACATGACATGCTCAATCACCATGCCTCTTAATTTGTGAACCTGATGTTTATGTGTGACAAAATGGGTTTTGTCACATGAGCTTACTTAACCATTTGCTGACGGTCTAACCTGGAAAATACCTCATGACTTTGACGTTAAAGTGTTACTAAACCCACAACAGTAAAATCTGTCTGTATATGCAGAATAGCATGCTTGTTATACTCACTGTGTAACATAAGTGGTTAATCCTCTGTATTGTGTAAAAATGCACTTAGATTCTGTATGCACACATCCTTCCCCTCCTGGCAAGGTCAGATAAGACAGAGTCAGAGTGGTCCCCCTGCACATGCTCAGTTTGGTCTCTATTGCTGGAGAGAATATTTCCTGTTTGAGCTGAGCTTTTCCAGTCACATAGTATTGACATCACACATTTGGGTGTGTATACAGATCCTAAATGACAGGCAAGTCCCTCCCTCCTCCTCCATGCCCAGTAACTAAAAAAGAACACAGTGGGTGGGATGTCCCATCTTGATTGATGGATGATTCACCTCCCATAACAGCATGAGGATACAGGCTGTAGTGGAAATCTCCTCCTACCCGAACACTCAGTACTCAGTGGTATACAGATCAGACAAAAAGGTAAATAGTGGCAGTATTTTAATGTAAAAAGAAGATTTATAAGCTGTGGGCACTTGGGGGGGGGGGGGGGTTGGAACAATTTTCATATTACTGGGTTTAGTAACACTTTAACCACTTAAGACCCGGAGCAAAATGCAGGTAAAGGACCTTGCCCCTTTTTTGCGATTTGGCACTGACAATTGTGCGGTCGTGCGACGGGGCTCCCAAACAAAATTTGCGTCCTTTTCTTCCCACAAATAGAGCTTTCTTTTGGTGGCATTTGATCGCCGCTTCGCTTTTTATTTTTTGCGCTATATACAAAAATACAGAGACATTTTTAAAAAAAAATCAATATTTTTTACTTTTTGTTATAAGAAAAATCAAATAAACTACATTTTAGTCAAACATTTAGGCCAAAATGTATTTAGCCACATGTCTTTAGTAAAAAAAATCGCAATAAAAAAATAGCTACCTAGCGGGAACAGCGACACTAATACAGCGATCAGAAAAATGATTGCTTAGTGATGCTGGCAATAGGGTGTGAAAGGGTTAACAAGGGTGGTGATCAAGGGGTTAAAACTTTATTAGGGGGGAGTACGGGGGCTACCCTGGACCTAACACTAACTGCCTGTCACACTGACACTAAATACAGTAATCATACATATATGATTACTGTATTCAGTGACACTGTAACAGGGGGGGAGGGGGGGCGGTCGCAAGGGGTTAAGTCTGCCCGTGTTGCCTGGTGTCAGTGTAGTGTTAGTGCACACTTACTGTGAGATGTGATCACTCCTCAGCGGTGGTTGAAAATACCCCCGAGGGGAGAGATCACATCACTTCCCTCTTCCTGTGTTTAGAGGAAGTGACACGGCGGGAGTGTGTGGATTGGCTGGGAGCGATCCGGAGGGGGCGGACAAAAACAAATAGCCGCCCCGTCATCCCGGATTGCTTGGCCAGCTACGGGGACCGCCGCATGAACCGGGGGGGTCCCGATCGGACCCCCGACCCACGGCAAGGCAGGTATGTATACGTTGATGTGCCTGCCTGTGCCATTTTGCTGACGTAAATGTACATGCGGCGGTCCGCAACCAGTTAAATACCGGGGCTTATGGCTGCAGGTAGATGCCATAACCTCTGTATTTTCATTTCCGTTAGGCGCCGGTCTTTCAGATAAAAGTGGTCCCTGAGGCAGATTTGGGGGATCACTTTAAGAAGTGCGGAAGAGTTGCCACCCCTTCTGGCGCTTCCCGGTGGTTCGCGCACTTACGGTACCGACTTCTGAGCCCGGGAACCATCAGGCTATGGCATTGTCTTGCCATATCTATTTACTCTGCGTAACATCATCTTTTATATTATGCAGGAAAATTGGGGTATATATTATGTTATTTATTATGTTGTTTTTATTTTCATTCATTAATCACTTCAGCCCCGAAGGGTTTTACCCCCTTAATGACCAGACCATTTTTTGGGATACAGCACTGCGTTACTTTAACTGACAACTTGTGCGACGCTTCACACAAACAGAGCTTTCTTTTGGCGTTTTTTATTTTTTGTGCTATATACAAAAAAAGGCCGACAATTTTGAAAAAAAAAAAACAATGGGCCAGATTCAGGTACATCTGCGCATTATTGGACCGGCGTAGCGCACCGCCTTTACGTTAGACTGGCGCAATGTAGCGGCGCAATCACCCTATTCTCGTCGCTTTTACGCAGGAATTAGCGCCTGCGCAACGTTATTTCTGAGGCGGAGTAATCCAAAACATGGAAGGACGTGGAAATGAGCCGTGACCCCATGCAAATGAAGGGCCGGCCGGCTCGCGCATGCGCGCTTGAAGCAGACCATGTCAGCACCTCTGTGCGCATGCTCACAACTCGGGAAGAGCGCAATCAGTGAAATTGGAAGTGGACTAGGGCAAAATCATGAACTACGCAGACAGCATAAATAGACAGACACAAACGCACTTCCTCTGCAAAAGTACATCCCTTTGTATCCCTCCCTATACAGCAAGGTGCTTTTGTTCTGTTGTTAGTTGCGTTGTGGTTTGTCTTTGTGATATTTGTGGACTGTGTGATCTTGTGTTTGTTAGAAGATATTTGTAAGTGATTTTTGGTGACTGCTTGTGAGAGTTTTTGGTTGTTAGTTTTTTGTTCGTTTGTTTTCTTGCTTGTTTTCTTGCTTGATTTTTCCTGCTTGTTTTCTTGCTTGATTTTTGCTGCTTGTTTTTGTGAGTGATTTTTCCTGCTTGTTTTTGTGCGTGATTTTTGCTGACTGTTTGGGAGTGAGTTTTTGTCTGAGTATGACGGAGAGAAAGAGGAAGTTAAATTTCAAACAAAAAGTAAAGTGGGATGGGACTTTAAATGTGACTCGATGGGGTTTAAATAATAATTAAAACATAATTTTTAAAACAATATAGAAAAACTTTATTTGCCATCCATGGATGAAAGATTTAAAACATTTTACAGTCTGAGATAGAATACAACTTACTGTCTCTTTAGTCCAGGGTGTGCAAGTCCTGATAGTGTCAGAAGTGTGGCCTACACGTTTCGCGGTAAACCCCACTTTGTCAGGGCCTTTAAAGTAGCACAGAAAACATATAAATAGTCAAATGACCTAAAAGTACAGTATGGACAAAATTATAATGTGATATTTAACAAATACTGACATTTCATATACAGCATTTAAAAAAAAGTATCAATGTAGGGCATTTCTAATTCCACATTTAACATAAAGCTTTAACAAAGATACAGTTGCATATCATTCTGTCTGATGTTCAGCGGTGTCTCACAAACGCAAGATTAGTCAAAAGGAGTAAATAAACTAGTTATACACCTAAGTAAAAGATTTGTTTTGAGTAAATAAATACATTTTTAGTTTACCTTCAGACTATGCAGTCAGCGTGTCGGTCCAGAAGGAGTAGTGAGCCTAGAAAGCCCATGGGTGTAACCTTCCGGGCTTCGCCACAGAGAGCAGGGCAGAACCCTATGTATAGATAGCAGTAATATGAGTATTTATATTGACGTTATACTAATAAAGATCTATTCCCCCCTCTCCACCCCTCTCTCCCCATTCCTCCCCCCTTTTCCCCCCTTTTTTCTCCCCGTCCCCCCTCCCCTCTATTCCTCTTTTCTCTTTACATCTTTACATTACCCAAGCATCTTTATTAGTATAATGTCAATATAAATACTCATGGTACTGCTATCTATACATTGGGGTTTGCCCTGCTCTCTCTGGCAAGGTTACCCCCACAGGCTCCCTAGGCTCACTACTCCTTCTGGACCGACACACTGACTGCATAGTCTGAAGGTGAACTATAAATTAATTGATTTACTCAAAACAAATCTTTAGTGTATGACTAGTTTATTTACTCCTTTTGACTAATAGTACGTTTATTAGACACCGCTGAACATCAAACAGAATGATATGCAACTGTATCTTTGTTAAAGCTTTACATTAATTTGTTTGGATCTTATAAGTGGGCATTTAAAAATACCCCACATTGTTACAATGTTCTTACTGAAAAAATATTTTTTATAAGTTGTATATGAAATGTCACTTTATAATTTTGTTCATACTGTACTTTTAGGTCATTTGAATACTTCTATTTTTTCTGTGCTACTTTAAAGTCCCTGACAAAGAGGGGTTTCCCGCAACACGTGCAGGCCACTCTTCTGACACTACCAGGACCTGCACACCCTGGACTAAAGAGACAGTAAATTGTATTCTATCTCAGACTGTAAAATGTTTTAAATCTTCCATCCATGGATGGCAAATAAAGTTTTTCTATATTGTTTTAAAAACTATGGTATAGATTATTATTTAAATCCCACCGAGGCACATTCCAAGTCCTATCCCACTTTACTTTTAGTTAGAATTTTGTCATTTCCAGGGACGGTGCCTCTGTTGAGTTATAATTACTGCACATCTACCCCCACCCCTATGATCTCTCTCTCTCTCTCTCTCTCTCTCTCTCGCTATATATCTATCTATGTATATATATATATGTGATCATAAGTTTACATACCCTGGCAGAATTTATGATTTCTTGGCCATTTTTGTGTTGGTGTTTGGCTGAAGCCATTTCTTGGGCTGTCTTGCATGAACTGCACATTTGAGATCTCCCCAAAGTGGCTCAATGATATTGAGGTTCAGGAGTAGGGATGAGCCGAACACCCCTGGGTTCGGTTCGCACCAGAACCTGCGAACAGACCAAAAGTTTGTGTGAACTTTAGAACCCTGTTAAAGTCTATGGGACTCGAACGTTTGAAATCTAAAGTACTAATTTTAAAGGCTAATATGCAAGTTACTGTCCTAGAAAAGTGTTTGGGGACCCGGGTCCTGCCCCAGGGAAGTGTTTGGGGACCCGTGTCCTGCCCCAGGGGACATGTATCAATGCAAAAAAAGTTTTAAAAAACGGCTGTTTTTTCAGGAGCAGTGATTTTATTAATACTTAAAGTGAAACAATAAAGTTGATATATACCTTTAAATTTCGTACCTAGGGGGGGTTGTATAGTATGCATGTAAAGTAGCACTTGTTTCCTGTGCTTAGAACTGTCCCTGCACAAAATGTAATTTCTGAAGAAAAAAAGTAATTTAAAATCACTCACCTTAGGGTCTGGTATGGATATTAAGGGGAACCCTTACTTCAAATTAAAAAAAAATTATGTGGGGTTCCCCTCAAATATCCATTCCAGACCCTTCAGGTCTGGTATGGATTTTAAGGGGAACTCCACCCCAAATTAAAAAAAAATGCCGTGGACCCCCACATATTTTTTTTTTTAAATGACTTTTCTCTGTATTGCCGGGAGCCGACAATTCATTATAGCCGCGAGTGATTTTAGATTACTTTTTTTCCTTCAGAAATGACACTTTGTACAGGGACAGTTCTAAGCATAGGAAACAAGCGCTACTTTACAGGCAAAATATACAACCCCCCCCAGGTATGTAATTTAAAGGAATATTTCACTTTCATTGTTTCACTTAAAGAAATTATTAAAATCAGTGCTGCCAAAAAAACTGCAGTTTTTAAAACTTTTTTTGCATTGATACATGTCCCCTGGGGCAGGATCCAGGTCCACAAACACTTTTTATGACAATAACTTGCATATTAGCCTTTAAAATTAGCACTTTAGATTTCAAACGTTCGAGTCCCAAAGACTTTAACAGGGTTCTAAAGTTCACACGAACTTACCGCAAACACCTCAAATAGTTCGCTGTTCGGCGAACAGGCAATGTTCGATTTGAACATGAGTTCTACTCGAACTCGAAGCTCATCCCTATTCAGGAGACTGAGGTGGCTACTCCAGAACCTTCAATTTTTTTCTGCTGTAGCCAATGACAGTTCGACTTGGCCTTGTGTTTTGGATCATTGTCATGTTTGAATGTCCAAGCTTCCTGGCTGATGAATGCATATGTTCCTCCAGTATTTTTTGATAACATACTGCATTCATCTTGTCATCAATTTTGGCCAAATTCCCTGTGCCTTTTTAGCTCACACATCCCCAAAACATCAGCGATCCACCTCCATGTTTCACAGTAGGAATGGTGTACATTTCGTCATAGCCTTGTAGACTCTCTCCAAATGTAACGTTTATGGTTATGGCCAAAAAGCTGAATTTTGGTCTCTTCGCTCCAAATGACTTTGTGCCAGAAGGTTTGAGGCTTGTCTCTGTGCTGTTTGGCGTATTGTAAGCGGGATACTTTGTGGCATTTGCGTAGTAATGGCTTTCTTCTGGTGATTTGACCAGGCAGCCCATCTTTCTTCAAGTGTCTCCTTATTGTGCATCTTGAAACAGCCACACCACATGTTTTCAGAGTTCTGTATTTCACCTGAAGTTATTTGTGGGTTATTCTTTGCATCCTGAACAATTTTCCTGACAGTTGTGACTGAAGTTGTAGTTGGTCTACCTGACCGTGGATTGGTTTCAACAGAACACCTAATTTTCCACTTCTTGATTTGAGTTTGAACACTGCTTATTGGTATTATCAATTCCTTGGATATCTTTTTATGTCCCTTTCCTGTTTTATACAGTTCAGCTACCTTTTCCCACAGATCATTTGACAATTATTTTGCTTTCCCCATGACTCAGAATCCAGAAACGTCAATGCAGCACTGGAAGAAAGATGCAAGGATCTGTCAGAAGTCCAGAAACTCATTGACCTTTTATACACACAAACTAAATACAAGAAAACAGATCACAGGTGAGGATAACTACTTTTAAAAGACGAACCCCTTTGTGTCAACTTGTGTGCATGTTATCAGGCCTAAATCACCAGGGTATGTAAACTTTTGATCAGGATCATTTGGGTAGTTTCTGTTGCCATTATGATTTAAAAAGAATAAACACAATTGATTGATAATACATGGTGATAGGTGATGGGTCACCTGTGATCACCTGTAAGTTCCTATTCTGTTTTGCTATCTTTGCTCTGGGTGCGAGGAGTCCTACGATTGATCGGGTAATCAGCAAGACACTAACACGAGTATCATGTAGCAAGATTACAGTTTATTATTAGATACTGGCCGGTTTTATTGTCCGTGCATGGGAGGCACCCATTCATGGACCAACCAATCATATTACAGTATTTTACAGTATATTTTTGTACAAAGTTTGCCTGGAGATAAATGTATTAATGTATGATAGATGAAATAAAAGTCTGCCTAGAGATATTGCTAAGTCACAGATACAAATATATTTTAATCATATTAGTCTATCTTATGTCCATAACTGTCCATAATATTTTCACACATTTCTGCAAAATATTAGCAAATATGTGTCTTTGCAATGCCTGTGGTTTCTTTTGCTCTTAGCCACAAGCTTTTAAGTTTCCTGTCTTCTCATGCAGTTCAGCCATACTTAAAACATTTAACTTAAAAGTTAATAAGAGTTCAAGTTAGCAGGCATAATATGAAAATTAATATAAAGCTGATATGATATCATAAAGCGAAAAAGGTAACCCCGCTTTCCTATCAAATGGCTTCAGCCAAACACTAACCATGAGTGAAAGAAATGTTTTTGTGTTATTCATATTCTCTGAAAAATGGCCAAGAAATCATAAATTGGAAATGTAAACTTTTTAGCACGACTGTATATATACCGTATTTATCGGGGTATTGCTCGCTCCCGCGTATAGCGCGCACCCCTAAAGTAGTCCCGAAATTCCTGTAAAAAAAAATGTTATAACATTTTATTACTTAAAGTTTTGGTGTCTTGCCCAGCGTCTATCGTCCGGTTCTGCGTCCGTCTGCGGCCTCGGTGGTGTTCTCTCGGCTTCTCCAGCGCTGTCCGAGTTGAATCCCCGCTTCCCGCGCTCAGTTTGAAGCCTCCGCCAACATATACCGAGTGCAGTACACTCAGGCACGCTCGGCCACGCTCGGCTTGTCACGCATAAACGTCACAGAGCGTGACTACGAGCGAAGCCGAGCCTGGCCGAATGTACCCGAGTGTACTGCACTTGGTATATGTCGGAGGCTCAGTTCAAACTGAGCGCGGGAAGCGGTAAGCAGGTATCGGAGTATATCGCTCACCCACAATTTCCCCTTATTTTAAGGGGAAAAAAGTGCGCGGTATACGCCGATAAATATGGTTTATATATAATATTTGGGGGTTCAATGTTATTTTCTAGCAAAAAATACAGATTTTTGCTTGTAAACAAATAATGCCTGATAATGGCTGGGTTCACCTGATCACCATTTCAGCTAAAGCCAAAGCCTTTTTGATGACACTAGTGTGACTTTGAAAATGAAGGGCCTATCACTTTCCTGACATACACTAATTTCAAGATGTAGACACAATACTGTGGCAATTTATGTAATCATGTGTATGATAAGGCTTACGTTTGTGTGGGTGTGTAAAGTGTTCGCCACATATCAGAGAATTGTAGATGTTACAATTTTGTCACCTGTGTACTAGGCTTTAAAGAGCTTTCAGAGCTTGTATATAATATACTATATATACAATGAATTCAGTTGTTTCCCTAGAGTACAGGCTTAAAAGCTATTGCTTTTGGCTGAGTTCACACCATTGGGAAGGTTCCATGCATCCAATTCGCAATAGCAGGAGATTTTGACCACCTCTCTATGGAACCAGTTCACATATCTCCACAGCGGGTCCAGCGTTGGCCCGAGGTCGCATCTCCATGGAGTAGGCCCAGTTATGCTGGCTGGGGCCTACAATTCAAAAGGGCATCCCAACCTGTCCATCCAAGTGGGGGAAGCTGCTTAACGAAGGAAACCAGGGGAGGACCTGCCCTGGAGGACACCAAGCAAAGCAAGCTAATGTCTCGGGATAGGCCTGGTGACTTTGTTATACAGGGATCCACTACTCTATTTGTCTTACAGTTCGGCGGATCGGCTTAAATGCTCTTTTACTATAAGGCTGGAAATTCTTATGCCGCATACACACGATCCTTTTTTCGGCATGAAAAAAACGTTGTTTTTCAAAAATGTAATTTAAAAAATTTGTGTGGGCTTCACATAATTTTTCAGGTTTTGGGTTGTAAAAAAATTATCGTATGTGGGCTAGGGGTGAGCTCCGCGTTCGATTTGAACGTATGTTCGACTCGAACATTTTCCTTTCTTTTGTTAGACGAAATTTGAACAAAACGGGTCGTTCGCACCAAATTCCAGTGACGCGCAACGGCCCATAATTCACTGCGGCATTGCGCGCTGATGATTGGCCAAACATGCACTATGACCCTGCATGCTTGGCCAATCACAGCGGGCAAAAAACAGAGAGCCATAATTGGCAAAAGCCAGGGTGGCTTTGGGCAATTATGGCTCAGGGCTTTAGCACACGCCCCACACTGGGCGGCCTCGTGTAGTGTGTTCCAGCGCTGAACAGAGATCAGTCAGAGAGAGAGAGAGAGACTGTCTTTTTATATAGCTAGATAGAGCAGGCAGGCTAGTCAGTTTAGCTTAATTTACAGTGTGTAGAGGATATATATACATCCCTAGGAGTTGTACATATATTTATACACTGTATAGCTTAGCTAGATCAGTTCTTCCTAATTTACTGGCAGGCAGCTGATTGTGCTATTTAAAGACGTTATCACTAGTGATGAGCGGAATACGCCATATTCGATTTCGCGATATTTCGCGAATATTTTGAAGAATATTCGCTAATATTCGTTAATATCGAATATTCGTGATATTTTATAAAAAAAAAAAAATTGCGAAATTTCGCAATTTTTTTGGATAAAATATCACGAATATTCGATATTTACGAATATTCGCTATATTTTATAAAAAAAAAAAAATATCGAAATTTTGCATATGCGAAAGCGAAAATGATTGCGAAATTTCGCTATTTTTTTTGGATAAAATATCACGAATATTCGATATTTACGAATATTCGCTATATTTTATAAAAAAAAAAATTGCGAAATTTTGCTAATGCGAAATTTTGCTAATGCGAATGCGAAATTGATTGCGAAATTGATTGCGAAATTTGAAAAAATACGAATATTCGAAATAGCGAATATTCGCCGCGATATTCGAGTTATTCGCGAAAACTCGAATATGCAATATTCGTAGCGAATATTCGCAATGCGAATATTCGTGAGCAACACTAGTTATCACAGGAATTTTATTTATTTTTTTTAAATTTAAGCATCATTAAAATAATGCAGGAGCAGGAGCAGGTACAATATTTAAAGGAATTTTTCATTTTTTTTTTTATAAACATCATTAAAATCACTGCTCCTGGAGCAGTGATTTTAATAATGTTTAAATAAAAAAAAAAGAAAAATTCCTTTAAATATTGTACCTGCTGGGTGTCTATAGTTTGCCTGTGGGTCTTGCCCCAGGGAACATGTATTAATGGAATTTTTTTTTAAAATACCTTTTTTTTTATTAGGAGTCCTGCTCCTGAAAAAACAACCGTTTTTACAACTTTTTTCCATTGATACATGTTCCCTGAGGCAAGACCCGGGTTCTCAAAGACGTTTTCTAACAATAACTTGAATATTGGTCTTTAAAATGAGCGTTTTTGAATTCGAACGTTCGAGTCCCATAGACTTCAATGGGGCGGTCTGTTCGATCGTTGTGGTGTGAACCGAACACAGGGGTGTTTGGCTCATCCCTAGTGTGGGCTAAAACAACGTAAAAAAAAAAAAAACGTGCATGCTCAGAAGCAAGTTATGAGAGGGGAGCGCTCGTTCTGGTAAAACTACCATTCATAATGGAGTTAGCACATTCATCACGCTGTAACAGACAAAAAAACGCAAATCGTCTTTTACTAACACGGAATCAGCTAAAGCAGCCCAAAGGCGAATGGAACTTCCCCTTTTTAGTTCCGTCGTACGTGTTGTACGTCCCCGCGCTTTGCTAGATCATTTTTTAAAGACAATGGTCGACATGCTGAAAAACTACGCTTTTTTTTATGATGAAAAATGATCGTGTGTACGCGGCATTAAATCCTGTGGCAGAGGATCCCTAACTATCCATCTTTCATTCTCAGATGGTCTGTGGCAGAGACTGTTCTCATACTGGTTCATGCATCATCCCGGCTGCTAGGTCATGTGAGAGGGGTCTATCCGGGTGAGCAATACCCACTCAAGATTGAGTGGTGACTGACTGATTGGAACTTTAGATATTTTTGTGCATTCTGTACCACATACCTGAACCTTCCCCTTCTCTCTATACTCTCCACTTTCTTCACAAGTTTTATGCAGCAAAAATAAAACAGTTGAAGGTTTTACATCTTGTGTGGACATTGCAATTTCTACAGACTTTCCTCCCCTGACAACGAATCTTGAGGTAACGTGCAAGGCCCAAAACTAACCAGCAGCTCCTACAGGGGTAATGCTACATATATTTTTATTAGGCTCATTGGTTTGGTCTATTTGATGAATTCTTTAAAACAAATGTATTGAGTTTCTTTAAGGCCCTGTACACACGATCAGACATGTCTGATGAGACTTGTCCGACAGACCGTTCTCATCAGACAACTCTGAACTTGTCTGATGTGCGTACACACCATCGGACCAAAATCCGATCAGACCAAAACGCGGTGACGTAGAACACAACGACGTGATGAAAAAACGAAGTTCAAAGCTTCCAAGCATGCGTCGACTTGATTCTGAGCATGCACAGGTTTTTGGTCAGATGATTTTGTGTACTAACCATCGAACCTGTCCGACGGACAGGTTTCCATTGGACAGGTTTTAAAGCATGTTTTAAAACTTTGGTCTGATGGAAAACGGTCCGATAGGCTGTACACACCATCGAACTGGTCCGATGAATACGGCCTGCGGACCGGTTTCAGCAGACATGTTCGATCGTGTGTATGCGGCCTAAGTGATTTAAACCAATTAAAAAAACTTAAATACTATTTTATCAGTGTAGCACTTCATCAAAGCAAATAGAGTCTTGAAAATAACTTGTCATTTTAACACCTTTAACAATTTAAATGCATTTCTTAACATATGCTAATTTGGATGTTGTTTTTAAAAAGTTAGAGGTATAAGTTGATGGCATTTGTTTTAAAAATAATATGTTAAGCACCTGGTGAAAGCTCTGTAGATACTAAATGCTGTGAAGCATCAATGGGTGGCTCCTTCTGTCAGTAAGATTCATTTACATACTTCACATGCACATATTATTTTAAATGCTGTTAGATATGTATATATATATATATATATATATATATATATATATTTGTATTGTATACTAATATATTTGCTTGCCAACAAAGTTTGACATTTTTTTAGCAGGTTTTGTCTTATTATAGGCAAAACACATCTTTCTAAACACACCTGTCTTATAAAACTTTTGAAACTGCAAGTTCCAAATATAAGTAGGCACCAAACGTTAGAAAAAAAGGGATTGTCTTTTGTCCATTTTTCTGATCCTGAGTGTAAGGAAAACATATGGTTAGAAAGGGTTTATTTATCGAAGTATATGTTAACCCAATCACTAAAAGCTAAAAGAATATAAGGCATTCTGTGAGTGAGCAAGGGGAGATTGAGATATCCATATGTCCTTGATCCAATCACAGAATGTCTTGTATTCCTTAACCACTTCAATACAGGCACTTATACACTTTCCCGCCTAGACCAATTTTCAGCTTTCAGTGCTGTTGCACTTTGAATGACAATTGCGCGGTCATGCTACACTTTACCCAAACTAAATTTTTTATCATTTTGTACCCTCAAGTAGAGCTTTCTTTTGTTGGTATTTGATCACCTCTGAGATTTTTATTTTCTGCAAAAATGACTGAAAATGTAGAATTTTTTTTTTGTTTCTGTTATAAAACATTGTAAATAAGTACGTTTTCTCCTTCACTGATGGTACTGCACTGACCGGCACTGATAAGGTGGCACTAATGGGCACCGATGAGGTGCCATTGATGTGGTGGCATTGATGGGCACTGATGATAGGCACTAATATGCGGCACTGATGGGCGGCACGGATGGGCACTGATAGGCGGCACGGATAGGCAGCACGGATAGGCGGCACAGAGGGGCATGGATAGGCGGCACGGATAGGTGGCATGGATAGGCGGCACGGATGGGCACGGATAGGCGGCACAGATGGGCACTGATAGGCGGCATAGATGGGCACTGATAGGTGGCACGGATGGGCATAGATGGGCACTGATATGCGGCACTCATGGGCCAAACAATGCCTGCCAATCAGTGATGCCCATTGTGGGCACTGATTGGCATCTGTGGTGGGCACTGATTGGCAGTGGGCTTCCCGGGGGGCTGTGCTGATAGTCGATCAGCACAAACCCCACCTGTCAGCAGAGCAGCCGGTCGGCTCTCCTCTACTCGCGTCTGACAGATGCGAGTGAGGAAAAGCCAATTACCGGCTTTCCCTGTTTACATTGTGATCAGCCGTGATTGGACACGGCTGATCACATGGTAAAGAGTCTCCGTGAGAGACTCTTTACCTAGATCGGTGTTGCGGGGTGTCAGACTGACACCCCGCAACAACAATCACCACGATGCGCGCCCCCGGGAGCGCGCATCGGCTCAATATCCTGAGGACGTCATATGACGTCCACTCAGGATATTGAAACCACTTTGCCGATGTCAATCTGTCATTGGTGGGCGGCAAGTGGTTAAAAAGAATACACAACATTTTGTGAATAGAGGAATAAGCAATCCGTTGTGATCACTGTGCTCAAGCCTTGACTGTCAGTCTTGCTGCTGGAACTTCAGTGGTAACACCACTGTCAGAGGCTGCATGTAAGTCGCCTTGTGACATTCAAATGCCACGATTCTGAACAAACAACTAAGGTTCCTTTCACACTTGTACGACTTCAAAGTCGCACGATTGTACCGCGATTTCGCGGACGCGACTTTACCGCGATTTTGCCGCGATTTCAATGAATGCCTGTGTAAGTGGCATCAAAATCGGACCAAAGTAGTGCAAGGACTACTTTGAAGTCGGCACCACTTAAAGTCGTGCCAGTATGAATGGTGTTCATTGAAAATAATGGAGAATGACTTGTCATACGATTTTGCAGTCCAAAATCGTGGGACAAGTCGTGTAAGTGTGAAAGGGCTCTAAACCAAATTACATAATTTATGTTAATTGCTGAAGTCTATTAAAAATGTTTAATTCATTTGAATGAATGATTCAATTCCTCAATCAAATACACTTGTTTCATAGTTTTTGAATGAATCTGTACCTGTCAGGTGGAGAGGGATCATATATTTTCGCCGTTCGAGCCATCACGTCTGTCCATCGGTAGCCGCCGCAGCTATAAATAGTGTCATTCGGATGCCCGCACATGCGCAGAAGAATGATAGGGCTTAATGACATCATCGCGACCACGTCGCATAATGATGACACATAGTCATCAATACTAAACATATCGCTGTCTCGAAGTACAATGATGTATACTCCGCATGGGCACAAAAAAGCACTGACACAAGTCAGAGTGCAATGTCTTTAAAGGGCAAAACCAGCAATTGGAGCCAAAGTAACATGCCACATCCGGCAAAAGGACAGAAACCGGGCATAATATTGCAAAAATAGCTTCTCAGGTCTTATAATAAAAGAAAGACAGTTTGTCTACTTTGACGGAGGACAAAAATGATCAATGTCCCTAGAATAGATAAAAATGCTAGACCAATTAATACACTTTAAATGAAAAATTAAATGACTGGCATATTATTATAAAATATTGAACGTAAATGGGCGGGGGCCCCCTATTGGGCGGGGCCCATGGGCTTGAGCCCAGTCAAACCCAACGGTAAGTCCGGCCCAGATTACTGGTACCCAGCTAATATTTTTTTTTGCCCACATTTCAGCTTTAAAAAATATAATTTTGTTCTGCTTCAAAGCTTATATGAGATTTATAAGAGTGATTGGGTTTACTTTTTCTTTACTTTTACTAGCCTGCTTCTGTGTACTCTTGTTATCTTGGGTGCATGATCCTTTAGTAACACTAGCATGTTCATGTATTTTCAAAAATAATTTTCAATATCATTTATTAAATCTGCAGCTTTTTATTGAAACAATACCTGGTTATAAAGGTTCTTGTCCAGGCACTTCCTGTTATAGGGTTACAATTTCCCATTCCTGTCTCCCTTCCCTTGTCTTACAAGACCATAATGCTGCGTACACACGGTCGTTTTTTGTCTTGTAAAAAAACGTCATTTTAAAAAACGACGTTGCCAACACACCATCGTTTTCTGAAAATGCTCTTGCAAAGCGCAGTTTCGTACAACACGTACGACGGCACTCTGTTCCATTCAAGCTCACGTCATAACTTGCTTCTGAGCATGTGCGGGTTTAAAAACGTTGTTTTAAACGTCGTTTTAACGTACACATGATCATTTTTTATGACACAAAGAACGACATTCTGAATTTTTTTTGTTGTTTTTCAGAAGACATAAAACAACGTTTTGCCCACACACGATCATTTTAAATGACGTTTTTTAAAACGTTGTTTTTTTTTTTTTCATCACAAAAAAATGACCGTGTGTATGCGGCATTAGAGGCTGTTTCAAAATACATTATACAGATGTGGTCCACCAATCTCACTATCAGGAAACTTACAGTGAGGAATACCATGCAGCCACAGATGGAGTACATGTAGGCAGAAAATGGCTCCAAACAGAGCCTTGGCAAACTAAATGTAATTCAGTTAGGGTGTACATCTAATTCAAAACACATCTAAACCAAAAAATATATATATATTGCAGTCTGCCAGTCCTTAAATGTGGTGGCTGCATTCGTTTTCTTCTTTTCAGGCATTTTTTCCTTCATTATAACACAATAACATGTGTAATTTCCTGGGAGACAATGCTTGCTAACTGTACTGTATCTAAGGAGGAGCCACATTGTTAACCTAGAACAGGACTGCAGATGTAGAACCCCCCCCCCCCCATCTCCTCCATAACATAAGAATCAAATAAGTGTAAATACCTTTTTTGGATAGATGTCTTGCAGTACTTGCCCTTTCTTCCTAGCAAGTTATGGATTATTCTGAACTATATAACTGTTATCCCTTTATTCAGTATTTTTGACAATGCTAATGGCTGGACTGCTTTTGTAATTTAGAAGGCTACAGTTTATGTTTATGCTTTAGATTTTTTACCATTATGTTAATATATTATGTAACAAAACATTAATGCAATGTAACAACAGAGCCGTGGGCCCTGTGCAAGAAACCATGAAGCGCCCCCCCCCCCCCCTGAACCCCGGTCGGAGCCCTTCCCTTCAAGCCTTTCAATCAATGTGGCAGAACACCAGGGCCCAGTCACAAGTGTGACCTTTGCAGCCCTGGTAGTTCCGCCACTGGTGTCAGTAATTTTTTATTTTATTTTCATATTTTTTTTTACACTTTGTTGTCTTTGGTGAGATATCAGGGGTCTAAACAGACCTCTGATGTTCCACTTTTGAGACAAAGAATGGAGGCTGAGGACACAGCCTCAATCTCCATCTCTGCAACCTAAGCTGCACAAAATGAATGGACAGTAATACCTCTGTGCAGAGCTTTCTTTTCATTCACAAAATGAACCATAATAAACACAGTTAGTGATCAGTACCGACCACTGTCCATTCCAAAAAGGAAGGGTCTGGTAAATGACACGTTCTCTATACTGGCACATCCTCCACAGAGGGGGGATGCTGGCAGAGCTGGGGGGTGGGAGGGGGGGCACGTGTAGAGAGTTGATTGAGATATAATTTGTTTGGATTGTGCCAGTTTGTTCTACAGTATTATTTGGCATCACATTAGGGCGGGTTTATATTAGGAGATTTGTTTCTCCCATGGGGCCTTCTTACTAAGATGAGAATTGTTCACTTCCAATATCTTAAAGCGGTATTAAACCTAAAACCAAAATGTATTATTTTGCAGCTTATCAATCATAAGATGTGGTAGCTTTATCAGTTTTATTTTAAATGACTTTTAATCTTTTGTTATCACCTGGTGATCTGGCCACTAATGCTGCATACACACGATCAAAATTTCCGACAAGAAAAGTTTGATGTGAGCTTTTGGTCGGAAATTCCGACTGTGTGTAGACTACATCTGACTTTTTTTGTCGGAGTTTCCGACAGCAAAAATTTGAGAGCTGGTTCTCAAATTTTCAGACGGGAAAAGTTCTTGTCAGAAATTACGATCATCTGTATGTAATTCTGACGCGCAAAAAACACACATGCTCGGAATCAATTTGATGCATGCTTGGAATCAATTTGACGCTTGTTCGGAATCATTGTACTTAACCACTTGCTTACTGGGCACATAAACCCCCTTCGTGCCCAGGCGAAATTTCAACTTCCGGCACTGCGTCGCTTTAACTGACAATTGCGCGGTCGTGCGACGTGGCACCCAAACAAAATTGGCGTCCTTTTTTCCCCCACAAATAGAGCTTTCTTTTCGTGGTATTTGATCGCCCGTGCGGTTTTTATTTTTTCGTTATAAACAAAAAAAGAGCGACAATTTAAAAATATATATATTTTTTACTTGTTGCTATAATAAATATCCCAATTTTTAAAAAAAAAATAATATTTATTTTTCTCAGTTAAGGCCGATACGTATTCTTCTACGTATTTTTGTAAAAAAAAAAAAATCACAATAAGTGCACCTACAAAATAGGGGACAGAATTATGATTTTTTTAAAATATTTTTTTTTACTAGTAATGGCGGCGATCTACGATTTTTATTGGGATTGCGATATTGCTGACACTTTTGACACATTTTTGGCGCCATTCACATTTATACAGCGACCAGTGCTATAAATATGCACTAATTACTGTATAAATGTGACTGGCATTGAAGGGGTTAACACTAGGAGGTGAGGAAGGGGTTAAATGTATTGCCTGGGTGTGTTCTAACTGTGTGGGGGGAGGGGGGTGACTGGGGGAGGTGATCGATGCTGTGTCCCTATGTACAAGGGAAACAGCATCTGTCTCCTTTCCCTGACAGGACGTGGAGCTGTGTGTTTACACACACAGCTCCACGTCCCTGCTCTGTCACCGCCGATCGTGTGTACCTGACGGACATCGTGGCCGCCGGGTACACGCATCGAATCCTCGTAAATCAAGTAGATCACGTCCAAAGACGTGACCCCGGCGCCTCAGGTCCGCGCTGTTGCCATATTCTGTCAATGGCGCGGACCCGAAGTGGTTAATTTTTCTCAGATCATTGTAGTGTACATCACTGCGTTCTTGACGGTCAGAATTTCGTGTGACCATATGTATGCAACACAAGTTTGAGACAAAATTGCGTCTGAAAAAAATCCACGGTTTTCTTGTCCGAATTTCTGTTTGTGTGTACGCAGCCTAACACACCTCCAGTATTGATTAGAAAAGGGGGGAAATGAGAGTGGGACTTTGAGTGAGGCAATGAGGGGTAAATTCATGTGCCTCCATCCCTGATGTATTAGTGAGACACAACTCTGGAGGAAAGAGGATAGGACACAGCAGACCACTGCATTATCAGTTTGGGGGGATGATTGTGTTAGCTGTATTAGCAGATTTGTATACAATAATAAATTGAAGCCAAACATCAAATTACACTTTATAATCAGTTATATCAAAGTTGTTTTGCTTTTAGGGAGCTGTGGTGGCTCAACGTGATTGGCACTGCGCTGACAAGCCATTCACCTCTGCAGCCAAGGGTTCGGATCCCGGTCTCGGCTACATGTGAATTGAGTTTGGTGGTCTCAGCCCGGCTCCCGGTGGGTGTGCTATGCAAGGTACGCCTGTGCTTAGTACGCCCACCCCCCCCCCACAAAAACCAACACACTTGCACGCACACGAAATTGGTTTAAAACACATGCACTTTGGCCATGCGGTCTCTTAAAATAAAGAGAGGCGAAGGACATACGGGGCTGGCTGGGTGGGCTAGGCCCCCTCACTCCCTCATAGGGGGAGTCCCTCTGCCCCATTGGGGTCCCGTTGGGCCCCAGTTGGGCTCCCAAGAGGAGCAGGTAGGGCGGGGTGAGTGGGAGGCCCTCCTTCACACCCGCCATTGCCACCAGGGGCATGGAGAAGGATGGCGATTGCCTCCGGGGGGAGGGTCTGCCTACTCCCAACTCCTGCAGTCCGGCTCCTCTCTCTCGAGTTCACGCACAAAAAAAAAAATACACTTTAAAAAAAAAATAAAGTTGTTTTGCTTTTGAGATAAAGGTTTTACACAAATAAATAAAAGACTCTGGGCCAGATTCAGAAAGAAGTTACATCGGCGTATCTAGAGATACGCCGCGTAACTTCTAAGAAGAGCCAGCGTATCTTTTTTCTGTATTCAGAAAACAAGATACGCCGGAATTTAGCTAAGATACAAGCGGCAAAAGTCTTTTACGCCGTTGTATCTTACTTGCATATTTACGATGGCCGCTAGGTGGCGCTTCCGTCGATTTTCGCATTGGATATGCAAATGAGCTAGATACGCCGATTCACGAGCTTACTTGTGCCCGGTCGTCGTATTTTACATTGTTTGCGTAAGCGTAATTCCGGCGTAAAGTTACCCCTGCTATATGAGGCGCAGCCAATGTTAGGTATGGACGTCGGGACAGCGTTGTATTGTACATCGTTTACGTCATTTGCGTAAGTCGTTCGGGAATGGGGCTGGGCGTAAGTTACTTTTAAGTCGATATCAATGAATATTTGCGACGTGATTTGGAGCATGCGCACTGGGATATGTTCACGGCCGGCACATGCGCACTTCGGAGAAAGCTTCAATTGCGCGGGGTCACGATTCATTTACATGGATCATGCCCCCATCTTCCACATTTGAATTGCGCGGGCTTACACCGACACATTTACACTACGCCGCCGTAACTTACAGCGCAAGTGGTTTCTGAATAAGGAACCTGGCGCTGTAAGTTACGGCGACGTAATGTATCTGAGATACACTACGCCCGCTTAAAGATAGGCAGATGTATCTGAATCCGGCCCTATCATTTTAATCACCCCTGCAGTGGTAAATGGATTGTCTCATCCATGTAAACTGATACATTCTGCCGGAGAGCTTCAGTTTCTGAAAAACAGCAGACTTGCTGGCTGAATCACCAGATGAAAATAGAAGGAAGAAAGCCTAAAAAGGAAACAAATACAGCCATTACATGCAATATAATAAATGTTAGCTTTTGCCGTGTTCATTCAATTAATATGTTCAAAGAAAAATCAGTTTATTTTAATCTCCCTTTGACTAGATTGGGTAATGAAAATGAATGCAGCTTCACTGTATGTAATAAGCTAATTGAACTTTTAGCTACGCAGAGTTAACAGTCTTTACTCCTTTAGTAAACCCCATCGGTCGAGGTATATTGTAAATAATAATATTTGATTACAAATGATTTGAACAGCATAATGGGAATTTTAATCGGAAGGTAGAAGAAACACTGAGACATTCATTTGAGGGCAAGAAGATGACTATTAATCTCTGTCACTCATACTGCCACATACGACAAGGTCCTCTCTGTTCTCCTTATACCAACCTTTATTATCAATTTTTATAAGCATCATTTTGCTATAAATGACCACCAAAACTAACAACTGAATGATGAAAATGTTTCCTGTCTTTATACTGCACATAATAATAATGACAAATGTGGGTCATAAAAAGTAGAACTCATCCGGAACGATAAGTTATCGTAACAAGCTACACTCATAAACTTTAATTAGAAATAAAGTCAATTAGTGTAATTATTTATCAGTGGTTTTTAACACAACTTAATGTACCACCTGAAACCCAGATGCTCATTAAGCATCACAATACCTTTAAAAATATGGCATTATCTTCTAGGTTGACCATTAGTGCTCAGTATACAATATAAATGCTAAACAGTCTACCATTGTTGTCATTATACTGGAATGAACCCAAGAGTAAACCAAATGAAATATGCTGTTTATATCAGTGTCAACACATTCAGCATATTGCATTGCCATATTATTATAAACTTGAACTTTTTACTAGAAAAACGTCAGCCAATAGCTTTTGTATCTGTTGATCAGACTTATGCAGATCTATGAAGGCACAAGACAGTTTAAGTACATGTGCATTTTTGGGAAGCTTTGCATCAGATTAGCCGTACCAAATACAGGGCTGTAATGCCGTGTACACACGCTCAGAATTTCCGACAACAAATGTTCGATGGGAGCTTTAATGGGAGCTTGTGGTCGGAAATTCTAACCGTGTGTAGGCCCCATGGACATGGCAGCTCACGGGAAGGGATTCAACACCATCCACCCAGGTTCTAAGAATCTGGGCACGTTATCATCTTTGGGCATTACTTTGGACAGATTGTCCTTGTCCAGCCTGTGCATTGGTTCTACTACCTTTGTGCATATTTTGGTGGGTTTAGTGAACTATATTTGAAAAAAAAAAAAACTTTTCTGCTTACCAGCAGACTGTGTTTCGTTTTTACTCTGCTGTTCATTAATATGACCACCATGCTCCTGAAGAAGCGCAATGATACGCGAAACATGTAGAGCAAGAAAATTCTTCTGCATGTGGACCCATTTTAAGGCTATTCACTTCACATCTGTTTTGTTCAACTGTTACTGTTTTTTGGAAATGTACTTTACTCATTTGAGTTCACCAAAATAACTGTAGTTGTTGGAAGCGAAATGAAAGCATCATTTTGGGCAATGTATTTATAATTATTATACAAACAGTCTTAAATGGACTACTGTTTTTATATATTTGTACAATAAAAACTCCTAGATTTTTACATGAAGTACCCATGTGCCGTTTAAAGTCCAATTTCTTAGCGTAATTAGTGTCCATCGGACATGTTTTCTAAGAATTTCTGACAACAAATATGTGAGAGCTGGTTCTTAAATTTTTTGACAGCAAAATCTGTTCTCATACATTCCGATCGTGTGTGGACAATTCCAGCGCACAAAATTCTATGTACGCTCTGAATCAAGTAAGCGCTCGGTCTGGTAAAACTAGTGTTCGTAATGGAGATGGCACATTCGTCACGCTGTAACAGACTGAAAAGCATGAGGCTGAAAAGCACGAATCGTCTCTCAGCAAACTTCTACTAAGATGATAGGTATTGAACTTCCCCTTTCTAGTGCCATTGTACATGTTGTACGTCACCGCGTTCTTGACGTTCGGAATTTCCGACAACATTTGTGTGACCGTGCGTATGCAAGACAAGTTTAAGCCAACATCCTTCGGAAATGTATCCACAGTTTTGTTGTCGGAATGTCCGCTCGTCTGTACGTGGCCATTCCATAATATGTCAGCGTAACATAACTGAACTAAGCTTTATGATTGTGGGTTTACATATAAAGTTATGACGTTATTGAAATGCTCTATAGATGCTAGGTATTGCCATAGTGTGGATCCATCTATGGAGCATCTATGGAGCACATTAACATCAATTCTGGTCACCAATCCTCAGGAAGGATGTGCTGGAGCTGGAGAGAGTCCAGAGAAGGGCAACATAGCTAATAAGGGGACTGGAGGAGCTTGAGGAATGACTGCAAGCACTAAATGTATTCTCTGTGGAGAAGAGATGCTTGAGAGGAGATATGATAGTGATAAACAAATATCTCAAAGGTGATCCCAGATAGGTAGGAAACTATTCAGTCTCAGGCCGTGTACACACGACCGAGGAACTCGACGGGCGAAACACATCATTTTACCCGTCGAGTTCCTTGTTCGGCTGTCGAGGAACTCGTCGAGCCAAATTTTCCCATTCCCGTCGAGGAAAAAGAAGACATGCTCTCTTTTTGGCTCGACGAGTTCCTCGACAGTTTTCTCGGCGAAAAGTGTACACACGACCGTCAGAATACGTCTCCCATCAAGTTTCTTGATGGATTCTGCTGAGAAAACCGGTCGTGTGTACGCGGCCTCAGAGAGTGTAAGAAAATGCAGGGTCACACAATGAGACTGGAAGAGAAGCAGTCCAACCTTAAATACTTAAGCCCCGGACCATTTGGCTGGCCAAAGACCAGAGCACTTTTTGCGATACGGCACTGCATCGCTTTAACCACTTAACGCCCGCCGCATGTATATGTACATCCACAGAATGGCACATACAGGCAGATGGGCGTACATGTACGTCCCTGCCTTCTTGCGGGTCGGGGGTCCGATCGGGACCCCTCCGCTACATACGGTGGTTGTCTTACCTCCGGGAGCGATCCGTGCTGAGAGGGCGGCCGTTCGTTTTTGTCCGCCCCTCGTGATCGCTCCCAGCCAAACCCCCTGAGCCTCGGCTGTGTGACTTCCTCTGCCTGTATAATGTAAACACAGGCAGAGGAAGTGATGTCAGCTCTCCTCTCGGCGGTATTTTCAATCCGACGAGAGGAGAGAAGACATCACAGTAAGTTGCACCAACACTACACTGACACCACACACATAGGCACATTTAACCCCTTCCGATCACCCCCCCCCCCCAGCCCCCTGTCACAGTGTCAATAATAGCAGTGATCATATATTTACTGGTCACTGCATTTAGTGTCAGTGTGACAGTTAGTGTGACAGGCAGTTAGTTGTAAATGCCAAAAAGTTTTTTTTCCTGCAGTCTTTCAAAATGATTTGCTTCAGTCTGTCCTTATGACATTTATAGATCGTTAATTTTACCAAAATACACATGACTTTTTCATTCAATCCACCATTAAGTCTGATCATTTACTTGATTGGATGTGTGAAATGATATACAAATAGGATGTCTGATATGATATAAAAATAGTCGGTTTGTCTGCATCAATTCAATCTTTCAATACCAAAGGTTTATTGTTAAAAAGAACAAAAACTAAAAGTAATTGTTTCAGATCAATTCTTCTTTATACCACACAAATTGGATTATCCGAATTTGAAAGCACTAAAAGTAGTAGTGAAAAACTGATAATCATGTGATTTGAGCGGAACAAATACATCCCTGGTGCCCAACCTGTGGCTAGGGGGCCGAATATAGCCTTTTGACACTTATTGTGCAACACCAAGGGCCCCTGCAGATAGTAGTCTGTCTTTTTCTTTACCTAAATGCTTAGTAAGGCCAATGAAGTTCTCCTCTTTAAACTGGGTTTTAGGAGATGAATGGTTTGGTTTAATTCTTACTTATTTTCTGTGTTGTCCACCCCCCCCCCTCCCTTTTTTCCCTCTGATCTTTTATAAAAAATCTTGCTGGGGGATATGCAATGTGGCACAAATAATTTTAAGAGGGATAAAGAGAGCACAAACATGGATTCATAGAGGCCAGTGATCTCTAGAAGTCTCATGTAGTGTCTCCATTCTTTGACTTTCTCCTGAAGCATGTCCCCAATCTCCAACAACTTCTGTAGCATTCTGCAGTTTCTGGTCACCTTCTGCAGCATGTCTGCAGTTTTATAACCATCATTTATAGCATCCCCCTAATCTTTATTCACCAGTGGTTGCTTGTACAATCTCTGACAGTTTAAAGTAGTTGTAAACCCTTAGGCCACGTACACACGATCGAATATATCTGCTGAAACTGGTCCGCAGACCAGTTTCAGCGGACAGATTCGATCGTGTGTACGGGCTAGCAGACTTTAAAACTTGCTTTAAGCATGCTTAAAAACTTGTCTGCGGGAAAGCCGCCTGTCGGATATGTCCGCTGGTTAGTAGGCCTAACCAGCGGACCGAAATCTCCCGCATGCGTCGAATGGATTCGACGCATGCGTGGAAGTATTTTACTTCCTGGTTCGGTGACATGGCGGCAGGGATTTTGGTTTGATTGTGTGTACACAGATCAAATCAAAATCTCCCAGGAGACATGTCCGATGAAAACGGTCTGTCGGAGATATATCTCCTTGTGTGTACGGGGCCTTAAGGGACCACTTTGACCTAAACGGTTAAGGAGATATTTCCAAAAAAAACAACAACGGCACGCGTGCCGCTACTAATGGCATCATTTCATTAGTGGTGGCTCCCGCACGCATAACGTCATCGCTTCTCCGGCCAGTCACAGCGCCGGAGCAGCGATACCCGAAAGTCACTCCAGGTATCATGGTGGAGACAAAGAAGGTGTCCGAGGACCGCTGCGGGGGCTTCGTTCTCAGGTGAGTAATTCACAATGAGCTAGTATGCTATGCATACTAGCTCATTATGCCTTTGTCTTGCAGGTTTTTTTTTAAGAGAGGATTTACTTCCTCTTTAACAATCACTGAATATTATATTCAGCTTTTTGGTGATGCCAGGGACAGACACTAAGGCCCCTTTCACATTGCGGCGGGAGCCGCGCTGGCGGTATAGCGCCCCTAAATATAGCGGCGCTATACCGGCGGATTTGCCGCGAGTTGCAGCCGCTAGCGGTGCGGTATTAACCCCTGATAGCGCCCGTGAAAGGGTTGATACCGCCCGCTGCGGTTTCCCATTGTTTTCAATGTGAAAGAGCGGTGAAGGAGCGGTATACATGCCGCTCCTCTTACCGCTCTAAAGATGCTGCTGACAGGAGATTTTTTTCTCTCCCGCCAGCACATCGCCTCAGTGTGAAAGCCCTCGGGCTTTCACAATGAGGATGCAGTAAAGGAGCTTTTCAGGCGGTAAAGGAGCGCTATTTTTAGCGCTGTACCGCCTGAAAAACTCCTCAATGTGAAAGGGGCCTTAGTGACCTAAATGATTGTATCATTGCATGATAGGATTGATATGTGCATGGCCCTCCCTTGACTCCCGCTGGACTAAAAACCTTCAAAAAAAGTGAATTTTTATATTTATCACAGGCTTTACCCCTGTATGAGACTGCTACTATATCTCTGGCTGTTGTAAGTGACCGAGATTATATCTTTGTGCCCTACACTTATATCTGAATTTTGCTTGTTTTACTAATAGTTGCTGTCTTTAATATCAAAGTCCTTAAGGAAGAGCTTCAGTCCCAAAATGCGCTGGACATTTGGACCACACTCATTGGATAGAGATATATTGGCCCAGGTTCACAAAGCACTTACGCCGACGTATCTCCAGATACGCCGACGTAAGTACAAATGTGCACCGTCGTATCTATGCGCTGACCCACAAAGCTAGATACGTAGAAAAATAGGCTTCAGCCTCCCAACGTAACTTTCCTACGCCGGCGTATAGTGGGAGCATATTTACGCTGGATGCATGTGTCGCTCCCATTGATTTTCGATGCAAATATGCAAATGAGGGAGATACGCCGATTCACAAACATACTTTTGCCCGGCGCCTAATACACGCCGTTTGCGTAAGTCGTACGTCCAGCGTAAAGTTATTCCCTATATTGGAGGCGCAACTCATGCAAAGGTATGGACCAGGGAACGAATGCCGTCGAATTTTACGTAGTTTACTTGGTACATGAATAGGGCTGGGCGTAGGTTACGTTCACATCGTAGGCAGTGTTTTTCAATGTATCTTAGGCAGGTGTTTCGACGTGATTGTGAGCATGCGCACTGGAATGCGTCCAAGGCACGACGCGCGCGTAGTTCATTTTAAGTACTTGTGTGACGCTCGGCCCATCATTTGCATGGAGTCACGCTTCATTTAAATGTATCACGCCCACTTCCAGCCAACTTCCACTTACGCTGACTTACGCCTACGAATATACCCTACGCTGGCGCAGAGTTGGGAGCATTTGTTTTGTGAATTCCGTGCTTCCCTCTCCGCGCTGCGCCGGCGTAGCGAAAAAGACATATGCCATACAACGGCATATATATGCGCCGATGTATGTGAATCCGGGCCTTTGTATCTACCATTGTTTCTTATAGGGCCATCATATATGCATGTATTGTTAATGGGCATGTGTTGACTATTTGTTTTTCAGACATTTTTTTAGCCTGCATTTTTTTAATATATTAATATAGTGTTTTTTTTAACTGCTTGCCGACAGCCCACCGCAGTTATACGGCGGGACGGTGGCACTGCTGGGCGAGAGCACATAGCTCTACGTCCTATCTTTTTCGGCCGCGTGCCTGGCGGGTGCGATCGCCGCCGGGCACGCGCGCTCGTTTGTTACAGAGCGGGGAACGGGAGGTATGTGTGTAAACACATACCTCTCGTTCCTGTCAGCGGGCGAAATGCTGATTTTCTGCTCATACAATGTATGAACAGAAGATCAGTGATTCCCCCTAGTGAGTCCACCTCCCCATACAGTTAGAACACACCAGGAACACACTTAACCCCTTCCCTGCCCCCTAGTGTTAACCCCTTCACTGCCAATGGCATTTTTATAGTAATACAATGCATTTTTATAGCATTGATCGCTATAAAAATGCCAATGGTCCCAAAAATGTCTCAAAATTGTCCGATGTGTCCGCCATAATGTCTCGGTGCAGAAAAAAAACGCTGATCGCCGCCATTACTAGTAAAAAAAAAATATTAATAAAAATGCCATAAAACTACCCCCCTTTTTTAAACGCTATAAATTTTGCGCAAACCAATCAATAAACGCTAATTGCATTTTTTTCAAAATAGTAGCTCTATTTTTGTTTATAGCGCAAAAAATAAAAACCGCAGAGATGATCAAATACCACCAAAAGAAAGCTCTATTTGTGGGAAAAAAAGGACGCTAATTTTGTTTGGGAGCCACATCGCACGACCGCGCAATTGTCAGTTAAAGCAACGCAGTGCCGAATCACAAAAAGTGCTCTGGTCAGGAAGGGGGTAAATCCTTCCGGGGCTGAAGTGGTTAAATATATATAGTTCTTTACACTTTAAAAGCCCTGTCACCTAATGTATACTTACTATGACACCCACCAGGGATGATATTTTTTACCAGTAATTTGTGGTAATTTTGTTAGGTTTGTGGTTGTATTCTTTCTTTCTTTCTTTCTTTCTTTCTTTCTTTCTTTCTTTCTTTCTTTCTTTCTTTCTTTCTTTCTTTCTTTCTTTCTTTCTTTCTTTCCCTTTCTTTCTCTTTCTTTTTTCTCTCCCTTTCTTTCTTTCTTTCTTTCCCTTTCTTTCGTTCTTTCTTTCTTTCTTTCTTTCTTTCTTTCTTTCTTTCTTTCTTTCTTTCTTTCTTTCTTTCCCTTTCTTTCTCTTTCTTTCTTTCTTTCTTTCCCTTTCTTTCTCTTTCTTTCTTTCTTTCTCTCCCTTTCTTTCTCTCCCTTTCTTTCTCTCCCTTTCTTTCTTTCTTTCTTTCTTTCTTTCTTTCTTTCTTTCTTTCTTTCTTTCTTTCTTTCTTTCTGTCTTTCTCTCCCTAATTCTCTCCCTATTTCTCTCCCTATTTCTCTCCCTATTTCTCACCATCTTTCTCTCTCACTCTCTCTCACTCTTTCTCTCCCTTTCTCTCTTTCTCTCTCTTTCTCTCCCTTCCTCTCTTTCTTTCTCTCCCTTTCTTTCTCTTTCTTTCTTTCTTTCTTTCTTTCTTTCTTTCTTTCTTTCTTTCTTTCTTTCTTTCTTTCTTTCTTTCTTTCTTTCTCTCCCTTTCTTTCTTTCTTTCTTTCTTTCTTTCTTTTTTTCTTTCTTTCTTTCTTTCTTTCTCTTTCTTTCTTTCTCTCCCTATTTCTCGTCCTCTTTTTTTTCTCTCTCTCTTTTCTTTCTTTCATTCTTTCTCTCCTTCTTTCTTTCTTTCTCCCCCCTCATTCATCTCAGACTAACCACACCCCTTCTAGCCATGCCCAGATAAGCCACGATCATTATTTCCCACTAACCACGCCCATTTTCACAACCGTAGAGAGCCCCTTTTTTGCTTAGGGTCCCAGGGAGGTCAGGACCGGCACTGCCATCCGTGTGTATGCCCCATCGGACTTTTTCCATCAGAAATTAAGACGGAATTATATAGAGAACATGTTCTCAATTTTTCAGATTAAAAAAAGTTCGGAATTTCCGTCTGGATGCAATTCCGACAGACTAAAAACCACGCATGCTCAAAATGAAGTCAATGCATTTTTGAAGCATTAAACTTAATTTTTCTCGGCTCGTCGGGGGGTTGTACGTCACCGCGTTTTTGATGGTCGGAATTTGGTGTGACCGTGTGTATGCAAGACAGCTTGAGCATAATTCTGTGTACTGGGCATCAGGTTGCCATGACAGCAAGAACTGTGCAAAAGTAAGGTAACACATAGCAGTTATTCTTATTACGAGTAAACTAAAATCTGCTGGGTTGATATGATTTACTGTTCTATGCATAGTCATTCTAAATAATCTATATGCAAACATATTCAAATGACTGAATCTTTATTGCAGTAACTCTTAGCAACTAATCTGAATTCAGTCTGCAGAAGTTTGAGCAGCACAAGATGGATTTAATTTAGTTGCAATTGACTATAGTACTTAAAGTGGATATAAACCTGATTCATTATATTTGAGCTAGGCACATATATCTGTAGTGTTTTCTTATCTCTCTTCAAAGCCCTAAGTCCTGTGTCTTTCTCCTGCTCAGTTCTTCTGTTATCATCATAATAACTTCTGACAAGTTCTCTGTCAATTTTGATAAGACCAGGTCTATTGCTGCTGTCTGCCGGGATCTAATTGACTCCTTTTTTTTTTAACAAATTCCATACAAATTACTTACCACCAGAAAATAATACTTGGTACTGTACTCTCTAAAAGGGGCAGTACTGTCAGGTGGGTAGGAGGTAGAACCAACGAATGTTACTCAGAGGTGGGTATGGTGAGACAAGAAGTGACTCAGAAGGGAGAAATTCCCGAAACTGTTCTTTGAGAAAAAAAACTCTGACTAAAACTATTCCATGTCCTGTGGGAGACTAGATTAGTGTTGCTCACGAATATTCGTATTGCGAATATTCGGCTCGAATATGGCATATTCGAGTATTCGCGATATATTCCGAAATTCGCGGTGAATATTCGCTATTTCGAATATTCGAATTTTTCCAATTTTTTTTTTAGGACAGATCACATCCTAGACATCCCCGTCGACGTGTAAAAGCATTGCTGGTATGATTAGAGACCTTGGGCCGAGTAGCTGCAGCGATCCTTTTATATTACCGAATTTTCGCATTGCGAATGTGCGTCACTAGGCTTATCGCGCGATCATTGTTTATTGCCGAAAAATTCGCAATGCGATTACGAGAGAGTAGCGATATCGCGCGATTATCTTTTCTTCCGCCTCAGAACGATTATTTCAGTTTCATTATTAAAATAGATCACATCCTAGTGATCTCCTTCGACGTCTAAAAGCATTGCTGTTATTATTAGAGACCTTGGTCCGAGTAGCTGACGCGAATTTTTTATATTGCCGAATATTCGCAATGCGAATATTCGGCAATAGGGATATTGCGCGATTATTTACTCCGCCCTTCTGCATCAGAGCCAATCAGAGTTCTCCTTCCACACTCGTCATAGGTTAGCAACCAATAGGAACCTGCCTGTATGGGCATTATATAAGGTCACTCCCAGCAGCATTTCCTTGCAGATCCAGAACTTGGCTAGAGAGTGTGGAGACTGTGTCTGTGTTGCTGGTATTTTGCATCTTGCATCATCATCATCAGCATTGTCCTTTATGGTTGCTATTTGCTACAGTACTTACTGATTCCAGTGGATATTTTCCAGCTCATAATCCTAAACTGCTTTTTGCAAAGCAATACACCCAAGAGCTTTTTTAAAAGCTAATTTTTGTTTTGTGCTCTGTTGTTCAACTTCTGTTAGTGTAGTAAGTTGCAGGCTTAGCTATTGACTGCTTCCTATTGCTTTAATTGCAGATATTCCAGATTTCCTGATTTCTGAAAGGCCCTATAGATTTTTTAAAAGCCCCTTTATTTTTCTGCTGTGTTGTTCAAATTCTGTTAGTTCAGTAAGTTGCAGCTTAGCTATTGACTGCTTCTTATTCATTTAATTGCATATATTCCAGATTTCCTCATTCCTTAAAGGCGCAGGAGCTTTTTTAAAAGCTCTTTTTTTTTCTGCTGTGTTGTTCAACTTCTGTTAGTTTAGTAAGGTGCAGCTTAGCTATTGACTGCTTCTTATTCATTTAATTGCATATATTGCAGATTTCCTCATTCCTTAAAGGCGCAGGTGCTTTTTTAAAAGCTCTTTTTTTTTTCTGCTGTGTTGTTCAACTTTTGTTAGTGTAGTAAGTTGCAGCTTAGCTATTGACTGCTTCTTATTGATTTAATTGCAGATTTTCCTGCTTCCTGAAAGGGCCAAGAGCTTTTTTAAAAGCTAGGTTTTGTGTTGTTCATTTTAGTTAGATTTCTGTATAGTAAGTGTACATACTGTTGGTGTACATTTATTGCAGCTAGCTTACTTTAGTGTGTGTTTAGTGTCTGTGTTTTCTTGGTTAAAAAAAAAAAAAAAAAAAAGTTATTAGTTAGTGTTTCTTTATTTTTTGGTAGTTGTAGTCCTTGTCAGTTAGTGTTTTAAAAAAAAAAAAAAAAAAAAGTAGCCTTAGTTTATAGTCATATACGTTTGTGTAAGCAGTTAGTGTTTGTTGAGTGCATTTATTTTTATTTTTTGTAGTTCTTGTCTTTGGTGTACTAGTTTTATTAAAGTTTAGTAGCTGTCTGTGTAGGTCTTTGTCTGCGTGCCTGTCTTTTAAAAAAACACCAAAAAACATTTTACACACATTTCCCTCCCCCAATAAAGTTTACCCCCCCACACACACACATCAGCAATTATGAGCGGCATCCGTGGCCGTGGCAGCAGGGGTAGGGGAGTTACTCCCAGTGCTGGGTCGCTGCCAGCACGGGGTACCTCTCGTGCCCCTACTATTGCTAGAGGATCAGGTGGAAGGGGAGTCCGCCTCATGCGTGATTTTTTTGCATCTGGCAGCCGCCCCATATTGCCATCTCAGGCTCAAGGAGTGGTGGACTACATGGGGCACAGCAGTGCCACTGAGTCGTCGGTCCCGACTCACAGTAGTTCCACTATTACACCGTTGCCTGTAGTACCCCCCCCCAGCCCCCAAGAGTCCAGCATCTTACTGTTCGACAGCGACAGTGAGAGGGATGTCTTGGTGGAGGCCATGCATCGGGCAGAGCTCCCGCTCTGTCCTGATGGTCAGGACCTTTTTGAAGGGATGGACGATGAGTATGGGATACCTGCCGTCAGTATCCCAGAGACATCCCTTCAAAGTGGTGGTGCTGTTTTGGTGCAGGAAACATCAGCACCTAGTCAGACCCAGGCGTGGGTGAGGGAACAGCGGAGCCAGGCTATCGGCTCCATGTCAGCTGGTTCCCTCATACCACAACATCACAGCCCTTGGTCTGACATCTCTGGGGGCGAGGAGGGTGACCCATCATGGTTGCCATCTGTCTCGTCGGCTCACTGCGACAGTGACGACGGGGAAGGTAGGCACCCTGTGGAAACGGTGCGCCAGGTCACCACCAGGGAGACCAGCGTCAGGGTCTCCACTGGAGATGGCAGCAGGAGGTGTCAGCAGCAGCAGCAGCAGCAGCAGCAGCAGCAGCAGCAGCAGCAGCAGGCAGCTCCACCTGTGCGTACCGAGTCCCAGCAGATGCAAGTCAGCGTTACCCCATCTGACGGGAGGGTGACGCTGAAGTCACCTGTCTGGGCCTACTTCACCCTGGTGGCAGACAACCCTCTAGTGGCCATCTGCCGGATCTGTTCAGTCAGGGTGAAGAGAGGGAAGATTTTGGCTCGGGTGGGTACCACAGCCCTGAACCAGCACCTGAGGATAAATCACTGGCGGGTGCATGACCAAATGAAGCGTGGTGGTGGTAGCAGCGCCACCACCACAAGTGAGCAGGGTACAGCAGCCCCTGCCACAGCTTCATCTCTTCCCAGCAGGTCATGCCCCCCCGCTCCCTCTACTAGTGGTACTGGTACCGGCAACCAGACCTCTACTTTGACAGCACCCTCCGCGTCCGTGTCCCGCACTGCCGTCCGGCGCCAGGCGACTATTTCAGACGCCTTTGAACGCCACACTCCCTTCTCCACCGGAGACCGACGTGTGCGTTCCCTCAATGGGCTCCTGGCAAGGGTTATTGCCCAACATCTTCTTCCCTTCAATATCGTTGACAGCAACCCCTTCAGACAGATGTTGGAGCAGGCCCAACCCCAATGGCGTGTCCCCAGCCGCCATTTCTTTGCCAGGACTGGTGTCCCTGCCCTACACCAGCACATTGTGAAGAATGTAACCCTGTCGCTGGATCACGCTGTCAGCGACAGGGTGCATCTGACAATGGATGGCTGGACCAGCAGGCATGGGCAGGGGCGCTACATAAGCTTTACTGCCCATTGGGTTTCCCTCCAAGGCGCCGGGGAGGGATCGGCGGCAACAGATTTTGTGGTGCCGCCCCGGGGTGTCCAGGGGAGAACTGCTGGTCTCCGTCAAGCCTCTGTCTCCGCAGCTGCTGAGCCTCCCAGCAAGCGCCCCCGTAGCTACTCAGGTGTGGTGCACGTGCGCTGTCAGGCCGTGCTCCAGCTTGTTAGCTTAGGGGACCGGAGACACACTGGACAAGAAGTGCTGACCGCACTTCAGGCTCAGGTCCAGAAGTGGCTGACACCACGAAGGCTCCAGGCAGGTATGGTTGTCTGTGATAACGGCAGCAACCTACTCTCCGCCCTTCAGGCTGGCAGTCTGACTCACGTGCCCTGTCTGGCACATGTCCTCAACCTAGTGGTGCAGAAGTTCATGCGCACCTATCCTGGGTTGAGTGACATTGTGCTAAGGGTGCGTAGGATTGCCAGCCACTTCAGGCGCTCCCCAACCGCTACCGCGTCCCTGTCCAAGTGGCAGCGGGTCAACAGGCTGCCCCCTCACAGGCTGATTGTGGACAGTGTAACGCGGTGGAACTCCACCCTCCAAATGCTGGAGAGGTTGTGGGAGCAGCGAAGGGCGGTGAGGCAGTACCTGCTGGAGCAACCCACTGCCGGCCCAGCATCAACACTCCCGTACATCACCTGTGCGGAGTGGGGGCAGATACACCAGGTCTGCCAGGTGTTGGGCCCTTTTGAGCAGGCGACCAAGATGGTCAGCAGGGAGCATGTCGGCCTTAATGACGTGCTCCCTATAGTGTTCGTGCTGGAGAGGACACTAGATCGCCTGCTCGAAGCTGGGGAGAGTGCCTTGGTGGAGCAGGAGGAGGCAGCACTGCTCCACCGAGACCAGGGCCAGGACGAGGAGGAGGAGGAGGATGATGATGATGAGGACGAGGTTGCTGGTGTCGTCCTGGAGTCAGGGCCTGGCCAGGAGGGACAGCAGGTGTTGGGGGCACCGATAGTCCGGGGGTTGGGCAGCTCTGAGCGTGATCAGCAGCGCCTCAGGGAAGAAGAGTCTGACCTCATTGACCTGGGCAGCAGTGAGGAGTCCCAGCGGGCTGCGCTCTTCCCCATGGCTGCCCACATGCTGAGATGCCTCAGGAGGGACCCCCGGGTTAAGACCATCAAGGGCAGGGATGATTATTGGATGGCCACCCTTTTGGATCCCAGGTGCAAGGGGAAAGTGGAGCAGTTCATCCCAGCCAGTCGGAGGCAGCGCCGGATGGAGGAACTGCAGGCAGGCATTGTCAGCCGTTTGGAGCAGGCAACTCCCCGTCCTCCAGTTGTCGCCCCTCATCTCACCCAGCAGGTGTCTGCACCCAGCAGCAGCCGAGCAGGGGACCTAATGGAAGAGATGAGGATGTTCTTCCAATCGGATCAACCCAGTACCAGCAGCAGCAGAAGCAGTCACCACCAGCGTCTGGCCCACATGGTGGCAGATTACATGGCGTCCGCCGGTGCTTCGGAGAGTATGAATACCGACGACCCCATGGAGTACTGGGTTGCCAGATTGGACACCTGCCGCGAGCTCGCTCAGTATGCGCTGGAGCTATTGTCTTGCCCCCCCTCCAGCGTACTATCTGAGCGGACATTCAGCGCGGCAGGTGGGGTGGTCACGGACAAGAGGACCCGTCTGTCCACAGACTCCGTGGACAGACTCACATTCATAAAGATGAATGAGTCCTGGATCGGCGGTGAGTTTCTGGCACCCGCCGTCGGTTCAGGGCACTGAAGGGTCCCTTGTCATGCATTCCCTGATCTATTTACAGTGCTGAAAAAAATTATTTGAACACCTGAGTAAATCAATGTAAATATTTGGTAGAGTAGGCTGTGTTTGCAATTACAGCGGACAAACCTTTCTTGTAGTTTTTTACCAGCTTTGCACACACTGTAGGAGGGATATTTGACCCACTCCTCCACACAGATCTTCTCTACATGAGTCAGTTTTCTGAGCTATCGCTGTGAAAACCCGAGTTTGAGCTCCCTCCAAAAATTCACTATTGGGTTTAGGTCTGGAGACTGGCTAGGCCACGCCAGAACCTTGATATGCTCCTTACAGAGCCACTCCTTGGTTATGCTGGCTGTGTGCTTTGGGTCATTGTCATGTTGGAAGACCCAGCCTCGACCCATCTTCAAAGCTATAACTGAGGGAAAGAGGTTGTTGCCCAAAATCTCGCAATACATGGCCCCGAACATCCTGTCCTTATTATAATGCAGTAACCCTGTCCCATGTGCACAAAAACACCCCCAAAGCATGATGCTACCACACCCATGCTTCACAGTAGGGATGGCGTTCTTGGCATGTTACTCATCATTCTTCTTCCTCCAAACACGGTTAGTGGAATTATGACCAAAAAGTTATATTATGGTCTCATCTGACCACATGACTTTCTCCCATCAGTCCTCTGCATCATTGAAGACACCTATGTCAAAAGTTATTTGCCACTCTATACTACTATTACCACTGCTGCTGCTGCTGCTGTTCATGGCTGCTCTTTCCCGAGTCATTACACACTATATTGTCTACTGCTACTAATACTGCTGCTGCTCACGACACCTATGTCACTAGTTATTTGACACTACGGACTACTATGGTCACTACTGACGCTGTAAAGTCCTGCCCACGTGTTTAGATGTACTATGTCTGCAGTCTCTGACCATCTCCTGTACTATGTCTGCAGTCTGACCATCTCACTGACCATCTCATGTACTATGTCTGCAGTCTGACCATCTCCTGTTACATGAGATGGTCAGAGACTGCAGACATAGTACAGGAGATGGTCAGAGACTGCAGACATAGTACAGGAGATTGTCATAGACTGCAGACATAGTACAGGAGATTGTCAGAGACTGCAGACATAGTACATGAGATGGTCAGACTGCAGACATAGTACATGAGATGGTCATAGACTGCAGACATAGTACATGAGATGGTCATAGACTGCAGACATAGTACAGGAGATTGTCATAGACTGCAGACATAGTACATGAGATGGTCAGAGACTGCAGACATAGTACATGAGATGGTCAGAGACTGCAGACATAGTACAGGAGATTGTCATATACAGCAGACATAGTACAGGAGATTGTCAGAGACTGCAGACATAGTGCATGAGATGGTCAGACTGCAGACAAAGTACATGAGATGGTCAGACTGCAGACATAGTACCTGAGATGGTCAGAGACTGCAGACATAGTACATGAGATGGTCAGACTGCAGACATAGTACAGGAGATTGACAGAGACTGCAGACATAGTACATGAGATGTTCAGACTGCAGACATAGTACATGAGATGGTCAGACTGAAGACATAGTACATGAGATGGTCAGACTGCAGACATAGTACATGAGATGGTCAGACTGCAGACATAGTACAGGAGATTGTCAGAGACCGCAGACATAGTACAGGAGATGGTCAGACTGCAGACATAGTACATGAGATGGTCAGAGACTGCAGACATAGTACATGAGATGGTCAGACTGCAGACATAGTACAGGAGATTGTCAGAGACTGCAGACATAGTACATGAGATGTTCAGACTGCAGACATAGTACATGAGATGGTCAGACTGAAGACATAGTACATGAGATGGTCAGACTGCAGACATAGTACAGGAGATTGTCAGAGACTGCAGACATAGTACAGGAGATTGTCAGAGACTGCAGACATAGTACATGAGATGGTCAGACTGCAGACATAGTACAGGAGATTGACAGAGACTGCAGACATAGTACATGAGATGTTCAGACTGCAGACATAGTACATGAGATGGTCAGACTGAAGACATAGTACATGAGATGGTCAGACTGCAGACATAGTACATGAGATGGTCAGACTGCAGACATAGTACATGAGATGGTCAGAGACTGCAGACATAGTACATGAGATGGTCAGACTGCAGACATAGTACAGGAGATTGACAGAGACTGCAGACATAGTACATGAGATGTTCAGACTGCAGACATAGTACATGAGATGGTCAGACTGAAGACATAGTACATGAGATGGTCAGACTGCAGACATAGTACATGAGATGGTCAGACTGCAGACATAGTACATGAGATGGTCAGAGACTGCAGACATAGTACATGAGATGGTCAGAGACTGCAGACATAGTACAGGAGATGGTCAGAGACTGCAGACATAGTACAGGAGATTGTCATAGACTGCAGACATAGTACAGGAGATGGTCAGAGACTGCAGACATAGTACAGGAGATGGTCAGAGACTGCAGACATAGTACAGGAGATAGTCAGAGACTGCAGACATAGTACATGTCTGCAGTCTGACCATCTCATGTACTATGTCTGCAGTCTCTGACAATCTCCTGTACTATGTCTGCAGTCTGACCATCTCATGTACTATGTCTGCAGTCTCTGACCATCTCATGTACTATGTCTGCAGTCTGACCATCTCATGTACTATGTCTGCAGTCTCTGACCATCTCATGTACTATGTCTGCAGTCTCTGACCATCTCATGTACTATTTCTGCAGTCTGACCATCTCATGTACTATGTCTGCAGTCTCTGACAATCTCCTGTACTATGTCTGCAGTCTGACCATCTCATGTACTATGTCTTCAGTCTGACCATCTCATGTACTATGTCTGCAGTCTGACCATCTCATGTACTATGTCTGCAGTCTCTGACAATCTCCTGTACTATGTCTGCTGTCTATGACAATCTCCTGTACTATGTCTGCAGTCTCTGACCATCTCATGTACTATGTCTGCAGTCTCTGACCATCTCATGTACTATGTCTGCAGTCTCTGACCATCTCATGTACTATGTCTGCAGTCTATGACAATCTCCTGTACTATGTCTGCAGTCTCTGACAATCTCCTGTACTATGTCTGCAGTCTCTGACCATCTCATGTACTATGTCTGCAGTCTCTGACCATCTCATGTACTATGTCTGCAGTCTCTGACCATCTCATGTACTATGTCTTCAGTCTGACCATCTCATGTACTATGTCTGCAGTCTGACCATCTCATGTACTATGTCTGCAGTCTCTGACAATCTCCTGTACTATGTCTGCTGTCTATGACAATCTCCTGTACTATGTCTGCAGTCTCTGACCATCTCATGTACTATGTCTGCAGTCTCTGACCATCTCATGTACTATGTCTGCAGTCTCTGACCATCTCATGTACTATGTCTGCAGTCTATGACAATCTCCTGTACTATGTCTGCAGTCTCTGACAATCTCATGTACTATGTCTGCAGTCTGACCATCTCATGTACTATGTCTGCAGTCTCTGACAATCTCCTGTACTATGTCTGCAGTCTCTGACTATCTCCTGTACTATGTCTGCAGTCTCTGACCATCTCATGTACTATGTCTGCAGTCTGACCATCTCCTGTACTATGTCTGCAGTCTCTGACAATCTCCTGTACTATGTCTGCAGTCTCTGACCATCTCATGTACTATGTCTGCAGTCTCTGACCATCTCATGTACTATGTCTGCAGTCTCTGACCATCTCATGTACTATGTCTGCAGTCTATGACAATCTCCTGTACTATGTCTGCAGTCTCTGACAATCTCCTGTACTATGTCTGCAGTCTGACCATCTCATGTACTATGTCTGCAGTCTCTGACAATCTCCTGTACTATGTCTGCAGTCTGACCATCTCATGTACTATGTCTGCAGTCTCTGACCATCTCATGTACTATGTCTGCAGTCTGACCATCTCCTGTACTATGTCTGCAGTCTCTGACAATCTCCTGTACTATGTCTGCAGTCTCTGACCATCTCATGTACTATGTCTGCAGTCTCTGACCATCTCATGTACTATGTCTGCAGTCTCTGACCATCTCATGTACTATGTCTGCAGTCTATGACAATCTCCTGTACTATGTCTGCAGTCTCTGACAATCTCCTGTACTATGTCTGCAGTCTCTGACCATCTCATGTACTATGTCTGCAGTCTCTGACCATCTCATGTACTATGTCTGCAGTCTCTGACCATCTCATGTACTATGTCTTCAGTCTGACCATCTCATGTACTATGTCTGCAGTCTGACCATCTCATGTACTATGTCTGCAGTCTCTGACAATCTCCTGTACTATGTCTGCTGTCTATGACAATCTCCTGTACTATGTCTGCAGTCTCTGACCATCTCATGTACTATGTCTGCAGTCTCTGACCATCTCATGTACTATGTCTGCAGTCTCTGACCATCTCATGTACTATGTCTGCAGTCTATGACAATCTCCTGTACTATGTCTGCAGTCTCTGACAATCTCCTGTACTATGTCTGCAGTCTGACCATCTCATGTACTATGTCTGCAGTCTCTGACAATCTCCTGTACTATGTCTGCAGTCTGACCATCTCATGTACTATGTCTGCAGTCTCTGACCATCTCATGTACTATGTCTGCAGTCTGACCATCTCCAGTACTATGTCTGCAGTCTCTGACAATCTCCTGTACTATGTCTGCAGTCTGACCATCTCATGTACTATGTCTGCAGTCTGACCATCTCATGTACTATGTCTTCAGTCTGACCATCTCATGTACTATGTCTGCAGTCTCTGACCATCTCATGTACTATGTCTGCAGTCTCTGACCATCTCATGTACTATGTCTGCAGTCTGACCATCTCATGTACTATGTCTTCAGTCTGACCATCTCATGTACTATGTCTTCAGTCTGACCATCTCATGTACTATGTCTGCAGTCTCTGACCATCTCATGTACTATGTCTGCAGTCTCTGACCATCTCATGTACTATGTCTGCAGTCTGACCATCTCATGTACTATGTCTTCAGTCTGACCATCTCATGTACTATGTCTTCAGTCTGACCATCTCATGTACTATTTCTGCAGTCTGACCATCTCATGTACTATGTCTGCAGTCTCTGGCCATCTCATGTACTATGTCTGCAGTCTGACCATCTCATGTACTATGTCTTCAGTCTGACCATCTCATGTACTATGTCTGCAGTCTGACCATCTCATGTACTATGTCTGCAGTCTCTGACAATCTCCTGTACTATGTCTGCAGTCTGACCATCTCATGTACTATGCCTGCAGTCTCTGACCATCTCATGTACTATGTCTGCAGTCTGACCATCTCATGTACTATGTCTGCAGTCTCTGACCATCTCATGCACTATGTCTGCAGTCTCTGACCATCTCATGTACTATGTCTGCAGTCTGACCATCTCATGTACTATGTCTGCAGTCTCTGACAATCTCCTGTACTATGTCTGCAGTCTGACCATCTCATGTACTATGTCTTCAGTCTGACCATCTCATGTACTATGTCTGCAGTCTGACCATCTCATGTACTATGTCTGCAGTCTCTGACCATCTCATGTACTATGTCTGCAGTCTGACCATCTCATGTACTATGTCTGCAGTCTCTGTCAATCTCCTGTACTATGTCTGCAGTCTGACCATCTCATGTACTATGTCTGCAGTCTCTGACCATCTCATGTACTATGTCTGCAGTCTGACCATCTCATGTACTATGTCTGCAGTCTCTGACCATCTCATGTACTATGTCTGCAGTCTCTGACCATCTCATGTACTATTTCTGCAGTCTGACCATCTCATGTACTATGTCTGCAGTCTCTGACAATCTCCTGTACTATGTCTGCAGTCTGACCATCTCATGTACTATGTCTTCAGTCTGACCATCTCATGTACTATGTCTGCAGTCTGACCATCTCATGTACTATGTCTGCAGTCTTTGACAATCTCCTGTACTATGTCTGCTGTCTATGACAATCTCCTGTACTATGTCTGCAGTCTCTGACCATCTCATGTACTATGTCTGCAGTCTCTGACCATCTCATGTACTATGTCTGCAGTCTCTGACCATCTCATGTACTATGTCTGCAGTCTATGACAATCTCCTGTACTATGTCTGCAGTCTCTGACAATCTCCTGTACTATGTCTGCAGTCTCTGACCATCTCATGTACTATGTCTGCAGTCTCTGACCATCTCATGTACTATGTCTGCAGTCTCTGACCATCTCATGTACTATGTCTTCAGTCTGACCATCTCATGTACTATGTCTGCAGTCTGACCATCTCATGTACTATGTCTGCAGTCTCTGACAATCTCATGTACTATGTCTGCTGTCTATGACAATCTCCTGTACTATGTCTGCAGTCTCTGACCATCTCATGTACTATGTCTGCAGTCTCTGACCATCTCATGTACTATGTCTGCAGTCTCTGACCATCTCATGTACTATGTCTGCAGTCTATGACAATCTCCATGTACTATGTCTGCAGTCTCTGACAATCTCATGTACTATGTCTGCAGTCTGACCATCTCATGTACTATGTCTGCAGTCTCTGACAATCTCCTGTACTATGTCTGCAGTCTCTGACCATCTCATGTACTATGTCTGCAGTCTCTGACCATCTCATGTACTATGTCTGCAGTCTGACCATCTCCTGTACTATGTCTGCAGTCTCTGACATCTCATGTACTATGTCTGCAGTCTGACCATCTCATGTACTATGTCTGCAGTCTGACCATCTCATGTACTATGTCTGCAGTCTGACCATCTCATGTACTATGTCTGCAGTCTCTGACCATCTCATGTACTATGTCTGCAGTCTCTGACCATCTCATGTACTATGTCTGCAGTCTGACCATCTCATGTACTATGTCTTCAGTCTGACCATCTCATGTACTATGTCTTCAGTCTGACCATCTCATGTACTATGTCTGCAGTCTCTGACCATCTCATGTACTATGTCTGCAGTCTCTGACCATCTCATGTACTATGTCTGCAGTCTGACCATCTCATGTACTATGTCTTCAGTCTGACCATCTCATGTACTATGTCTTCAGTCTGACCATCTCATGTACTATTTCTGCAGTCTGACCATCTCATGTACTATGTCTGCAGTCTCTGACCATCTCATGTACTATGTCTGCAGTCTGACCATCTCATGTACTATGTCTTCAGTCTGACCATCTCATGTACTATGTCTGCAGTCTGACCATCTCATGTACTATGTCTGCAGTCTCTGACAATCTCCTGTACTATGTCTGCAGTCTGACCATCTCATGTACTATGTCTGCAGTCTCTGACCATCTCATGTACTATGTCTGCAGTCTGACCATCTCATGTACTATGTCTGCAGTCTCTGACCATCTCATGCACTATGTCTGCAGTCTCTGACCATCTCATGTACTATGTCTGCAGTCTGACCATCTCATGTACTATGTCTGCAGTCTCTGACAATCTCCTGTACTATGTCTGCAGTCTGACCATCTCATGTACTATGTCTTCAGTCTGACCATCTCATGTACTATGTCTGCAGTCTGACCATCTCATGTACTATGTCTGCAGTCTCTGACCATCTCATGTACTATGTCTGCAGTCTGACCATCTCATGTACTATGTCTGCAGTCTCTGTCAATCTCCTGTACTATGTCTGCAGTCTGACCATCTCATGTACTATGTCTGCAGTCTGACCATCTCATGTAGTGTGTCTGCAGTCTCTGACCATCTCATGTACTATGTCTGCAGTCTGACCATCTCATGTACTATGTCTGCAGTCTCTGACAATCTCCTGTACTATGTCTGCAGTCTCTGACCATCTCATGTACTATGTCTGCAGTCTCTGACTATTTCTTGTACAATGTCTGCAGTCTCTGATAATCTCCTTTAGTAATTTGGGGGAGAGCCATGCTCACTTGCGCTGCAATCGTGATGCATCGTGATGCATCGCGGAATCAAATCGAATCGTGGACTTGATAATCGAAATTGCATCGAATCGTGAGACGGGTGAAGATGCGCAGCCCTAGTTTTTAAGGTGCAGTTTTGATGGGCTAGTTTTTGATGGAGCAGTTTTTGATGGGGCAATGGACCGAACTGGATTGACACACGGTTGGATCACATTTTCATCTCTAGGGGCACCGTATGCAGTCAGTTGTATTGGTGGAGGCAAGACCATGCCGCACAATTTACCCTAAAATTGTATCTTTTCTAGTTACATTACATTTTAATACTACTGCTGCTGCCTCCATGCTGAGTAATGCTTCATGACCTCTCTGGCACAGCGTATCCACCAAGAGCCTCCGCTACAAGCTACCAGACAGGATCGTAACAGCAAGTGTAACTAAAAAAATAAACTTTATGTTTAGCCCTGATTTGCGGCCTTTATACTGCAACCATTGGCCTGTATGCAAGCGCAAATCTGCACTCTCTCTCTCTCTCTTTCTTGCTCTCTCTCTCTATATCTATATCTATTGTTGCTTTTGTTATGTTCATTTTTCAACAGTTTACTTTGTGTTCGTCGTGACTGTGTCTGTGTACTTTAGTTTCTCCTATTTTTGTGTTAAATAAAATAATATTATAAAATGATTTTACTTCTTATGAAGTTAGATGTGTTGATGTTGATGTTGATGTGTTAGATGTGAAGTTAGATGTGTTGAAAAACCTAAAAATCTATCTCAAAAACAAAGGAAACATTTCAAACAAATAAAACTTTTTATTAAACACAATATTACAAGTGAAGGTGAGTCTTCAGGCGTTTCAGGGTTTCTTTGTCTTTTGCATCCATTTTGTCCATCTCCTTCTCTATTTGTTCATTTTGATTTGAAAGATACTTAATTTGCCTGTTATTAGCCCTTACTTTTTCACACATTTTCATCCGAGCTGCATTCCTACCGCTCAATTGGATTGTAGCTGTTAGGATATAAGAAAAAAAAAATTTGTTTTCAAAGACCGTTAACAAATACATAAAACATTTCTGTTGCTTATTAATCAATCATTATCATGTCTATACACTTGTTATGTGTCTAGCACAGACCGGGAGTGCAGAATTATTAGGCAAATGAGTAATTGGACCACATCATCCTCTTTATGCATGTTGTCTTACTCCAAGCTGTATAGGCTTGAAAGCCTAATACCAATTAGGCATATTAGGTAATGTACAACTCTGTAATGAGAAGGTGTGTGGTCTAATGACATCAACACTCTACAGTATATCAGGTGTGCATAATTATTAGTCAACTTCCTTTCCTTTGGCAAAATGGGTCAAAAGAAGGACTTGACAGTCTCAGAAAAGGCAAAAATAGTGTGATATCTTGCAGAGGCATGCAGCACTCTTAAAATTGAAAAGCTTCTGAAGCGTGATCATCGAACAATCAAGCATTTCATTCTAAATAGTCAACAGGGTCGCAAGAGGCGTGTGGAAATACCAAGGCGCAAAATAACTGCCCATGAACTGAGAAAAGTCAAGCGTGCAGCTGCCAAGATGCCACTTGCCACCAGTTTGGCCATATTTCAGAGCTGCAAGATCACTGGAGTGCACAAAAGCACAAGGTGTGCAATACTCAGAGACATGGCCAAGTTAAGAAAGGCTGAAAGACGACCACTACTCAACAAGACCCACAAGCTGAAACGTCAAGACTGGGCCAAGAAATATCTCAGGACTGATTTTTCTACCGTTGTATGGACTGCTGAAATGAGAGTGAGTTTTGATGGACAAAAAGGAATGGGCCAGTGGCTGGATTGGTAAAGGGCAGAGAGCTCCAGTCCGCCTCAGACGCCAGCAAGGTGGAGGTGGAGTACTGGTTTGGGCTGGTATCATCAAAGATGAGCTTGTGTGGGGCCTTTTGGGGTTGAGGATGGAGTGAAGCTCAACTCCCAGTCCTACTGCCAGTTTCTGGAAGACCCCTTCTTCAAGCAGTGGTACAGGAAGAAGTCTGCATCCTTCAATAAAAACATGATTTTCATGCAGGACAATGCTTCAGCACACGCGTCCAAGTACTCCACAGGGTGCCTGGCAAGAAAGTGTATTAAAGAAAAAAACTAATGACATGGCCTCCTTGTTCACCTGATCTGAACCCCATTGAGAAGAACCTGTGGTCCATCATCAAATGTGAGATTTACAAGGAGGGAAAAGAGTACACCTCTCTGAACATTGTCTGGGAGGCTGCGGTTGTTGCTGCACGCAATGTTGATGGTGAACACATAAAAACACTGACAGAATCCATGGATGGCAGGCTGCATGAGTGTCCTTGCAAAGAAAGGTGGCTATATTGGTCACTGATTTGTTTTTGTTTTTGAATGACAGAAATGTATATTTTGGAATGTTGAGATGTTATATTGGTTTCACTGTTAACAATAAATAATTGAAATGGGTATATATATTTGTTTTTTGTTAGGTTGCCTAATAATTCAGCACAGTAATAGTACTCACCTGCATACACAGATATCCCCCTAAAATAGCTAACACTAAAAACAAAATAAAAACTACTTTCAAAAATATTCAGCTTTGATATTAATGAGTTTTTGAGGTTCATTGAGAACATGGTTGTTGTTCAATAATAAAATTAATCCTCAAAAATACAACTTGCCTAATAATTCTGCACTACCTGTATACTTCTATCATAAATACCATATTATGGTTCTGCAATCTGACGGGTGCGCTTTATATGTTCTCCATTTTTATATCTACATTTTATTGTTGAAATGTTATTAATCTTTGTGCACATATTTACCTTCCTGAACGATGCTCACCGGACCTTCAATTTGCACCACCTCCACCTCTCCAGCGACCAGCATATCGTCAAACTCGGGATTGTTTTGGGGGGGTACATGCTCCACAACAGGAGCGGTGGCTGGCGAGTGGGAGGTCCCTGGCTGATCCTCCTCATCCCTCTCCTCCTGTGCCTCATCCTCCTCTGGCACATCCTCCTCTAGAACATCCTCCTCTTCTTCCTCCTCATCAGTGTCCTGGCATCTTTTGCGCTTGCTGCGCACAGTTGGTAGCGGAGCTCCTAGAATAACACAATGTTCATATATTAGAAAAATATTTTATAATGACGTATGCAAATTCGGTGTGCTCTGCTGTATTGTATGTGAATACAAATTAATTTATATAGACAGTTAACCAATGGGAAAATGTTATATTAAAGGGTCTTGTGGGCACTACAGGGAACTGAGCGTGAGCTGGCATGCCACCATGGTAAAATGAGCTGTTTTTGTCTCCTTTGTTTTGTTCAGACTATATCATGTTAAAAAAAAAGGGCCTGATGGACCACACGGGATTACTATGAAAACCCCACGCCTAACACAGGAATTTAGTGGGAATCTATATATATAAAACTCAACGTGTCTGTATGTATGTATGTATGTTCCAGCATCATGTCCAAACGGCGAAAGATATTTACATGAAACTTGGCACACAGGTTACTTATATGTCAGCCACCAACATTGTATAGGTGATTTAAGCCTTACCCTCCCCCATTTGCCATGGTGGTGGTTTTTCTTTAAATTCCCATTCAACTCTATGGGAAATACGTGTTACTTCATAACAGCTGTAGATATTTCGATAACACTTAGTCACATGTTACTTACACGTCCACTTAAAGCATAGGATAGTTAATTTATCCATTAACTACCCCCATTTGTGATGGTCGTGGTTTTTGTATAAAGTCCCATGCAAAGCAATGTGAAATGTATGTTCCCACATAACTTCTGTGTTGCTGTCTGCTGTCCCATGTCTTTTTTCAACAGTGCTATGAATACCTTGGCTGGTGGTGATATATGTTACCACAACATGGCGTCTGGGTTAATAACATCTGCCCTTACATTAATTACATATGACCTTAAATAACTGTCAACAAAGGAGCTGCGGTGGGTCAACGCGATTGCCACTGCGCTGACAAGCCATTCACCTCTGCAGCTAGGGGTTCTGATCCCGCTCTCGGCTACATGTCAATTGAGTTTGGTGGTCTCAGCCCGGCCTCCGGTGGGAGTGCTATGCGAGGTAAGCCTGCGCTTAGTACGCCTACCCCCTCCCACAAAAACCACCACACTTACACGCGCACTAGAAAATTGGGTTAACATGCGCGCACTCTGACCACGCGGTCTCTAAAAAGAGAGGCGAAGGACTAACGGGGCTGTTTGAGCGGGCAAATCCTCTCACTACCTTATAGGGAGTCCCTCTGCCACGTTGGCCTTCAAAGCGGAGCAGGTAGGACGGGCTGTATGTGAGGACCCCCTCTCACACGCCATTGTCAACAGGGGCAGGGAGAAAGGTGGCATATTGCCTCTGGGGGAGGGCTGTCTACTCCCAAATCCTGCAGTCCGTCTCCTCTCTAGAGTACACGCACAAAATACACTATAGATAAAAAAAAACATAACTGTCAACAATAACTTACCTGGGTGAAATTTTGCACGGAGACGCCTGACCCGGTCCATATGCCGCCTTTTCAGGTCGGACCACTTTTTGACAATGGCCATGCGATCCGGTGGCCCGCCAGGATGTCCTGCTAGTTGTTCTAGGACAGAGCTCACCACCTCCTTCTTTTCTGCCTGACTCTGCAGGTTATCATACCCCGTTTCCAGGAACCTCTGCAAGATGAAGAACAAAGTATATTATAATACTTTTGTTTAAAACCTTATGGATATATGACGGAAATCTATGGTATTCAACATTGAGAGCATTCTCGCCTTATTAATCAATGACAGGGTTAACATGACAGATTTTATATCTTGCCATTTTTTAGACTTTTAGATGAATTAATTTAGAACAAATAATGGAGTTGATGTTATTAAAAAACTACAACTACCAGCATGCTCTGATATACCATGTAGCTCCCGTCACCAGCTGTACAACAATTATACTTTAACTAGGAGCATGGCTGGACAGTTAATGGCTGTCCGATAATAACGGGGAGTTGTTTTGCAACAGCTGTAGGCTTCCGTTTAGGAAACAGCGACGCATAAGCGAGTAGCGCCCGCATATGAAAATGGTGTTCAAACAACACAAGTGAGGTATCGGCGCGATCGTTAGAGCAAGAGCAATAATTTTAGCCCTAGAGCTACTCTTTAGCTGAAAAAATGCAACCTGTTGAATTATTAAATAATCACCTATCGAGAAATTTTTAAGGGTGAAAGTTTGACGCCATGCCACGAGCGGGCAGAATTTTTGAGCGTGACATGTTGGGTATCATTTTACTCGGCGTAACTTTGTCTTTCGCAAAATCTAAAAAAATTGGGCAAAATTTATTGTTGTGTTATTTTCAAATTCAAAAAAAAATATTTTTTTCCAAAAAAACAGCGCTTGTAAGACCGCTGCGCAAATACGGGTGTGGCAAGAAATATTGCAATGATTACCATTTCATTCTCTAGGGTAGGGGTCTCCAAAGTACGGCCGGCGGGCCACATCTGGCCCGCCAGGCCATTTTCTCCGGCACGCAGCTGGAGTCACTGGTCCACCTGTTAGTTGTGGAACCTGCGCTGAATATTCGTCCCTAGCAATATGCAGCGCAGGTCCCGCAATCTCTCCCGGCGTCTCACTGTGTTTGTGTAGGCTGCTGGGTCCACGGGCATCCTAGCAGCCAATGATTTGTTTTAGACCGTTGCCACAACGCCCTGCTCCCCCTCCCGCCTCGCTGTTAACCAGTAACGAGTGTGTATTAAGGCGTGGCGGGAGTCGGGAAGTGCAGCAGGTCTGAACAGCCAGTGTGTGTAATGTCTGACGCGCTAGTAAAGTACACATGCATGGAGGAGGGAGGGGGGCTGATGCGAGATGATTACTGTACACTACTGTGGAGGGTGGCTGAATGGCTCTGATATGGCACAAACTTCAGGGTGCTGATAATTCTCATGGGGACACAAGTGGGAGGTGCTCTAATGGGGATACAAGTGACAAGTAGGGGGTGGTGCTCTTATGGGGACACCAGTGGGGGGGTTCTCTAAAGGGGACACCAGTGGGGGGGTTCTCTAATGGGGACACCAGTGGGGGGGTGCTCTTATGGGGACACCAGTGGAGGTGGGGTTAATGGGGACAGCAGTAGGGGGTGCCCTAATGGGGCACAGATGTGTGGTGAGACTATTGGGCCCACAGATGTATGGGGACACCAATGTGGGGACACAGATTATGAGGAGACTGGTAGGGAAACAGATGTGTGGGGATAGATGTGTGGGGACAACAGTGTGGGGACAGATAATTGTGGGGACACCAGTGTGGGGAGCCAGATGTGTGGGGATACCAGTGTGTGGACACAGATGTGTGGGGACACAAGTGTTGGGACACTGATTTATGGGGAGACTGGTGGAGTCACAGATGTGTGGGGACATAGATGTATGAGGAGACTGGTGGAGTCACAGATGTGTGGGGACACAAGTGTGGGGACACTGATTTGTGGGGAGACAGGTGTCCCCATACATCTGTGTCCCCACCAGCCTCCCCACAAATCAGTGTCCCCACACTTGTGTCTCCACACATCTGTTGCCCCACCAGTCTCCTCATAGATCTGTGTCCCCACATTAGTGTCCCCATACATCTGTATCCCCAACAGTCTCCACACAAATCAGTGTTCCCACACTTGTGTCTCCACACATCGGTGTCCCCAACAGTGTCCTCATAAATCTATGTCCCCAGCAGTCTCCTCATACATCTGTGTCCCCACATCAGTGTCCCCACCAGTCTCCCCACACATCTATGTCCCCACACTTGTGTCCTCACACATCTGGGTCCCCACACTGGTGTCCCCACACATGTGTGACCCCCACCAGTCTCCTCATACATCTGTGTCCCCAGCAGTCTCCTCATACATCTGTTTACCCACATGGGTGTCCCCACACTTCATGTGTGCCCCCACCAGTCTCCCAACACATCTATGTCCCCACACTTGTGTCCTCACACATCTGGGTCCCCACACTGATGTCCCCACACATCTGTGACCCCCACCACTCTCCTCATACATCTGTGTCCCCACATGGGTGTCCCCATACATCTGAGTCCCCACCAATGTGGGGGCACAGATGTATGAGGAGACTGGTGGGGCCACAGATGTGTGGGGACACCAGTGTGGGCACACAGATGTGGGGACACAGATGTGTGGGGACATAGATGTGTGGGGAGACTGGTGGGGACACAAATGTGTGGGGACACCGATGTGGGGACACAGATGTATGAGGAGACTGGTGGGCTAACAGATGTGTGGGGACAACAGTGTGGGGACACATAATTGTGGGGACACCAGTGTGGGGGCACAGATGTATGAGGACACTGGTGTGGACACAGATGTGTAGGGACACCAGTGTGGGGTCACAGATGTGTGGGGAGATTGGTGGGGACACAGATGTATGGGGACACCAATGTGAGGACACAGATGTATGGGAACACCAATGTGATGACACAGATTTGTGGGGAGACTGGTGGGGACACATGTATGGGGACACCAATGTGGGGACACAGATGTATAAGGAGACTGGTGGGGTAACAGATGTGTGGGGACAACAGTGTGGGGACACAGATTTGTGGGGAGACTGGTGGGGTAACAGATGTGTGGGGACAACAGTGTGTGGACAGAGATTTGTGGGGAGACTGGTGGGGACACATGTATGGGGACACCAATGTGGGGAGACAGATGTATGGGGACACCAATGTGATGACACAGATGTATTGGGACACCAATGTGATGACACAGATGTATGGGGACACCAATGTGAGGAGACAGATGTGTGGGGACACCAGTGTGGGGACACAGATGTATGGGGACACCAATGTGATGACACAGATGTATGGGGACACCAATGTGGGGACACAGATGTGTGGGGGACACCAGTGTGGGGACACAGATGTGTGGGGACAAAAGTGTTTGAGGAGACTGGTGGGGGGCACAGATGTGTGGGGACATCAATGTGATGACACAGATGTATGGGGACACCAATGTGATGAAACAGATGTATGGGGACACCAATGTGATGACACAGATGTATGGGGACACCATTGTGGGACACAGATGTATGGGGACACCAATGTGGGGACACAGATGTGGGGGAGACTGGTGAGGACACGGATGTAAAACCTCAATGCACGCTGGTAGTTAAACCCGCTGAATGATGCTCCATCGTTTTATTAGACGACGGGGACCATCATCCAGTTCTGCGGTCAACAGTAAGTAAAATGCTATTCTTCTTCTACTGTGGATTTATTTAGTAAAATTATTTTTCGGCCCGCGGATATGAGTAAAATATAGAATGTGGCCCTCGAAGTAAAAAGTTTGGAGACCCCTGCTCTAGGGTGTTATTAAAAAATATATATATAATGTTTGGGGGTTTTAAGTAATTTTCTAGCCAAAAAAAAGTTTTAGTCTCGTAAACAACAAATCTGAACAAATTAGCCCGGTGTGTGCACAACATGTTAAATTCATTATGCAAAATAGCAAGGAAAGTGCCTAAATACACATTTACCAAGCAGGGTGTCTGCAGCTGTACAGGCATGCTGGGACTTGTAGTTTTGTAACACCAGGAGAGAAATTTTTTGGGAAATACTAATATCTGATCTTATATACTAACTTTTAAACTAGTCTAAAATGCAGGTAAAGATAATTAAAATACTCACACTGATCAAAATATTCTCTTCATCTCTTGAAAGGTTGCTTCCAACCATATTCCAATTGAACTTGTGCAAATAGACCAAGAACAGCTACCTATGGAAAATGAAACTGGCAAGTGTCCAAGTTCCAGGAAGTAGTCGCGCGTGCGTGTTGTTCGCGCGATTGCGCAAGCGCGCTCGAGAAATTCGAAATACTGTTTTTAAATAAAATTACACATATATTCGATTTCAGAGTGTTACTGTCGAAATTCAAGAAAGGTATTTATCATTCGCATTTTGTGACATTTCGATAAAATATCTCGAATATTCGATTTCAGAATGAGCCAATCAGAGCGCTTGTAAAGCATGTTCCGAAATTCTGCCAAAAAACAGATTGTATGGGGACACCAATGTGATGACACGGATGTATGGGGACACCAATGTGATGTGACAAATGTATGGGGACACCAATGTGGGGGCACAGACGTATGGGGACACCAATGTGAGGACACAGATGTATGGGGACACCAATGTGGGGACACAGATGTATGGGAACACCAATGTGATGACACAGATGTATGGGGACACCAATGTGGGGACACAGATGTATGGGGACACCAATGTGATGACACAGATGTATAGGGACACCAATGTGATGAAACAGATGTATGGGGACACCAATGTGAGGAGACATGTATGGGGGACACCAATGTGATGACACAGATGTATGGGGGACACCAATGTGAGGAGACAGATGTGTGGGGACACAGTGTGTGGGACACAGATGTATATGGGGGACACAATGTGAGGAGACAGTGTGTGGGGACACCAGTGTGATGACACAGATGTATGGGGACAAAGTGTATGAGGAGACTGGTGGGGGGCACATATGTGTGGACACCAGTGTGGGGGACACAAGAATGTGTGGGGACAAAAAGTGTATGAGGAGACTGGGGGGGGCACAGATGTGTGAGGGACACTAGTGTGGGGGACACAGATGTGTGGGGACAACAGTGTTATGGGAAGACTGGGGAGGTGCTCAGATGTGTGGGGACACCAAATGTGATGACAACGATGTATGGGGGACACCAATGTGGGGACACAGATGTATGGGGACACCAATGTGGGGGACACAGATGTATGGGAACACCAATGTGATGACACAGATGTATGGGGACACCAATGTGGGGACACAGATGTATGGGAACACCAATGTGATAACACAGATGTATAGGGACACCAATGTGATGACACAGATGTATGGGGATACAGATGTGATGACACAGATGTATGGGGACACCAATGTGATGACACAGATGTGTATGGGGACCACCAATGTGAGGAGACAGATGTATGGGGACACCATGTGAGGAGACAGATGTATGGGGGACACCAATGTGATGACACAGAGTATGTATGGGGACACCAATGTGATGACACAGATGTATGGGGACACCAATGTGAGGAGACAGATGTGTGGGGACACCAGTGTGGGGACACAGATGTATGGGGACACAATGTGAGGAGACAGATGTGTGGGGACACCAGTGTGATGACACAGATGTATGGGGACAAAAGTGTATGAGGAGACTGGTGGGGGCACAGATGTGTGGGGACACCAGTGTGGGGACACAGATGTGTGGGGACAACAGTGTATGAGGAGACTGGTGGGGTGCTCAGATGTGTGGGGACACCAATGTGATGACACAGATGTATGGGGACACCAATGTGGGGACACAGATGTATGGAGACACCAATGTGGGGACACAGATGTATGGGGACAACAATGTGGGGACAGATGTATGGGGACACCAATGTGGGGACACAGATGTATGGGAACACCAATGTGATGACACAGATGTATGGGGACACCAATGTGGGGACACAGATGTATGGGACACCAATGTGATGACACAGATGTATGGGGACACCAATGTGAGGAGACAGATGTATGGGGACACCAATGTGAGGAGACAGATGTATGGGGACACCAATGTGAGGAGACAGATGTATGGGGACACCAATGTGATGACACAGATGTATGGGGACACCAATGTGAGGAGACAGATGTATGGGGACACCAAGTGTGATGACACAGATGTATGGGGACACCAATGTGAGGAGACAGATGTGTGGGGGACACCAGTGTGATGACACAGATGTATGGGGACACCAATGTGATGACACAGATGTGTGGGGACACCAATGTGATGACACAGATGTATGGGGACACAAATGTGATGACACTGATGTATGGGGACACCAATGTGATGAAACAGATGTATGGGGACACCAATGTGATGAAAACAGATGTATGGGGACACCAATGTGATGACACAGATGTATGGGGCACCATTGTGGGGACACAGATGTATGGGGACACCAATGTGGGGGACACAGATGTGGGGGAGACTGGTGAGGACACCGGATGTAAAACCTCAATGCACGCTGGTAGTTAAACCCGTGCTGAATGATGCTCCATCGTTTTATTAGACGACGGGACCCATATCCAGTTCTGGCGGTCAACAGTAAGTAAATGCTATTCTTCTTCTACTGTGGATTTATTTAGTTAAAATTATTTTTCGGCCCGCGGATATGAGTAAAATTATAGAATGTGGCCCTCGAAGTAAAGAGTTTGAGACCCCTGCTCTAGGGTGTTATAAAAAATATATATATAATGTTTGGGGGTTTTAAGTAATTTTCTAGCACAAAAAAAAGTTTTAG